>CM037155.1:19999055-20681555 GCA_020921065.1 Vaccinium darrowii
GGGGATGCATGAGTTATCAAAATTGGGGTGTCACCATCCAAAGTTCAATAGGTCCCAAATCATATCGATCCAAGGGGCACAATCATCCCACAACCATAATGATAAGAATATATCACCAATAGAAAAAGGGTTTTCGATTTCTATCAAAAAGGTTTAGCAAAATGCGAAAGCGATAATAAAATAGCAAAACTAGAATGCAACATCCTATGGAGGTTGACACAATAAATCCCAAAGACGCCGCCAAGAGTCCTCACCTATCGACTTTATTTGCCTGAAAATGATGTTGGAATAAATCCGTCAGCTGACAAGCTCAGTGCATGGCAAAACATGTATATTAAATATGTTCTAGAATAGGGATAAAAATAGATTACCCTATAAATATAATTTGGCATACACGATGTACCATAAAACAATAATAAATCTTAATGGTGATCACAAGATGATATCCATCAATAATGGGGAACCACAACCAAATAGTACCATGGCCAACAACATAATAATCTCAAAATTGGATCCAATATCGAACTTAGAGTCACCAGGTGTTGGCAGCCCGTGGTACTCTTCCCTAAGTTGATCCAGCGAAAAGACAGCCGTTGAGCAAAAGGGTCACCGGCCTAACCCGGTTCTCTTCCCTAATGGCCAGGGTCACCTATACAAAGGAATAATTTCCCTGGACTTCCAATAATAAAAGTTCCCAATAATATCCATGAAGTTCTCACCAAAAAGAATATATTTTATCGCGTACCAATTTAAACAACCAAATATAAATAATTCGCTTTTCCAATTGACAATTCCAAAATTTTCAAAGAATAATTTAAGGGACACGGGGAAGTTTCGAAAATACGTAACATACTTAACCACTCACCTGGATCGAAAGGTAGTGCAATTTGAACACGCAACAAAAGACTCTCCTGTACAAAAACACAACGTACAATATGACTATCTCGTTCCAATATAAACTTTTAAAAATTAAGAAAGCCAAATACTTTTAGAACCAAGAACCTAGCCTAATCCCAATTACTAGCCCATCAATACCCATCAAATTGAACCACAAAAATCCTACTTATTATCTAACTCCAACATCTGTTTCCTATGCAACCATTTGTTCCTTTCCAAGACACCCAAAATACATGCCACACATAATACTATTATCTCAAACCACCACTCTCCAATCCTTCGAAAACAAATAATAAAATAAACTTAGTTGTTCAAACGAGAACTTATGCTGCAATTCCACGTAACCCTCATAATTTCACCACTTCACTATGCATAATCCCACAAATCTCTTCCGCCTTCTCGCACACAAAGTGACGACACACACAACGTATACTCTATTCGCCTTCTCGTTCTGTATCTCCTCTTTTATTTCGTGTTCTCACTCTCTCTCCACAAAGTAAATGCTACTATTAAACTAGTTCCCATCTTGCGGAGTGTCTCTCTTGGGGACTCTCGGTCGTCGATGAGAGCGACGTCCCTAGCGGATTTCCGGTGAGGTTTTCTGATCTTCTTGTCTTCTCATTCTCCCTCTCTCTTTTTTGACCCCCTGATCTTAGGCCATGGTGGGTCTTCCGGTTCATCTCTACCATGGGTGCTCGATCTCTCCTTCCAAGTGCATCTCCGGCCGTTTCTTTGTTGGGAGTTACGGTTTCGCATAATTGCAAGGATTTGTGCGATGGGAGTGGATCGTTGTGGTCTCCCGCTACGGTTGCCGGTGGGTTCCGTGGTCTTTGCTTAACGGCTTGTGGAGCTTCCAAGATAGTTTGGGCTGGATGTTGTCGGCTCTGCCTTTTCGTGGGTGCTCCAGTGGTGGTGCGGTGGTTGTGAGGTGGTGGTGTCCGATGGGATTTGTTGGTGGCTATCAGGACCCTTGGTGGTGGTGGCCAAAGATGTTTTGCTCTTGGCTTAGGGTTAGGTTTAGGGTTTTCTAGGGGTTTGGGCCTTGTCCAATTTTTTGGGCTAGGTTCATTTGTGCTTTAATGTAATATTTGGGCTTGTAGGCCTTCGGGTTGTATTGTCAATGTTTTATCAGGGTTTTTAGGCCCACGGGTGTTAGGGCTTTGCCCTTTGGGTGCTCCAACCTTTGGTTGGATCTTGTTTCTCACGCTTGATGTAACCTTTGTCGAGCCTTTTAATAAAATTTTGTTGCCGATCAAAAAAAAAACTAGTTCCCATCGCAGGGGTTGTCCAATCCGTACAACAATATTTGTCACAGGAAAAAGAAATAGATGAAGGAGAACATTGCCTCTGAACGTGAAACCCAAAGAGACCAACCTCAGAGAACCCAACGATTGCTGCCGTTCTCTCTCAAAACCTCCCAATATTTCTCTTATATAACAAGCCTAGCTTCTCCACACAATCGTCTGTTGCAACCCTATCCCTATAAAACCGTAAAACTGACCTCACCATGTTACCCCAAAAATAGCTAGTTAGGTAATTACAACTTATCTAGATAAGACCGAGAAAATAATGATTTCATATTGCAGTTTAACCTAATATATACAAAATAAATTAAGCAATACCTCAAGTTTACTAAAATTATTCCGCTGCTTCAAAAATTACAATCATACCATTTAATCCTGTAACATGCACAAAATAATTAACCAAGAACTACAACTAGATATAAGTCCAAAACCTACAAATGGAAAATAAATGATTATTAGAAGAATAAACCTAGGGCCGTAACACCCTTGAAAGAGATATTTGGTTTCCACTTTCAATTTTATTTGTCTACTATTAGCACGTTGCTAAATTTGGAGCATAACGCGCATGGAGATTTAACGTGGTGTCCTCCACCTAATGGGTAGCAAGACCCTAATATCTATGTGCTTTCATTTAAGGGTCAATTTCACTTGCCTCCCTTGATGTTTCTAACAAATACAGAGACGTCCCCCACTTTTTTTGAAATTCCACTGCCCTCCCTTACTTTTGAAAATAATTGTCACTTATCTCCCCTACCGTTACTAAGGCTAACGGTGTTAATAGTTGGCGTGAAATGACCGAAACACCCTTAGTATATATTCTCCATCCTAAAAAAATCATTTTTCTAAAAAACGTGGAGCTAAAAAAGATTTCCAACAAAATTAAATCATTTTTCATTTTGAAAAAATAGTCTTTAAACAAAAAATATCAATAGTTTTTTCAATTTTTTTTTCATTTTCAATCTTTTTTGTAGGAAAAAAAAACTAGTTTTCAAAATAATTTTTTTAACTTTTTTAATTTATGTTATAGATTTAAAACAATAAATTAAACTTTAGTTTTTTTAAATAATGGTTTACCAAAAACTTTTTATCCAAGACGATGTTTTCAAAAATTTTGCATTTCAAAAAACGTTTTAAAAAACTTTTTTCAAGATTAGTTTTTCCTTTTTCTCTAGAAAAACTTTTTCAACAAAAAAATTCAAAAAAAAAGTAGTTAAAAAGACCTTAGTACCCTTAGTATATATTCTCCACCCTAAAAAAATTGATTAATAAAAAAAATAGAGTTAAAAAGTTTCACTTAAAATTCAAATCGTTTTTCATTATTAAAAAATAGCTTATAGAAAAAAGTATCGAAGAGAAATTTTTCACAAAAAAACTAATTTTTTTGGATAAAAAATTAGTTTTCGGTAAATCGTTATTTTGAAAAAATAAAGTAAACTATTTTTTTAAATCTGAAAAATAAATTTAAAAAAAACACTTTAAAAACCATTTCCAAAACTAGTTTTTTTTCCTACAAAAAATATTCAAAATGAAAAAAAAAAATCTTTGATAATTTTTTGTTTAAAAATATTTTTTTTTAAATGAAAAACGATTTAATTTTGTTGGAAAGAATTTTCAACTCTACTTTTTTTATAAAAAAAAAATGGGTGGAGAATATATACTAAGGTCATTTCACGCAAAAAATTATCACCGTTAGCCTTAAAGTAATGGCAGGGGAGGTAAGTGACAATTATTTTCAAAAGTAACGGAGGGCAATGGAATTTCAGAAAAAGTAGGAGATGTCTCTGCATTTGTCAGAAACCTCAGGGGAGGTAAGTGAAATTTACGCTTCATTTAAAGACTAAAGACCACGAGATAGTTGAATCTAGCCTGTCATTTGTAAAACTAAAAAATAAAACTCAAGATAAAACTTGATTTTGCGGGACACTTTTGCTTTGTATTTTCACGAACAAAATGCAACAATTATTAGTGGACCTCCGTCGAAAAGTGCAACCCCCTTTGCCAAATCCTAACTCTATCCCTACTTCTAGAAAAGGAGACCAAGGCTACAACCCAAGGATCAAAAGCTACAACACACCATTAAAACCAATCTAGTTGCTTTTCCTCATCTTCTCCTATGCTAAAGACGACAATTCGTAGTTCAAGAGCAGCTGAGACAACAACTAATATATAGTCCAAACATCATAATTCAAGAGCATGAACAAACTGATTAAAGCTTGCACCATGCAGCTAAGTTGAATACTCCAATCTCTGTTTTTTTTTATTTGCCTCAATCCCTGGTTCAATTGAAGATGGCTGAACACAGTGCAAAGATGCAGCAGAAGCACCTAGAATGCACGAAATAGAAAATACACTATTGTTAAAATAATGTTCAGTTAAAACCACCACAAATTTAATTTATATCTACATACCCGAGCAAGCTGCATCTCTGACATGTAAAGGATACCAAATTTGAGCGAAGGTACAGGACTTTCAAGGATTTTAGGCAAACAAGCCGTACGCAGACCAACTAAAGGCATTGCAAAGGAACATCTTGATGTTAATATAAGAAGTATTAATTTGTCAATAAAGAAAAAATTGGAAAATACTATTCAGATGTCGAAATTCCAATCTTAAGAATCGCGCAGTATACTTTTGGTCAGTACAAGAACATTTATTTGCATTGTTTCTTATTTGAATATCGATAATGACACAAAGAATGCAGCTCTATTCTCATCTGCTTGTCGTGCCAGTGAAGATGGACCCATAAAACGTGAGAGCATTAAAAAACGCAAGCACAATGTGGCTAATTCTGTCCATTGTTGTAGAAAAAAATTAGCCACTTTTTGTCGAAAACCAACGCAAAGAACAAGATGATGAAAGGCAATTGTGAATCAAACCCTAGAATCAGATAGAGCTAATTATGCAAATTTAGCAATCCCCGTGTCCTGGTTTAAGCACGTTAATCAAATGAAATAGTCCGATTTCATTTTCACTCAGAAAATCAATTTTGAAATTCAAAAACAATTTTCACTTATCCAAGGAAACAAGAGAAGACCTGCCGAGAAAGCCATTTGCTCCATCAAGCTTCATTTCTTGGTGCGATGCCAGATTCTAGAACCTAAAGCATTACAGAAACAAAAAACCAAGTTATTGATGCTAGATTAATCACCCTTTCATGCTAGAAATCACATTATACATAGAGAAGATTAAACAATTGTACCTAATACTGGATTTGGCTGCAAAACAGAAGAGAGGGAGCTTCATTTCATGGGAGTTTGGATTATGGTTTGTAACATGAGAATCAACTAGTAAGATTTATAATTGTGGAAGAATCAGGAGAGAGGGAGAGACGGAGTGAGAGAGAGAATCATTATTCTATTTATCTGATATGGCCCTATTCCACAGGAAAGAATTTTTCTACCAGAATTGGTTTCCCTATATGCCCTATGGAACAGATCACCTCTAAACCCTGTATTTGCTTGGAGACCATTTCAAACGCGATTTTGTAAATCACAATGGGTCTCAAAAACATTGACCTAAACTATCAAAATTATGTTGGTAAAAAAATAATGTAAAAAATTATTTTGGGACATTGATACACGTAGAAACAAATTAAAATGGTATATTAATACATAGGTTGTTAAGTTTTTTTTTTTTTTTATCGGCAAAATATTCATTAATCTATGGAGAAGGTACAGAGATTAAACAGATCACGGGCACATCGGCAGAACGCCGCCCGAGAACCAAAACCAAAAGGACGACAAGAAGACAACCAAACACTACAAACCCACTTGAAAGCCGCACGCCCTCAAACACAACCCAAACAACCTACAAGCACAACAACGTAAACCTACAAGACCAAGCTGAACCCAAAAGAACAAAATGCAAGGAACTTTTGAAATAATTAGAGCACACGTTTGTTAGAGTGACCAATTGATTTTAAGGTCCAAGAGCAACCAAATTTGACATACAATGTACAATCATTTGAGACAACTGGTCCGTCATTACCAAAATATTCTTGGTTCGGGAGCTATGTTATAGGAAGGAAAGGTGTTAGGCACCCTTCCAGCCTAACCAAATTTGGTTAGTCGCTAGTCATTATTTATGGGATTTGGAAATAGTTTATAAGATGATTTCATCAAATACAGGATAGGGAACAAGGAAATGAATTCATTATCCATGTGGCTAGATTTAGAGAGATGAAATATTAACAAAAAGTGTAAAATAGGAGAAGACCGAACTTTTTTGATCAATGCCTAGATACACCCCTCAAAACACAAATTTGGCGAATATATAACTCAGTTTTGTGGCGAACACACACTTTTCTTTGATTAAAGCTTCGAAAACTTGGATTGAGGGCAAGGTTTCGGGTAACTTTAAAATATAACATAATGGATTAAGACTAATATATTTGGGATTTTTTTAAGTTTGGGAAGTGGATTTTGGGTTAGAAACGTACAACACAAGAACAAGGTTTACGTTGTAAGAAAAAGGCTAAGAATAAGAAGTTTTTGGCTAGCATTTTTCTTGTAGATCTTGAAGTGTGCGAAACCTAAAGTTAGGGCCATTTATGTAGGCATGGGAGAAGGTTCCAACCTTCAATTCTCAACAAAAATTGGATGGGAAGCCATTGAAGGCACCCTGCCAAGCCCATACCTTACGTGCATCAGTAGATGTTTGTTTTTTGGGTTAAAAAGTGACGGCTGTCATGTTTAACAGTGGCGGCTGCCATGTTTGACTTTTTAATGCTCGCATCGACAATTTTGGTTTTGGGCTTGAACCTGGGTTTGTGTTTGGGCTTCTACAGGGCCTTTTTGTGGGCTTTGGTTCAGGGCTTGAACTTGGGTTTGTGTTTGTATATTGGGCTTGGAAATATTTATTGGGCTTATTTGTGTTTCAAAAGTGGTTTTTGAACTTGGTAGTGTTGGGATGGGCTTAATGGATTTTTTAGGATTTGAGAAGTCCAAATTACCCAATAACCAATACAAAGATCTCATATTGGGCTCATTAGCATTTTCATCACAGGGGATATATCCGGGCTCCAGCTTAGGAATTATGAATAATCAAAATTAGGGTGCCTACAACCGCTGAACAAAATATGAGTAGTTTGTTTCTCAATTCATATCCAATCAAAACTGCTATTTGTTAGAAGTGTTTTCTCTCTATGTTAACCCTCCCCAACCTATGTCTACATTAACCTACAACTGTACAGTCCTCTTGGGCTAGCGACTTGTTAGAGTTAAAGTCTCAAGCTTCCATGGGGGAACAAGAATCTATTGAGAGAGAGCAATATCCGAATGAGAAGGTGAGATTTCAACATTACAGGTTTAGTTTCAGTCATGTTTGGAGATTTATTTCAATCGGATTAGATATTTGGACATTAAAGGTTTAACAATCGTCTTATGATTTATGTTCGAATATCCATTGTTGAACAAAATAAGATTGTTCAAAAACATAAATCGGGAAAAATATTTTTTGTTCATATGTTGAGAAATGAGCAAATCAGTGTTCATATTTATAACTCTGAACAAATTAGCTTTGTTCATAGTTTGAAATTTGAACAAATTTTATATGCAATTCATATGCGTCCCTTTTATGCTTTTGTCGCAAGTGATATCAATTTCATTACGTTAATTCTATGTAGATATATATACCCACCAATGAAGTGAAATAGCTTTTCATCCATCACAAAGACTAGAGGAAGATATTGCAAGGATTTTACCACAAACTAAGTAATTTTATGCATGTATGTGAATCATATGTCTCGTAATATCATTTAGTAAAATAATTACCTTCTAACTTGTAGATATTCGATAGTTGTGAAACATTGATAACTTGGGCTCGCGATGTTGGAAAGAAATAGGAGTATGATTTTTGTTATTGTAATCAAACAATCAGACTCCGAGGGTGGTAAGAAATGACCAATGATTACGCTTTCATGCTAAAGAAGTGGTCAATATGGACAAAAAAAATTTAAAGTTGAAAGAGGATGAAGAACACCACGACTACCGCGCATGTGAACCTGACTGACATCACAAGTATGAAGAACATCCCTCTCCTCAACCCAATTTCTCCTATTAGACCCAATTGAACGAACATGTCCATCTGCATCTGTTTTCGAAATTCAAAATATAAACATGTGGAAAATGTAAGTTCAACAAATCAAAATAAACATAATAACTTTATTCGAAAATAAATATGTTTAACACATCAACATTGTCGGGATTTTATGGTTATGAACAAGATCAGATTGCTCAAAAACATAAATATGACCAAAATCAATTTGTTCGGATTTTTTGTTTCATATAAATGTTCATTGTTTGGCTTTGTAAATTTGAACGACACAAGATGTAAAATTAAAAATGGAGAACAATTCTAAAAGCCAAATCGAACCTAAAATACATTTCTATTTAGTTGGGAGTCATATTGGCCAGGTGGTTTTCAACGTTTGGAGGAGACTAGGGGTTTAATTTGCAAAGAAATATGAATGAAGATGTACTTTATTTGAAGGTAGTTGGGTGCGTGGATGTGATACATAAGAGAAGGGTAGTTGGGGAAATGTATTGGGTGTGCAGTGAAAATTAATAAACTTTTAGTTTATTTCAGGTTGTATTGAGAAGGTGTGGGTACTAGGAAAAAATGAGGGTGTGAACAAAATTTCTCATATATCCTACCCGAGCCACCTCTTGTTCATGGATTTACCATGATGCTACATTATAAAAATGACAAAATCTACTTTCCCTCTCCCACTAGTGTAGAAGGGTAAAAGGGAAAATCACTGACATTATGGTATTAATTTTCCCATTATCTTCTCCGGGGCAAAAACAAACATGGAAATTGAACTCACACTTTGCTTATGAATCCTACGCATTACTAATTTTAAATCTAATCCTACCTCAATGGTAATCCCCTCTTAACTATACCAAACAGAAAACTCTTGTTTGGGTTGATGTACGCTGCCTTACTGCTGCAAGCAAAGAGGCTATTTCCGAGAACCAAACCAGTGACAGTCACCATTGGGCAGCTTTAACACTGCGCCAAGTCCCCTAATCAAAATAAAATTCTTTGGCCAAAATTAAACTAGTAAAGAAGACAATTAGGCTCCGATTGTTTCGATGTAAAATGTTTTACAAATTAAAATATTTTTCATGTGGAATAATTCTACCAAAAATAACTTTTCCATTTCTGTTTTCTGGTTTTTGGTTCAAAATCCTAATTGGAACCAATTCTCAAGTTAAAAATTGAACAAGCAACAAAGATGAAGGAAACAATTAATTAGGGTAATGGACAACTGATTTTCAAGTTATAGGAAGAAATGAGATACTTGATTGTCCTCAGAAAGGAGGGAGAGAGAGAGAGAGAGTAAAGAGTTGCAAAACCATTGTACTGGTGGAAGGCTGGAAGCAACTTACGGGGATTTTGGAGGAAAAAAACATTTGTGTCCACATGAGGAAAAATATTTTACTTCAAAATTATTTTACTCTCCCTTTACGCAACCAAACAAGGGAAAATAAGTAAAACATATTACAAGAAACCAAACGCAACATATTAACATTGTGATGAAATACCACCCAATCATCATACAACCGTAGATGCTCCAAGTTCACACTAGTCTAATGAGGCACCAAAGCAATTCAAAACCGATAAAACAAACAAAAACTTTAGGACTTCAAAAAGTAATAGTGTAGACACCCCAAAATGAGCGTTCACGTACATTTTAATCCCCAATGATGAACGGAAACACCTGGAGGAACTCTCGGATTGAAATTCTCCAAGTCAACTCAGTCAACAGTACCGCACGGTACTCATCTCTCAACGCACGGGACAACCAGAGTCACGTACAGCAGATTGTTGAAATTTGGCGGCCAGTTGTGCCGCACGGTACACAAGTTGTGCCGCACGGCACAGTTTGTGTACCGTACGGTACTGTTTACGGATTCCCAGTTTTCGCGAATTCCCAGCAGCAGAAAACATTGACGAAATTGGTTCCCCCGCCCTGCTGGTCGTGGCCGAAAGGGAAGATCATGGCCGAAAGGGGTATGCTACTCCCCATGCCATTGTCTCCATGAGCAAGAATCAAGAAGAGGTTGGAGACTACACTCGGCTCCCTCACCTCTATATAAACCGTTCAAACCCAATGGGAAGAGGACGGCCGAACCCCATACGATTTCTGTGTAAGGAAGACCACGAAACTCCATTCTTGGATACCATTTTCATTGCCAAAACCCCTTAGCCACCATCTCCACTATAGACAATCCAATACCATTCTCTCCGTAAAAGCAAAACCCAAAGCAGAAACTCATCCCCTGTTTTTGACTCCAAAGCCGTGAGATAGCCATCCCAAATCGACCAAAGTTTGAGCATCCAATCCCTCTTACCACTATACTAGAGTGAAAGTGAGGTCCAGAGAAGGTTCAAGCAGTATTCGGAAGTTCAATCCGACGCTCAATCCGAGAGTTCGAAACCGAAGGTATAAACCCGTTTCGCCAAATTCCTTGAATTTGGTACCCTGAGGGGAGGGGTACCAAGGGTGGAATGATTCCTCGTATCATTTCCATGCTTGGTATGCCCAAGTTAGAGCAAGTCCAGTTTCATTCCACACCTCCCGGTCGCGCCGTACGGTGAAAACATCGCCTCGTACGGAGCGATTCAACAAGGAGGGACATCCCATACTCAATACAATGTTTTCTCCCTTTTAAGTAGTTTATTTTGAACACATTTCATACCTTGTATGTGCCTCTGATCAATCATTCTGAAAAGCCAAAGTTTCAAACTGTTTTGCAGCCAGATGTGCCGCACGGCACTCCTACTGTGCCGCACGGTACACTTTGAGTACCGTACGGCACCTATTTGAAAATTTGACCGTTAAATTGAAGAACAGTGCCGCACGGCTCATCATTTGTGCCGCACGGTACATCTAATGTGCCGCACGGCACACTTTTCTGGTAAAATGTGAAATTTAAACCTTCCCCTCTGCAGGAACAGTTTGAAGTTTGGATTTTCATTTGATTTCTGTGAACTACATATCAGTCATTTGTTTTTCTCATTATTACCGCCTGTTTTGCTTAACTTAAATGTTTATCTGTTAATGTTCAGCAATAAAATTGTTTTCTAATAAAATCTCACAAATATTTAGTAAAGACCGATTTTTAATCGGGCGAACAGGGTGCATTAAAACCCTTCCCTGTTCGTAATCTGGCTCCCGGATCTAAAACGAATCTCTGGTTTTCAATTGGTTTTATAAGTCGTTCGCTCAAATCAATCACTATTTTCAAATTGGTTTCTCGGGTCCCAAACTGCTTTCTCAAAACCCGGGTGGCGACTCCAAAATCCTTGTTTTTCGAACCGTTTCGAAAACCATTGCGTGAAGCGCGTGGAGGCCGACCGTCCACAAATAGCTTCTGAATTCACATATAGTTGTTAAAAACCTATGATATAGGATACGTATCTTATGATTTGTATCATCTCCTTCTGAAAAATGATACGCATCCCATCAAGTGTACTTTTTGTATAGAAATCCTACAACATGATCGTGTGTCTTTCTGAAGACGTTTTCACGTTTGCGCTCGCCCTCCCGCCCATGCACCCACATACGAATAATGTGACTTAGGTACCAATAGGAGCTACGTGCTCCTATTTTACCTGGTGCATTGCATGTGTTCCAGTCTTATTGTCGTGAATTGCAACTCCTCTTGCCATATCCCTCCAATCGATTGGTTAAAAGAACAAAAAAATGGGTGTTACATCCTCTTTCTAGAGGTCTCCAAACATGTTTCACATCCCCCATCAATCTTCCTGATGAGGCTTCTTGCAAATGTTTCCAATTTTGTTATGATCCTTGCAACTAGGGATGAACCGAGGGAATAGCAGGGCAACTATCTCCTCATGACTTCTCAAAACCGTATCACTGCAATACCAATGAATATATCTTAGCCTGCCTCCCTGAGGAAACGTTAGATCTGTCCAAGCTTGCAAAACCCAAAACACAATTGGAATCATAATTTCCGGCAACTAAGGACTACTCATTCCCCTTCAATAATTACTGGAAAAATCATCTATTTGGTGCCAAGCCAAACCAAATTTGTGGTAATAGAACACATTCGTACAATGAGGAAAATTATCATCTTCTTAAAGAATCATTTCTCCCCAACAATATCCATGACATTCAAGCTTTCTGCAACAAGAATGAACACATTCTGGCTATCTTCGGCCAAACAGCACTTGGAAAGGAAATACGATTAATGAGACAAGCAAAGGAAATATGATTAATGAGACAAACGGAACGACTATTTATTGAGTACTAAAAAACATGTGTTGCTCAGATCTACACATCAGTGCTCCGATCCCCTCTTGGCTCGATTTATACTAAAACAGAGAAAGTGAAATTGGGAGCCAAGTGGAAAAACACTCAGTCTCAATACAAAACTGTCTCGGTACATAAAACACATTATCTAAGAACTAGTACTAATAGCAACAGCATTAACAACGTCAACTATGAAAGGAGACACGTAAATAGTGTATCACTGCCCAACACCTCGGGATTCGATGCTGTCGTAGATGCCTGTAGGATCCTTTCCGCCCTATCAACCTCTTCATAGTTATTTAGCACACACTGTGCCAGCATAAATGATAAAAGAGGAAAGATTAAATGATAAAAGAGGAAAGATTAAATGACAAGGGAAAAACAAACCTGTGAGCAAATTGTAGACTTTAAAGGCAAAGACTTCATAATTATGTCTACACATAGCTGAAAGCCCATAGAGGGCATCAGCCTTCTTGCTATCACTGCCCATAGATGTCTAAACATAGCTGAAAATTAGAATCTGATATCAAAGTGTCATGAAGCATAAACCCTCTTCTTGCTTAGGAGCACATTACCAGGAGAAGAGGTATTTATTGATTCCTATTTTGCATCAAGCTTATTTTAATAAATAGTAATTGTACTTTGACATTGAACATTTAAGTGGGATACTGCTGCACTCTAAGAAGCATTTTTTACCACCATGGTGAGGGCTATGCTTTTCCAATTCTCCCACATGAAATTACATTGATTTGTTACATCAAATGAGGTAGCGCATCAATAGGCAAAAAAAATTAATAAGTATATATATGTAACATTGATCTTACCAAGAACTCGACAACTCCTCCCGTACTCTGGAAGCCTTCGTCAGCCCGATGTGCAGTATTTTGTATGATCAAATGTAACAAATGTTCCTCTGCCTGAGATTGAGATGAATGTTGGTGGTGTGGATGTTCTGATTGACCCGCGGGCTGCGGAGGAGGGTGTAGGTGGTGGTGATGTAGTTTTCCCTGAGTTGCGAGTGTTGTTTTAGTGAGAGAGTATCCTGTCAGTGGTGATGATGCCTCTGTTAGGATTCCAGTTACCATTAGACAGCCTGGGGATGTAGTCATGGAGGATCTCGGGGAGACGGGGAATAGTAGTGATGAGGAGATGGGTGATGGGATGTATCACAGTGGAGGTGTTAGTGGTGAGGGAGGACAGGCGGGAGCAGGGGTGGAGAGAGTAGAGACCGAGAGAGCACGGGTTGAGGGGGCAACCCCTGTTGTACCTGTTGCTCGTGTGTTCAGGAGCTTGACTCGGGTGCTTGGCACGGGCAAGGCCGCAGAGGAGAGTGCTGATACTGAGGAGCCTTCTGACCCGGTTTTGTTTCCTTCTCGGGTTGGTTCTTCACGAGCTCCTGGAGCTACTTTAGGAGATACCTTGGAGGGGGTTACCGATGAGACTTTGGCTAGGAATTTGCAGCAGTTCCCTCAGTTGGGCGAGGTCCTGGTGGGAGAGACGCCACCGGTTGGCGAGCCCGAGCGGGCAGAGGTATAGATTGAGGAGGTGGTCCGTGTGACCATAGTTGAGGAGGTTCAGCTGGCTTTGAGGAGCCGGCAGCCCTTTGTCCTTGAGACTTACGATCCTCCAGTTCACTTCTTTATACTGGTGGGGTGCGAGGTATACGAGCCACAGTTGCCGCTTTACCCTGAGTCCCTGATCTTGCGCGACCCGTTGACACATATTTTGAACAGACCTCTGGTACGCGCCATTCATTTCATACTTGTCTTTTGAACTGCTTTCACTATCGCATATCTTTTTGTTGCTTTATTGAGTGAACTCGTGCAATGTTTTTGAAACAGGTGGATCATTCTCTTCTGGGGTATGGCGGGCCATCTGATTGCTTGGCTCAGTATAGGAGATTGGCCCAGAGCGTGAGGGAGTTGGTGGACGCAGCTGGCTTCACCGTTTTTATCAGTACTTTGCTGCCTACTCGAACGGACCGAAAGTTGTTGGGGGCCTTGATGGAGCATTGGTGGGACACCACCAATAGCTTTCACTTTCGGTTTGGGGAGATGACCCCCTTTGGACTTTGCAGCGACTACAGGGTTGAGAGTTGGTGGCGAGCCGATACCTTTCGACTCTGGTTTGTACTTAGACCGGGCAGCCGTGTGCCACTTTCTGGGGAGAGAGGTTGGAGATGAGGCGATGGTGAGATGTGATCATCTGCCGGCGATATGGGACCATGAGCCGGGGTCTCTAGTTGAGACTGCACAGATGGCGAGAGCCTATTTGCTATTCCTATTTGGCACTGCGCTATTTCCGAATAGGCAGAATTCAGTGCACCTGAGTTGGTTACCTGCCTTGGCGGACTTGAGGACGGCTGACCGGTTTGACTGGGGTGGAGCTGCCTTGGGCACCCTTTACTGTTTCCTTGGCTCGGTGGTTCGAGGAGCGGCAAACACTCTTGGAGGCTACTGGAGGGTCTTGGAGGTATGTCATGTCATTCCTTTTGATTTAGATATTCCATGCATTGTTGCTTTCATTCCTGTTACTGATGGTTTCCTCTCAAAAATGCAGGTATGGGCTTACGAGGTGTTTAGAGTGCCGGCTCCAGAGAACTCTCACGCAAACAAGCGCGTGCTTCCGCGGGGGGTGAAGTGGGCCAAGGAGCATGTTGGGAAAGGTGGGAAGAAGGGGCAACTGAGATTCTTCCGTGTTTTCTTAGACCAGTCCAGGGGCGAGACGGTATGACAGCCAACTTTCTGAATTCTTTTCCAAGCACTTTAATTCCATTGTTGACTTGAAAGTAACCCATGATTCCTTACAGGTGAACTGGGACGTGTGGGGCAGATTGAGTGCTCCTTACTTGACTCAGAGCAGGGCGGTGACACGAGGGCGTGTACTGTTGGAGTCTCCATATGGATGGCAGTGGTACTTGGGTGAGAGAGTGGCACGCCAGTCCCTGGGCCTAGACCATTTCAGAGTGTCGGGTCCTCTTCCACCGTTTGTTCAGAGGGCGCAGGAGTACACTTTGGCGGAGGTGGAGGCGTTCACGGTACTGGACACAGAGTTGGTTTTCAGCCCCTCAGAGGACTATGACAGTTATGTGGTGAGTAGCTTGGCTTATAATCTGGATATGGAGACCCGTCTGGCTGCGCCTGCACCTATGGAGGGTCCAATACTGCCTGTTTTGAGGAGAGAGATTGATGTGATGTTGCCGAATGGGAGTATGGGGTATGTGGTGGTTCCTGAGGTCACTCCACCAGTTACTCTTACAGCGACAAAGGTAATCCTTAAATTTGAAAACAGGAAATGTTTTAGACTTCGTGTTTTATTCAAGCAGTTATTCATGTTACCTGCTAAATGCTTTTTGATCCTGTTTTGCAGATCCCGGTGGACTGGGCTGCATCTGCTGTTCAGCTAGTGCGAGACCTGGAGGCCCTGGTTTGCAACCTCACGATTGGCGGGACTCCAGAGGTGCACCCGAGAGTAGAGCCGGGCATTGTGCCCCACGCTGGCGGAGATGATGACGATAGGGATGACGGAGCCGATGGTGGACGTGGCGGTAGAGCTGGCCGTGGAGGCGGCCGAGGTACTGGAGGTAGCCGCGGTGGCAGAGCAGGAGGTCGCCGTGGGTGCCGGAGTGCTGGAGGTAGCAGTAGCGGTCGTGGTACTAGCAGTGACCGTGGGACAGGAGGCAGTGAGTCGGGCGGGCGTCGTAGGTTGCGACGCGCCCGTAGAGCTTTTCCCGTCAGTGAGACAAATCAGGTATCCATCGTTCATTCTTTACAATTGAATGCTCTGACTGTTTTATTAATGAATTTCCTCTGTGTAGGATATACTTCCTTCTTTACCGCCTCGTAGGAGGCCTTTGATGAAGAACGCCGGTGGGGGTCCGTCTACAGTCCCGCTGGTGATTCCAGCGACTGGTAGAGTGCTGCGTTTGTTTATTGAGAGAGAGAGTGTCCCTGAGAGTTCAGCTCGTGGCGAGCAGTGGCTTCCCCGGGACGGAGACGCAGTGAGCAGTGGCGGTAGTAGCAGTGAGGACACACCTGAGGAGGATCCACTTTTGACACTCGGCCGTCTCCAGCCCACGAAGCGGCAACGTAGTGGCTTTTAGGATGAGCCTGCGTGCTCAGTTTTTATTTGGGCGCCTGTTTACCCCATTTTTCTCTTTTTTTTATGGATACGGCCTGTGAGCCGCGCTAGCTTTTGATGCTGGGTCAGTTTGCCCTGGATAGATGTACATTTATGCTCATGACATGGATGCTGTTTAGCTTTTATATAGATCGCACATATTCGTTATGCTTTGAATGATTCATACTAGCGCTTTTTGAAAGAAAAGCCAAGTTTTTGCACATGATTGCTTTGTGAATGACTGAATACTGACAATATGCAGTATATGCCCCTGGGAAAACGAAAATATGTAACTTTGGATTTTCATGACGTTTACCAACCGATACTTCTGACACGTCATAAATGCGTGTCATGACTTGCTTGAATGGATGGAATAGAGAAATCGACGCTCGGATATGCTTTGACCCGTCGGTGCCCCTCATTCGGGTGATATCGGATGATGTTGGACTTGGGCCTCCCTGAACTTTGGATTTCCCCGTAAAATCCACCAAATAACTCCATACTATCCTTGTGAATGTTTGGCCTGGCTTGCTGGAGCCGTTGATGCCAAAAAAACGATGCGACACATTTCAGCCTGTCGTTTTTGGTCGTATCTGATCTTTCGGAATATCCGCCTATGCAAACGTGGTTTAAAATTCGAACACAACTTTCAAAATACCCATTACCACTTGTGTGAACAGGAAAAGTGCCCAAAATAACTTCTGGAGGCTTGAGCCAAAATTTGACCATGAGAATCACAAAGTTAGCCGCACGGCTAACTGAAATAGGTCGTACGGCCAAACTAAGTGAACCTCATGGTTCACTTCTGAAAATGCCAAGACTTCGAGTTTTGTTGCAGACCTTTGGGCTCCTGCATGTCTTCCTGTTGCTATTTGAGTATTCTGTGATCTGAAAGATGATCCGAGGCAGTTGATTCAAAAATTCTCTTACCCATGCGTACAATAAATGGCCTTCTTCCACAGCCCCTTTGTGCCCTAAAAACCAAAAGTCTCTCGTTCTTCCCGTACCTCCTTTTTTGACCATGAGTTTCTCGGCTTTGGTTCGACCTTGGCTCGACCAGCTTGACGGCATTGGATGGCTCAACTTTCAGGGTCATCAGATGACTTCGCTGCGCCGTATCCGAGATGTAACAATCCGTCCTGAGCTCTTGCATGTTGCGGTTTGATTCTGGGATCTGAAGGTACACGTGTTCCGTTTTGGCTTTCACGAGTTATGCCCTACTGTGGAGGAGTTTCATGCGTACCTTGGCGGATTTGGCCTAGAAATGCCGGTCATACCTTTGTATGGAGTAAACTTTGTCGGTGTGCTATCTGCCAAGCTCGGGATAAGTAATAAAGTGGCGAAATCCGTGCTCCAAGGAGGCACCATCAACATTCCGCGGATCATTGCACAATTTCGCCCGGAGGGTTTTGCACTGTGTCTTTACTTGCTTGCCGCTTTCTTGTTTGTCCAGTCCGATGGGCAGGCGAGTTCATCATTGGTTGGAGTTGCCATGCAAATCGAGGAGCGCAAAGATGTGGCTCCGATGGTTTTGGAAGAAACCTTAATGGGATTGGACAGGGTTCATGCCGGGGATACCAATGTTTCTGAAGGCAGTGCTTTGCTCCTACAGGTAGGCTTCTCACTCAGCTCTCCTTTTTCCGATTTTTCCCACATTCTCGTTTTACCTCAACGCTCGGGTTTAGGTTGTCTATGGTCCCTTACTTGTTTTCTCTCTGACATAGATATGGCTGTGTGACAAGGCCAATTTGCTGGAACCCGTGCCACGGGGGCAGATTCATGAAACATAGGGATTCGTTCAAAGGGACTTTCTGGAAGTTTTTGATGATGTGCATGGCTGGTTCAAAGTACTTTCCCGGCTTACGGAAGAGGTAATTGCTTGGCGTCTGGCTTGGCTTGACGGTCCTGCCATGACTGTGAGCAACATGGGGCGTCAACGGGTGATTTTGGCTGGTCTATGTCGCTGGACTTTCTACATTCCAAACCGCATTCTCTGTCAACTTGGCGTTCGTCAGACAATACCGCCATCAGAGAACTTTGTCATGCCGAACCACAATTTTGCTACCTTCAGAGCTTATCAGAATACTTGGAGGGAGCGTGTGACCATTCCAAGATATCAGTATCCGAGTGTCAATCTTTCAGAACGTTATGTGAGATGGTTGATAAGAGACATGGAAACAAGGGAACATGGAAGTCAAAGTTGACTTTTGAACTCGATCTTAATGTGCCTGAAATAAATTGCTTAGACCCACTAGATGATTCGTGTGAGGTCATGCTTTGTTGTTCGTTTTTCTTTTTTGAAAGTTTCATGCTCAGCCATGTAATCCAAGGAGTTTATTTCAGTAAAGATGAATTATGAGAGTTGCATTTTGATTTGCGCATAGTGGTCATAAATCAACTCAAAGAGACATTTTGAAAAGTGGCGACCGGTCCTCAAAGTGAGGATGCCTACGTATCCTTTTTACGGGAATCAGGTCATGACGTAGTTCAAAGGTACAAATTTGGCTAGGGTTCACTCGAGTATTGACACTCTCCTTTTGCGCTCTAAATTTTGCCTAGTACCGCCCTTTCGGGTTTTCGGTCTAGCGAGCTCGTTTGATTGATTTGCCTTAACTTTTGTCTAAATCGCCCGATGTGGGTTTTCGACTTAGCAGGCTTGCTCTAAATTTTGCCTGGCACCGTCCGCCCTTGTGGTTTTCAGTCCAGCGAGCTTCTCTCGGGGGTAGTATCTCTTGAGCTGATCCATGTCGACCAAAGTGGAGAATTCGTTGCCGTCGAGATCAATGAGTTGCGCTGCGCCTCCGGACAAGATTTTCCTGATGATGTAAGGTCCGGCCCATTTTGGTCGAAACTTCCCACGAGGATCAAAGACTGGAGCTCGAATCTCCTTCAAAAGCATATCACCTTCTTGCAAGTCTCTGGATTTCACTTTCTTGTTAAATGCCCGTGCAATTATGCGCTGATAACCCTGAACATGATACAGAGCCTTGAGCCGCCTTTCGTCAAACAACATAAGCTCCTCGAATCTCGAGCTTTGCCATTCCGCCTCGCTGATCTCCGATTTGACCATGACCCTCAGGGATGGTACCTCAAGCTCAATCGGGAGGACGGCCCCCATGCCATATACCAAAGAATAAGTTGTTGCCCCTGTCGGAGTACGAATGGACGTCCTGTATCCCCATAATGGCAACGACAGCTGTTCGTGCCAATCCCTTGCAGACTGAGTAGTCTTCTCCAGTATTGTTTTGAGGGTTTTGTTTGCTGCTTCCACGGCTCCATTGGTTTGTGGTCGATAAACAGTTGATTTGTGAACCTGGATTCCGAAATCTTCAAGAGTTTTTGTGGTTCTACCCTTGAAATGAACCCCGTTGTCTGACACAAAAGCCTAAGGGACACCATATCGATAGATGATGTTCTGTTTGATGAAGAGGGAGACTTGAACTGCTGTCAAAGTTGCATATGAAGCGGCTTCGACCCATTTGGTAAAATAATTGATTGCCACCAAGATGAACTTGTGTCCGTTAGACGCGGCTGGCATGATTTTGCCAATGACATTGATGCCCCAGGTAGAGAAAGGCCAGGGTGAAGTCATGTAGTGCAACTCTGACGGTGGTACATGCATGAGATTGGCGTGAATTTGGCACTTGTGACACTATCTCACGTACTAGACGCACTCAGTTTCCATGGTTGACCAATAATATCCCTGACGGAGAATCTTCTTTGCGAGCATTATCCCATTCATGTGAGGACCGCAAACTCCTTCGTGAATCTCTTCCATGACCATGGTGGCTCCGTACCGTGTACACATAACTTATGCATCCCACAATGCGATCGCCGGTATAGTTTTCCTCCGCAAATGATGTATTGAGAGGCCAATCTTCGAAGAGCAATTTGATCCTTCCTTTCAGTTCCTGCCGGATACTCCCCTTTCTTGATGAAGTTCCAAATGTCGTGATACCATGGCAGACCGTCGTCAGGTTCATTGACAATCATGAATATTCGAAAACAGGTTTGTCCCTCTGCTCAATTGTGATTGGTCTGAGCTTAACTCCATCTGGTATCTCCACCATTGAGGCTAAAGTTGCCAAAGCGTCTGCAAATCTGTTCTTCAATCTAGGAACATGAGTGAATGTGACCGACTGAAATCGCGGAATTAGATCTTCGAGATCTTGGTGGTAGGGTTTGAGCTTGTCTTCTTTCACCTTCCAATCTCCGTTGGCTTGTGATACCACCAAATTGGAATCTCCGACTACCTCCAATCTTTCAACTCCGATTTCTAAGGCAGCTTCCATCCCTACTATGCATGCTTCGTATTCTGATTGGTTGTTAGTGACTTCGAAATTCAACTTGAAAGCAAGAGGGATGTGTGACCCTTCTGGTGAGACTAGCAATACTCCGATTCCAAATCCTTTCTGGTTGGCTGCTCCATCAAAATACAACAACCAAACATCGTTGGTTGTTGTCATTACATTCTCGTCAGGGAATTCGAACTCTATATCCTCCAGCTCTTCCACAGGATGTTCTGCTAGAAACTCTGCAACCGCTTTCCCTTTTACTGACTTCCGAGTGATGTACTTGATATCGAATTCTGCCAGCATAAGCAACCATCACGCCAGTTTACCTGTCAGTGCTGGCTTTTCGAACAGATACTTGAGTGGATCCATTTGAGAGATTAGCTTCACGGAATAAGCCAACATGTAATGTCTCAACTTCTTGGAAGCCCAAATTAACGCTCAACAGACTTTTTCCAGTGACGTGTGTCTCTCCTCACATCCCATCATTTTCTTGCTGATGTAGTAAATAGCCTTTTCGCTCCCTCCTTCTCCTTCTTGCGCTAACATGCATCCCATAGCTGAAGATGTGACATATAAGTACAGACATATAAGTACAGAATGAGAGGTTGCCCTGGAATGAGAGGTTGCCCTGGTATGGGTGGCATCAATACCGGAGGGTTCTGAAGACACTTCTTGATGGTCTCGAAAGCTTGTTGACACTTGTCGTCCCACTTGAATGACACTCCTTTCTTGAGTAAGCGAAACATCGGCTCGCAAGTGGAGGTTAACTTGGCGATGAATTTGCTGATAAACTGAATCTTTTCGAGGAGACTTCGTATTTCCTTCTCCATTCGAGGTGGCTCCATTTCCAGGATGGCTTTGATTTTAGATGGATTCACCTCGATTCCTCGTGTGGTGATCATGAATCCGAGCATTTTTCCAGCTGTAACTCCGAATGTACATTTCTCAGGATTGAGGCGCACCCTGTATTTGCGGATCCTCTCGACGAATTCCTAAGAGCGGGCAGATGCCTTTCTCTTTCCTTGGCTTTCACAATCATGTCATCCACATATACTTCTACCTCATTGTGGATCATGTCATGCAACAGTGTTGTGGCAGCTCTCTGGTAAGTAGATCCCGCGTTCTTCAGTCCGAATGGCATAACTCTGTAGCAATAGGTGCCCCACTCTGTGGTGAAAGTGGTTTTCTCTCGATCTTTAGGAGCCATGAGAATTTGATTATAACCTGAAAATCCATCCATGAATGATAGCAGTGCGTGTCCCGCGGTGTTATCTACCAAGACATCTATGTATGGCAGAGGAAAATCATCTTTTGGGCTTGCTTTGTTCAAATCCCTAAAGTCTACACAGATCCTGATCTTCCCATTCTTTTTAGGAACAGGCACAATGTTTGCGACCCATTGAGGGTACTCGGTGACTATCAGGAATCCTGCGTCTATCTGTCTCTGAACTTCCTTCTTGATTTCCAATACCCAATCTGGCCTCATCTTTCTCAGTTTCTGCTTGACAGGCTTTGCGTCGGGGTACAAAGGGATCCGATGCTCCACTATCTCAGGATCGATACCGGGCATATCTGCGTGTGACCATGCAAAAACATCTTCGAATTCTTTCAGGAGATCCAAGTGAGCTTTGAATTCTTCTGGAGACAGTCCGGAGCCAATTTGAACTATGCGCGGATTAGTCTCATCTCTCAAATTTATAGAAACAACTTCTTCTTTTATAGGCTGAGCATGCCTTTCATCTTCCCTTTCGATTAGAGATCGGAGTTCTTTTGGAATTTCTTCCTCAAACTCGATCCCCTCATCATCGGGGTCAATGCAATTTATTTCGGACACAGCAAGATAAGCAAAGTCGATTTCATTGATTTCAAAGGAACGGGCCCCAGGGGCATGATACATGAGAGTGGACTCAAACTCAAAGGAAAGGTGGTGACGCGGAGTGATAACAGACTCAAGCTCCGACTCAAAACCAGACTCAATCTAGATGCAGTGCTAGACTCAGATTCAGATTCAAAATCAGTGCCAGTGTAAATGATTCTAGGTACAAAAGTGCAATTTTTATAAGTTCCATCGGCATCCACAATGAGGGTGGTAACATCCTCCAGAGCTTCCTGGCCCAGCATCATCAGCTTCATGTCCTCAACAGGCTTCAAATCAGTAAGCGCCGCAGCAGGCTCGTCCTCTCTCATACCTAGCGGATTTTCCTCCTCAAACAGCGATGAAAGATTCCCTAAGTCAAGAATTTTGATCCAGTCAACATGGAGCATCTTAGCCGGTTCTTCTTATTTTTCTGTCTCATCATCACTATCCCAGGTGTTGTCAGTAAAGATTTCAAATCCTGGCAGCTTAGTTCTTGTTTCCATGTCCCAAAATGGCTCGGGGTCCCCTTGATAGATAGCCTCTGGAGCTTTCATGAAATGGATAGGCCCCTGATTGGCACGTGCCTGTCCTTTCTGTTTGTGATCAGATTCATTGTTTGCTGATTTATAACCAAGGTCGAAACGGTGATTATTTGTCATAAACTTAGGGAATTCAGCTATCCCTTGATTGTTGCGACCAAACCCTAGGCTGGGCAAATACTCCATTTTTAGCATCATGTCTAGGGTCGTTGATCTTATCAAGAAATCCTCGTCCATCTTGATAGTAAGTACATCGCCAGAAGTATCAAAGGAAAACCCTCTGAGAGTGATGTCTTCCTCTCCGTGAGCAATCTCAAGTAAGGGAGCATTGTCGGGGACATGCGGACGAATTCCAGAATCCCCATAGATGGTCAAGGTTCCTGTGGCTAGTCCGAGCTGAACTTTCTGATGTAGAGAGGAAGGCACAGCCATGATGTCTGATCGGTGGAGCCATGGCCTGCTTGGCAACAGGTTGAATGAGGAGGGGATGTCGAGCACATGAAATTCAACACTAGTCTCAAAATGTTCGATCATTATTTCCATCTGAATGGTCCCAACCACATCTCGTCGAGTATTGTCGTAGGCACGCACTCCTAGATTAGACGGCTGGAAATCCTTGTTCTTGAAACCCAAACAATAAGCTGTGCGCAGGGGACAGACGTTTAAAGCAGATCCGTTGTCCAATAATACAACTAGGACCCATTTTTCCATGCATTTCAAAGTGATGTGCAATGGCTTGTTGTGACCAGCTCCTTCTGGTGGCAGATCCTTTTCAGTGAACACTACAACATGCTTTGCGTGGGTCGGCGTAAGCAGAGCTATCATTGTTTCGAGAGGAGTGTTTGGTGGCACCTCCATGTTTGATAGAGCTTTGATTAGCTTTTGACGGTGCTCTCGAGATGAAGAGAGTAACCCCAAAATAGACACTGAGGCTGGAGTTCGTTCAAGCTATTTTTGAATTGGATCATTCGTTACCGGGGGACTCTTCGGAGGTGGCCTAGCAACCGGGTTCTGCTGAATGACAACTTCTGGATGGTTAGGAATCGTGTCCTCGAGGAAGGAATCATCCCAAACAAAATCTCCTGTTGTGGCATGGTTGGAGGGATTCCCACCTTGGAGGTGGGCTGGCTGGTAGACTCGACCACTTCTGGTTATTCGGTTGACCGTTTCTTCCCATAACTCCTAATTTTCACCCCAGAAATTTGTGTATTCCTCATTAACCTTCTGTTTGCCAGCCCTGATGGCTTCTCTTTTCTGCATGGTTTCTTGATCTTCGGCCCAGAAGTTCATCAGATCATTTCTGGTCCTTTGTTCCTCGATTTTCACTGCTTCCATCTTTGCCTTGAGGTCGTCTACTTCGGAGTCTTGCCAAAAGGATGGATCCAGCATGGCTTTGTTGACATTCCATATCTCATCATTGCTTACTCGGATATCGACCACTGCTTCTTCTTCCCAGATGGCAGCCATAGGGTTAGTGACCAGTACCAATACCGTGGATGACGGTGGGAATGACACTGACGGCCGTGGTAAAGATCCGTCACTGATGTATGCCTGTGGGAGCCAATCTTGATTTTCAAAGGCGGCTTCTATGATAGAACGGCCCTCTTCCCTGAAATTTGCGAGTGGTGAAACACAATCCACAGGATGTCTGTCTGGAGTCGACATTCCTCTTAAGGGATTTGGATTCCTTTCTTTTTTGCCTTGTTTGAAAATGCTTTCTGTTGCATTGATCTGACAGACATGGGTATTTTCCAGTATGCGGCCAATAGGCTCATCAAGGGATTCAGGGACAATGGATTGACTTGGGTCCCCAGAGATTAGCAAAGAACTGAACAATGCTTGTCGGGATTCCTCCCAATCTTGATAGCTCATGGGCCATTCTTCTTCTCCCATAATTTCACTCCATTTTGGACTTTGCGTCGCACTGGCATATGAAAGGAAATGGACCCCAAGATCTTCTGGCAGGGGGACAATGGGTTTTGGTTTGGTAGCTGTGGTGATGTAGAGGCTAGGGTCAAATTTAGTGGAGATAAGGTCTTTTGTAGTGGAGACACTACAAGAAATTTCGCCTTTAACAGCATTTGTCAAATGCCGGAAATACCACTAAAAATGCCGGAAAAGAGTATTACCGGCATTTGTTAAGTATTACCGGCATTTATTACAAATGCCGTCTACACACGTGTCGGTAATGCCACAAATGCCGGGAAAAGTCTTCAAAAATGCCGGCAATACTCGACACTATTTGCGGCATTTGTGAAAATGCCGGTAAAGCCTATTGTTTTTTTTTTTTATAAACAAAATGCCACGTGGCGCCCGCATGGCAGCCACGTGGTGCTTGCGTGTCGCCCATGTGGCAGCCACATGTCGCCCACGTGGTGCTTGCGTGTCGTCCGCGTGGCGTGGAAATTTGGGGAGAAATGCTTCGCCCAAGATTCGAACCCAAGACCTTTGCTTCGCGCGCGCGCGTGTTTACCAACTGAGCTAGCCCACATGTTGTTCAAAAATGCACAATGAAAAATATATATATTATACGGTCGGATTTTTTTTAAAAAATTAGACTTTTACCGGCATTTGCATAAAAATGCCGGTAAAAGTACTTTTTCCGGCATTATTTTAAACGAATGCCGGTAAAAGTTAATTTTTCACGGCATTTATTGAAATGCCGGTAATAGTGGCTTTTTGCGGCGTTTATTATAATGCCGGGACTAAAAATGCCGGAAATGCCTATATTTGGCGTAGTGAGATGAAGGATATTTGGCTAGTTCGGGTGTTTTGCTTGTGGTTTGGTAAAGGATTGGAAATGGTGTTGGGCTTTTGGTCAGGGAGCGGGAGGGTTCCGTCGTCCATAAGATCTTGGACTTTATGCTTGAGACGGTTGCAGTTGTTGGTATGATGGCCGGGCATCTGATGGTAGGCACAATAGGTGTTTGGGTTATGGTTAGGAGGAAGCTCTTTGGGTGGCTCTCGAGGTTCGAGTGGTTGAATGAGGTTTTTATCGAGGAGTTTTTTGTACACTGTGACAAGGGGAAATGGGAGTGGGTGAAATTCCCTTCTTGGTGGGGGAACTCTTTGCTGGAATCGTGACTGGGTTGCAATCTGGTTTACAGGTTCGGCTTTGACTGGTTTGGGGTTAGAAGAGCTGGCTTGGTTATGGTTGTAATTGCTGGGTCCAAACAAGGTGTTGTTGTTGCCAGAATAAACTCATCTTGGTTTAGGAGTAGATTCACCTTTCTCAAATATACCGCTTCGGAGAGCATCTTCAACTGCCAGGCCAGCTTCATAGAAGGTCTTGAAGCCAGCGGTGGTTTGAAAGACCACCAAGTGCTTGGCAAAATCTGGTTCCAGATTCCTTGTGATAATTCTCATTTGTTCCTTTTCTGAAGGTCGTTCCATCATCTGAGAGGCTTTCCCTCTCCACCTCTTGACAAAGTCGGCAAAAGACTCATTTTTTCCTATCTTGGTTGATTCCAGTTCCCAGATAGTCATCTCAAGTTGAATGTTGTAATTGTATTGGGCGACAAAGGCTGCCCCAATATCTTCCCACATTCTCTTCTTAGAGATGTCCAGATTTAGAAACCAGCAGAGTGCAGGCCCAGTTAGAGTTTGCTGAAACATCTGGCCCATTGCATCTTTTCCAACGTCATACATGGACAAAGTGCCCACATATGTTTGCAGATGAGCTTTTGGGTCACCGCTACCATCAAACTTGTCCCAATCCATCGGTTTGAACTTATCAGGGAGCTTTGCATCTGGGAAAAGGCACAACTTATCCATGTCAATCCCTGTAGCTGCTATTTTCTCTTGTTTCTGAACAGATTCCTCGAGTTTAGCCAGCTTGGTCAATACTGACTCCATGTTCCGACTGCATGAGTCCCCAGCTGGTGGAGGGAGTTGAGCAGTCAGTTTCTGGATCATGAGCATCATCTGGGCCATTTGCTTGGCGTTATTGGTCTTCTGCTCTTCTAAATCATCCTTCAGAAGCTGAATTTCATTTGTTTCTTCTGCCATAGCCGAGCTTCCGGTTGACTGTTCTGTTCTTGACTCAGTTCGAACCAATCGCTGTTCGAGGGTTCGAGTCCAACCCGGTATGAGGTTTTTCTTCTTTTTGCCAATGGTTAGTACTGATGATATGCACAAATGGAACTTAGGGATGCAGTATGTAGTGTATGTGCAAAATAGAAGAGAATTTATGTACAAGAGAATGATGCATGATGCATGGCAGGATTGCCCCAATTTCCCTCTTATTTTGTTGGATATATTCAAATTCCCATGATTCATGAAAACAACGGCTGGACCGGAGGTTGCCTACGTATCCTCATGGAGAGGAATCAGGCCGTGACGTAGTTCAGGACTACAAATTTGGCTCTTTTTCTCAAAAGATTTTTTTATTAAAAGCATGAAATTTTTACAAACTGACATGACAGACTTGACATTGGACTTGACAACAGACTCGACAATTAGACAGTAACAGACTCGATAATCAAAAGTGCTAAGAATCGCAAACTGGCTCGATTCTTCAAAAGAAGCCCTGCTAGCTGGATTAAGTTAGTGGACATTCACATCTGGTAACAGACTTGATAATTAAACAGCAACAGACTCGATAATCAAACAAGAATCGTTGAAAAATAATTGATGACTCTTATGCCACTTTGAAAAAGGGTTTGATCTGCGAAAAGATTCTTGGATTCAGAAGCCAGGTTACGAACGGAGAAGGTTTTATTGAAAAGCACCCCGCTCGCCCGGGATATATTCCCGGTCTCTACTAAATTTTTGTGGGATTTCAGGAAACGTTTTATTGAAAACTTTAATCAAATAAACAAGTAAATAACGAAATTTAATGAAACCATAACGAGAATAAAATTAAATAAAGGGACTTAGTAATAATAATTAAAGAGCAGAAGAGGTGAAAGTGTAGTAAACACTTTTTGCAAAAAGTCGGAAAACAGAGTACGAACAGAGGAAAAACAGAGAAAATTTTGTGCTGCTTAAGTTAGCCGTACGGCTAACCTTAGTTGGCCGTACGGTTTAACTAAGTTAACCGCAAGTTTCATTTTTTTGGAAAATTTTTCAAAATTTTGTTTTTCGAACAGAAACCTGTTTTTATTTGTAAACTTTGATTTTTATGAAATATTTGACCACCCGAGCGTAAGAATGACTATTAGAGTCACCCTCGACTCGGGAGGATCCCCTCAAAGAACCAAGGTTTTGCACCCGGTTCCGCGAAATATGGTTGTACCTTTTTGCAAAAAAACTTGGAACAGCTTGCAAACTTCAGAGATTCTTGAACTTGAACGAAGGATTTCTCAGACGGATTGTGGGTTGCTGGAATTGTAAGTAGAAAAGTAGAGAATGTATTGTGGTTTTGGCGAAGATTTTGGGCGAGATTTTTGGATGGAAGAGCGACTGGAGAATTTTCCGGCGTATCGGAGTGATTTGGGGTGTAACCGGTCCTTAAAATGAGGGGAATGGAGAAGTATTTATAGGTAAAAAAACAGAATAAAATCTTTCGAAAGATTTCGACGAATGATGAGATGCTTCTGTCTGTCAGTTTTTCGAATATTTTCTGATACATAACCGCACGGCTAATGGGGTTGACCGTGCGGCTCAAGTGAGTAAACCGTACGGTTGGATTATGGAGGGATGAACCGTACGGCTATGTGAGTGAGCCGTACGGCTAGGGATATTTTTGTCCAAAAATTCTGAAGTTTGGAATGGTTGTTCAAGGCACTGCCAAGTATTTTTTTCATCATTGGGGATACACAGGGATTAAAATTGGGGTGTCTACAAGCTCGAGCCTAGTAAAAATGTTGCGAGCCTAGCCCGAGCAGTGTGAAGCTCACTCGACTTGGCTCGATTACACTCCTACTCCTAAACATCCAAATTTAGATTATTGCCGGGAATCTGTACTAACATATTTTCCCAAATTCGTCTGTCCAATGTAAAAGACTTGTTACTTAAAAAGAAAACTTGAGGATTGGGGCAACCTTCCAAAGCTGTCGAATTCAGTCTAGGAGACTTTAAATCCACGGAGTTTGAGATACCTCCGGTGTTGGTCGTGCCCGAATGGCCGCCCCTGTTTTGGACTAGCCTTGGAGTTGGTTGTATCTGGATGGCGACACCTCATTGCTCTGTCTCGGATAGTCAAGAAAAGATAACGGTTGCGGCTTCAACATTTAGGCTATAGGTTGAAAAGCCGTAATTACCAAGTAAATGACTTACCCGTGGTGTTGGTTCAATCTTCTGTGCAACGGCTCCAAGTGAGATTCGAAACCGGTAGACTAACCCTAGGCTTAGGAGTAAGACTAACTTTGGCGAGGAGTGACACGTGATTCTTGGCACCCTTTCTTGTATTTGGCAATAGAGGCTGCAAATTGAGTCCAGCTTTTGCTTTATTGTCTCGACCTTCATCGCCAACGTCTAAAACAAGAATGTCGGTAGATCAGGAACAAGATCCCCCAAATGAGATGGAACGACTAAGGAAGGAAATGCAGGATGAGAGGGCCCGAAATGACACCCGAATCGCCCAACTCATGGCGATTATGGTGAATATCCAAAGTCTGCTGCCTCCGCCGCAGCAGCAAATACCCAATGGTGGGGCCCGAAGTCATGAAATCCCTAATGATGAGCGTCAAAAACAGCCACCTCCTACCGAAAATCCCCAGTTGGCTGAAATGCTAGCCAAGATAGCCAAACTCGAAGAATCTGTGGCCAAGAGTGAGAAGCGGGCCATTACCGATTTTTAAATGGATAAGCTTTGCCTCTTTCCCAGTGCTAAACTCCCTAAGAAATTCAAACACGTAGACTTTGAGAAGTTTGATGGGACCAGGGATCCTAGGGGACACATTCAGGCATATGTGAGCTCTCTCTTATTGCAAGATATTGATAAGCCCACTATGGCCCAAATGTTCCATGAAACTCTCACAGGGCCCACACTCCTGTGGCTTCTATCCCTTGACATCTCGAAGAGGCAGACTTGGGAAGAGATGGCAGCAGTTTTTGTTAAGCAGTATGAATATAATGTTCAGCTTAAGGTCATAACTCGCGAACTTGAAAGCATTAAGATGAAAGAAAAAGACTCATTCGCAGAGTTTGTGAAGAGATGAAGGGTGAAGGCTGCACAAATGACTGATCGCCCTATTGATAAGGACCAGATGCGCATCATAACCAAAAATCTGTAGCCTGACTTGTCATAGTATATGGTGATGGCCCAAGCACACAACTTTGAGACCTACTTTGAGATGGGGCTGTCAATTGAGGAAGCTCCACAGAGTGGGGTCTTGAAGAAAGGAGATCCAACTCCCAAGCCCAAGCGCAATTACATTGGAAATACCTCCTCCCTCTATGCAAACCCCAGTTACACAACCGGTGCCTCATCCAGCTCCACAAATCACCAACCCCACAATATCGAGCCTATAAATGCTATCCTGTCCCAACCAGCTCAAAACCAAAGAGGACGCTGAGTTTTCCCTCCTCTTCCCTTACCCCTCCATACTATTTTCGAGCGACTTGTGCAACAAGGCAAGATCAAGCCACGTCAACCAACTCTACCTCCACAAAATCCCCTGCCTTCCTATAACCCAAATACCTTCAGCATCAACACTTGCGTCATGAGATTCAAAATTGACAACAAACAAATCCAAGATCCTACCGAAAAGCCCAACATCGTCACCAACCCTCTGCCAACCCACAAAAGAAACATCGAAATAGGCCAAATTACCCTCATCTCCACCCAAAATAACCTAAACTCCACTACATTCGACCCAAGCCAGTTTATCATACCCGAAACGGACCCTAAGCCTGTTGTACCTATACCGCCCGAGCGTGAAATATGCTTTATCAGGCTCACTTGGATCCCACAATATGGCAAGAATGGGGAGACTTGATGATGGTAATGGAAGGTCGAGAATATGAGATGATGGTGGCCAACAATTTAGCAAATGGAGAAGCGGGGCCGGTTGATGAAGTGCAATTCATTGATGAACCTCTACTCGTTGATATGGTTGATCATTTCTGGGATCCCATATTCGTTGATCCGCTCGATGGATTTGCGCTTCTTAATATGTTTGGAGAACCATTACCTGCAATACAAAACCAGCCGCTCTTGGAAGAGGAACAAGGGCAAAATTGGCAAGAAGAAGGTGAAGAGGCCAATAACGTGCAAGAAGATGAGTGGGGATCCAACATCGACTGAATGGCAGCTCATGGACCCCAATGATCCTTTGGATGGATCCATACTCTCCATGTTCTTTGATGAGACATACTTGGTTCCAATGCTGCCATTGTGGGAAGGTCGTCCTGACTTTTCTATGATGAGTGAACATGCAATAAACCGAACGACGAAAGGAATAGAGTTCACGCCGTACGGTTATATAGTTGATGAGAATCTTCCAGCACCTCAAGTACAAATTTTGGAGAATTGCAACATCATGGTGTTGAACGACAGTGTGGCCAACATTTGGGATCAGCAAATGGAAGAAAATGTCTTGGCTAATGTATGGGCCAACCCAAATGAAGGTATAACATTTGCTCCACTGTGGGTTGGAAATGATGAGGTTTGGGCTGTCAATGAAGCCGCCATGGAAAACGGAGACGTATGGAATGAAACAACTGGAGTGGGTAAAACCCAATTACCCTTCGAAAGGGCAGAACACGTGCCCTAATTAGCCACAACGTGAGGGTAGTAAGCTCGGCGATGTCCCTTGACCATACGCCGAGCTGAGTTGACCATGAGTAAGATCAAAGCAGTGAACTAAGTACCAGATGAGGGTGTACTAGCTCGGCATAAGTCATAAGGGAATGTCCTAAACACGGCCGAGCAAGTTAGGCTACGAGTATAGCTTAAATAGCATTCTAGAATACATGGTTCAGCCCTTTGTAAGCTCGGCACAGATAGGTTGAGCCATGTACGAGTTACACCGAGCTATGTGGAAGCACGACACCGCTTTATACAGGGCGGCGAGACATTCCAGAATATTCTAAGTTGGTTCCTTATGTGATAAGGAGCAATCCCGTGAATGAAGAGATAAATATAAGCATTCCTAGTGTAAATAGGGATACATCCCATATAGGGAAGAATCCTATATGGAAAGAAAGTCTATTGCAAGACGAGATCTAGCAGGACATGAAAGCCTGTACTTAATAGGAAAGTCCTATTAGGAAAGGACTCCTAAAGCTAAAAAGAAACAGTTGGCACGAGATGCCTAAGCTGCAGGACATGAAAGCCTGTACCTAATAGGAAAGTCCTATTAGGAAAGGATTCTTAAAGCTAAAAGGAAACAGTTGGCATGAGATACCTAAGCTCATAAACCATCTTCACCTATAAATACAACATCATAGCCATGAAGAGAGGTACACTGTGAATCACTTTCATACGCATTGAGTGATTTGTGAATTCAAGTATGAGATACTAACTTAGGCATCGGAGTGCCTTTGCCGACAAAAGGTGAAGGTGCTCTAACCCTTATCTGTCTTGCTGATTTTGGGTTCCTGAGAAGGCGTACGTGATCAAAACCTTACGTGGATTTTATCCCCGTACAATTGGCACCATCTGTGGGAAATCGAACAAAAGCTTTTCCACAAGAAAATCAATTAACAATGGTGGCCTTAGAACCTGTCCTTCGACCCCACGACAGGATGTGGTGGAAGACGATGTTGAGACAACTCTGGTGCACATCAAGAAAAAGGGTGTAAGGACGGAAAAAGCCCCACCAACCCCTAAGAAAAAGCCTGCTGCCAAAAGGTTTAATTTAGGCGATCTTCCTGAGATTCCCAGGTACAGAGACAGTTGCTTGGTAATTCATAATTCCCCAAGATCTGAAGAACGACGAAGGCGCTAAAAAACACGACCAAGAGATAGAGCAACCTCTCCCCGCTGTGATAGGGGGAGGAGCTCCCCGAGGAGAAAAGATCATAGGCGTACAAGAGACCGTGAGCGTGAAGATAGCCCCAATCAGAGAGAACAAGAGGCAGAAGAACTGGCACGAGAAGTCACTCGACGTGAACGAGAAATTTAGGATCTAAAGAGACAACTCCAGGAGAAGGAGAAGGATTTGCGTTCACGGACACGTTTCGTGCAATATGACAAAGAAAGAAGGAGCCATCATCACGATGATGCCTCCACTGGAAGGGCAGCCTCTCCACGAAAAAGGAGAGAAAGGAGTACATCTGAAGTAAAGAGAGAAAAGAGAAAACATGCAAGGGATAGATACGATTAGTATGTTAGAAGGAGAGAAACAGGTCGAGCAGAGGGAGGTGTGGACGGCCCACGGAGATCGGTGCGGTTTAGCGTTCGAAAAGATTGAAAAGATTGTGATTGTTAGAGTCGCCACCCGGATTTGAGGTCCGAATCCGAGAAACCGATAAAATATGACTCATTTGCCCATTTGAAAAAAAGATTTTACTGATCATGGCGGAACCAAAGATTTCTCGGATTCGGGGGTTTGGTTACGAGAGGGGAAGGGTTTTACGGCACCCCTCTCGCCCGGTCCGTAAACCGGTCTCTACTCAATATTTTATGGGATTTTAAAAATGTTTGAAATTCGATTCTAATCATGAAAATAGGGGATCTGGAATGGAAATTACATAAATAGCAAGTGAACACAAAATTGCAAGACTAATTGTGAATGCTTGTGCTTGATGATTTATATGAAAATGACAATATCAATAAAGAAAAATTACAACGAATATTCATCGAAAATAACCACAACAGAAACTACGCAACAACTCCAGGAATCATGATCATGAGACTTAATCTGACTTGTAATCTGGATTCCAGAATAGAGATTGAGCGCTCAAGGGTAATGGATTGAGCGCTCAAGCTCTGCAAACCAGTTTGAGCGCTCAAAGCTCATGACTTGAGCGCTCAAACCAATTTCTGGTTCCCATGAATTTAATCCTTTTTACAGCCTATTCTTTCATTCTTTGCAAGATCAAGCCCTAATAAAACATTTTTCATGATATTTTAAGTGAAAACAGATGACTTGATCTCATAAAGAATAAAGAAAATCAAAGAATCACCGTAAATTAATGAAGAAATTACTTGGGAATGGAAATAAGAGAGGTGTCCAGATCATATGCCTAACAAAAATCACTTACACACACAAAAAGAGGTTAAATCAACAGTAACCAACAAAAGAGCCTAAGAACAGTTTGAGCGCTCAAACATACGACCTTGAGCGCTCAAGCCATAATGTGGCCTTCTGGTTTTTGACTTGAAAACAGATTCTGAGTGGTTCAAAAGACCATAAACACGTAAGATAAAGATTTATGAAACCATGCAGTCACTGTATTGCATTCAGGTACAAGATTTTCAAGAGTTTTGACATTTGATCGCCATAAAAATGATTAACCTACACTCATGCATGTGGTTTAGAAGTGGAATGAACATATTTAACCATTACAATACAATGAAAACCAGAAAATAGTATAAAAATCAACAAAGCAGTGACTGACCCAGAACAGGGTTTGAGCGCTCAAGGCCTAAGGCTTGAGTGCTCAACCCCTGCAGAACTGCAGATTTTAGAATGCTTTGATTATGAGTTTTGTGACATTGTAAGCCCAATGCAAGTATAAAGAACTTGCTTGAACCTACTAGTCTCCCTCAGAGGGGCCAAAAAGATGAGATTTTCACATGTTAACTACCTTTTTGCTTGTTTGAAGGCTTGAACTTGATTGTGGGTTTGGGACTGGACAAAGTTGAGTGTTTTCTTGGGTATTCTGGGTGTATGATGTAGTGTGTGGGTTAATTGATAATCAAAGGTTGGATTTGGGGTTTGACAGATGGTTTTTTGCAAGAGGTTTAGATTGGTGATTGAATGGAATTCTAGAGAGAGAGAGTAGAACACGATTTCTGGTGGAGTTTTTCAGATGGAGTGTGAGAGCTGGTAACCTCTAAAACCAGGGGTGGTGAGTGGTTTAAGTAGGCAGTGAATGGAGGGAAAATGAGAGGAGAGAGAGGAAGTGGGTTTGTTTTGGAAGTGGGTTAGGGGTAGTTTTTAGGGGTAGATTAGAACAATGTAGGGTGTATTATACGTATTAGGATCGTATAAGATCACCCCAGACGCTCCCATGCAGAAAATCTCATGATGAGATACTCTGTAGATTCTGACTGGACCAGAGTTGAGCGCTCAAACCCGTAGGATTGAGCGCTCAAGGTGCTCCTCAGGAGATTGAGCGCTCAATGTCTCAAGCTTGAGCGCTTAAGGTAGTGTTCAGGGGTTTGAGCGCTCAAGGTCTCAAGCTTGAGCGCTCAAGGTTCTTGAGGGCAATTTGATGGTTTGGTTTGGTTCAACAATGCTTAGGTTGGTTTGGATTATTTGTGATGTTTTAACCAAGTTCAACCCATTTTCACAAGTTTTGGGTAGTCAAGATTGGTCTGTTTCATCATCGGGAATGCTCGAGCATATCTTGGGTTCAAAATTGGGGTGTCTACAGGAGGTCCTAAAACTGCACGAGAAGCAGCTAAGGAAGCCCTAGGCCAAATCTCTAAGTCACCTCTGGCTCACTGGATCAGAGCAGAGAAAACCCCGAGCAGGGTGAAACATTCAACATTCAAACCTTATGAGACCAACACAGATCCGGTGGCACATATCTAGCACTACCAGCAAGCCATGTTTATGCACGCCGAAGATGATGCATTGCTATGCAAGATGTTCCCGTCTAGTTTAGGAAAGGTGGCCCTGAGTTGGTACCATAAACTCCCAGAGGGGTCAATTCTGTGTTGGACTCAGTTGACCGAGGAGTTTACTACTCGGTTCTTGACTAGCCGAGCAGCCCCGAAGATGTTTGATGCACTTACCTTTATGAGATAGAGGGATGATGAAACGTTATGGCAGTACTCCAAACGCTATTGGGAGACCTTCAACGAGATTGAAAATTACAGTGAAGAGTATGCCTTAGCAACATCAAGACGAGTTTGCCCGTGCATAGTAAGTTACGAGAATCGCTTACTATGCACCTAGTCAAGACTGTGGCCAAACTTATGGAGAGAATCCAAGAACATGCTCGGGTGGAGGATAATATCCTACAAGCTGGAGGAAATATTGTACCTGGAGGGAACTACTCGTAGTACTCGAAACACATCAATCCTACTTACCCAGTCCGGATCTGAGATTTCTTGTGGATTTTGGACTGGTTCAAGTCCGGATGCCTCACTACCACGCTCGCCGGTCACTGCCGTGGCCCCATTGGCACCGTCCAGCCCTGCCACGGCCTCCACGGCCCCGCTGCTTGTTCCCCCGTTGCCGTCCATCGTCGTCGTGCTTTGCATGGTGGTCTCCACCACCAGTGGAACTTCCCCTAGCATTTTCTCATCGCTATCGGTACCGGAATGAACCGTGGGAGCTCCAGTGGGATTCGATGGGGTTGGATGTGCAGTTTTTGGATGGAAACCGTATGTAAAGTTATAGATCTAGAAGTTTAGGTGCCGAAATCAAGGTTTTGGTGTGGGTTTATGCCAAAACCGAGAAGAACGAAGGGAGAGAGGAATGATGAGACGGAGAATCGTCGATTTTGAGGAAGAAGGAGTAATGCCCGAAAAAGTAACACCTGGAATGAATTAAGTTCACCTGGATGGTTACAACTGTTCAGGCTTTTGGGTTCTAGGTGCCCATTTGAATTCCAGGTGCCTGGACTTGGCCATTCCAGCTGCCCACACTGAGTCCAGGCGCCTGGACTTGGCCAATCTGGGTGCCCCGATTTCAAATCCAGGTGCCACATTCTAATGTTCGGATGCGATCTCTTGGTATTGCTAACTTCTTTCTAAGGCTTCCTAAGTGAAAAGCCCCAGTTTGCCTCGGTTTATAGATTTGCTATGTTTTAATCTTTTGTAGAAAATCGGCCCACCAAACAAGATGTCAATCAATCACACAACGGAAAGCAAACAAGTGAAGAACACAACGATATACGTGGAAAACCCCAATACGGGTAAAAACCACGGGAAAGAATCAAAACACTATACTCAATGTGTAGTTACAAGCAATCTTACCAACGATCATGAATCGTCACCAATCGAACCTAAGAACAACTTGTCGAATCCTCGTTCACCACACCCAGTGCTTTGACCGACGCTGCCTTGAATCCACAAGCCTTCCGTTTGCCTCTTGGAATCCACCGAAGGACTTTGAAGCCCTCTCGAACTCCACGAAAGTACTTTACTCAGAGATTGGTTGTTTCTAACGAAGAACAAACCCCTTGAAGATGATCTTGAAACTCACGGCATTCACAAGCCTTCACAATTCTTCAAGGTTCACAAACCCTAGCTGCCGAAAGTGATGAGAGATGAAAATATTTGTATTAGGGTTCTTATCACCGCAGCTCTCATAATTTTTTGACCTAATGGGTAAGATTTTATAGTTATTGAATCAGACATTTTTGCTGGCTGTTTTGCTCGAGCCAAATATCCAGCAAAAACAAACAGAATGTTTTGCTAATAAAAGGGCCTTGAAATGCTTGAGCAAAACGTGCAACATCTGACTTTTTCCTTGTGCAGTTTTGCCGACTGCTTTGCTCGAGCCAAACGTCTAGCAAACTTAATCAGAATGTTGTGCTAGTAGAGATCCTTGAAATGCTTGAGCAAAAACATGTAGAATCTAACTTTGTCTTCAAAATGAGCAATCCATCTTGACTAAAAACTACCGCACTCGAATAAAAAATACATATTGAGATGATTCCTTTTCCACACCTAAAACAAACACTCTAAAAATAAATACCGAAAATAAGAATGTCATAAAAATACGATACACGACAATGTATATGTTTTAGGCATTGATTTGCCAAACCAAAGGAAGCTCGGCCTATTAGGCTTACAATCTCCTCCTTTGGCACTTCCATGACAAAACATATTAAACACTAAAAACTGTATCCCCCTAAAATGGTGTGAATAGGAAACCCGCAAGCTGCACCACAAACATAAACACTTCACACAAACTGTTAGTGTTAAGCTTCTCCCCCTTTTTGTCACGGAAGGACAAAGGAAACAATAAGCAAGAATATCAAGGGATAATAGTGTGCAATTAAGAAAAACATGAATAGCCATGAAACATGGGAACCAGCTAGAGTCACCAAATGAAAATGCACCACAATAAATGACAGCAAGAGTCATAAACCGGCCATACTAACGTGCTGAAAGAGATACTATAATTAAGAATGTAGCAGAACGATTTAGTTGCCAAGAGAAATATAATGAGATTAGAAAACAACTAGGGCCAACACAATCCTCAAACAAGCAATCCTAATGGATAGAATAAACAACTTTGGTACAACGAAACCAATTTCAAGAAAAGATCCTAATTATTCGATGTAGAATTAGTGAATGACTGCCCCTCTTAAAAAATAAAAGCAAGTATATAAGAGACATAACTAGAGCCACCCCGTTTTAGTTATTTATGAATTTTTCTTTGAAGAACGATAAAACTAAAGGGACTCTTTGACACAAATCATCCATCCAAAATAAAATTTCTTTCAAGATCAAGCACATGTGAAGCAGGTTGATGGTTATGGGATTCAATGAGCACACACAAAGTATAATGCACTGACACATTTTAAATTCAAATAGCAAGAATATACTTAGATAACAGATGTATCATGAGTCAAGTACCGATGACAAAAGTGAGTGTGTGAGTGACGTCAATTATAGCGAGATCAACTTAACACAAAACTTGGTTTCTCATGTAGGCACGGAGTGCCAAGATAAACTCCCCTTAAGAAGTCAAAGCAAGCATTTTTGGATTTGTCAATGAGCCAAACTCCCCCTCAACAAATACTAAGTGAATTTCCACCTTCCTCTCATGCATTTTTTTTTAATTTTGTATTTTAAAACTAAGAACCTCCTTAACTAAGTTCAATTCTCATAATGTGGTCGTGCAATGCCTAGGTCCCTTAAGCTTTCTAATTGACCCGTGTAGCGAGCTTTAGGCCAGTGATACCCAAACCAAATGGCCTTAGGACACTAGGTATAGAGAATACCCCAACGGACTTAATTACTCGAGTCAAAAAGGCTACGAACTCAAGCAAACCCCATATTACAATCCCGAAACACTCCACTATTGACACGAACACTCACTGCTTACTGAGGCAAGAGGCCCGGTTACTAAGTGAAAAGCCTAAAAATGCAAAGAATATGAATTCAATCTCATCACACTTTTCAACTAAACACCCGCACAATAATAATTTTTTTTTGTTATATAAATGGCCGTAATATAATCATAACTGCTAAACGGTCAATCTCAAAGGAGTTACACAAGGTACATGCCAGCTACATGAGAAATGTCAGTCAGGAGTTAAGGAGCTGGCTATAGCTGATGTGAATGAAGTGTAAATCCTAGGACATGACCCATACTACATTTGATTCTAGAATATCATCCAAGCTATATAGAGATAAAAGAGATGCATATGCATACACAATATGAAGATCCTCATAACATTACATAACAATTAACTGATCCACCATCATGTCTACAGGGCAACAAACACAAAAAGATAAATTTTTTAACAAGATAATTAAGACAACTGTAAAGGAAAGCAACATTGGGAACATAAAAATGAATAAATAAAATCTTTTTGAGATTTTTGTAAATGAAGAATTTAACAAACTAAGCAATAAAAATATAAAGACCAACACAAACCATAACTCTAGGTAAACCATATGCAAGGAACACCAACCTAGATTATAGGTATGAGACCAAGCCTCAAAAGGCAAAGTCAATGCCTCTGGATGATCCAGTGTCATCTAGAGGATTAGTAGGCAACTTCTCACAGGCTACCAAGTTTAACTTTCTTACCCAAATAAGTTTAGTCTTGACTTTTCTAACAATTTTAGGCATGTGTTTGGCAATTACAATATTCCTATTAGTAGGCTTTGGTGTCACTTTATGTCTTGGCCTATGAAGTTTACTCCCATTGCTATTTGCATAATATTGGGGTGGAGCAGTAGTGTACCCATGAAGTTTAAAGCATCGTGGTCTAATGTGTCCATCCACTTCGCAAAAATGACATGCAGGAACCAACTTGTCAAGACCATGTGGACTTTCCACGTGTGTGCAATACATATGTGCCACATGCAATTTCTTACAATGGGGTCTAATGTGACCTTTGATACCACAATAATGACAAATGGGAATATATTTGAAAGGATTTGCCTCACCATGTTGGGTAGTGGTATTTTTAATCGCTGCGCATTGTATCTTTGTCTTCGGAGAATTTGGCTTTGTGCGAGTTCCTTTGACACTGGTCTTGTTGATGCGCAACTTAGCTTTATTGGCTACAGGAGGAATGTGAGCACTGCCACTAGACTTAATAAATATAAAGTTTCCTCTTGCCTTTGATGATGAATCACTTTCTATAGAACCAAGGCTTTCTTTGTTTGAATCCATGTTTTGAGATACCAAGACGTCCTCTAAAACTTGTGAACCTGCATTCAAATTCTTAAAAGTAGCATTGGCCTTGTCAAGTTCAACTTGCAAATTTGCTACTTTTGCTTCAAGAAGTTTGTTTGTCTCAAATAAAATATGCTTCTTATTTTCAAGAGTCAGATGCTTCTGTTTAAGAACATCAAGTTCATGCAAGACATTAATTCTCTCTTTCTAGCTATCATGAAACTTGGCTACGAAAGATAAAAAATTCTTGTTATCTTTTTCACTATTTTTATTTTTATTAATCTTTTTCTTAAAAGAGCGTTTAAATTTTTTGGTAAACAAACTTATATCTTCCGTATCATATTTATCATCAATATCCGAATCATTGGACTCAATATGATTAATTGTAAAATCCAACGGTTTTTTCAGTTTTGCTTTCGAATGATCAAAGTTCGTTTTATCAAGTACTTGAGGGAAGTTCAAATTTAACTCCATAGCAAATAAAAATTTAAGGATCCGCTCGTGAAGAAAAATTCACAAACTCAATATGAGTGACCCGCTCTGATACCAATTGAAAAACCCTAGTTTGCCTAGGTTTGTAGAAAATCAGCCCACCAAACAAGATGTCAATCAATCACACAACAGAAAGCAAACAAGTGAAGAACACAACGATATACGTGGAAAACCCCAATACGGGTAAAAACCACGGGAAGGAATCAAAACACTATTACTCAATGTGTAGTTACAAGCAATCTTACCAACGATCGTGAATCCTCACCAATCGAACCTAAGAACAACTTGTTGAATCCTCGTTCACCACACCCAGTGCTTTGACCGACGCTGCCTTGAATCCACAAGCCTTCCGTTTGCCTCCTGGAATCCACTGAAGGATTTTGAAGTGCCTCTCGAACTCCGCGAAAGGACTTTACTCAGAGATTGATTGTTTCTAACGAAGAACAAACCCCTTGAAGATGATCTTGAAACTCATGGCATTCACAAGCCTTCACAATTCTTCAAGGTTCACAAACACGAGCCGCCGAAAGTGATGAGAGATGGAAATATTTGTATTAGGGTTCTTATCACCATAGCTCTATAATTTTTGGACCTAATGGCTGAGATTTTATAGTTGCTGAATCGGGCATTTTTGCTGGCTGTTTTGCTCGAGCAAAATATCCAACAAGAACAAACAGAATGTTTTGCTAATAAAAGGGCCTTGAAATGATTGAGCAAAACGTGCAGCATCTGAATTTTTCCTTGTGCAATTTTGCCGATTGCTTTGCTCGAGCCAAACGTCTAGCAAACTCAATCAGAATATTGTGCTAGTAGAGATCCTTGAAATGCTTGAGTAAAAACATGTAGCATCTAACTTTGTCTTCAAAATGAGCAATGCATCTTGACTAAAAACTACCGCACTTGAATAAAGAAATACATATTGAGATGATTCCTTTTCCACACCTAAAACAGACACTCTAAAAATAAATACCGAAAATAACAATGTCATAAAAATACGATACACGACAATGTATATGTTTTAGGCATGGATTTGCCAAACCAAAGGAAGCTCGGCCTATTGGGCTTACACTAAGTCTCTTTGAAGTATTCCAAGTAAAGTTTAATTTAATTTGCGACACGTAGTTGTGTGGTGATCGTCCGAGCGGATAACCTTGGAATTTCACTTGAGAATTTGATTCTCAGTGACTGGCCTCTGTCAAACGATAGATTTTATTAATTGTATGGATCATCGTATTGCGCAAAAATTTCAGCAAGTTGTTATTTGAGGGTTGTGAATCCATTTAAATCATGTTTGTATGACGTTTAAGGGTTTTAATTCAATTAAAAATCCGTTTAAATCATTTTTGAGGATTTTAAATCCTTTTAAATAATTTTTGAGGATTTTAAATCCGTTTTAGTAATTTTTGAGGATTTTAAATTCGTTTAAATCATTTTTGAGGATTTTAAATCTGTTTTAATCATTTTTGAGGATTCATGTTCTGCTTGTTTAAATTACATTTGACGGCGCTAAACCCATTTGAAACCATGTTTGCATCAAATGTCCCCGGGAATTACGCCGGTCTAATCCCTGCACACAGGGTACGTAGGCAGCTCATTGAGCACGACCGAATTTGTTTTAATTTTCTATGTTTGCAGTCTTGGAAATTCTGGGGCAACGGATTGGGACATCTCTGTCTTTGATGATACTTACGTCAAATCAAAGAGGGGCCACTATAGACACCCCAATCTGGACCGTAGAAATTCTTTGGCTTCCCCAAGGATGAAAATGCCTAACATGAGCACACGAGGCTTGATTGAGGACTCGAAAACCCTCCATAAACCCACCAAAAGCCCTTGGAAACTCTAGGAACAACCCAAAACCCCTAAAACAAGGGCACCTGGATTGCTCCCATAGGCACCTGGATTGGCCAATTCCAGGCACCTAGAAGGAATCCAGGCGCCTGGATTCCCTATTTCAGACGCCCACACTGAATCTAGGCGCCTGGATTTGAATAGTGTAGGCGCCTGGACTATAACCCAGGTTGCGTGTATTTGAAGGTCATATTGGGCGGGAATGAGATCTTTGGGGGATTTTTGGCAGAAATTAGTTAGAGAGTAGTGGGGGGAGATGATTCCCTACTAAGATCCCCTGATGGACCCCTAAAACCATTCAATGGCCCCTTTTGGACCTTTCTTTGCCTATAAATTCATCGCTCCTCTTCCATTTTGAGGAGGATCAAGCACACCGACCCTTGCCTTACTATTATGCTGCTGAATTTTCTCCAGAAATCCCATTCCAGTTCACACTTCTCAAATCTCCTCCCTTTCAACCTCAAAAACCAATTTCTTACCTCATTAACCCAACATCTATTCACTTCCATCAATCAAACTTCACCAAAGCACTCATAATCTGCCCCTAAGAGCTCTGTAAACTCAAATCCAGTAGCAATACATCCCTAAAACCCACTCTAAAAGCCTTCCAAAAGCTCATCAAATCAAGTCCCAAGGGTAGTTATCTACCAAAAATGCTCAAATGGGCCCTGAGGGGAAACCATCAAAGTTCTAGCTAGTTCATCATACTAGTTTAGAGCTTAAAAGGGTTTCAAATGTCATAGAAAAGAAGCTTTTCACTTACACCCATATCAGGTCTAGGCGCCTGGACCTGCATGGTGTAGGCGCCTAGAATCAAATCTCATATTCAGTTCTTTACTCCTTTCCTGCATTTCAATACATGGTCATTCAAGTTTATCTTGTCCCATTTAGTCTAATATTTGTGTTGCATGGCATAAGAGCCTATCTTAAATTGCTTTTAAATGCATTTGATGGTAAAATCATGGTTAAAATAGAGAGTGTGTGTCGGTGATGAGTTGTGTGTGAGTGAATGGTTCATTTTCCGGCTTAAACAAGTGCATTTCAGTAGATAGAAAGGAGGTCATGATCTCATGAGCATTTATCGCATATGTCCATGAATCATTCGTAAGTTCATCACATGCCTTTTCCCCTTTTAAAGAAACAATTCATTTCACCTTTCTTAATCTGTCCAGTAGAGTTAAAAAAGCATGAATTGCAAAGAAATCCAGTTTGGTTCACTTCTCATTATTTATAAGGCATATTAGAATCATGGTATTTCAAGTACAAGTCATCCTTTCGGTCTGATTTTGAGATATCATCTAGCTCAAAGCATCATCAAAAATCATTTATGTGCATGAGGGAACATATTTCAAAGTTTGGTTGTGTTACTTGATCAAAATCCAAGATTCTGGAAAAATTGTGCAGATTCATGTTCCAGGCGCCTGGATTCTATCATTCCGGGCACCTATATTCATTCCAGGCACTTGGAATCACCAAGCGCCTGGATCTGCCTAATCCAGGTGTCCATTTCATAGTCCAGGTGTGATGTGTTATGAGTTTGCAAGAGTGTGTTAGGATCCTTTAGCATGTTTTGGGTATGTTTTGGCATAGTTCAGTGTTCACAGCATGGCTCTTGATCACACATGACACTAGCACAGGCATCCACACTCATTACATTAATTTCACTAATGTGTTTATGTGCTCTCGTATGAATTTGTGATTAAAGTATGTTTAAACGGTGTTTTCGAAATCCCTTAAACATTGAGTAGAGACCGATGGTCGCATCGGGCGAGAGGGGTGCTTTAAATTCCTTCCCTTCTCGTAACCTAGCTCCCGGACCCGAGAAATCTCATTTTGAAAGACCGGTGAAAATATTTTCCATATCAAGGGCGAAAGAGTCATTTTGAAAATGGTTTCTCGCGACTCCATCCAATCAATCGAAATCGTTTTCGAAATCAATATTTTGTGATTTTTCGCGGGGTGTCCATAGTCCTCCTTCTCTTCCATGATGATAGTAGTTTTGTGAACACCCCTCCGCGAAGGAATTTGATTCGGTGTTGCCATGTGGGTTTTAACGGATTGTCTCCGAGGAACCGAACTCGAATGACTTGTGCGTCATTTTAGGATAAGGTTTTGAGAACTAGTCTGTCGTCACCATACTATCTTACGTTCGAGAGCTTGGTTACGAGAGAGAAAGGATTTTATGGCACCCCCCTCGCCCAACTTGAAAGTTGGTCTCTACTAAGCGATTGTGGGATTTTTAAGACGTTTACTATTCAACTTTATTCACATAAGGGGAATAGAGAACAATAAATGGGGTTACAAATAAAGATACACATGAAAGGGTGGATGCTTGTGCTAATGTATACAAGAGGATTATATGAGATGATTTAATAACATGGAAAGCATGGTGGATGCATGATATTCAATATTCAATGAGAGGACAATACTAAATACATGACAAACAGCTAATAATAGAAGTTAGCTAATAATAGAAGTTAAACCATGGAGATATAACAAAATATGGACTGTTAGAATCAAAATGGATTTGCTCACTTGTCATGATCTGAGCACTCAAGTGGACTTGAGCACTCATGTCATCTCCCCTCTTGTTCTATCTGTTTTGCTTCCATCTTCAAAAGTGGTTTTGTTTCTCATGGTTTATTGTGTTTTTATACTTATAACCTCTGTCTTAAAAGCAAATGAACTTTAAAAACCAAATTTCGACTCATAATGTAAACAGATCGGACCATCAACAGAATCATATTTAGATCAAACACTAAGCAAAATAACTAGATACGATTTTAAGCATGATTGAAGCAAGTAATAAGAAAATATAAGAGAGAGAGAGAGAGAGAGAGAGAGAGAGAGAGAGAGAGAGAGAGAGAGGACTTGAGCGCTCAGATGAGCTTCAGCGCTTAAGTAGGGGTGACTTGAGCTCTCAAGTGGTTGACATAAGCTCTTAAGTCATCACCTCTTACAACCTTCATTCTTTGTTTTTTTTTTTTTTTTCTCAAATATACTTCCATTTACCTTTGTTTATCATGTTTCCAACCTTACCACTTTTATTTTTAGGGGAAATAAGCTTTAAAAATGTGGTTTCAACCCATCACAGAGGCTGATCAAACCTTAAGCAGCCCCATTTTGATATCAATGACCACCAGAAAAGAGAGACAAGATATTACGTTGATTAGATCAGCAAAATAGAAAAATAAAGAGGGAGGGAACTTGAGCACTCTAGTGGACTTCATAAACTCTCAAAAATAACTTTTCCGTGATTATTTAACCAAAACAAATCCAGAACTGGTACGAGGGACCAGTCTTGACTTGTTGGGTTCCCTCATGAAGCAAAAATAGTATGATATTAAGGTATTTCAACTTTTGAGATGATTTTTGGATAGATTGTAGACACCCCAATTTTAATTCATGAGCGTTTTAAACTTCCCCGATGATAAAACAAGATCAAAATGAGAGATTTTTGAACAAACTAACGGCCAAGAAAGGAAGCACCAAAGCTTGAAATGCCATGCAGCACTACAAAACATCCTCACGGCATTAAAATGTGCTCCACGGCATTGTCTGGCACCTCACGGTAGTAGGAGAGGCACGACAGTTCTTTCCAATTACACCACCGTACCCTAACCCTACACTGCCGTGCGGCAGTGTTACAACACAGCACGGTGGTTGTTCCTATTACACCACCGTACCATAACCCTACACTGCCATGCGGCAGTACGTTACCACCGTGCTGCAGTGCACAACCACAGTACGGCAGTCCACGCCTTAAACCGCCCTATGGCGGTGCCCCAATGCCGCAACTTTTGACCAAGAATCTCCTGCAAAAATCATGATGGTCTAGGCATGCTTGGGCACAACGTTTACTTGAGTACCAAGTCCAATTCTAGCTATAAATGCCATAGGCTCTGATCGAAAAATTTCTAGGGAAAAAAAATCACAGAAAATCCTCCTAAAATAACCTCCTGGAAAATGGCAGTCTTTCTCTTTCTTTTCTTCTTCGGTTCACCATTCCAAACCCTTTCATTATAAACCCCATATGAGAAAAACCTTCTGGAAAAACTCTACGAAAATGCTTCCAAGCTTTCTCCCTCTCATCCTCTGAGCTCACTACATCCAGCCGAAACAAAGGAAAAAAAAAAAAAAGAAAAAGAGAGAGAACCCGTCCGAAATTTTCTTAACCCATAAAGCCCCATCCCATTTCTGGTCTATACTCCAAGTCTATTTCCAAACTCCATACTCAGTCTCGAAGTAGCATTCCCAGGTTATCTGCAGGCTTGAAACACTTTCACGAAGTCTTGTTCAAGCTTAAGTACTGTTTCTGACTTATTCCTCACCATCGGGAATGTCTAAGATTATTTCCGGGTAAAAAATTGGGATGTCTACAAGTTTATTTCAGAATCTCGATGGGGAATTTGTACTATCTGCAAATCCCAAGGGGGTGTCTGTGAAATTTACCCTATTAAACTATATTGTATGGTTTCAGAACATTAATTTGGATACTCTCTGTGATGGGTAAACTTAGCAAGTATTTGAGATCGATACTGCAAGTTATATTTTTGTTTTGAGTGTTTATTCTTGCAGCGAATTCCATGGAATCACTTCTTTTTAGGGAGAGAATGGAATACTATGAACAAAATACATAATATTATTGACAAACATGATGCAGCAGACTATATGCAAAAGCATAAGTGCTGGGATTGGTAGTACTTACATACAAATACATACTATACTATATATGACTGGTGTCTGATTATAGCATCAGATAATGACAATGCAAACCACAATAAAACGAACAGACGGAATCAAACTAACAGGTACATTGATTCTTTTTCCAGGAGAGAAATCTAGTTCTGAACCCAGACAACAAGATCCTCAGGAAGGTAATGGCAAACGGGAACTGTCCCCGGTTTCACCTTGAGCACTTGGAAAGCCAAGTGCTTCGGATTCCAAGTCGACGTATCGGTGTGACACACAGCCACTGCCTTATCTTTCGTCCCATCGACGCCAACCAACGAAACCATGTACGCCTTTGTGGTGGTGGTCTTGTGGCAATAGAACACGGCATAGGCATAGTTCTGCTTGTGGCATACCACGCTTTTTTCACCTCCCATTTTCTTCACTCCTGAAACACGATACTCCTCCAATTTATTAGTCTTTTTCTCTACCTCAGTGGAAATTGGCTGAACGTTTTTCCCAAGCTTAGAGGTGGTGAAAGCGATCATCGACTCCAACGAAGTCGCGCAGTACTTCTCCTCTCCTTTGATCCCGGGCTCTTCGCATTCTTTGATGGTATTTTTCATTACCTTGGTCATCAAGAGCAAACAAAATTAGATGTTTTCAGTCATCTAGTAGTAAAATTGATTTGTTGTCACTTGATGAAACTGATTTATTGCGTTTTACAAGACAAGTCATTCTTTCACAATACATGAATTCAAGTTAATCCAATAAAAGCCAATTGGAACGATAAATCACAAATACGAACATACCTCGGCTTCCTTTGAGTCGGGTGTCACAGAGAAGTGGTCAAGGATTTCGGGCATTTTCTCGGACAAAAAGGGAATTTTATCGGCCTCCTGACGAGGCAAGAAAGTGGTTTCGGCATTGGTGGTTTTGGTGAAATACAGGTTCATCTTTGCCCCCCTTTTCAGGTCCTTTTCCAAGAAGAAAAGAGCTACATTAGGATTATCATGTATTTGGGTCTCAGTAGCTGCATATTTGTAGATGTACACTTGTTAGTAATCGACATTTAATCAACGGGTATCTGTAATCTTAACGTGGGGAGATTAATAAGTATTTAATAACGTGGAGCTCAAAATATAATCGAGATAAAAATGGGAGTGCAATTATAATTCTTTAGTGGTGTGAATTATAATTTGTGAAATAAGAATAGAATCCAGGTGGGATTAGGTTTTCTTATTTACACAAGGAGCCCAAATTTATTTCTCCTCAGGTCCCTGCTCTAACCCTATAAATATATCGTTATGTTCTCTAGGTCAAAAAACAGTCATTCAGAAAATTAGAATAGAGGCTGTGAGAGAGAGAACAAAGAGATCATGTAGAAGTCCACACTTGGCTACATGATCGAGATATAAGGGAATATGGCAGAAGATCATGAGGTACTGTCGAGCAAAGCTTGTTGCATACAGTAATTAGGTCTGTCAAGTTCTAAAATAAACAAGTCAACCAGCGTTCGTGTCTACGGATGAGAGGTAAACCCTAATTCCGCCTTGTAGGGTTTGTGTTTATTTTTGTTGTTTAATCTGTACGCGTAATTACTGGGTTCTGGGATTCGTTTCCCAACAGTGGTATCAGAGCGGGCTGTAATCATGCGTATGGATTAAACAAGCCATGTTGTCCGTAGAACATAGATATAGAACTGTGCTAACCGTTGTTTTGCAGAGTTCTAGTTTGTTCTGACGTCTGTTTTGCAGAATCGATTATCCCACTATTATGGTCACACATGTTTTTGATTGTGTGATTGGATCCCACGCTTTGTAATTGTTTTATGCGTGGTTACTATTACTATTTTTTAATTACAAGTTTAGTTTTGTAATCTGTAATAGTAGTATGTGGGAGGTATAAGTTTTTGATGTAATCTTTGTTTCTTCAGTTGTATCGTTTTAGATATATAGATCTGTTGTAAGATTACAGATTCTGTAATGGGGCATAAGATATGGAGAAAACAATTTTTTTGACAAGAATATAAGTTTTGTCAAGAAAAAAGAATGTTTGGCTCGCAGCAGAATTTTTTTTCAGATTTTTAGGGTCAAATTGCAAGGCTGTTTTGACCCAGTAAACATCGGAATTGAAAATTCTGTTCTTCACAGAAGTTGTAGATAATTGAATTTCGAATCCAACCCAATTGGAATCAGTTCAATCGGAGTTCGGATGAGGGAGAAAAGTCCAAAATACTGAAGGCTGTGCAGTTTACTCGGGAAAATTTTCAGATCCGATTTTTCTTGCCTAAGTATGGTTGGATTTTGGTTTCCTGGATTGGTTCAAAGTATCTAAGTCTTCTACGTATGTATTGCTCAAAGATTTCAAGTTTGGAAAGGATTCCTTATTGCTTAAGAATTTCAAGACTCGAAGGATTCCTGACTGCTTAAGGATTTCAAGACTGGAAGGATTCCTTATTGCTCAAGGATTACATCTTTGACCATAATAGTTGGGATACATATTATTTATGTTTCCTTTTTTATGAATATTTGTATATTCATCTTGTTTGCATGTGTGATAGTTTACCATATTTGGACAACATGGTAATATTTGGCTTTTGACCTAGATCACGTTTTTTGCAAACATGTTAATTTTGATAACCCTCACAAATTTTTTAAATTACTAAGTGGGAGAGGGAGTTTATTTTGTATAAATCCCATGGTCTCCATTACTAGTATGTAGATGATATAATTAAGTTTTGTGTGTTGGTTTTAGTGCCTTCCTCCCCATCGGACGAAATTAATTATGGCATCATCGGTACTTACTTCCTTAGAGGATAGCTCCAAGATAATTGTTGTGTGGAGTACTCCTCCATCTGGGGTAATTCATTACGGAACAATGGATCTTGGAGTTAGGTAATGGTATACACTTAGCTATAAATAACAAGTATCCTCTCCATCTGAGTCACTGCTTTTATTTATAGGACCGAAGCAAATTAGCTATTTAATTTTATTGGGCGCGGTTTAGTGTCTAGATAGTAAAATTAAAAGGTTGTGCCTATCTACACGAATGATGAAGAGTAGTGGACCTACCCATCGAGGCATACTCTTCACGGTGTGTAGGGTTGCTAATGTTTTTCTTTTAATAGACTGGTTGAGGGAACCAATTTAATAGAAATACAAAAAGTTTTAATTGCCCTTCATAATTGTTGTTATGTGATTCTCAGATTCAAAAAATGAACTTTTTCAATCCACTTGATGACATTGTCAAACAAATTTATTGGTCTTAATTATATTGACTAGAAAAGGATCTAGATATTGTGTTGACTGCTTAGGGGACCAAATTTGTGTTCTCTGAGGTGTGCTCTATCAAACCCACTGAAATTGCAACAGAACCTGAAATCCGGTATATAAGGATTGGGTTACAACTAACGAGATGACGCGGTGTTACATTTTAGCTTCTATGTTGAATGTATTGCAACATCAGCATCAGTTTTTTAGAAACTGCCTATGACATGATGCATAACCTAAAAATAAAGGTTTGGGGTGCGGCTAGGCAAGTTGCAATGTGGGATTTGGGGAATTAACCATTGGTGAAGGAACCTTACTAAAGGGATTATGTTCTCAAGATAATAAGTCTTCTGAATGAACTAGAAATCCCAGGAGCTAAAATCAATGGGGAAACCCAGGTTGATATTGTGCTCCAATTGTTTACCAAGCTTTTTCAGCAGTTCCGCCTGAATTACAATATGAACAAAATGCATTATTATTTGACGAAACTGTTGAAAGAGCGTTAAATTAGCCAAGGGTCTTTTGGTTAATAAATAGACAACTGTAATTGTAGTTGAAGAGGTTTCTACTTCTTAACCGAAAGGCAGTAAGAAGTAGGAAAAGGTTCAACAACAAGCAACGGTTCCTCAGACAGTTTATGAGCTTGGAAGTAGAGTGGAAAAGCCTAACGGCAAGTGTTTTCACTATAAGCAGAAAGGACACTAGAAGAAGGTTATCCGAATTATCTCAATAAATTGAATAATCAAGGAAATTTTTTTTTCACTAGTAGTTGAATCATGTTTAGCGGTGTTATCTACCAGTACCTGGTGTGTAGATACGGGTGCCACTAATCATGTTTGCAATTCAGATTGCAAAGGTTCCAGGAAACCAGGAGACTTAGTGATGAAGAGATTTATCTACATATGGGAAGTGCTACAAAAGTAGCAACAGTTGCAGTAGGCGTTTAATTTCAAGAGATTGTCTTTATGATCATTGAATTAGGAGAAACTTAGTTTCGGTTTCTAAATTTGGTTGTAAATGGATATTTGGTTTATTTTTAATAACTCTGTGGTTATTAAGTTAAATAAACATTTTATCTATTCTGATTCATTAGATGACAATCTCTACGTTATTAATGATATCGTTCCTACAATGCAACTAAATGAATTGAATAACACTAATAAATTGCCATATAAGAGAAATGAGCCTTATAAGTTGAACCAAATGTATCTTTGGCACTTACACCTAGGTCATATTAACCTAAATAGAATTTCTAGACTGGTTAAAAATGGATCTTTGGGTTCATTAGAAGTGGAAGCATTTCCGGTCTGTGAATCCTGTTTGGAAGGTAAAATGACCAAGATGCCCTTTTTCAGGAAAAGGGAGAGCCAATGAAACGTTGAAATTGGTTCACTTTGATCTGTGTGTACCTATGAACATCCGGGGTAGAGGTGATTTTGAGTATTTCAATACTTTTATTGATGATTACTCAAGACATGGTTACATTTATTTGATACACCATAAGTCCGAATGCTTTGAGAAATTCAAGGAGCATAGACCGGAAACGGGAAAGCGTCTGGATAAATGTATCAAGATACTGCGATCTCATCGTGGTGGCGAATACCTCTTGGAAGTATTTAGGAACTAGTGGCAACAGAAGGGATTACATTCCAGTTGTCTGCGCTAGGTATGCACAACATAATGGTGTAGTAGAAAGAAGGAAAAGACTCTTATGGATATGGTGAGATCAGTGATGACTTATTTAAATTTACTAACTTCGTTTTGGGGACATGCACTAGAAATAATAGCGTACATTCTTAACTTGGTACCATTTAAGCTAGTACCAACTGCACCCACAGAACTATGGACTGGGAGCAAAACTAGTCTATGGCATGTTCAGAATTGGGGTAGTCCAGCACATGTGCTGAAAGGGAAAGCAGATAAATTGGAATCAAGGACAAATGTTTGTTTGTTTTGGTGGGGTACCCTAGAGGAACGAAAGTTGCTCTATTTTATAGTCCTAAGGATCATAAGGTCATTGTTAGCACCAATGCTTGATACTTAGAAGAAGACTATGTCATAGATCACGAGCCCAGTAGTAAGATTGTTCTAGAAGAATTGAAAGAAAATAGATCGGCACAGACTTCTTCAATACCAATAGTACAAGAGGCTACATCACATGAAATTGTTGTCAACACACCAATACCTTGTCGTAGTGGGAGGGTTATTGTTCCACCCAGTCGGTATTCGTTGTTGGGAGAGTCCTCAGATTTGATCCCTAATGAACAACATGCCGATCCCTGTAACTACAATGAGGCATTACAAGATAAAGATGCGGAATTTTGGCAAAAGGCTATGGATTCAGAGATGGAGTCTATGTACTCAAATCAAGTCTGGGATCTTGTAGAACCACCCGAAGGGATAAAACCCGTCGGATGCAAGTGGATTTATAAGAAGAAGAGAGGAGTGGACGGGAGGGTTGAAACCTATAAAGCTAGGCTTGTTGCGAAACGTTATACTAAAAAAGAAGGGATCGATTATGAGGAAACGTTTTCGCCGGTAGCCATGCTTAAGTCCATCCGGATTCTCTTATCCATTGTGGCTCATCTCGATTATGAGATTTGGCAAATGGATGTGAAGATTGCGTTCCTTAATGGCAATCTGGGTGAATGCATCTACATGATGCAACCAGATGAATTCATAGCAAAAGGTCAAGAGCACATGTTGTGCAAGCTTAAGAAGTCTATTTATGGACTTAAGCAGGCATCTAGGTTTTAGAACATCCGTTTTGATCAAGTGATCAAATCTTTTAGTTTTGATCAATGTCTGGATAAGTCGTGTGTGTACAGGAAGCGCAATGGAAATGTGGTGGTGTTTGTATTGCTATATGTGGATGATATCTTATTCATCAGAAACGATGTTGGAGTGTTATCTTCGGTATAGTTGTGGTTATCTAGCTAGTTCGATATAAGGGATTTAGGAGTAGCCGGTCACATCCTTGGGATTAAATTTTTGCGAGATCAAGCAAAGGATGTTGGGCTTCTCAAGCTTCCTATATCGATGCGATCCTTACCCGTTTTAGCATGCAGGATTCCGAGAAAGGATTGCTTCCTTTCAGACACGGAGTCAATCTATCCAAGGATCAGTGTCTTAAGACATCTGAGGAGATGGAGAAAATGAAGGGAGTTCCTAATGCTTCAGCAATAAGAAGCCTCATGTATGCTATACTGTGAACTAGGCTTGATATTTGTTGTACTGTCGGCATAGTTAGCAGATTTCAGTCTAACCTTGGACAAGAAGATTGGACTGGTATAAAATGTATACTCAAGTATATGAAAAGAACTAAGGATTATACGTTGGTGTACCAGCCAGACAGTCTAGTACCTTGTGGGTACGCAGATTAAGACTTTATATTATATAAGAGTTCCAGAAAGTCAACATCGAGATATGTGTTTTCCCTATGAGGTAGAGCCATGAGTTGGTGGAGTATCTAGTGATCGTATATTGTAGATTCCACCATGGAGGCCGAGTATGTGGCAATTTTTGAGGTAGCCAAGAAGCCGTTTGGCTCAAGAACTTCTTGATGGATCTAGAAGTGGTACTTTCAATACAGTCAGCAATTTCAATCTATTGTGACAATAGTTGTGCAGTTGCTAACTCGAAGGAGCCAAAGATTCATAAGAAGGGAAAACACATCGAGTGTAAGCATCACCTGATACGAGCGATCGTATAGAAAGGTGATGTAGCTGTGACCAAGATTCCATCAGCAAACAACCTAGCAGATCCTTTTACAAATGGCTTACATGCCAAGACTTTTGATAGACATGTAGAGGGCATGGAAGTGAGATGCGTGGCAGCATGGTTTTGAGTCTAAGTGGGAGATTGTTTGAAACTTATACTAAAAGCCATGCTTTTATGTAATGGATTAATATTTAATTAGTTAATTATTAATCAGTTTATCCCTTTTTGATGAGAATCTATTATGGGCAATGTTTGCATGATATAATTGTATGTTGTGCATGTGTCTTTTATTCTATATAGTAGATGATCCAGTGTGTAAAGTACGGCTTACATACAGAAGATTGGATCATCGGTTCTTGTGGAATATAAGTTTTGGTTCACAATCTTAGATGGAATTTGACACACCATCAGTAGGATTGTAGTACAATGTTTTAGTAGGTTTGTCTTGACTACAGGGAACGATTCTAGTTCCGACTCATTGTGCTAGTACATTTTGTGTGTATTGAACAGGACCGCTTTAAGGTAATTGTCTTAGTACTAACATTTTAAGATAATTAGAACCTTATAGTTATTAAGAATACTTATGCTCTTAATCCGAATAGAATTAATACATATATACATTTAATGTTGTTGACTTTGATTCATTATAAAGTGAGATCTTTTTTCACGGTCAATAGTCTTGGTGAGTTGGGTCACGACATTATATGCATGAAATATATGGATATTAATTATTGATAGAATCCACGTCTCGTTAGAGATTGATGATACCCCCTTGAGTAAACTTATAAGTTTCGGTTATGTCAAACCCTGCAGGTGGATATTTGTATATATCCGACATATCGAATAAGTTAAGTGGTTAGTCTCAAGGTGTTTTATAAGATGTTGATTAGTGGGAGATTGTTAGTAATCGACATTTAATCAACGGGTATCTGTAATCTTAACGTGGGGAGATTAATAAGTATTTAATAACGTGGAGCTCGAAATATAATCGAGATAAAAATGGGAGTGCAATTATAATTCTTTAGTGGTGTGAATTATAATTTGTGAAATAAGAATAGAATCCAGGTGGGATTAGGTTTTCTTATTTACACAAGGAGCCCAAATTTATTTCTCCTCAGGTCCCTGCTCTAACCCTATAAATATATCGTTATGTTCTCTAGGTCAAAAAACAGTCATTCAGAAAATTAGAATAGAGGCTGTGAGAGAGAGAACAAAGAGATCATGTAGAAGTCCACACTTGGCTACATGATCGAGATATAAGGGAATATGGCAGAAGATCATGAGGTACTGTCGAGCAAAGCTTGTTGCATACAGTAATTAGGTCTGTCAAGTTCTAAAATAAACAAGTCAACCAGCGTTCGTGTCTACGGATGAGAGGTAAACCCTAATTCCGCCTTGTAGGGTTTGTGTTTATTTTTGTTGTTTAATCTGTACGCGTAATTACTGGGTTCTGGGATTCGTTTCCCAACAGTACACCTTGGTTGGCCCCGCGGTAACGGTAACACCACCTTTACCGACCCCGACCTTGGTTCCCGGCTTCCTGATCGGCTTGCCTTTCCCAGCGTTGACGTTTACACCGCCCTTGCCTACATCGACTGAAGTGCTCTTGTCTTCAATCAATTCTGCGAAGTTAGGACGAAAGATTAAGAACAATTGCAATCTTCTCTTCTCATGGGTAAAAATAAATGAGTAATTTAAAGGGTAAGGTTGTAAATTTACAGAATGAAAACAAGGAAGACTTTATTTAATTATACACACACCCAAAAAAAATAGAAGACAATTTGGTAATTTCACGTAAATGAAGACAGAATATATCACACATGTGAAAGAGTGCGGAAATAGCATCCCAAGAACTAATTATTTAGTAGCTCAGGAGCACGGCCACTTGATGCTACGAATCATTCCATCACTATATATTTAGTAGGTGAGGTCCATACACTTAGACATAAATCCCACGAGAATGCATGGGCGGTGTTGGAATGTCCTGAAGCATGGTCACGTGGTACTTTGGGAGCACTGAATAATTAGCCCTTTGGAAGGTTACTCAGTCTGGCATGGAATTTCAGTAAATGAAGAATTAAGATTAGGAGACGAAATTACTGGCGGGAAGACTGTCCTTGACAGCCTTGGGCATGGGAGCGTTTGGCAAAACCGATTTCCAGTAAGCATCTCGAGATACATCATCAGCTGCTGCTTGGCTTGCCACCAATGCTACCTGTACGTAACAACAACAAAAAACGATTTAACTCTTTTAAGAAGTGTATATGAGTGACAAATACCATATGATCTGCTAAACGGAGTTTTCTGTGCTTTCTGCAAATTAAGAGCATTAAATAAAAGATACTACTACAACAATCAAACCGCTAAGTTTTTGGTTGCAGCAGAAACACATGGAGACATATAAGTGTGAGTGTGTGTGTGTGTGTGTGAGAGAGAGAGAGAGAGAGAGAGAGAGAGAGAGGAAAACACAGAATCCCAAGAAAATGGGAGGAATATGTGATGAAACTCACGGAAAGAAAAGTTAAAATGGGTAGGAGCAGGTGGAAGTGGAACTCCATAATCTGATCTGATGTGGGGATAAGAAGAAGAGGAACTGAAAGCAAAGCAGCTTATGAGCAAGTATATGCAAGGAAGAGATAGTAGGTTTCCAGTATTTATAAATGAGAATCCCAGAGAAGGTCCCCAGCCGTTAAAAAAAAAAAAAAAGAAGAGTAATCCCTCTGGAGTTTTACGGTACTTTCAATATTTTTGAATTACAAGTTGTCAAATCAATTAGGCTCCGATTGTTTTGATGTAAAATATTTACCGGTAAAATAATTTACTTATTTCTGGGTGTTTGGGTGGGGAAAAAACAAGTAAAACATTTTACAAAGTAAAATATTTTGCACAATTGGGGTGAAAATGTTTTACTCTCAAAACTTTGGTAAGTCATTTTCCCATCATCACAGGCGACTCCCCAACCCCACCCCCCGACACTTCAAAATAGATGCCCTGCAAAGTGCCAAGCTACATCCCACATTCCCACCTTTTTCTTTTTTTTGAACGGTAAAAAAATTTTATTAATCAAATATCAAGGATACAAGATTAAAAGGAGCAAGAGAAAAAACATCAAACGAGGAAAAGGAAACCAACAGAGTTAGACCCCTAACCTACGACTATCATCTGCTTCTCGAGACCCAAAAGGTTGAAGATTGACCAGGAGACAACCAAGCAACAAAAAAACAGCAGAAACCAGGCAATGTGCATATGGACCCTCCAACCGGTAGTGACAAAGTCACCTTCGCCAAAATGACGACCTAACCGGGATACGCCCTTTGACAACTACACCCCAAATATTAAATTTTTCATGCGAAGACTTCCACATCTCCTTTGCGCTTTGAAAAAATCTAAACGATTCGAAAACCAAAACCTTCCTTTGAGGATCTATTCAAAACCAACACCTTCCTTTGAGGATCTGTTTAAATTTTTCTAAACGATTCAAAAACCAAAACCAAATCGATCCCATCTTTTTCTTGCACGCCATGACTCTCTCCCCCCGAAATTCATATCAGACAAATATAATCAAATTCCTTTGAGGATCTGTTTAAATTTTTCTAAACGATTCGAAAACCAAAACCAAAATGATCCCACCTTTTTCTTGCACGCCATGACTCTCTCCCCCCGAAATTCATATCAGACAAATATAATCAAATTCCTTTGAGGATCTATTTAAATTTTTCTAAACGATTCGAAAACCAAAACCAAAATGATCCCACCTTTTTCTTGCACGCCATGACTCTCTCCCCCCGAAATTCATATCAAACAAATATAATCAAACTTTCTTACTCTCTCTCTAAACACACAACTACATATACATATGAATATATGTTTTTTTTTTTTTTGCACTTTATTTATTGCAAGGTTTCATGACATTTTTACTGAAAATGTTTGTTTGAATCAAACGGTGGAAAAAACTTGTTCTGGAAAATGTTTTCCAAGTGTGAACCAAACACCGGAAAACAAAAGTAAATTTTTTTTTTTAGCAAAGTTACTTTACAATGAAAATGTTTACATTGTAAAATATTTTACGGCGAAACAAACGGAGCCAATCTACGTGAAGAGAATGAGTTGTGGAAGAATGCCGAAAATACTTTTATGGAAACTTAACCTTATTAGTCTTGAAAAGTCAAAATATTATTATTCTTTGTTTTCTTCCCATCTTCAAAAACTTATCTCCAATTTTTTTTACTTCATGTTGTTTTCGTCTTTTAATGTTTTTTTAAATAATATTTGTCTAGTTTAGATGTATTCAAAAAGGCAAAAAAACTCGTTAATGGCTCTTATTTGTTTATTTTTTAGATTATCATACACCGTCCTAAAGACAGTAATCAACATTTGCTTTTTCGAATCATGCTTCTCCAAGAGCATCTTCAATGGTAAATACTTTTATTTCTCAGGTCCAAATTTGGCAAAGTATAAATATTTCCCAATATCAACATTTGTGTGGTACATTTTTTGTTCAAATCTATAAAGTGATAGAAGTAATCTGATAGGCGCGTGAAATCCATGCATTTAAGCGCCTAAGTAGGGTAGAGTTAGCGCGTTTGTCGTACATTTAATCCTCATTTTCCATTTAATGCGTGCACGTGGTTGGATTTGGTGTTTGTGCTTAATTTGCAGGAAATTGAGGTGTTTTGGCGCTAATCGGCCGGAGTTGTTGGAAGGGCATGCACGAGGATCGAGAGTGAGCAGGCTGAGGAGACTAAGTGTTGAAGTTGATTTCGCGTGGAAGTGATCGTAACCCATCGCGAGCGCTACAGGAATTTGATGGAGCGCTCAAAGGTGGCACAACAGGGGTCAGAAATTGAACAGAAGCTTGGAGAGCGCTACACCAAAAGAGGTGTAGCGCTACCGAATGATTAGAAGGTCAACCGGTCAAACAGGGAGGTCAACGGAAAAAATGGCAGTAAGGGGTGCGGTAGCGCTACACCAAAAGTGGTGTAGCGCTACCTATGGCTTAACTTTGCCTTGTAACGGTGGCGTTTTGGGTATTCGTGAGAGGAAATTCCGATTTGTTTTAGGATTTTAATTGTAAATTAAAGGGGATTACTATAAATACCCCGTGATAACTCGAAATTAGGGATCCAGACATTCATAACTTAGGGTTTATTTTCTTTCTTAACTTTTGGCTGCTGTGTTTGAGTTTTTAATTGCAGATTCAAGTTTAATTCAAGTTCTTCAAGTTTTCCAGCTTTGAATTCGTGTTCTTCGAATCCGTTCTCTTTTCCGCAAATCCGTGGTATCGTGTTTTATTTATTTCAATTGTTCGAAGCATGTTTAGATCTAGGTTTAATATGTTTGCTGGATTATTAAAGTTATGAGTGAGTAATTTCGTAGAGTGCGGCCGCGGGGCGAAGGCGTCCTGTGGCTAGTTTAATTAATGTTCTACCTCGGGATCGAATTAATTTAATTTTGGAGCAATTTTAGAAGACGAGAACTCTTCTAACAAACAAAACCCAGGCATCGCCGGAATTCGAATGCGCACGGAATCTGGCGACAGGTGGTGCGCATTTGTTAGGGATCCTTTTTTCTATTCTAAAATCAATAAAATGAATAATTGTGGCCCGAGTAAACATTAGTTAGGCTAGTTGCAGACGCTGGGTTCCCACAGCTGTACTCCTCTTTAATCATATTCAGTTAATTTAGTCTGGTAATTTAGTTAGTAAATTAATCTCATTAAACAAGGGGTGGTTACCTAAGAGCCAAGATAAACTGTGAACCCGTCATCTTTGAGTCCTGCACACGTTTGTCCGTCTCTGTGGATTCGACTCCGGTACTTCCGGATATTATGCTACATCGGTCGAGAGTCCTACGCTTGTGACGCGTCTTTATTTTTAGTCACCCGGTCAGTCAAGCATAATCCATTGGCCGTGATAGGTTAAAGTACGAGACGACTTTGGCACTACTGGAGTAAATTTCCCAAAATTCGATAGAGACTAGGTTTCTAGCATGCCAAAAAATGATATGGGTCAATAAAAAACTTCAAGCCTGTTGGAAACTCGGTTACCAAAATAACTGGAATAAACACGAAAACAAGAATAAAGAATAAACGAAAATCATACAGAGCCAACTTTAGTACACCGGAAATTGGCAAGAGACGTTTCGAGTCGAGTCGAGTATCAAAATACTTTTTCCTTAAAGCAAATTCGCCCTCCACTACGGTGCTGATGGAAAACTTAGGCGTTTGCTTCCCAGGAATACCCGACTTTCACCGGTCGGAAGCAGCACTGCAATCTGATCGGTAGGCGAACCAGGAAACTATGCAGAACTCTCAGAAGTCTTTATGCAGTAAGTGCAGAATGAATGCAATGAAAAGCGTGAATGAATGAGGAAGAGGAGGGTCCTATTTATAGATAAACAGGCACCCGATTGGAAAGGTACGAGACGGAAAGACGCGACTGTTCAGAACCCAGTAGACGCAACTCGTCGGAAGTGAACAGACATGTCCGATGACTGTTCGCGAACAGACGCACGGGAAAGGAACAATTTGGCACTGTTTCAGTGCGGAGAAGGAAATGAAATTGAAGTGAAACGGACCCGATTCGACCCATGTATAAAATTTCAGTAAAAAGATAAGAAGCACTGGGGCTCAAGCCCAATCTCATCTTTTGACCCAACCCAACCCAACCTGGCCTGGTTCGGTTGGACGGAGGGCTGCGGCGGCGCGCTTGTGGTATATGGACCAAAACCCACTTTGTCCATGACCACTCCCCCAACAAAAGTTGTAATGACCCAAAGGGCCAACCCTTTATGCCCAACTTGAGATACATATACCCAATGAATTTGTTGTGCCTCGCCAATGTGGGAAAACACATTTTTCCCCCTTCTAACAATGTTCATGTAGGCACTTTCAAGGTCAATTTCTCATTCACCTTAACTTGATTTTAGCCAACCAAGGGTTCGATCTTAATCTCCTAACTAAGACGAATACAACGGTATGTGGGTCCGGCCACGTGGACGTGTGGGACCCACTTAAATAATTAATTAAAAATGGATAAAAATCAAGTTTTTCCAACAATCCCCCACATGAATGAAATTGGCAGGATAGATAGTGCTATGCAGATGCAAATTTCTGAGAGTTACAATGGGAAATCTCCTGCATGGGGTTAGGTAGCTTTTGGCTTTGAACCTCACCTTGTGAATAACTATCGGACTTACTAGCTAACCAGTGAACATGATGTCTTGAACTGTTCAGCCGTTTGTGTAAGCCAAGACAATAGTCAATACACAGGATCATTCCAAACGTAGTTTGGTTCTTATGGTTGTGCTCATTACAGCCCTGAGACACTCCTGGTCTTCATGAATGTTTTGTAGAGAATTCTACCCGTGACATTCTCATAGAAACGGCCCCTTCGACATTCACATATGTGATTGTCAATAAGAGTATCCTGCTATACCCTACTTTTTTTTTTGGCAAGGCAAAAAGAATTTTACGTATTAATCTTTAGAAATGGATTACAAAGATTAAAGGGGGCTGAGGCAAAAGACATCACGACGTATAGAAGCATCCCAACAAAGTTGGCACCCAACCACACGACCATCATATGCCGCCAAGGACCCAAAAGGGTAAAAAAAACCATTGACAGATGTCAACCAAAGAGTAGACCGATAGCAACTCTTAAGCTGTTACTAGAAGCAACTTGAAGCACTCCTAAAATAGCAGCAACTCAAACTCTCAAAGCAGCAGCTCAAATCTTCAAGGGATTCATAGTAGCAGCACCCCAATCCAAAATAGCTTCTGTAACGGCCCGATTTTTATTAATTATATTAATAGGCTTTTAATCATTTTTTTATCGCAAAACAAAAGATATTTATAATTTGAAATTATCCTTAACTAATGGATAACTATATAGTGTAAATATAGAGATAATCTTGTAGTGTATCTACTTGTGATTTAATTTGAAAAGAATCCTATCCCTTCTCCCCACTTTCCGAGTCTCCCTAAACTTCTCTACCAATTCCTATCCTAATTGATTCTTATTCTTAAGTCAATTGAAGCCCCTAAATCTCTCCCTCACTTTCTCGGCAATTCTCTCTTCCACAGGTAATCAATATTTTTTTTCTTCTTCTTCTTTCTTCATTTTTTTTTCCTTTGGCTCTCTTTCATTTTCTCTCACAAAGGGAAAAAAATAATAATCCTTTGGATTATATCTCCTCCACCATTGGTAAATTCCTCTCTTTTTCTCGCGGAGTATATTTTCTTGTACTCACGCAGATATTTAATTGCCTTTGTACAGATTTCTCCTCGAAGTTGTGATTTTTCGATCCTACCGTTTCGCTAGCGTGCTAAGTTTGTCGGAGGAGAGGTAGGACACCTTTAACCTAACTTTTACTTTAGTATATTTTTTTGTATAGTTGTGTGTACGTGGAAATAAGTAATTTAAATTGTTGGAAGTCGGATCATTATCGTATGGGTAGTAGAAGTAAACAAGTGATGATGTCGGAAAATAGAGATTTTGCGCACAGTTTCGTTTTTGCTATTTTTCGATTATTTCTGTTCAGTTTCAGAGAAAACTCAAAACAGTAAGGTTGTAGATCTCGAAAAATTAATTGGAGTCCATGTAGAACTCGTCTTAATCCGAGTTACGTAGAATTTAGTATGATATTTCGAAGTTTCTGCTGTAGTGGAAAAACGAGACAGAACACGATTTACTTTTAAAACCCGTTTTCAACATCTTAATGAAGGAATTGGAACTCGAGTAAAACACATTATCTGTTCGTATTGTGAAGTATAATATCCCTGTAAAACTTCGTGATTTTTAGAGTTAATTTACTATTTTTTACATGCCGTATTAAGTTTTCCTTTAACCTTGTGATTATTTTATTGTTATGTGAGACTTATGTAAACAATGACCCACGTGATGCATGAATTCACTTATTAAGCACGTTTGATCGAAACGTTTTGTGTGTAAGGACGAATGAATATAATCGCGATATTTGGGGTTGGGATGCGTCCGGTATGGGTCATGAGCCATGCGCAGTTTATACTTTTAGGTAGCTTTGCTGTGTGATCGGGCGCCGAAAGTATACTGTGGGTGGGAGCCGATGCTGGATGGAGATTGATCAATGTGTGATCAATCGTGAGCCTTGCACAGTATACCCCGAGGTGACTTTGCTGTGTGATCGAGCACCTGAGGTATATTGTGATTGGAGGCCGGTGATGGAAAGTATTTGTCGGAAATGAGAATGAGAATAGTGGAATTTTGAGAATCGATGTGCTGAGTAATGATGATAAAAATCTGAGTATTTCATTCAAATAAAATTTCAGTTATGTGTGTATTTGTTGCATGAATATCTTTAGTAAAGGGGTGGTTTATGGCGCCCTACTGAGTGTAATTTTACCACTCACGGTACTACTTTTTGTGGCCCTGGTGTCCCCAACGCCAGGTACAGAAGGAGATGAGGAGTCGCCTGCTGATTATGAGGCGATGGAGCAGCTAGATGGGAATCAAGTGGCGGACCCATGGCTTTATCAGTAGAATTAGCTTGATGGCTCTGTCATTTTATTTCCGTTAGATTTTTTTTTTGAATAAATGTTTAAGTTTTTTAGACAGTGTTCGAATTCAATTTATTTCAGTTGTAATAAGTTAGTTTACTTTTAATTTTCGCAAAAAAAATTTATTAAGTATTATTGGGATTTTTTTTTTTAATGAAGTTGGTATTTTATTTAAATAAATTTGGAAATTTATTTTTTTTAACGTACCCAATTTTCGGGGCGTTACAGCTTCAAAACCTTTAAAAAAACTCAATTGAATATAAGATCCCAGACTCCCACCTATTGAATTGATAGCATTCCTCCTCTAAATTCACAACAGTGCCATTCAGAACCTATCCCTTGGAAGAAACCGTCACAAATAAAGATTGACACCGAAAGATTGAATTCCAGGAAAGCATTAGATAGTAGAGGTGTCAAACGGGCCGTGCCGTGCCGGCATGGCCCATTTAGTTTCGTGCCAATCGTGCTTCGTGTCGTGTCGTGTCGTGCTGGCCGGTTTGCTAAACCGTGCCGTGCCAGCTCGTTTACATAATTGTGCCGCCTCGTGCCGTGCCATTTTGTAATGGTGCCGTGCCGTGTCGTGCCCGTGCCGACACATCTCTGATTTTTGTCAAATTTTTTTTCCGAGTTCCATTTAATCTAGCCGAGTTATGTCGGGATATTTTATTTTACATATCTAATAACTATAGCTTACAAGTTGCAATGTAACATGCTAACATTCAAAACAAACTTAATCAACTCCAAAATGACACAGCAGCTGCTGCAATAACATGAGTTATTACTTATTCCAAGTAGAAAATAGAAAGCCCGGTTGGAAACAATTAGCAAGGCCTTTCTTCCGATGACATCCACAACAAGATTTGGATCGTAGAATCATAATATTCCAAATGATTCAGAGATGGAACAAAAAAACTGAGACAAGTTCAGAGATGGAACATTATCAGATGAACACATGTCCCATTTTCTACTCTTATACTGAGCTTCATAGAAAAAGCAGTTATGGCATACCCAATGTTGAACACCTTACAAAACTTTCCATACCAGCAATTGAATTATAACAGCCATATCAAAACTAGACACCAAACAAACAATATGCTCAATCAGCTAAAAAATTTAGTATTCAATATCAACAACACCATATGTGCTTCTTCGCTGTTTACACATAGCTTGTGCATTCCGTAGTGGGATCTTCGGTACAGCCTGCCCCCGCAGATAATGTAGTGAGAAGCTAGCTTCCGGAGAGCGATCTGATCCTTCTTGTCAGTTCTAGTTGGATATTCGCCTTCTTCAATGAAGTTCCAGATGTCGTGGTACCAAGGAAGATCATCGTCAGGCTCATCAATAGCCATGATGTACTCATAAATGGGCTTGTCCCTTTGTTCAATCATAATTGGTTGGAGCTTGACTCTGTTTGGTATCTCCACCATTGAAGCTAATGTTGCCAAGGCATCGTCAAATCGGTTGTTTAATCTGGGCACATGAGTAAAAGTGGCAACTTGGAATCGGGGGATCAAATCGTTGAGGTCCTTATGGTAAGGCTTCAACTTGTCTTCCTTGACCTTCCAGTTGCCATTTACTTGTGAAACAACCAAGTTGGAATCTCCGATCATTTCCAATCTTTTGACACCGATTTCGAGGGCGGCTTCCATTCCCACAATACAAGCTTCGTATTCTGATTGATTGTTGGTGACTTCAAAGTTTAGCTTGAAAGAAAGAGAGATGTGTGACCTTTCTGGTGAGATAAGCAGAATTCCAATCCCGAATCCTTTCTGGTTAGCAGCCCCGTGAAAATACAACAACCATACATCGTTGGTCGTGGTCATGACATTTTTATCGGGAAATTCAAACTCCACATCTTCTGGACCTTCTACCGGATGATCGGCCAGAAATTCAGCGACACCCCTTCCCTTCACAGACTTTCGAGTTACGTACTTGATGTCAAATTCAGCTAACAGAAGCAACCAACGTGATAGCTTACCCGTGAATGCCGATTTCTCAAATAGGTATTTGAGAGGGTCCATCCAAGAAATCAGCCTTACCGAGTAGGCTAACATGTAGTGCCTCAGCTTCTTGGAAGCCCATACCAAAGCCCAGCAAACTTTCTCCACGGAGATGTACCGTTCTTCGCATCCTGCCATTTTCTTGCTAATGTAGTAGGCTGCTTTCTCGCTCCTGCCTTCGTCTTCTTGTGCAAGCATGCATCCCATTGCTGATGGGGTAATAGATAAGTACATAATGAGGGGTTGCCCCGGTATTGGTGGCATTAGCACTGGAGGATTCTGAAGATAAGTTTTGATGGCTTCAAAAGCTTTTTGGCATCTATTGTCCCATTTGAATGGCACACCCTTCTTGATTAATTGAAACATCGGCTCTCAAGTTGAGGTTAACTTGGCGATGAATCTGCTGATAAACTGAATTTTCCCGAGAAAGCTTTGTACCTCCTTTTCTGTCCGGGGTGGCTTCATCTCGAGAATAGCCTTGATTTTGGAAGATCTATCTCGATTCCGCATGTAGTGATCATGAATCCCAACATTTTTCCCCCAAACATGCATTTCTCAGGATTGAGACGCAACCAGTACTTGCGAATTCTTTCGAAGAATTTTCTGAGTGCGGGTACGTGCCTTTCCCTTTCCTTGGCTTTGACGATCATGTCATCTACGTAAACTTTTTTGACTTCCTTGTGGATCATGTCACGTAGTAACATTGTGGCTGCCCTCTGATAGGTTGACCCGACGTTTTTCAATCCGAAGGGCATGACTCTGTAACAGTAAGTGCCCCACTCTATGGTGAAAGTAGTTTTCTCACGATCTTCCGGAGCCATGAGAATCTGGTTGTATCCTGAGAAACCATCCATGAAAAAAAGAAGCACATGCCTTGCAGTATTGTCCACAAGTACATCTATGTGCGGCAATGGGAAATCATCTTTAGGGCTGGCCTTGTTCAGATCCCTGAAGTCTACACAGACCCGAATCTTTCTATTCTTCTTAGGGATGGGAACGATGTTTGCAACCCATTGAGGGTATTCTGTTACCATCAGGAACACGGCATCTATCTGCCTCTGAATTTCCTTCTTGATTTCCAAGACCCAATTAGGCCTCATTTTCCTCAGCTTCTGCTTAACAAGGTTCGCATCTGGGTAAAGTGGGATTCGATGCTCCACAATCTCAGGGTCGATACCAGGCATATCTGCGTGTGACCCTGCAAAAACATCCTCGAATTCTTTCAAGAGATTCGAGTGGGCTTTGAACTCTTCTGGAGATAGTCCGGAACCAATTTGAACCATGCGTGGATTGCTTTCATCTTTCAAATTTATAGAAACAATTTCTTCTTTTATAGGCTGAGCATGCCTTTCGTCTTCCCTTTTGATTAGAGATCGAAGTTCTTCTAGAATTTCTTCCTCAAACTCAATCCCTTCATCGTCAGGGTCAACACAATTTATTTCGGATACAACAAGATAAGCAAAGGCTACTTCATTGATAGCAAATGCGGGGGCCCTAGGGGCGTGATACATGAAGGTGGACTCGAATTCAAAAGAAAAATGATGACACGGGGGAATGACAGATACATGTTCCAAGTCAGACTTAAACTCAGTGCTAGACTCAGATTTTGACTCAAATTCAGTGCTAATATAAGTGATCCTAGGTACAAAAGTGCAATTTTTATAAATTCCATTGGCATCCACAATGAGTGCAGTGACATCTTCGAGGGCATCCTGGCTCAACATCATCAGCTCTACCTCCTCGGCAAGCTCCAAATCAGGCTTCAAATCAAACAGCATCACAACAGGCTTGTCTTCTCCCACACCTATCAGGCTCTCTTCCCTGAATAGCGATCGGAGATTCCCTGAGTCAAGAGTTTTGATCCATTCAACTCGGAGTGTCTTAACCAGCTCTTCCCTATTCTCGGCTTCGTCATCACTGTCCCAAGTATCGTTTGCAAAGATTTTGAAGCCTGACAGCTTGGTCTTTGTTTCCATATCCCAGAATAGCTCTGGTTCCCCTTGATAGATAGCTTTTGGAGCCTTCACAAACTGAATGGGCTTCTTCGTGGCACCAGCTTGCACCCTCTTTCCCTTTCTTGGTTCGTTGTTAGTTGACTCATAACCGAAACCAAAATAGTGGTTATTTGTCAAAAACTTGGGGAATTCAGCCATCCCCTGATTGTTCAGACCTAACCCCAGGCCGGGCAGGTATTCCATCTTTCTCATCATTTCTAAAGCAGTTGAGCTGACTGAGAAGTCCTCATCCATTTTGACGGTAAGGACTGATCCCGAAGTGTCAAAAGAGAAACCACCGATAGTGACATCCTCTTCTCCATGAGCAATCTCAAGTAATGGTGCATTGTCAGGGACATGGGGACGGATTCCTGAATCTCCATGAATGGTTAAAGTTCCTGTAGCCAGACTGGGTTGGACATTCTGGTGAAGGGAAGTGGGGACTGCCATGATATCTGATCGATGGAGCCAAGGCCTGCCCAACAACAAGTTAAAAGATGATGGAATGTTGAGAACGTGGAACTCGATATTTTGAAGTCTTCAATCACTACTTCCATTTGGATTATCCCCACTACATCCCTGCGTGTGTTGTCATATGCGCGCACTCCGAGGTTAGAAGGATGGAAGTCTTTGTTCTTGAAACCCCAGCAGTAGGCTGTCCGTAGAGGACACACATTTAGAGCGGATCCGTTGTCAAGCAGAATGACTGGGACCCATTTTCCCATGCATTTGAGAGTGATGTGCGAAGGTTTGTTGTGACCGGCTCCCTCTGGGGGGTAAATCCTTTTCAGTAAAGACAACAACTTGTTTTCCACGAGCTGGAGTGAGCAGTGCTACCATGGTTTCCGGGGGAGTATCAGGTGGCACTTCCATGTTGGAGAGTGTTTTGATCAGCTTTTGACGATGTTCTCGAGAGGAGGAGAGCAAGCCCCAGATTGAGACTGATGCTGGAGTTCTTTCAAGCTGCTTATGAAACAAGTCTTCTACTGTTGCTCGGTTCCTTTGAGGTGGTTGAGTAGTAACTTCTGGCTCAACCGGGGATGAATTTTCCTGAACGGGATCGTCCCAAATGAATTCTTCTGGCTGAGTTCGGTGCGAAATGTTCCTTTGAAGACTGGCCGGTTGATAGATTCGGCAGCTTCTCGTTCCCGATTGACTGTATCCTCCCAGAGTTGCTGGTTTTCACCCAGAAGTCTGCAAATCCTTCACCGACTTTGCACTTGATAGCTTTGATGGCTTCTCTCTTTTGTTTTTCATTTTGATCTTCACGCCATAGGCCTATCAAACTATCCGGAGTTTCCTGACTGTTGATATTATTTGTTTCCAGTTTTGCTTTTAGATTCGTTACCTCTGAATCTTGCGAGAAAGACTGGTCTACCATGGACTTATTGACTGTCCACACTTCGTCGTTGCCGACTCGGATGTCGATAACCTCATCTTCCTTCCATGTTGTTGCCTGGGAATCCGTGACCAGAATCGATATGTTGGAAGCTTGCCAGAATGGCACAAATGGCCGTGGGAGAGATTCTCCGATAATGTATGCTTGAGGGAACCAATCGTAATCACTGAAGACAGTTTCAATGGCTTGACGATTTCCTTCTTCGGGAAGTTGAGATAGTGAATAGCTACCTGAAGAGTCGTGCTGAAATTCTTCATTCCTTTGGCTTAGATAATCTTCAAATCCCCCAAACAAAGCTGGGAGTGAAACTGCGTCTAGAGGGTTGGCACAGACTGCCACCTCTTCAATTTGGTTGATATTGAGACCTTCCGGTATGCAAATAGCGGGCTTGTCATGAAACTCTGGGACAATGTACTGGCTCAAGTCCCAAGAGATTAGCAAAGAACCGAACAATACTTGTTGGGAATCCTCCCATTCCTGATCATTCATGACCCATTCTCCTTCTTCAGCGAGGTCACCCCATTTGAGTTTGGGCTTCCGTTCAAAAGTTCCAATGGCATAGATTTTCAGGTCCTCCGTCACTGGGATGAAGGGTTTTGGTTCAGTGTTTGGCACGATGTACAAGCTTGGATTGAACTGAGTAGGGTCTTGGCTTTTTGAAGTGGAGCTGAATGATATGTGGCTGATCTGGATGTTTTGTTTGTGGTTAGGCAAGGGATTGGAAATGGTATTGGGTTTTTTGCTTGAGAGTTGGGATGGTTCCGTCATCCACAAAGTCTTGGACTATGTGTTTGAGGCTGATACAATTGTTGGTATGATGGCCGGGCATTTGGTGGTAGGCACAGTAGACATTTGGGTTGTGGTTTGCAGGAAGCTCTTTAGGTGGATCGAGAGGTTTGATGGCATTTTTCTCGAGGAGTTTTTTGTAGATAGTGGTAAGAGGGAAAGGGAATTGGTAAAATTCTCTTCCTGGCCGGGATGTATTTTGGAGAGGTGGTGACTGGGTGGCTATTTGGTTAACTGGCTCGGCTTTGACTGGCTTGGGATTGGAGGAACTGGCTTGAGCTGGATTGTAGGTGTTTGGTCCTGAGAGGGTGTTGTTGTTACTAGAGTACGCTCGCTTAGGCTGAGAAACAGATTCTCCTTTGTCGAATATGCTAGTGCGGATTGCATCTTCAACTGCAAGTCCAGCTTCGTAGAAGGTTTTGAAGTCAGCGGAGGTCTGAAAGACCACCAGGTGTTTAGCAAAGTCTGGTTCCAAGTTCCGAGTGATAATCCTCATCTGTTCCTTCTCCAAAGGCCTGTCCAACATCTGTGAAGCCTTTCCTCTCCAACGCGTGACAAAGTCGGCGGAAGATTCGTTCTTTCCCATCTTCGTAGATTTTAACTCCCGAATGGTCATTTCCAACTGGATGTTGTAGTTGTATTGAGCCACAAATGCTGCTCCAATGTCCTCCCAGGTCTTCTTCTTTGAATTGTCTAAGTTCAGAAACCAACGGAGTGCAAATCCTGTCAGGGTTTGCTGGAACATTTGGGCCATGGCGTTCTTCTCCACATCATACATGGATAAGGTACCCACGTATGTTTGCAGGTGTGCTTTTGGATCACCGCTCCCATCAAACTTGTTCCAGTCAATTGGCTTGAACTTGTCAGGTAGCGTAGCATTAGAGAACATGCATAGTTTCTCCATATCAATGCCTATAGCTGCAATCTTTTCTTGCTTCTGAACTGATTCCTTAAGCTTGGCTACCTTGGCCATCATGGTTTCTATTTTCGGGTGATTATTTGATGATTCCCCAATTAGTGAAGGTAACCGAGAAGTGATATCTTGAATCAAGATCATCTTCTGAGCCATTTGTTTGCTATTGGTGGCTCGTTGATCTTCCAAAGCTTATTTGAGAATCTGAATCTCGGTCTTCTTTGTTTGTTCTGTAGTTTTGGCCATAACTGGAAGGCTAGCTGACTGTTCTGCTCTTGACTCAGTCCGAATTAATCGTTGTTGGGGAGTTCGAGCCCAACCAGGTGCAGGAGTGTTCTTGTTTTTGCCAATGGTTATGTACTAATGGTATGAACAGATTAAATTATACCGTACATGAAATCTATTTACATGAATGAATGAGGTGTTATGCATGATGCAAGATTGCCCCAATTTCCTTTGATTTTGCCGAATATGTTGAAAACAACGGCTGGACCGAGGTTGCCTACGTATCCCCGTAGAGAGGAATTAGGCTGTAACGTAGTTCGGGACTGCAAATTGGCTCCCAAATTTTTATGAAAAGATGTCTTTTTTCATTGATCACCCAAGCATGGAGTGATACAAAAGGGGTTCCGACAGACGAAAAACAGACTCGATAATCAAAGTACAAGCTATTACAAACTCAGTAAATAACCAGTACAGAAAACAACAATAGGCTCGTTAAGCAACTGCAACAGACTCGGCATTCAGACTAGGCAACTGATGCTGGCTTTTATTCCAAAAGGCCCCCTGACGGCTTGATCAGATCTGGTTATAGCGCACACTTTAACTTGTTCAGGTTGTGGCTTCATGGGATGGGATGAGTTGGGATCACCGGGCTGGATGGTGAACTGGTTTCACAGACCTTCTGCTTTCCTTTGCAGGCCTTGGCCTCTTCTTCCTGCTATTTCTCCCAAGCATGATGTTCCTTAAGCTGGTGGGGGGATGTGCCCTCATTGTCGCGAAGGTAATCCTCGTAGCAACCATCACAGTCACATTCGTCCCAGTATTTATGGCCAGTGACTGGGTCAGCAAAGTAGTACACTGGGTTGCCCTCTTCGTCAATGTACTTGACTAGTGGCATAGTGCAGAAGTCTTCGTCATCTTCTTCGTACGTAACAGTGATCTTGTCTGGGAGCACATTTGGGCCGTTGTCGGGCATGATGTAGAACTTCCAGCCTGGATGGCTTCCAATGCTGTCCCACTGATTTGGTGTGTCTGACTGGTCAGTTTTGATGATCTGGTCAACCCATTTGTAAAGCTTTTCACCTTCAAGGGTCTTCTCCTCAGACATGGGGGACTCGCACTCTTCAATGATCCAGACAGGGGCGTTATGGCAAGTGAAGAAGATAGACTTCAGTCTCTTGTTGCTTGGTTGGTCAGCCATTGTGTTCTGACAAGAGGACTACTAGTTTTATTTGGAGAAAAGCGGAGCCTATTTGCAATGACTTTTAAAAGACGGGATTTTTTTTTTGTTTTGTATTCAGCCTAACCAGAGATTATTGGGGCAATCCTCAGGTGAGTGGAGTGATAACCTAGTGTCAATCTAATTTGTGTATGCATGCGAAATGAGAGCAATATATACAAAAGCGGTAAACAGGTAGCATGGTATGTGCGAAAGCGGTAAACAGGCAGCATGCTGACAGAGTATAGGAAAACAGTAAACACGTAGCAGGATATATCACGTAATCCTATCCTGTGGGTCCTGTCTTAGGTTGGAAGGTTCTACGACTATCTATATGCAAAGGCCAGTTTTGGTATAAAGGGTTTTTTTGGTAAAATTAGCTTGAAAAAGGGGCAAAAGGATGTACAGCCTACAAGGGGCATACCCCAGGAGGACAAAGCAGAAAGAAAAGAAAAGAAAAGAAAATTGGACTTAAGCCAAAGCTACAAAGCTATGAAAGCAACCTATGATTTTTAGCCTTCTACAGTAGAAGAGGAGAAAACACGGGGAACAAAACACTTACAACTAATAGAATACAATGATAAACTACTTTTAGCACTAAGCTTTTAAGCGCCAATTCCATCAAACAGCAGCCATAAAAGTAGAAAACCATGCCTTCAAGTGAGTGGACAAACTGGGTACATCCATTTCTAATGAAATTCGGCAGCATAACGGCTGAATTTTGTCAAGCCCAGAAGACCGTGGCTATGTACAGCACCAGCAGACAGTAGACAGCAATGTAACAGGAACAGCATTGTAACATCATAGTAATGGTATAAATGACGTAGCAGAAGTGGGACTCAGGTCCGAGTAACAATCAGCAGCAAATGCAGTGAACAAACTATCTAGAGCAACTACGATTTGGTCTTGAAACCTGGACTTGAATTGGTAACTTGGAACTTGGTCTCCACATGAACTTGAGCCCAATTCAGGGGCAGCAGCAATAAGAGCAAGTAGCGGGAGGAAGCCCCCTCCCTGAAGGGGATCAAACAATGCCAGGGACATCCCCCCCATGGCTAGGCTGCATAATAGAAATGAACAAATCTTGGGTAGTCCATTCCTCAACTTAGGAGGTATATACAACCTAGGGGATTTCTGCAATTCGACAGCATTTTGTTCGAAAATTGACATTGCCCAAGTATGAATCAACAACACAGCATACCCTCAAGCTACAGAGAACAACATGCAATCAAAACATGTCATTTGGACAAACAACCAAACTTGGCAGTGTGACATCTGGGCATGACCGTATGGGCAGTAACATGAAACTGGGCAGTTTGCAACCTGTGAATCTGAGCCTATGAACTGCATACCTGGGCTGATTTCAATACTAACAGATTTTGTGCACCTAGGCAGATTAGTAGGACAACAAGAGAAGAACATTCTAGCAAGAGTAATAACAGGTTGCCATAGTAGTAGAAGATTGCAACAGCCCTTGCAATCTCATAACATCAATAGATGCAAACAAACACCAAGGAATGCCTCCTTCCAAGGAGACAAATAATAAAATAGTGATTCCAGACAAACCCAAGGAATGCCTCCTTCCAAGGAGACAATGAGTTGCTGACACAGAATGTACTGCACAACAATATATAATTGGGGAAGGATTAGAGCACCAAACCATATTCATTGGAGATAAATAGCATCCATAGCTCAATTGGAGGCTCAATAAAACTTGGATCAAGAGCAGAATCCTGGACTTGGTCCATTTTGAACCTTGAACCTTGAAGCCCCCTGAACTTGGACCTGCAAATTGCCACAATAACAATAACAGTAACAGCAACAAGATCTTGTTCCATAGAACAATGCCAGGGTATGCAATAAATCAATTTCAAATGTCATACTCTCTATGCACTACATGTACCAAATACAGATATGCCCCATTTAGCAAGTAGTGATGAAGACTGAGGCCCATGGGGAAGACTATTTAGGGACATCAGTCTATATCTAACCATTGAGTATATTTTACTTACTATAATGGGGCTTGGACATGCTTTGCTTTGGAATTTGCAAAAATTTCTCTCTATCCAAACTTGATAGATTGTGGTGGTAAAAGCCAATTTGAGAATAAGAGACTTAAGAGATTTGCCTTTGATTGTTGATATCTGAATGATCCAATTTTCCCAAGACCTAGGGGGCCAATTAATGTTTAGTAGAGAGAGGACTTTACACCACACTTGTGATGTAAAAGGGCAATTAAAGAAGAGGTGGTCATGACTCTCAACACCAGGGCAAAAAGAGCATCATGACACAGCTTTAGTGCCAAATAACACTAATCTGTCATCAGTGTAGAGTCTTTACTGAATGGCAATCCAAGTGATGAAACTACATTTGGGGATGTGACCAGGGAACCAAATGCTTTTAACCCAACCAACCTTAGGGAAGGGTGTTCTAAGATGATTCCACATTGAAGATATGGAAAATTTTCCATTGGTATTGAGGGACCAAGCAGTATGGTCATCCAGGTCCTTATTGGGATTAGGCAAAGAGAGCAAACTGGATCTAATCTCATTGAGATCAAAAGTTTGAGTAACAGGGAAAGCCCAAGAATTGTCTCTAAAGATGGCAGATACAGTAGCTTCCTTAGATAATCCAGAGTCATAGATAACCTAGGTCCATATCTTTGGGCAAGGGGGCCCGAACTCAGCCAATTGTCATACCACAAGTGGGTATTTTTACCATTGCCAATTGACACCTTAATGTGTGGCTGAACAAGAGACCTCAAATTAAGCATTTTCCTCCAAATCCATGAAGGATTGCTGGGGACCTTAGCTTCCCAAAAGCTTTTATCCTTAAGCAAGTATGACTTGACCCACTGACACCACATTGATTGCTCACCACCAGAAATGAGAAACCAAATGTGCTTAGAAATTGCTGCCTTGTTCCAGACTTGAATTGCTTTTAATCCAAGACCTCCCTCCTGCTTAGGGGAACATAAGTGCTCCCAAGAAACTTTAGCACCAGACTTTTTAAGATCTGGGCCAGACCAAAGAAAGGATCTAAGTATAGATTCAACTTCCTTAGTAACTTTCTTTGGGAGAATAAAAAGGGATGACCAATAAGTTTGCATGGAAAAAAAACATTTTTAATCAATTGCAATCTCCCAGCATAAGTTAAATCCCTATTAGTCCAACTTTTTGTTCTAGCAGTAATTCTTGCAATCATATTTCTGCAATCCTCATGTTTCAGCTTGGTAGAAATTAAAGGGACACCCAGGTATTTCACAGGCAAGAAACCTTCCTTGAATTCAAGAAGGGAGAGAATGCCTTCTCTAGTGGGAAGATCAACCCCAGAAAAGAAGGCACTACTCTTCCCAGGGCTGGGAGACAGACCTGATAATGCTTCAAATTCAATGAGGGAGTCATGAATGTGTTTAATAGAGCTCATATCCCCTTTGCAGAAAATCATAAGATCGTCAGCAAAGCATATGTTAATGATTTTATTTTTACTGCATCTCCAATGGAAATGAAAATCAGGAAGAGTGGCTTTCTCCTTAAGGATACAGGTCGAAACTTCCATTACTATGACAAAAAGGTAAGAGGAGAGAGGGTCCCCCTGCCTAAGCCCCCTCTTGCCTTTAATATACCCTGTTGACTCACCATTAATGCATAGAGTATAATTTGCAGTAGTTACACATGCTTGTAACCATCTGATCATTTTGGGGTGAAAGTTCATGGACTGGAGAATATCCCACAAAAACTCCCATCTAACATTATCATATGCCTTCATTATATCAACTTTCAAAGCACACCTATGGGATGGAGAAGATTTGTGGTATCCTCTCATTAGCTCCTGAGTAAGAAAAATATTATCAGTAATCCTTCTACCCTTCACAAATCCAGATTGTGTTGGATCAATGAGATTAGGAAGAACATTTTGGATCCTTCTGGCCAAGATCTTAGCAATGCATTTGTAGATGGTGTTGCAACAAGATATTGGTCTAAAATCCCCAACTTTTGAAGGATTGGGAATTTTAGGAACCAAAGCAACAACTGTGGCATTAGCTTTGCCAAGAAGTTGGCCAGACCTAAAGAAATTCTTAATAGCTGATATAACTTCATGCCCCACCACAGGCCAAGCTTTCTGGAAAAAACCAGAGTTAAACCCATCAGGGCCAGGAGCTTTGTGAGGATTAAGTGCCCACAGGGTATCCTTGATTTCATTGTCAGAGATATCTTGGACCATCGCTAGACTCTGGGAGTAGTTAAGTTTCCTGCTTATAAGATGATTGACTCTTTCAGAACCATGATATTGGGAACTATGAGAAGTCCCAAAGAGTCCAGTGTAGAAGCTAACAAAAGCTTCTTTGATGACTGGTATTTCATGAGTAATGGATGAATCACTAAGAACAAGGCTAGTGAGTTTGTTCTTGTTCCTAGTGTTATTGACAGACTTGAAAAAGTAGGAAGCGCATTGGTCACCCAACTTCATCCAGTTAATCCTGGATTTTTGCCTAGCTAAGCTTTCTTCAGCTCTAGAAAGATTGAGAAATTGCTTGTATGCATACTGTTCCTCCCTCTGTGTGACAGTGTCAGAGGGATCATTACCAAGTTTAGTTTGTAGAGATTCCAGGATACATTGAGATTGAACCACTCTGTCAGAAATAGCACTGAATTCCTGTCTATTAAGTTTCCTGAATTCGACTTGGAGTATCTTTAATTTCTCAAAAACACAAAACATGGGATTTCCAATGATAATCCTCCTCCAGACCCCCTGAACAATGGGAAGAAACTTAGGATGGTCAGCTAGGAAGTCAAAAAACTTAAAAGGTTTATGGGATGGTTTTGGAGGAGGAGTAATATGGATAATGGTAGGAGAGTGGTCAGATATACCAGGTGGGAGAAAGAGTGCATTGGAGCAAGTGTGTGCTTTAAGCCACTCCTCATTAACCAAAACCCTATCCAATTTAGAAGAAATGTAGTTAGGGGCCTCTTGCCTATTAGACCAAGTGTACAGATTCCCAGAGAATCTGAGATCATCCAATCCACAAGAGTACATGCAATTATTAAATTCATCCATCTGAAAAGCCCAATGGTTCTGCCCCCCAACTTTTTCTCTGGGAGTCCTAACGATATTAAAGTCACCAAGGACCACCCAAGGCTTGTTTCTAGAGAGAGAAAGGAGATCCTTCCAGAGGTCCCTTCTCTCATTATGATCATTAGAACCATAGACAAAAGTGGCCAGAAAATCATGCCCCTCATGAATAGCATGGACCTCACAGTGAATGAGTTGACTGGACTCATGTAACACTGTGATGGACAGAGCATTAGGGTCCCAAGTTATCAAAATTCTACCCATAGGGGCATGCATACTATTGCTAACAGATGGCCAATGGGGACACAAAAAGTTTACTACTCTCCTAATATTTGGTTGCTTGATTTTATGTTCAATCAGACCAATCAAAGACAACTGATTCTTGTTCAAAAAAGTTTTTGCAGCCTTTTGTTTAAGAGGATCATTGAGACCTCGTAATTTCCAAAAGCCAAAATGGATAGAAGAGCTAGACATTGATATCAGTTAAAAGAAAGGCTTGTAAATATATGCAGCTAAATATAAATATACATGCATAGTTAGTTAGAGAAGAGAATGAATCAGGAACTTCCCTATTTGCGAAGCTTGCGCTCTTGCTTCAGTCTCCTTTTCTTGGAACTATTGGACTCATAAAACTTCTGGCCCCCTGAACCAGGGGTAGGAGTTCCTTTGCTTCCTTGGATTGAGTGAGTAACCTTAGCCTTATCAGGAGTGCTAGAAAGCTGAACCACTTCTCTGTCATATACCACAAATTCTTCATCCATGGTCTCACTGAGAGTGTCATCAGATGGAACATTAGGTTGAAGGATGAGTGGAGAGGGAGAGGAAGATGGTTTGGTAACAGCAGAACCTGGGGTATAAAGGGGTTCCCCAGACTAGAGCCAATATTTGCCTCCCCTGAGCCAAGAGTACTGACGTGGCAAGGGTAGTAATGGCAGGCTGACTCCTCATCGTCCAAGGTTGCCGAGAATCCTGGGATGTCCTAACACCAGCAAGCTAGGTAGGCTAACCAGGACGCAGCGGCGGGGCTAGTAACCATGCACGTGCATTGCAAAAGTTTAATCAATAAATCTTTTTAAAAATCCCACAAATATTTTTCAAGTTTGGCTCACTTTTTAAATTAATCAAGACCTTGAAATTTTACTCAAGCAAATAACCGGGAAAGCTCCAGTCCAAATTGATCGGGCTCTCACCCTGACATCATTCCTTTCTAATACAGCATGAAGCACGTACTTTGTGTCAAGCTTTCAAAGGATCGTTTCACAAGTATAAATTGTCAAAGTAAAGATTAATTTAAAAAATATCTGGAGTGGGTAAAATCTGATTACCCTACTACTAGGCATAACACGTGCCTTTGGCAGTCACCACGAAAGGGTGAATAGCTCGGCACCACATAGGGTATTCGTGAGCCCTGTGCCGATCTGGCTTGGCCATAAGTAAGGCCAGAATGAAAGGAAGGAACTAATGTATCAGGATGTGCCAGCTCGGTATAAGTCATAAGGGGGATGCCCCTGGTACGGCCGAGCTGGTGGAGCTACGGGTAAAGCTTGAATAGCATTCTGGAATACATGGACTCAGCTCGGCGTGAGTAGCTGGGTTATGTACGAGTCATACCGAGCTACGAGGAAGCTCGGCGCCGCCACGAATAAGGCGGTGAGACATTTCAGAATATTCTACAACGGTTCCTTATGAGATAAGGAGCAATCCCGTGAAATAAGGGATCGATATGGGAAGTCCTAATGTGATTAGGAGTATGCCCCATATACGGAGGAATCCTATATGGAAAGAAAGACCTCTGCCAGACGAGATCTGGTAGGGTATGGGAACTCATCTCTAAATAGGAAAGTCCTATTAAGAAAAGGATTCCTAAAGAGAATAGGAAACAGGGGTACGGGATGCCTAATATGAAGAACATTTGTACCTATAAATACAAGGCAATAACCATGACGAAAGGTACGCTGTGAAACCTATTTTCATACGCATTGTGATTGGAGAACTCAAGTACGTGATACTAACTTAGGCATCGGAGGGCCTTTGCCAACGAGAGGCAAAGGTGCTCTAACCTTTTTTCTGTTTTGCAGATCTAGGGTTGGTTCAAGGAAGCACGTGATCCAGCGTTACGTGGAATTTTCCCCGTACAATTGGCGCCGTCTGTGGGAAAGGCTTACAAAAAGTTCGCCTCCCTCCAATAAAGGATCAACAATGGTGCTTTCAGAGCCCCTTTTGTGCACCCCACGGAGGAAAGAGGTGGAAGACGATGGTGGGACCACGTTGGTGTACACCACAAGAAAGGGCTCAAGGGTGGAAAAAACCGCTGCGGTACTAAGAGCACCACAGAAAAAACCAGCAACAAGGAGGTTTGACATAGGGCATATCCCTGAGATTCCAAAGTTCAGGGATGCACGCCTAATACGCCATGATTCTCCAGGGGGGAGACACTCCAAAACACCACCAAGAGGGGGGGAAGCCTCCACCCGACGTGAAAGGGACAGAAGCCCCCCAAAAAGGGATGGTCACAGGCACACAAGGAATCGAGAGAGGGAAGATAGCCTTGACAGAAAAGAGCAAGAGGCAGAAGAACTGGCCCGTGAGGTCACTCGACGAGAACGAGAGATTCAGGACCTGAAGAAACAACTCCAAGAAAAAGAGAAAGACTTACGTTCACGGACGAGATCCGTGCAATATCAGGAAAAGGGAAGAGATCGTCACCACAACAGGGCCTCCACCGACCGAGCTGCCTCTCCACGAAAAAGGAGAGACAGGAGTGTTTCTGTGGAAAAGAGAGAAAGAAGGAAGCATGCTAGGGATAGATACGAGAGATTTGGATCCAATGAGCATATTCCCGAGCGGCACACGAGGAGGGGGGATGCTGGCCGAGCTGAGGAAAGCCCTAAAACTGCACGAGAAGCAGCTAAAGAAGCCCTAGGCCAAATTTCTAAGTCACCATTGGCCCATTGGATCCGTACGGAGAAGACGCCGAGCAGGGTGAAACATTCAGCATTCATCCCCTACGAGACCAGCACAGATCCTGTGGCCCACATCCAACACTATCAACAGGCCATGTTCATGCACGAGCGAGATGACGCTTTGTTATGCAAAATGTTCCCCTCCAGCCTGGGAAAGGTGGCTCTGAGTTGGTACCACAAACTCCCAGAGGGATCAATCCTATGCTGGGCTCAATTAGCTGAAGAATTCACTGCCCGGTTCTTAACAAGCCGAGCGGCTCCCAAGACTTTTGATGCATTGACTTCTATGAGACAGAAGGACGATGAGACACTGCGGCAATACTCCAAACGTTATTGGGAGACTTTCAACGAGATTGAAAATTGCAGTGAGGAGTATGCTCTGGCGACATTCAAGACGAGCTTGCCCATGCATAGTAAGTTACGGGAATCACTCACTATGCATCCAGTGAAAACGGTGGCCAAACTCATGGAAAGAATCCAGGAGCATGCACGGGTGGAGGATGACATCCTGCAAGCTGGAGGGAGGATTGTGGCAGGGCAACCTCAGCTTCCAGAAAAGAAGCCAGTAGAATCAAGGGTGTACAAAAAGGATTACACGACAGGACGGAAAGACTACACACAGCAGAAGAAGGACAAAGCTGATCCAGATCCCAAGTCATACTTCAGCGTTATGGCAACTTTCAACATCCCCATCTATAAGATGTTGTACAGGATCAAGAACGAACAGTGGTTCAGAAGGCCCCCAAAGATGACTGGGAACCCAGAAAAGAGAAGAGCCACTAACCAGCACTGCAGCTACCACAGGGATTGGGGACACATGACTGAAGACTGTGTGGAATATAAGAAATTCCTGGATGAGAAGGTGGCAGAGGGCCATCTCAAAGAATTCCTGGCTGATGTCAAGAATGATGCCGAGCTGGTAGAGGAGGTGGACTACGAGAAAGGACCAAAGGGAACAATCCATATGATACATGGATTAGTTGCCCCTTACACAAACAACGAGATAAGACATATCCAGAGGGTCAACGGACAGGCAAAACAAGTCATGAAGCTCGGCATGAAGAGGCCAAGGGCGGAAGGGATCATGGAGACCCCAATTACCTTCACTGATGATGATCTGGAAGGGGTATCAGTACCCCATAATGACGCACTTGTAATCACCCTACGAATAGGGGAATACGACGTGGAGAAGATTCTTGTTGACCAAGGGGCTAGCACAGAGATCATGTATTACAATACTTTCAAGAAGATGGAGCTCCCTGCAAGTTCATTGCAAAAGTGTCTGGTTCCATTGGTCGGCTTCAGTGCACAGACAGTATGGCCTTTGGGAAAGGTCACACTGCCCGTCCGAGCTGGATCGGTGGTTCTGAGCACAGACTTCCTTGTGGTAGACATCCCTTCTTCCTATAACATGATTATAGGAAGAACTTGGATGCACAAGATGAGGGCAGTTTCTTCAACTTACCACCAGAAGATCAAGTACCCTGGGGCAGATGGCATCGAATGCATTAGAGGGAACCAGAAAATGGCCGACCTATGTTTTAATATGGTTTTGAAGAAATCACCAAGGGCCGAGCTGGTACAAACGGTTGAGGTTCCAGACCAACCAACCTTAGAAGACGTTGGAGGTGATCCCACTAAGAAGATAGTGGAAGGGTTGAAGAAGATACAAATTCAAGAGGACGATGAAGAAAGGTATTTCCTGATCGGCGAAACCCTCCCCGAGCTGGAGAAAAGAGATTTGGTCACCTTTCTTAAAGACCACATCGATGTATTCGCTTGGACCCCCCAGGAGATGCCTGGGATAGATCCTGAGGTCATATGCCACCACCTGAACGTGGACCCTCAGCACAAGCCAGTTGTACAGAAGGCAAGGAGGTCGGCACCCCAGCACGCAGACGCTGTAATTGAGGAAGTAGAACGACTACTAGAAGCGGATGCCATACGAGAAGTGAGCTATCCAAATTGGTTGGCCAACACAGTTGTAGTCAAGAAAAAGAATGGAAAGTGGAGAGTATGTGTGGACTTTACAAGCCTCAACAAAGCATGCCCCAAAGATAGCTTCCCACTTCCTAGAATTGATCAACTTGTGGATGCTACATCAGGTTATGAGAGGATGAGTTTTCTTGACGCATATCGAGGATACCATCAGATAGCTATGTACGAGCCCGATCAGGAAAAGACGTCCTTTATCTCCCCCAGAGGGCTCTACTGCTATAAGGTTATGCCGTTTGGGCTGAGGAATGCTGGAGCAACCTATCAAAGATTGGTGACCAAAATGTTCAAGGAACAGCTCGGCAAGACTATGGAGGTCTACATCGACGACATGGTAGTCAAGAGCAAGTTGAAGCCTGATCACCTAGCTGACCTAAAGGTAACTTTCAACATCGTGAGGAAATTCAAGCTAAAGTTAAACGCTTCCAAGTGTGCCTTTGGAGTCAGCTCGGGGAAATTTCTTGGGCATTTAGTGACTAAAAGAGGGATTGAAGCCAACCCAGATCAATTCACGGCTCTGCAAGGCCTTCAAAGCCCAAAGACCACGAAGGAGGTCCAAAGGCTAACAGGAATGGCAGCAGCACTCAATCGCTTCATCAGCAAATCCTCAGACCGCTGCAGACCTTTCTTTCAACTTCTGAAGAAGAGAGAAGGATACGAATGGGGAGCCGAACAGGAACGGGCTTTCCAGGAGTTAAAAAGCTACTTATCATCACCACCCTTGCTCTCTACTCCAGAAGCTGGGGAGCGGTTGATACTATACTTAGCAGTATCTGATCATGCGGTCAGCTCGGTCCTCCTACGAATAAAGGGGATGGAGCAGGCTCCAATCTATTTCATGAGCAAGACATTGTTAGAAGCTGAGACACGTTACCTACCATTGGAAAAACTGGTATATGCCCTCATTGTTGCATCAAGAAAGCTGCCCCATTACTTCTTGCAACATCCCATCACCGTATTCACTGAATACCCACTAAGGGCCTTGCTCAGGAAAGCAGATTTCTCTGGTAGAATCTCCAAGTGGTCAATAGAATTAAGTCAGTTCGACCTCGATTATCAGCCCAGAACAGCAATCAAGGGGCAGGTTTTAGCTGATTTCATAGCAGAATTCGCTCCGACAGTGGCCCCACCACCACCAGGTCTCCACGAGAAAGAGCAAGTCAGTAATCCTGAGCCACTAACGAGAATGGCCGACCTGGATCCAGATGAATGGAGGCTTTACGTTGATGGGTCAGCTTGCAACAAAGGATCTGGAGCAGGGGTTGTGCTTTTCTCTCCAGAAGGACTGATCCTGGAGCATGCACTACGGTTGGGATTTAGTGCCACAAACAATGTAGCAGAATATGAGGCTTTGCTAGCTGGACTGAGAAGTGCTCTAGAGCTCAAGGTACATAAATTACGAATATTTTGTGATTCCCAACTAGTTGTTAACCAGCTTTCAGGAGAATACGCTACGAAAAGTGAAAAGATGGCTGCGTACTCAGAAGCAGCCAAGGATTTGCTAGACAAATTTGATAGGATCCATATCCAGCAGATCAGCTCAGGACAGAATGCACATGCAGACTCACTAGCCTGTCTTGGGTCAGCGGTCAGGACGGAGTATCGCCGCATAGTTACAGTAGACTATCTGGGCGAACCAAGCATTGGCCGAGCCGTGGAAGTCGTGATGGAAACAGAGCTTGGGCCGAGCTGGATGGACCCAATAGTGGCATACCTACGAGATGGGACCTTGCTAGAGGATAAGAGGGAAGCACACAAAATCAAAACCAAGTCAGTACGCTTTTGGCTCTCTCCAGAAGGTAAGCTTTACAGAAAGTCTTTCCTTGGCCCATATCTATTATGTGTACACCCAGCCCTTGTTCAGAGATTCCTCCATGAGATCCACGCTGGGACTTGTGGGGGACACACCGGCGGCAGATCCATAGCCCACAGAGCAATATCCCAGGGATATTGGTGGCCTTACATGCAGGAGGATGCTAAGGTTTTCGTTAAGACTTGTGAGAAGTGCCAAAGGTTTTCTCCCCTCATCCGAGCTCCAGCGGAGGATCTATTGCCTCTAACCAGTCCATGGCCTTTTGCCCAATGGGGATTGGATATCGTGGGTACCCTCCCCATGGCTACAGGAAAACGAAAGTTCCTACTTATTGGCACTGACTACTTCACTAAGTGGATAGAGGGGGAAGCTCTTGCCAAAATCACAGAGGCTATGGTGGAAAAATTTGTGTGGAACAAGATAATCACAAGGTTTGGAATACCCTACTCTATTATCTCAGATAACGGGTCCCAGTTCGGCAAGAAGTTCAAGGCCTTCTGTGCTCAGTACGGCATCAGAAATTATTACTCGACCCCTGCCTACCCGCAGAGCAATGGCCAGGCAGAAGCCTCTAACAAGACTATCCTAAAGAGTCTCAAGAAGAGGTTGGAAAAGAAGAAGGGTAAATGGCCAGATGAGCTTCCAGCCGTGCTTTGGGCTTACAGGACCACCCCACGGCGATCTACGGGAGAGACGCCGTATTCCCTTGCTTATGGGACAGAGGCAGTGATTCCCCTAGAGGTTGGACTGCCAACCATTCGCACTACTCTGGTGGAGTCAGGGGGCAACGATAAAGCCCTGGCCGAGCAGCTAGACCTCGCCGAGGAAAAGAGAGAGCGGGCACTCATTACCTTAGCAGCATACCAAGAGCAGCTACGAAGGAGCTACAATAAGAAAGTGCAGCCAAGAGAATTTAAAGTTGGTGACCTAGTCCTGAGGAAGGTTTTGGCCAACACCAAAGTGTCCTCAGACGGAAAGCTTGGCCTGAACTGGGAAGGCCCATACAAGATCGTAGGGATTGCTGGCATTGGGGCCTACCGCTTGGCCGACCTGGATGGGGAACCAGTCCCACGACCATGGAATGTCCAGAACCTCAGAAAATTCTTCCAGTAATGTTTGTGTGATTACGAATACAATCACATTTCTTTTTTCGAATTTGTTTTTTAGTTGGGATTACGAGTAAAATCACCAACATTAGTTATTCAGATTTTTTGATATTTCTAGCATTAGTGAAATGTCATCATGATTTTGGTTAATATGAACCGCAATTTATACTTCCAAAATTTGGATTCCTATTGGGGAGCAGAGGATATGTATATCTGCAGTGAATATGTGATTTGCAATGAGTATTGCACAAAAAGCTCTAAGTATGAAGAAACTTAGATTTGCACAAAAACTCTAAGTATGAGGAAACTTAGAATTGCAACGAATATTGCCACTAAAAGCTCTAAGTATGAAGAAACTTAGATTTGCACAAAAACTCTAAGTATGAGGAAACTTAGAATTGCAACGAATATTGCCACTAAAAGCTCTAAGTATGAAGAAACTTAGATTTGCAACAAGTATTGCACTAAAAAGCTAAGTATGAAGAAACTTAGTATTATAATACAAGTCTAAGTACGAAGAAACTTAGTTTGGAGCAAACGTTGCAACCAAATACTTAGTAGTACAGTAGGGTGCTAAGTATGAAGAAACTTAATCTGCTAAGTATGAAGGAACCTAGCTCCGCAACAAATATTGCAACAATTTGCTGAAGTATGAGTGCACCTAGGCCTACAACAAACGTTGCAGCAAGTCCAAAATATCTGCATTGAATACTGCAGTAATCCCTAAGCATAACAACACTTAGGCTGTGAAAGACTCAAGTAAAAGACATTTGCAACATTAAGCAGAGCTGACATACGTGCACCTGGCATAAAAAAGCTGGCATAAAAAAGCAAACCAATATATCTGGATCACAAAGGATCAAAGGATCAGAGTATCAAAGTAGCAAGGGGCCACAGGCGGCCGAACAGACCACGCAGGGCCAGGGGAAGAGTTTCAGAAAATGATAAAAGGCATCAAGCCTCTTCACTGTGCTCATTTGCAGCAGTGGCAGCATTGGGACTAGCATCCGTACCTCCAGCAGAGCCCTCAGCAGCACCACCCTCCAAGATGGTGAGATCGGTAATGGGCTCGTCTGTCTGAGTCTGGGGTTGGGCTTCCGGATTGGGCTGAGCTTGAGCATCAAGATTATCCTGAATAGCGGCCATTGCACTCGGAAGCTCCATGTCGGTCCAGAAGGGGGAAGACGAATCCACCCCAAGCTTGGTGAGGCACCGTTTCCACGCCGCACCCCAAATAGTGTCCTGCACTATCGGCATCTGGGCTCTGTAGTGCTCAGTCACCTCCAGCACGGCCCTATCATACTCAGCGGCGGCTTTTGCGTTGGCCGCAGACAGGTCAAGGCGCAGACGCTGCTCCGTCTCCTCGGACTGCCTCTTCTGCTCGGCCAGTTCTCCCTTCAGCTCCTCAGCCAGCTCCCGAGCTTCCTTGAAGGACTCAGCATGTTGAACACTCTCTCTCTCCGCTCTCTCCGCCCTCTTTTGTTCCTTTTTCAACTCTTTTTCAGCATCTTTGGCTCTCTCAAACCCAACGGACGCCTTCTGCATGATCTGCGAAGACCAAGGACACAACATAAGAAAAGAAAAGGGTTTTAAGTGCAACAGGAAGAGAATAAGGGGGGTCTTTCTTTACCTTGGCACTCGATTGGAAAATCGACTTCATAAGAACATCATAGGAATTGCTTTTTTCTCTGTCGATGTCGTTCGGGAGGAGAGCAGCCCTGGAGACGCCAAAAGCCACATCAGTGGAGGAGATTTTGTCAATCATATTCAGAGGGGTGCCATCGGGGCGCGCCAAAGGAGGGGCCCACGGCTGAACCAGGGGAGGGGAGTCTGCTGCCCTCTGGTTGGAGCTGGAGTCCCCTGTCCTTCTCCTCTGGACTGGGGGCTGCACGTCCTGAGTACTCTCCAGCGGCCTCTTGTCTCTTTGCCGATCGATGAGAGAGGTTGCTGCTGGAGGAGGGGGCGTGGCATTGTCAGCAGATGGGGGAGCACGAGAGGCTCCGCCAAGGCTCAGGGTGTCTAGCAAGTTAATTGGTTGAAGAGGCATCTCTGAACGTACTGGCGAAGGTGAGTAGCCCGGCGAGTCGTCCGAATCAGCAAGGAGGTCAGATTGATCAGCTAAAGCTTGGATGATCTCGCGATGGTCAAATCCAAAAGCTTCTACCTCTTCTTCTGCTTCTGTCGCTCTACCAGATGTGCTCGGTTCTAAGTCAGTGCGCACGAGTATAGGAATGGCGGTCTGGATCTCGGGGATGTGGGCAAAGGTGACTTGCCTCTGAAAATCCTCGGAAGCTTGGGGTCGTGATGACCTTCGTCTGGCTCGGCCTCTGCGGACACGAGTTCTCTCTCGATCAACAGGTCGGCCTGTGGCAATCACGGAGGGAGGTGGCGGCCAAGCGTGTCTGGTCCTATGCTCCCCCTCTCTCCTGATGTTACCCCAGTAGGACGGTGTATAACCTAGCAGCCGGTGAGCCGAGCGGCCGAGCCCTACTGGAGTCGGTTCGAAGCCGTCAAACCAGAGAGCTTTGGCGATGTCCTCCCAGTGGAGCTTGCCGTGGATCAGGCGCCCACCATGGTTAAGGTTTCCCGCTGCAAAACGAAACAAAACGATGGTCAGGGTATGATTTCTAAAGTAAAAAGGAACGAACCGAGCTAGAGAAAAATACTAACGTAGTCTGCCTGCAGCTCTGGGACAAGCAGGGCCGATTGTGTTCCCCTCGGCATCTCTGGGCTCCCAATTGCCGGTGACTACGATGAAGTCATCCGCCTCTCCCTTTGAGGAGTTCGACAGATCAAGTATAAGCTTCTGATTGGGACTCCGTGCTTTGAAGTAGTAATTCTTCTCGGCTGTAGGGACTACACTATAAAGGTAATGTAAGTCCCACCAGTCGAGATTAAGGCCGAGCAGCCTATTGAGGGCCACTGTACCCATAACTACCCTGACAAAGTTAGGGCAGAGTTGCCTGGGGTTTAACTGACACCTAGAACAAACTTCACGAAAGAAGGGATGAAGGGAAACCTAAGGCCACCCTCCGCGATAAAAATCAGGGGAACGTAAATTGTGTTCTCATCCTGACCCTCTTCTATTAAGTCCTCAGACCTACCTAGCCGAAATTGAACATCGGCGGGGATCTCGTATTCTCTACGGAACGCCATCATTTTTTCAGGGGTACTTATGAGAGCTCTGTGCCTACCCATCTCTTAATAAATTAGGGTTTTTAAAAATGAAACCCAGAATGGCAAGAAAATGAACAGGAACTAAGAATGAAACCTAGGGGTTTTAACGGATAACGGGAAATCTAAAGTCAAGAAGACGTACTTACGTGATAAGGGGGCCTAAGATGACACTTTCCGGCGACGACGGGAAGCGTTCTCCGATAAGAAACGGAAAAGACTTGGTTGCAGAAGGCACAGAGTGGCGTTAATGACAGACGAAGTGCTCTCTCTCTCTCTAGCCTTTTTTCTTTCAGATGTAATGGAAGAAGGAGAAGGGTTTTGGGGGTTTTGGGGGAAAAGGAAAACAATATATGTATAAAATAATCATTATCCCGCCCGAAAACCCGTAAAGTGGAACGTGACGTACGCGAAACGTCAGCAGAAACGTCCTTTCCGCTTATCCGAGCCACCAAAGGGTCATTCACATTTAATATGAAAGCGACGTTGTCACCCACGTGGAGGGAAGGCGTGCAAAGGGTACATCGAGAACCGTTGAAGCTCTGCACGCTGCTGATGCGTGACAGTAGCGGCAGAGCTGGGGAGCAATTGGAGTGGGTAAAATCTGATTACCCTACTACTAGGCATAACACGTGCCTTTGGCAGTCACCACGAAAGGGTGAATAGCTCGGCACCACATAGGGTATTCGTGAGCCCTGTGCCGATCTGGCTTGGCCATAAGTAAGGCCAGAATGAAAGGAAGGAACTAATGTATCAGGATGTGCCAGCTCGGTATAAGTCATAAGGGGGATGCCCCTGGTACGGCCAAGCTGGTGGAGCTACGGGTAAAGCTTGAATAGCATTCTGGAATACATGGACTCAGCTCGGCGTGAGTAGTTGGGTTATGTACGAGTCATACCGAGCTACGAGGAAGCTCGGCGCCGCCACGAATAAGGCGGTGAGACATTCCAGAATATTCTACAACGGTTCCATATGAGATAAGGAGCAATCCCGTGAAATAAGGGATCGATATGGGAAGTCCTAATGTGATTAGGAGTATGCCCCATATAGGGAGGAATCCTATATGGAAAGAAAGACCTCTGCCAGACGAGATCTGGTAGGGTATGGGAACTCATCTCTAAATAGGAAAGTCCTATTAAGAAAAGGATTCCTAAAGAGAATAGGAAACAGGGGTACGGGATGCCTAATATGAAGAACATTTGTACCTATAAATAAAAGGCAATAACCATGACGAAAGGTACGCTGTGAAACCTATTTTCATACGCATTGTGATTGGAGAACTCAAGTATGTGATACTAACTTAGGCATCGGAGGGCCTTTGCCAACGAGAGGCAAAGGTGCTCTAACCTTTTTTCTGTTTTGCAGATCTAGGGTTGGTTCAACGAAGCACGTGATCCAGCGTTACGTGGAATTTTCCCCATACAATATCGATCCCCAGCGGAGTCGCCATCTTGTGGACATCGGTGTTGGAGTTTTGAAAAAAGGCGATCTGGAAAAAAAAGGAAAATTTAGAGTCGCCACCCGGGGTTTAATTTTTGGAAAATGTTAGGTACCCGAGAAACCACTTAGAAAAATAATGACTCTTGTGCCGCTGAAAAAGGGTTTGATCTGTGAAAAATAGAGATTTGGGTTCGGGAGCCAGGTTAGCCACGGGGAAGGTTTTGTTTAAAAAATGCACCCCGCGTGCCCGGAATTTTCCGGTCTCTACTAAATCTATGTGGGATTTTTCTGAAAATATTTTATTGAAAACTTTATTTCACATCAACGGTATATCAAGAAATAGCATGCTTAAAGGAGACGAATAATGATAACAAGTCACGTAATGCGCAATCAAGTATATAAATGCAAGAAAATCAACCAAGAGGGGGGTGTAAGTGTAAAAATAGAAAGTAAAGGGGGTTAACTGTAATTTAACCTCGCTGGTTTTCAAAAAAAACAGAGCATCGGGTTTCAGAAAACTGGGGAAGCAAAATATGTTGCCATAGATGTCGTACGGTATCCAAAATAATGCCGCACGGTGTATTTTGAGTGTCGTACGGTACCTCTGTAAACTAAGTTTTTAAAAAATTCTCACTTTCATCTGATTGAATCAACCTTTGTTTTTTATGCAAAAACCATGTTATTTATTGATCAAAGCAAGTTTAGAAAATGATTTTGATGGATGGATGGATGTACCTCATTTTTAGGGACGGCATCCCGCGACAATGGATAACGTCCCGCGATACTTACCTGAGAGGCTCAAGCCTTATTGAAACATCTCCGTTTGGACTCGAGAAAGAGCTACAGAGCTCTCCTCGAGCCCGGTGGAAACTCCCCTTGGAAGATTAGCACGTCAAGCGAACACGGATTTTATACCTTGAAACTAACTGAATGGAACGAAATGGAACTTGTAGCTTTCTGGATTTGCGGAGTAAAGTGTTTAAGTGATTTTTCTAGATGAATGTGAGTAGGGGGAATAGAGTTTTTGGAAGAAGAGTGGTTTCTCTAGGAATTTTCAGTTGGTCCGTGTGGATTCAGTTCGAACTCTCTCTTCGGTTTTTTTCCAACTCTCAAAACTGTTTGACGGTGTTGGGTTTATATCGAGGAAGAGGTGTCGTACGTTTATTACATGAGTGAGATTCTCACGGGAGAAAGGTGGGCTACGGGCGTAGGTTTTGCCATGTTACGCGAATGAACTGAGCTGCTGGGCAACCCAAGAATCCCGTTGATTTAACTGGTGGAGCCGTACGGCGTTCAATATGCACCGTACAGTGCAAAACATAACACCGCACGGTGTACATGGAAATTCAAGCCGTACGCTGGGGGAGATGAGGTCATACGGTTCAAGTGGGTTTGGGGTTTTGGTTCCTTTGATCCATTTGACTGTTCCAAGGTATATTTCGCGCACTCTTTTCGTCATTGGAGATGCACAAGTCGTTAAAATTGGGGTGTCTATACTAAGTTCCTTAAGGACCTTAACTAGTAACCCATCTAGTACACAAAATAACATGTTTTTAGAAGGCCTAGCTGCCCTTCCTCTTTTTCTGAAACAAACTTAGATTAGTCCTAAAATAATAGTTCACATTGAAAAAGGTGTTGTTTAACAAGAGCTTATGCCCGACACTATCAACCTTGCACTGCTCAAACTATAGTAGTCAAGTGTTGGTTCTAGGCCTCCAAATTTAATGTCAGCAGCTGTGTTAACTGCCATAAGAGGGTACCAACAAAATTGAAAGGAAAATTTTATAGAACTGCCATAAGACCAGCGATGCTTTACGGGACAGAATGCTGGCCTATTAAGAAGCAGCAAGTGAACAAGATAAGTGTAGCGGAAATGAGGATGTTGAGGTGGATGTGTGGTAAGACTAGACGAGATAGGATTAGAAATGAAACAATTCACGAGATGGTAGGCGTAGCACCTATAGAGGAGAAGTTAAGGGAAAATAGGCTAAGGTGGTTTGGGCATGTCTATCGTAGACCAGCGGATACAGTAGTTAAGAGAGTGGATAGGATAGCTTTGGGTAGAAACGCACAAGGGAGGGGAAGACCCAAATTGACATTAGATGCGGTAGTACGCAAAGATCTGAGTATACTAGGTTTAAATGATGAAGCAGCACTGGACAGAGCTCAATGGAGGAAAAGGATTCATGTAGCCGACCCCAATTGATTGGGACATAAGGCTTGGTTTGGTTTGGTTTGGTTAGCTGTGTTAACTTACTGCTTGACTATACTTCAGCCAACCAGCTTGGCCTGCTGCTATGTCAGACTTAAAAGACAACTATAAATAAAATGCCTAATCTGAGGCCTAAAAATATTCTGTGAAATCATCTGCAGATGAGCTTTGAATTCCAAGTTGTGCATCCTCCCAATCCTTTAAGCATATGAGATAATCCAAAATCTCCGCACCTGGTCTGCTTCTCCTCTCGTCCAACACTCTATTGCCTACATTAAAAGCAGATTCCGATGCCATTGAAGATACAGGAGGTGTTAGTAGATCACGTGTCATAATAGAAAGAATGGGATATTTGTTTACATTTTTTTCCCATCTACCTAAGATATCCAACTTTTGTACGTTGTCATGCTCGGTAAGATAATCTATCTCTAAATATTTAAAAAGCTCGGTGCATGAAATTATACTACTTTTTCCTATCTTTGAAATCAGAGACCAAGATGGGTCATTGCTATGACTCGTAGAAGATTGTAAAGGAGAAGTACTCGCAGCAGTCCATGCAAATTTAGATTCGTATGTAGCATATAGAGTAGTCAACAGTGGATTCACATCAAGAGTAGAAGGTAATGTAATCACCAAATTTTCAGCAATCCCTTGTAAGAGCGCTACAACACCCTCTAACTTAATCTTTGGGTCCATTATTGCAGATACAATAAATACCGGTGGCATTTCCTCAAAATATTTTCTAAATTTTTCTTCCATAACCTTACAAGCAACTACGAAATTTGTTTTGGTTCTATAAGTTGCAAAATTAAGACTGATATTATATAAGTGATAAAGCACAATACAAGAAGTAGGATAAGGAACACCTGAACAAGCTGTAGTAGCATCATAAATACTTTCAAAAAGTTTGTGAACTCAAAAGCAATTTTCCAATCAGATGGAGTTAAACTATTATCACCATATTTGGCATTAACGAAAGCAGTAATTACATCACTATGATTCCTACAAGATTCTAACATAAGAAAGGTGGAGTTCCAACGAGTTCTAACATCAGTTTTCAACTTTCTACGTTTTACATTGTAACTTTCACATAGTCCTTCAAATTCTTGTCGCCTAGATGGGGAAGTACAAATAAAAAGAATAGCATTTCTAACTGAAAAATCCCTTTGTTTATGCATGGAGTGGGTAAAACTTAATTACCCTTGGGAAGGGTAGAACACTTGCCCTAACTAGCCGCCACGAAGGGGTGAATAGCTCAGCACCACATAGGGAGTCCTTAACCCTGTGCTGAGTAGGGTTGACCATGAATAAGGTCAAGATAATAAGAATAAACTAATAAATCAAGATGCACTAGCTCAGTGTGAGACATAAAGGGATGCCCCTGGCATGGCCGAGCTACGTAGGCTACGAATATAACTTAACAACATTTTGGAATACTTAATTCAGCTCGGCGAGATGAAATGAACTATGTACGTGTTATGCCGAGCTACGTGGAAGCACGGCACCGCTGCGTATAGGGCGATGAGACATTCCAGAATGATCTGAGACGGTTCCCTATGAGATAAGGAACAATCCCACGAATCAAGGGATTAATATAGGCGTTCCTAATGTGATTAGGAATGCACTGCATTTAGGGAGGAAACCTATATGGAAGGAGATCTAGTACAAGAAGAGATCTAGTACGATATGGCGCCGTTGCACCTAATAGAAAGAGTCCTATTAGGAAAGGTTCCCTAATGTGATTAGGAAACTAGGGCACAAGATGCCCAAAACCATGAGACATCTCCACCTATAAATATAGCATTATGCCCATGAAGAAAGGTACGCTGTGAAACCATTCATACGCATTGTTCTTTGCTTAATTAGTGATCCAGTACTAACTTAAGCATCGGAGGGCCTTTGTCGACGAGAGGCAAAGGTGCTCTAACCCTTGTCTGTCTTGCAGATCTAGGGTTTTGGCGAGGAAGCACGTGATCAAGACCTTACGTGGATTTTATCTCCGTACAATTGGCGCCGTCTGTGGGAAATCATACGAAAAGCTTTTTCTAGAAGAAATCAACTAACAATGGTGGCCTAAGAACCCTTCCTTCGTACCCCACGACATGACGAAATACCAGACAACGTTGAAACAACACCAGTGCACACTATGAATAGAGGTGGAAAAACAGATAACACTCCCTATGGCTCTGAAAGCGCCACAGAAAAAGCTTGCTGCTAAAAAGTTTGATTTGGGTGATTTTCCTAAGATTCCCAGATATAGGGATAGACGCCTGGTAATCTATGACACTCTAGGCTCTCAAGATTGGTGGAGGCGCTCAAAAACACCACCAAGAAAAGATAGAGCAACCTCTCCTCGTCGTGATAAGGGGAGAGCCCCCCGAGGAGGGGAGATTACAACCGATTGAGGGATCGTGAACAGGAAGAAAGCCTTGACCGAACAGAACAAGAAGCGAAAGAGCTGGCACGAGAGGTCACTCGACGCGAAAAAGAAATCCAAGATTTGAAATAACAACTACAGGAGAAGAAAAAGGACTTGCTCTAACGGACGCGATCCGTGCAGCACGAGAGACAAAGAAGGAGTCATCGCCGTGATGATGTCTCCACTGGTAGGGCTGTATCTCCACAAAAAAAAAGGAGAGAAGGAAGTGATTCTGAAGAGGGGAGAGACAAGAGGAAGCATGCTAGGGACAGATACGAGAGATTTGACTCCAATGAGCATCCCCCCGAGCAGTATGCAAGAAGGAAGGAAATAGGCCTAACAGAGGGAGGTCCTAAAACTGCACGAGAAGCAGCTAAGGAAGCCCAAGGCCAAATCTCCAAGTCACCTCTGGCTCACTGGATTCGAGCAAAAAAGACCCCGAGCAGGGTGAAACATTCCACGTTCATCCTTTATGAGACCAATACGGACCCAGTGGCCCATATCCAACACTACCAGCAGGACATGTTCATGCACGAGCAAGATGATGTCTTGTTGTGCAAGATGTTCCTGTCCAGTTTGGGGAAGGGAGCTCTAAGTTGGTACCATAAGCTCCCAGAGGGGTCGATCCTGTGCTGGGCTCAGTTGGCTGAGGAGTTCACTGCTCGGTTCCTGACCAGCTGAGCAGCCCCAAAGACATTTGATGCACTTACCTTTATGAGACAGAGGGACGATGGAACGCTGAGGCAGTACTCCAAACGCTACTGAGAAACTTTCAACGAGATTGAAAATTGCAGTGAAGAGTAAGCCTTGGCAACATTCAAGACGAGTTTGCCTGTGCATTAGCATAGTAAGTTATGAGAATCACTTACTATGCACCCAGTTAAGACTGTGGCCAAGCTTATGGAGAAGATCCAGGAACATGCTCGGGTGGAGGACAATATCTTAGAAGCTGGAGGAAAGATTGTAGCAGGACAACCTTAGTTTCCTGAAAAGAAAGCAATGGAACCTAAGGTGTACAAGAAGGAGTACATGACAGGGAAAAAGGATTATGCACAACAAAGGAAAGACAAAGCTGACCCAGAACCCAAGTCTTACTTTAGCATCGTGGCAATCTTCAACATTCCAATTTATAAGATGTTATACAATATCAAGAACCAGCCATGGTTTAGAAGACCCCCTAAGATGACAGGGAACCCAGAAAAAAGGAGGGCCACCAACCAGCATTGCAGCTACCACAGAGATTGGGGCCACATGACCTAAGATTGTGTGGAATACAAGAAGTTTTTGGATGAGAAAGTAGCAGAGGGCCACTTGAAGAAATTCCTGGTGGACAATCAGAAGGATGCTGAGCAGGTGGAAGAGATGGACTACTAGAGAGGTACAAAGGGCACAATCCATATGATACATGGATTGGTTGCCCCATACACCCACAATGAGATCAGGCACATCCAGAGGTTTAATGGACAAGAAAAATAAGTCATGAAGCTCGGCCAGAAGAGGCTGAGGATAGAGGGGGTGATGGAGGTTCCCATTACTTTCTTTGATGATGATTTGGACGGAGTAATAGTGCCCCATATTGGTTATTACCCTACGAATAGGGGAGTACGACGTGGAGAAGATCCTTGTGGATCAAGGGGCAAGCACAGAAATTATGTACTATCATACCTTTAAGAAGATGGAGCTCCCGTCGAGCTCCCTCCAGAAGTACCTTATCCCATTGGTCGACTTCAATGCACAAACAGTTTGGCCTATGGGAAAGGTTACACTGCCTGTTCGAGCAAGAACAATTGTCCTTAAAATAGACTTTCTGGTAGTGGACCTCCCATCTTCCGATAACGTGATTATAGGAAGAACGTGGATGCACAAAATGAAGGCTATCCCCTCTACTTATCATCAGAGGATCAAGTATCCAGGGGCAGATGGTATTGAGTGCATTAGGGGAAACTAGAAGGTTGTCGACCAGTGCTTTAACATGGTCTTAAAGAAATCCCCAAGGGCCGAGCATGTTCAGACAGTTGAAGTACCATATCAGCCTACCTTGGAGGACGTTGGAGGAGACCCCACCAAGAAGATGGTGGAAGGATTGAAGAGGATCCAGGTCAAAGAGGATGATCCGGAAAGGTATTTCCTAGTCGGCAAAACACTTGTCGATCAGGAGGAAGGGAATTGGTCACTTTCCTGAAGGACCATATTGATGTTTTTGCTTGGACACCCCAGGAAATGCCTGAGACAGATCCTAAAGTGATCTGCCATCACTTGAATGTGGATCCACAACATAAACCAGTTGTACAAAAGACAAGCAGGTTAGCACCACAACACGCAGACGTTGTGATTGAAGAGGTAGATCGGCTACTCGAAGCAGATGCCATACGAGAAGTGAGCTATCCAGAGTGGCTGGCTAACACTGTTGTGGTCAAGAAGAAAAATGAGAAGTGGAAAGTCTGTGTAAACTTCACCGGCCTCAATAAGGCATGTCTTAAGGACAGTTTTCCACTCCCTAGAATTGATCAGCTGGTGGATGCCACTGCGGGATACGAAAGGATGAGTTTCCTTGACGCATATCGAGGATACCATCAGATAGCCATGTATGAACCCGACCAGGAGAAGACGTCCTTCATCTCACCAAGAGGCCTATATTGCTATAAGGTCATGCCATTTGGGCTAAGGAATGCTGGAGCAACCTATCAGAGGTTGGCCACCAAGATGTTCAGAGAACAGCTTGGCAAAACCATGGAAGTTTAAATAGACGACATGGTAGTAAAGAGCAAGGAGAAACCTGACCACCTAGCCGACCTAAAGGTGACTTTTGATATTTTGAGGGGGTACAAATTAAAGCTGAATGCCTCAAAATACGCCTTTGGGGTCAGCTCAGAAAAGTTGTTGGGCACCTAGTGACCAAAAGGGGAATTGAGGCCAATCCAGATCAGATCACAGCTTTTCAGAACCTTCAGAGCCCTAAAACCACGAAAGAGGTCCAGAGGCTGACAGGGATAGCAGTGGTGCTGAACCGTTTTATCAGCAAATCCTCAAATGGTTGCAGACCATTCTTTCAGCTTCTAAAGAAAAGAGAAGGGTACGAATGGGGAGCCAAGAAGGAGCACCCTTCCAAGAGTTGAAGGCTTACTTATCATCACCACCCCTACTCCTACTCTAGAAGCTGGGGAGCGATTGATCCTATACTTAGCAGTATCTGAGCATGCTGTCAGCTCGTTCCTTTTACGGATAAGGGGGACAGAGCAGACTCTGGTCTATTTTGTAAGTAAAACTCTGTTGGATGCTGAAACACGATACTTACCTTTGAAAAAATTGGTATATGCCCTTGACATAGCCTCAAGGAAACTGCCACATTATTTTTTGGCCCACCCCATCATAGTGTTTACTTAATACCCACTAAGGGCCTTATTACGGAAAGCAGTTTTTTCTGGGAGGATATCCAAATGGTCAATTGAGTTGAGCCACTTTGACTTGGACTATCAGCCCAGGACGGCAATCAAGTGGCAAATCTTGGTTGATTTTGTGGCTAAGTTTACTCCAATTGTAGCTCCACCACCGCCAGTTCTCCACGAGAAGGAGCAGGGTGTTGTCCCCGAGTAGCCAACGAAAGTGGCCGACCAGATCCCTGAGGAATGGAGGTTGTTTGTTGATGGATCAGCACGCAACAAGGGCTCAGGAGCAGGAGTAGTGCTCTTCTCACCTGAAAGTTTGGTGCTCGAACAAGCACTGAGATTGGGATTTAGTGCCACCAACAATGTGGCAAAGTATGAAGTTTTGCTTGCTGGACTCAGAAGTGCCTTAAACCTCAAGGTGAGTAAATTGAGGTTTTTTGTGATTCACAATTGGTTGTAAACCAACTTTTAGGAGAATATGCTACAAAGAATGAGAAGATGGCTGTGTACTCTGAGGTAGCCAAGGACTTGCTAGATTAGTTTGATAAAGTCCACATCCAGCAGATCAGCTCAGGACAAAATGCACATACAGATTCACTGGCTTGCTTAGGCTCTGCAGGCAACACGGAGTACCGCCGAATAGTGGTGGTAGACTATCTGAGTGAACTAAGTATTGGATGAGCAGTGTTGGTGATGGAGACCGAACTAGGACGGAGCTGGATGGACCCAATAATGGTATACCTACGAGATGGGACACTACTCGAGGACAAGAGGGAAGCCCACAAGATCAAAACCAAGTCTGTACGTTTTTGGCTCTCCCCAGATGATAAGCTTTATAGAAAATCCTTTCTTGGTCCCTATTTTTTATGTGTGCATCCAGCTCTGGTCCAAAAGTTCTTGCATGAGATCTATGCTAGGACATGTGGAGGACATACAGGAGGACGGTCCATAACCCACTGAGCAATATCCCAAGGATATTGGTGGCCATACATGCAAGAGGATGCTAAGTCATTTGTCGAGACTTGTGAAAAGTGCCAAAGGTATTCACCTCTGATCCGAGCAGCAGCAGAAGATCTGTTGCCACTGACCAGTCCATGGCCATTTGCACAATGGGGATTGGACATCGTGGGTCCTCTCCTCATGGCAACAGGAAAGCGAAAATTCCTACTCATTGGCACAGATTATTTTACTAAGTGGATAGAGGGTGAAGCCTTGGCCAAGATCATGGAGGCCATGGTGAAGAAATTTGTCTGGAATAAGATCATAACGAGATTTGGGGTCCCAAATTCCATCATCTCGGACAATGGGTCCTAGTTCGGTAAAAAGTTCAAAGCATTCTGTGCCCGGTACGACATAAGAAATTATTATTCTACCCTAGTTTACCCACAGAGCAATGGGCAAGCAGATGCCTCAAATAAGACTATCCTCAAGAGTCATAAGAAGAGGTTGGAAAGCAAGAAGGGTAAATGGCCAGATGAGCTGCCAGCAGTCCTTTGGGAATACAGGACCACCCCACGATAGTCTACAGGAGAGACACCGTACTCACTTGCATATGGTACAGAAGCGGTCATACCACTTGAGGTTGGCCTACCGACCAATCGGACCATAGTTGTGGAGTCAGGAGGTAATGATAAAGCCTTGGCTGAACAGCTTGATCTTGCAGAGGAAAAAAGAGAAAATGCCTTAATAACCTTGGCAGCCTACTAGGAGCAGCTACGAAGAAGCTACAACAAGAAGGTGCAGCCAAGGGAATTCAAAGTAGGGGACCTAGTTTTGAGGAAAGTTTTGGCCAACACTAAGGTATCCTTTGATGGCAAGCTCCGGCCGAACTGGGAAGGACCATACAAGATCGTTGGGATTAATTTACCCAAAAAAAAGATCGTTGGGATTGCTGGTATTGGGGCCTATCGCTTGGCCGACCTGGATAGAGATCAGGTCCCACGACCATGGAATGTGCAAAACTTGAGGAAATTCTACCAATGATTTGTTTCTCCTTTGGGGATTACGAATACAATCACATCTTTTTCATAAAGTGAATATGACTATATTCACATTTGTTTTTTATTATTTAACTGGGATTACAAATAAAATCACTAGCTTTAGCTACTTTTTCTTGTTATTAAAATTTCAGTATTAGTAAAATTCCTCTTTATACCTATGGCTATGATTAAATATGAACCAAAAATGGTATAAATTTTGATTCCTATTGGGGAGCGAAGTATGAGAAAAACTTTGACACACGGGTTAACGTATGGCTGAATACATGGAAATTCAGAACAAATTAATTGCCACCACCTAGATTATTATTTTTTTTTCTAAGTATGATTATACTTAGATTCCTAAGTATGAGTACACTTAGGATTGTAACGAATACTACAAAGATTCCTAGGTATGAATACATGCACTTGGGGTTGCAACGAATATTGCAAAAAATCCCAAGTATGAGAACACTTGGGACTACAATATATATACCCAAGTATGAAGACATTTGGTACAAAAACTCCTAAATAAGAAAAAACTTAGGTATGTATTTGCACTAACAGTTGCAAATTATAGGATGAATACTCTTAAGTACGAAAATACTTAATAAACAAGGCGCAGATAGGCTTTAAACCAACATGTATCATGAGACCAAGCAGAAGAATGCAAAAGTACATATACAAAACCAAATTCAAATACGCCAACATTTGAGGCCACATACGGCCAGGCAGACCACACAAGGTCGAGCAAGACTAAATTCAACAGAGTTTTCTTTCAAAAGTAACTAGGCACTCAGGCCTCTTCACTGTGCTGACTTGCATCAGTGGCAGAGCTGGGGTTGGGAGCTTCAGGAATGTTACTGATAGGCGCGCAAAATGTTCACATAAGCGCCCCTAGTTTATCCTTGTTAAGTCCATTTATTTTGTTATTTGGAGTACAATATTTTGTTTGCGTGTTTTTGCAGATATTCGGAGGCCTTGATAAAATAAGGTAAAAAGCAAAGTCCAATTTAACTCGGCGTCGAAGCAAAGCCCGTGGGTAAATAAAATCAATTGATGAAGCAAGCTTGGGCTTTGTCAATTATACTCCAACAGTCACGTGGCTATGGAAATTAAAAGGCATCACAATATCAAATGCATTCATGCATTAGGTGGGCCATTGTTCCTAAATTTACTTTGACCAAGAGTGGACCCAATGGGCTTCCTAATGCAATGGTTGGTTGGCCTTATTAGAATGTACAAAGAGAAGTGTCGGCTGAGGGCTTGGTTAAAAGTTCATGCACAGCAACCGACTTTGGAAATTGAGAACGAGGTGCGGCGGTTAGTTTATTATAAAAGGAAAAAGGCAGAGACACATATAGAGGACGCAACATAGAGAGAAACGGCAGAGAGAGAGAGCATTACAGAACCGAGAAGTAAAGAAAGAAAGCTGCGTTCAAGCCGAGACCCTGTTCCCGTCAACCAATCTTATTTGATCACGGCTGAGCAGCAGCGAATTGGGACAATAATTTCCCTTCCCATGGCCGGCTAAACTCTTCCTCTAGGGCGTAGATGAAGCTCGAACTCCTAGTAACATTATTTATGTTTTGATTTAGCGTTTTATTATTCGAATCATAGTTGTGTGACTTAAGGATTTATTTACGATATTAATTTTTCCCATCAAATCTTGTGTATGATTTTCTAGATATTATGTACGTTCATACAACGGTTCTTAATTGCTTGTGATAACTGGGTAAGATGGGTTATACTCCGTAACACGCGCCGTGCTATTAGACGGGCCGTGCCATTGAGACGGGTCGTACTAGTAAGACGGTTCGTGCTAGGCGGTGATACCCCATGCTATTTGGTGATTCATAAAAATCTTTTGGCGATACCGCGAGGGCCCGCGAACCCTAACGATATCCAGATTGATTCGAATAATTAACCTTTATCATCGCATAGGAATTGTTACAAATGTGCCGAGTGGATTCGAAGCCCTAGAACTTTTCTCTCATAAACTCTCTTCACTTTTTAATTGCGTAAATTTAATTTAATTTTTATAAATTTCGGAAACTCATTCAAAATCTCTTTTCTCGAATTAATTTAGAAATCGATTGAAATAATTGCAACTTAGCCTTTTAATCCCTGAGGAGCGATACTCGGAATATTTACCACTATTTGTTTGAGTAGTAGTATTTGCTTCGTTTTATTAATTATTTTTGGTACGGAAACGACACGATCAGTTACCACCACCTTCTTGGTGAACGGGGTTAGCACCTTCGCTAGCATTTTCAATCTCAGGATGCTCCAGAAGGGGCTCCGGCTGTGCTTGTACGTCATGATGGGTTTGACAGCCGAGCTGAGTTCCTGCATCCAGTTGAGCTTAAGCAGCTAGAGCAGCTTGAGCAGCGACTTCCATCTCGCTCGGCAACTCCATGTTTGTCCAATGCAGTGAGGACTTGTCCACTTCAAGCTTTGTAAGGCACCTTTGCCAAGCAGTTCCCCAAATAGCATCCTTCACTGCAGGCATCTGATTCACATAATCCTGAGTGGCCACGTCCACGCCCTTGTTATACTCAATGTCAGCTCGAATGTTTGCGGCTTCCAGTTGGCGCCTCAAGTCTTCGATCTCCCTCAGAAAAGCCTCTTTCTCCTCCCTCAATTTGTCATTATCCATCTGAGCTTCATGCTAGCGAGACTCGTTATAAGTGTTATCCTTCTCAATTCTCTCCATGTTCTTCTGGAGGCCCATTATCTCCTTTCTAAGCCCCTTCTCCATTTCCTTCGCTCGGTCGAATCCAACAGACACCTTCTGCATGATCTGTACGAAAAATGCAGAGTGAAAAGCTATAATACGGATAATTTAGGTAAATGGACAACGAGGTAAAAGGGGTATGAAATATCTTGATGCTGGCCAGCATGGCAGATTTCATCAACACATCATAATTCTGGTCTTTCTCCTTTTCTATGTCTGCAGGAAGTAACGCACGTCCGGAGAGGAGACCCTGTCTGACAAAGTAAGAGGTGTTCTGTTGGGTCGGGTAATCACAGGAATCCAGGGCTCGGGTTGTGTTGTATTACGAGAAGGAGCTCGGCGGGTGTTTGGACCTTCTGTCCTCTGCCTTCGGGGGGAGGGCTAAAGGGGATCATCAGGTGTGGCCTCAAGGGTCCTCTTCTCCCTCTGACTTACCTCAGGGTCAGTAGGAGGGGTGATTGTGGTTGAAGGGGAGATCGGGACTGAAGGGATGGCTGTCGTGGAGCCACCAAGTCCCAAGATGCTCAAAAGGTTGATCAGCCGAGTAGTCATCTCGGTGTTGTGAGGAGGAGAAGAAGAGTAATCGGAGGAGGAAGAAGAGTCACTTACGTCGATAAGGGAGAAGTCTGAAGGACCAGCACGGCTTTGATCTCTCTCTTCTTCAGCTCTCCCAGAGCTGTTCGGCTCTTGGTCAGTATTAGTAATGATTGGGCTGGCAGTAGGCATCTCCGGAATGTGAGCAAATGTAATTTGTTGCTGAAGGTCTTGTGAAATTCTGGTACGAGCAACTCTACTGTTGAATGGGTTCCTTCCTCTTCTAATTTGGCTCTATTCGAAGGAAGCGAGTGGAATTGTCAGTCTGGTGGTTGGAGGCCAAGGGTGCCTCGTCCGGGGTTCACCCTTTCTCTTAATCCCACAACAGTAAGAGGGAGTCTATCCAAGCAAGCGATGAGCAGATCGGCCTCGACCAACTGGTGTTGGCTCGAACCCGTCAAAGTAGATAGCTAGGGCAATATCCTCGCGGTGTAGACCACCGTGGTTCAAGTGGATGTGATTGTTCAAATTGTCTGGTGCAAAAGGGGAAAACCAAGCAAAAAAGCATATAATCAATGGATAGAAACTAAGCCATTTGTAAAAAGCAAAAGAAGTAAGGTAGGGCGAATACTAACGTAGCTGACCAGCAGTGGTGGGACAGGAAAAACCAATAGTGTTTCCCTCCGTATCCCTGGGCTCCCAGTTCTCGGTGACCACCAGGTAGTCATCGCCCTCGCCCTTGGAGGAATTGGGAAGATCTGTGATGAGATTCTGCTCGGGATTTATGGCCTTAAAATAGTAAGAATGATCGGCAGTGGGTACTTCACTATAGAGAAAATAAAGATCCCACCAGTTCAGATTCAAGCCTAGAAGCCTATTCAGAGCAAGAGTGCCCATGATGACCCTAATGAAATTAGGGCACAATTGCATGGGGCACAAATTGCACCTGTTACAGACCTCACGAAAGAAGGGGTCAAGAGGAAATTTGAGGCCACCCTCTACTATGAAGATAAGTGGGATGTGGATTTTGTTTCGAGTTTGTCCATGCTCACCAAAATCGTCTCGACCATTTAAACGAAACTGAACGTCATCGGGAATCTCATACCTACGATGGAAATCTGATATTTTCTGGGCATTACTAAGGAGAGCCCTATGTTTTCTCATTGTTTGACTAAGTTAGGGTTTCACTGTGAAACCCAGAAAAGAAAAAGATGACAGAAGATCAAAACTGAAAAAAATCTGCTATTTTCTTCTCTCTCTTCGCTTTTATTTTCTGATGAGGAAAATGAGAGAGAAGGAGAAGAGTTGGAAGTTTTAGGGGTTTGGGGGGAACGAAAGTAATCATTATCCCGCCCAAAACCCTATAAAGTAGGACATGACACGTGCAACACGTCAGCAAAGTCGTCCTTTGGGCTTATCTGATGACCAACGGGTCATTATTTAATGAAAAAGCAATTTTGCTCCCCACGTGAGGGGGAGGTGTGTAGAAGGCTATGATAAAGACCGTTGGAGCTCTACGCACCGCTGATGAATGACAGCAGTGGGCAGAGCTGGGGAGCAATTGGAGTGGGTAAAACCTAGTTTCCCTTGGGAAGAGTAAAGCACATGCCGAGCAGGGTTGACCATGAATATGGTCAAGATAATGAAATAAGTTTAATGTACCAGGATGTATGCTCGGCGTGAGTCACAAAGGAGTGTCCCAAACACGGCAGAGCTAGGTAGGCTATGAATATAGCTAAACAGCATTCTGGAATACATAATTCAGCTCAGCGAGATGAGCTGAGCTATGTACGTGTTACGCCGCGCTATGTGGAAGCACGACACCGCTACGTATAGGGCGGTGAGACATCCCAGAATGATCTAAAACGGTTCCTTATGAGATAAGGAACAATCCCGTGAATCAAGGGATTAATATAGACATTCTTAATGCAATTAGGAATGTACTGCATTTAGGGAAGAATCCCACATGGAAAGGAGGTCTACCGCAGGGCGAGATCCTGCAGTGTAAGGAAACATAAGGCCTAATAGGAAAGTCCTACTAGGGGGGGTTTTCCTAGTGCATGTAGGAAATCTAAGGCACGGGATGCCTAAAGGAATGAACCATCTGTCTATAAATACAACGACATACCCAAGAAGAAAGGTACGCTGTGAAACCCATGCATACGCATTGTTCTTTACTTAATTAGTAATCCAGTACTAACTTAAGCATCAGAGGGCCTTTGCCGACTAGAGGCAAAGGTGCTCTAACCCTTGTTTATCTTGCAGATCTAGGGTTCCGACGAGGAAGCACGTGATCAAAACCTTACATGGATTTTATCCCCGTACACTACGCGCTATCTTTTTCAAAAAAGTCTAGATTCCTCAGAAAATCATTACTGATCGTTCATGAAGTCATTTTAGAACTTTTAATTTTCTTTAGTGACTGTCTTTAGACAAATGAGATAACCAGGAGAGTCCAGGCCGGATGATCGGAAAAGTCCAGTTAGAATCATCATTCCTTTCTTAGACAGCGCGAAGCTTGTCCTTTTGACAGACCCTCAAGGGTGTTAGCCTTGGGTTATCTCATAGTCCAAGTACCGGTCAAAACACTTACTTGTAACTTTTAGAAAAGTTAGTCATTTTCTTTCCGACAAACAGTCGGGCATTATAACCGCGTAATTTTGAAAAGTTGCTTTTCCCTCGGGCATTGTAAATGCGTATTTTTGAAAAGTCTATATCAATTTGGATATAGTAATGACTATGCATGAGTATGAAAATGTTACTTTTAGTCATGCAAACCTTCTACCACAAGCTTTCAAAAACTCTACTAATTTTCCGAAAAAATATTAAGTAAACAATTTAAAGAAACTTTTTAGTAGTAAAACATGCTTAAACTTAGGGGGTGTTCCAGTAAGGTGTTTTTTTTAATAAACTGGTTTTTCATGATTTTTTATGTGATGTATTGCGAGAGAATGACCTGTCTTGGTGACAAGCCCCCAATATAGTAGATATTCGGGCTTATCTAGCTCTTTTTGTTCACACACACAGGCGTTTTAGCGCCTTATATGATTGACGTTGCGCAAAGTGTGTTTTTTAAAGTTTCAGGTCAAACCATGGCATAATGCGCGTTTTGAAGCGCTTTGGGAAGTATCCCAAGAATTCAAGGCCAAGCGCCCCATGACACTCCGTCATCGAGCCTCAAGAGCCAAGAAATGAAGATTTGGCTAAGGCTCGGGAAGTTTAGAGGGCACAAGATCAAGCCGGAAGGCTAAAGGCATGTCCAAGGCTTACAATGACTCCTAGCTAGTGGAATCCGGGAGTACTCTACGAGACCAAGTGCTCCCCTTCCCCAAAGCTGGCACGATGTTTGGAAGTGTTTTGGAATATGTCTGGGAGCACACAAGGCCAAGGAATGGCAAAGAAAGAAGAGGCGGCCTTAATAGCTTGAGTATTGATACGAGTATTGATAGGTATCAATACCTCTGAGGGCTTGTTCTCCTATAGATTTTAGGTGCATTTTATGAAAATCTCATAAAATGAACATTTTACGGAGGGGTGATAAAATGGAGTTGTTTTCCCAAATGATAAATGTAGTGGTTTTCCTATAGATTTTTGGAGGATTTTATGAAAATCTCATAAAATCACTTTTACATTTTATGTGTTGAGATTGGAGTGTGATAAAATGTGAGATTTTACTGAAAAAAATGTGTAGGAGAACAAGCGCTGAAGAACAAACCTGAACAGAACGTCAGGTATTGATACCCCCTACCTTAGTATCGATACCCACTGTCACGCCCCGTCCCGGACAGCGTTTATCCCAGCATGACGCGTGGCACCCGGCCCGACCAGACCAATCCATAGCTTAACACAACCGTAAATTAAAAGATAAAATAGTTCTTCTTATACAAAACCCAAGAGATCGTCCTACAATGTACAACGGAAGTCTGATGTAGGTTTTTTTTTTAAAAAAAAAAAACAAGATTATACAATTTTACTACAGGCCTGAGACTAGACTCCATGGCCAACGACACTGCTATTAACAACACAAAAACCATGCCCCGACCCGTCACTCGATCGAGGTGCAACTGTACAACAAAACCAGCAGTGGACACCGACTCTACACCTGCAAAACTGGAACTCGGATCGGATTCCAGGAGTGTATGTGAGACATAGATGCAATTCATAAGGGTAGAGCACTAACCCACAAATATAATCACTAAAATTGATTAGTCAAGATCAAATCTAAAAGATCGGCTCTAAGCCACATATATCGGCACTTATGCCATCGGCCCAAGGCCACTTTATCGGCGCGTCCGCCACTTATCGGCAGTTATGCCACAATTCAGGCCCAAAGGCCCCAATATCGGCACTTATGCCACAATTCAATATCACAAGTTATTCCAAAAGAAATTCCATCTATGAATCAACACTCACAGTGATTCTCGGAAAGGAGTGTACAACTATGCTTTTGGCACCTCTAATGTGCCCGTATCTGCACCTGAAATAGGTGTCCATATTAGCTTTTGGCTATCAATTCACAAGTGCTTGAAACTACATATATAAGTACTTATGCGGTATACTTTTAAAAACGAGCAATTAAGCCAATTCCATCGGCAATAGTATCCGATTTAAAAACTAACAAGTATCAACAAATATTCCTACAGCATTCAAAGCCACCCCCCTACACCCGAAACTCAGTTCTTAACACTTAAGAGTCTATTTCCAGCAAGAAGATGTAAATTCCATCATGTATCAGCGCTAAGCAGGTATTTAGAGCAGCTACGGAGGTCATTTACAACATAAAAGAAACACTTTCAGCAACTAAACTTTATTTCCAGCAAGTTTTAGCCTTTAACAGGTCAGTTTCAGCACCCATTAGGGCAGTTTCAACACTTCAATTACACAGTTTCAGCAACCTCAGTGGTGAATCTAACCTAAAAACTTCAATTAGAAGCATAATCCATCAAGAATTCACATGAATACATGAAATTGGAACATTGAAGGCATAAAATTCAATTCTAGCACGTGTATTTACCTAGGTTTGAGCTCCAATCAAGCACAAATAAGAAACCCTGTTGATTTCCCCTTCTTCTTCTTCTTCTTCTCTCTCTCTCTCTCTCTCTCTCTCTCTCTGTGCTGTTCCAGACCAGACCAAACCCACCGCTCTGTTGTGTGTTTGTGCTAAGTGTGTGAGTATGACTAGGCAAAGGAAAAGCAACGTGGAAGTTTATGAGCTTTCAAAGGAAAGATTATTCCACGCTAGGCACCTCATGAGATTACGGTACTCCGACCAATAAAAACATTCTGTTTCGCATACTTTTTATACAATTCCAATTAACTCAAATAACACGCACAATTTAGATAAACATGCACAAAATGAAACACATAAACATAAATTAAAAGTCGGGTGTTACACCCAGTGACTACAGGGAACATTTTCGAGGCAGGTATCAATACCCCTACCATGGGTATCGATACCAAGCAATCCGGGCAGCTCATTTAGGCCACTTTTTGGACTTTCTACTTTTGAAAACTTTGCCTTTTTACTTCTTTTTAGATATTTTGTAAGAGAGAGAACAAAATGAATATAACTCTCTCCTCTCTCTCTTTCTCTCTCACCCTTCATTTTACATTTTTAGCCTTTTAGTCTTTTGCTCTCTCCTCTCTCCTCCATTGTTGCTTAGCTTAGGAGCTTCATTTCCTTCAAGAACTCTAGTAAGTTTAACTTTTCTTTCAATTTCTCGTTTATTTATAGTGTTTGTAATCTGCGGATCTCCGTATTAATCTAATGTGTTTTCGTTTTCATCGGTTAAATCTTGTTCTTACATTTCTAGATTCTTCCTTTGAAAACCCAAGTAAGTAGTTATTGTTTGCGAATTTCTCTAGGCTTAATATTGTAGGCATACCTAGGATAAATATTAAAAATCAGTTTTTAAGTTTATTCATCATGTTTTTAGTTTACTTTAAATTCCTAGGGTTGTTTTCTAGCATAATGATTGAGTAGTCTACATGGGCTTAGTCATGGAGTGATTAACACTCCATGACTCGGGTTTAATTCGTTCTCCTCGTCATAAAGCATACATATTTGTTGATCAAAGAGTTAGGATTGATTTTATGTACCAAAGTTTGAGTTTGTTAATCCCTTTGATCATACGAAGCCAAGAGCTTGACTACTTGGCACGTGTGATGCTTAGGGCGATGTCAATTTAAACGTCTGCCAAAAGAATCAAAAAACCCTAATCTTTGTTAGACACCTTTTCTAGTCAAATGGTTTTAAGCTCTAAATCTTCCGCTCGAGAGCATTTGACGATGTCCCGAGCCGGTAATCAAGAGAGGAATGGATTAACCTTTGTCATGGTCGTTAAAAAGCCCCTAGACTTTGCCTTAGTTTAATTAGTCTATTTAATCTTCCAAGTCATTCTCAAAGTCGAGAGAATTCCACCAATCAAACTACAAATCAGTTTGCCGCTTTAAGGCTAAAAACCTCACTCGCAAGTCAACCATAAAGCAAGGTGCATTCGGTCCCTGTGGATTCGACCCGGTCTTACCGGTTATTATGCTACCTGATACCTAGCCCTACGCTTGGGGCGACACCTTCTACAATGCAATCTAAGGTTACAAGCATTTTTGGCGCCGTTGTCGGGGACCCAGTGGTCCATCTAGCGTGAGTTTTCCTTGCCCACTGTAAGTATTCCACTTTGTTAATAAGTTTCAAATTTCTTGTATAGTACTTGTTTTATCATCACGAGGTGGTGGTCTAAACCCTCAGAACTGCTTTGAGGAGGTGGCAGCTTAGCGCCTCTAGACTCTTATGCACACTAGAATGGCAACACTTTATGAAGAAGAAGATCTTAAGTCTATATGGGACTACATCAATCTTGCCCGAACAACCACCCCGTCATGCACATTTACCCCAGCTGCCACATCGGGAAATGCCGCTAATATTTTTAGTTTAAAGGGCTTGATCCCCTTACTTTTACTTTTACGGCTTGAATTTTGAAAACCCATGTGAGCATACCTTAAAACTTAAGGAGGTATGTTCTTATGATGAAGGGGACCTACGTAGGATATTCCCATTTTCTTTGCAAGGCAATGCTAAAAGTTGGTTTCGTTCCTTGGACCAAAGATCAATTTTCACATGGGAACAAGTTGAAAACAATTTTTCAAAGAGTTTTCTCAGATGTATGAGACTCATGTTTTATTACAGGAGTCACAAATTTTTGTCAACTTGATGAAGAGTCGTTAAAAAGCCCATAGAATTTGCCTTAGTTTAATTAGTCTTTTTTATCTTCTGAGTCGTTCTCAATGTCGAGAGAATTCCACCAATCAAACTACAAAAAATCAATTTGCCGCTTTAAGGCTAAAAACCTCACTCGCAAGTCAACCATAATGCAAGGTGCATTCGGTCCCTGTGGATTCGACCCGGTCTTACCGGTTATTATGCTACGCGATACCTAGCCCTATGCTTGGGGCGACACCATCTACAATGCAATCTAAGGTCGCAAGCATTTTTGGCGCCGTTGCCGGGGACCCAGTGGTCCATCTAGCGTGAGTTTTCCTTGCCCACTGTAAGTATTCCACTTTGTTAATAAGTTTCAAATTTCTTGTATAGTACTTGTTTTATCATCACGAGGTGGTGGTCTAAACCCTCGGAACTGCTTTGAGGAGGTGGCAGCTTAGCGCCTCTAGACTCTTATGCACACTAGAATGGCAACACTTTATGAAGAAGAAGATCTTAAGTCTATATGGGACTACATCAATCTTGCCCGAACAACCACCCCGTCATGCACATTTACCCTAGCTGCCACATCAGGAAATGCCGCTAATATTTTTAGTTTAAAGGGCTTGATCCCCTTACTTTTACGGCTTGAATTTTGAAAACCCATGTGAGCATACCTTAAAACTTAAGGAGGTATGTTCTTATGATGAAGGGGACCTACGTAGGATATTCCTGTAAGAGGGGAAAAACTCACGAAGTTATTTTCGTGCTCTTATGAGATCAAATCCTCTTCGAATGGAGCGACCTCGATCCTGCAACACGAACGAACTGTCAGAGCACCCCTGCCTCTAGGCGGCAAGGGCCCTCCGATGGCTAAGTTAGTATCGACGAACTGGAGGATTAATGGACCGAGTGTATAAGTGCGAGATTAGGTTAAAGCATACCTCTAGCGTTTAGGAATCATCTCCTTATATAGGCGATTAGTTTGTATTTGCATTCCTTGTGGAATTCTTCTCTGTATGGAATCCTTCCAAGGTTAGGATTCTTCCTTATTAGGCAGCGTAGCGTGCATTATTCTGTATCCTTATTCGATAAGGATTCTTGCCAAGATGGCCGCGTATTGCTCGTTCGGAGCTTTACCCTACATGGGAGTTTGCTCTTTGTTTAGCAAGTTGGCTGGCTTTCCATCTCTGAGTAAGATTGTGCTTATCTCCGCAAGTTTATCCGACTTTGGAGATATCTTCGAAGATTCCCTTCTTCCCTTATCTTCATCAGGTAAGTCTGCTACTAGGGTTCGTCCCATATTGGGCCGCTCTACCCGTGCCATCCGACGAACAGGTAGAGTCGGGTTACTGTTGGATCATGGGTTTGGTGATCGTCGGCATATTGTTCCGTACTTCTTCCCTTGTGCATGTCACGTGATGGCTATGGACGAGCTAACTTGTTCGTCCTTTGTATTTATTGGAAAATACCCCACACAATTGCTCCCCAGCTTTTGTTCGTCCATGCATGTTCGCGCATGACGAGCTAGAAGCTATTTGACGAGCAGTTGCTCCTATGCTTATCTTCTCGTACCGTCTTCACGCTTCGTACCGTCGTGGCTGCCACGTGTCGGTCATTGTGCAGACTTCCCAAGCGATAAGTCTGTGCCTACGGACGCAAGCGTAGCTTCCGAGGCACCTTTCCGTTGTCCGGGTGGCCTGAATCATTACCTCCCTTAATTACCGATTTGACATTTCCCCACCTTTTCGTGGAAAGGCGTGAGGAGTCAAAACGTTACTGTTTTAGATGATGTCAGCAAGCACTAGTTTGAATTTTGAGAAGGTATAAGACGTTTCTCAGACCTTCCCTCTTTCCTTATTCGTGATATTCTGTGAGAGTTGTTCAGAGCCCTGTTGCTATCGTGTCCTTTGAGTTCCCCCCCTTTTACAGACTTTCCTTTCGCCGGAAAAGACTTTCTCAGGCCGTCGTCGGTTGCCTGTAAGTTTCTTGGAACCCTTCCCGCTCTTCTTGCACAGTTGTTTTGTAGGGTCTATTTGTACCTGCATTGCTTTTCCGTCATGGGTAGGTTTAGGAACCCCTGTGATAGCGAGGCTCATATGGAGGCTTTTCGCCGTCGTTACGAGGTCCCCGATGACGTTATTTTGGCCTTGGCTCCTTCTGACACCGATACCCATGATCAAACTGAGAGTAGGGTTCACGTTCCCCTTCTAGCCGTGGTAGAGGGAGGTGTTAGGTTTCCCTTACATCCTCTGCTAGTCGAGATTTCCAGCATCTGTCGCCTTACCCCTCTCCAACTTTGTCCCAACTTCTATCGCGTGGTCATGGGAGTAGTGGCCCTGAACAGACTTCTGGGTACAAATCTGGGTTGGTACGACATCCGCCGCCTTTACAGTGTCTGTCCCACTGCCTATGGGACTTATTATCTCAAGATCCGGGACAAAGAGCGTCGTTTAGTGACTGATCTTCCTAATTCCTATCGTGGGGAAAATGATGACTTTTTGATTGTGACTGGAAATTTTCTGCCTAGGGACGACGGTGGCAACATCATGGGCCCTCTTTGCCCCCACACTTTTGGTCGTACACGTCGGTTTTGCTCTTTTTGCCCTTTGTTGGTGTTCCTATTGTAATGGCTTCTGTTTGTCCCGTTATTCATTACGTCTCCTTCATTTTGTTTATGCAGCGGCAAACATCAACGAGGGTCATCTGGTGGTGCACGACGGTGTTCACCTTCTCGATATTGAGAGAGCCCTAAAGTTTCCGGGCATTAGAGGAATTGATCCAGAAGGGCTAGGTCGGTCTGCGCACGTCTTGCTGAAGTACAATCCCTCCTACCGTGGTGGTGTCCGTATAAGTGAGGCTTCTTCTTCTGCCAGGAATCTTCGTAGGGGAAGAGGTCGCGTTGGGGTAGGGCGTTCTCCTACTCAGAGGCTTTTTCTCCGTAATCAAGTTATCAGTGCTTCTCGTACAAACATCTATCTTGGTATTAATTTGTCTTGTAAAAATATTCAGAGTGATTTGTTTGGAGAGAGTACTAGCAGTGTTCCCATGAGAGACCAATCCCCTGTTTCTGTCATGCCGAGGGTTGTGCCTGATTTTTCTGACTTCATAACCCTTGATGATGATGAGTCCCCTGTCCAATTTCTTGATCCACTGGGAGCTTCTTCTTCTGCCCGTCCCCCTTCTCCTTCTCTTCCCCCTCCAGAGCGGAGGGAGCCTGATGCTGCCCTGGAGAAGAGGCCCAGGGAAGAGTCAGGCCCCGTTCCAAACCCTCCTCAGCAGCGTCGTCGTACTACCAGGAGTTCCTCTGCTCAGCCACCTGCTCCAACTCCTGAGCCTGAACCTGAGTCTGAAATGGGTGTTTGGAACCCTCCTCTCCGTCGTGGTACTCAGCCTATCCTTGCTACTGATAGTTGTGACAATGCTGATGTCGCTTTGGCCGTTGGTCGAGCTGTCTTGCTTCTTGGGGATGTTGAGAGAGAGACCGGATCCAGTTACCTCAAGCTCTTGAAGAGTGGCTTTCAGCATCACATCAAGGTATGGACTTTATTACTTCGTGGCGTCCTGTGATTTGGAGTCCTTTCGTTTTAACGTACTGTTTCGCTGAATGTTTGTGACGAACTGCAGTCCATGCAACTCATGTACGTCGCTTGTGACCGTGCTACTAAGGATAATAGAACACTCACCGGTCTCAACACACAGCTGAGGACCGAGAATGACGAGCTGAAGGTCAGTGCCAATCGCCTGATCAATGCCAACCATTTGATGACGGCTGAAAATGAGAAGATGAAGGAGGAGCTGGCTTCGTTGAAGCGTCAAGTAGATGAATCTGACCGTAATTTTAGCGATGCCATGGCCAGACTTGGGCTTTTGGAGACCGAGCTATCGAACGCCCAGAGGAGTAAGGCAAATCTGGAGGCTGAATTGGTTGTTGCTCAAGCGTCCTCTGATCAGACCTATAATCTGGGGGTGAATGATACGAAGATGAAGTTTAAGGCCCAAATGCCGCAATTTGAAGAGCTGTTCTTTGCCAGAGGTTGGACGGCATGCTTGACCAAGCAGGACTTTGACAGGCGGGATACAATTTGGACTGAGATCGAGTACCCCAGACGCAGGGATGTTGCTCCCCAGAATGCTGTTGTGCCAAGCCAGAGTGCAGTCGTTGATCCCAGCCAGGAGGAAGCTGGTGGCAACACATCCGTCCCTGACGAGCAGCGGGTTGAGCTCCCCTCCTCAGGTGCTGTTGAGGAATCAGGTAATATTTCTGCCACTGAGGTCCATGAGGCCCAGTGAAAAGGCCTTGTGCCTGTTTGATGCGTTTTTATCGTGACCCTTGACATTCCTTGACTTTCATTCAGTACTTTAACACAATTTTTTGGTCCTATGCCCTGCGTGGCTTATCGAACGAGCTGACCCTGCGTGGTCTCATTTTTTGGAACTATAGTAAGTACACCCTTCGTGGTGTTAGGTGGGCTGGAATCTAAGTTGCCCGTTGTCGTGACTTGTTTTATCTACTTCTGCATGTCCTGGTTGCACTCATTTATGCAGCAATGGTTGAGTAATCTGTGTACAGGTACGAGGGGTGCAAGTTTGGTTCTTGCTTCTGACCCCTTTATTGCTTTGACCGGCAGTTTGCACCGTTGAGGTGTGCATTTAACGTTCCTGCATGCAGACAAAACTACATAGGACAAATATTTTGGAACCCAGGCGTTCCTGTATTTAGTTAGATACAAAATAAACAACTTGGAACCCAGGCGTTCCTGCATTTGGTTAGGTACAAAATAAACAACTTGGAACACAAGCGTTCCTGCATTCGGTTAGATACAAGATAAACGAGTTTGGAACCTAGGTGTTCCTGCATTTAGTCAGATTTGTAAGGAGCAAACGTCATAAACTGCATCTGACTTTGGACTATTATGGACGAGGCCATAAGCGGGCTTAGGCATATTCGCGCCCAGTTATGGAGAAGGCCATGAATGATTTTTAAGGCATATTCGCGCCTAACCGTGGACAATTTATAGGCATGTTCGTGCCTAACCGTGGACGAGGCCACGGGGTGCAATATTCGCTACAGGGTCTAGGCATGTTCGCGCCTAACCATGGACAATTTATAGGCATATTCGCGCCTAACCGTGGACGAGGCCACGGGGTGCAATATTCGCTGCAGGGTCTAGGCATGTTCGCGCCTAACCATGGACAATTTATAGGCATATTCGCGCCTAACCGTGGACGAGGCCACGGGGTGCAATATTCGCTGCAAGGTCTAGGCATGTTCACGCCTAACCATGGACAATTTATAGGCATATTCGCGCCTAACCGTGGACGAGGCCACGGACGAGCTTAGGCATATTCGCGCCTAATTATGGACGAGGCCATGGACGAGCTTAGGCATTTTCGCGCCTAAACATGGACGAGGCCATGGACGAGCTTAGGACGAGCCTGTGTCTGCAATATTAAACACATATCATGCCCTCCAATATGGGATTTTACCCGTTTGGTCAAAGCCCATATTTATTTCAAAGTAAAAGCACAGATTTGTAGGAGAACAAGTGGATGATTTTATTCGCAATCATGACAGCGTTTTTCTAAACAAAGATAACACAATTTGCATTTTGCCTTTCAGGGCATTATTCTAAGGAAATCTCATAAATAAAAACTTACTCTGCCTTTCAGGGCATTATTCAAAGGAAAAAGATAACTCTAAGGAAAAAACTTCATAAGATTTTGGATATTCCAAGGGCGGGGAACCGGATTCCCATCTAGATCAGCAAGCCTGTAAGCTCCGACGCCTGCCAAGCCAACCACTTTGTAAGGCCCTTCCCAGTTTGGCCCTAGCTTTCCGTCTGAAGCTTTCTTGGTGTTCCCCACCACCTTTCTCATCACGAGATCCCCTACTTCAAACTCACGGGGGTGGACCTTCTTGTTGTAAGTCTTGCAAAGCTGTTGCTGGTAGGCCGCTAATGTGACCAGAGCTCGTTCTCGTCTCTCCTCTGCAAGATCCAGATTTGTTGCTAGTGCTTGATCGTTCCCACCAGCTTCTAGTAATGCGGTCCTGTTTGTTGGTAGCCCCACTTCGATGGGGATTACGGCCTCTGTACCGTAGGCCAAGGAGTAAGGAGTCTCTCCTATAGATCGCCTAGGGGTGGTCCTGAACGCCCACAGCACTATCGGAAGTTCGTCAGGCCAGTTGCCCTTCTTTTTCTCCAACCTTCGCTTGATTCCCTTGAGGATTGTCTTGTTTGAGGCCTCTGCCTATCCGTTACTCTGGGGGTATGCCGGTGTTGAATAGTAGTTCCGTATCCCATGTTGTGCACAAAAAGCTCCGAACTTTGGCCCGAATTGAGCCCCGTTGTCCGAGATTATGCAGTACGGTACCCCAAACCTTGTTATGATGTTCTGCCAGACAAACTTTTCCACATTGCTCTCAGTGATCTTGGCCAGCGGTTCCGCTTCAATCCACTTGGTGAAGTAGTCTGTTCCCATCAGCAGGAACTTCCTCTTGCCCGTCGCCATGGGTAGGGGTCCTATGATGTCGAGCCCCCATTGAGCAAATGGCCACGGGCTGGTGAGGGGCTGCAAGTCTTCTGCCAGTGTCCGGATGATTGGCTTGAATTGCTGACATTTCTCGCAGCTTCTGACGAACACCTTCGCGTCTTCCTGCATGTATGGCCACCAGTACCCCTGGGTTAACGCCCTGTGCGCTATTGATCTTCCTCCTGCATGCCCGCCGCACGTCCCGGCGTGTATTTCATGCAGGAACTTCTGTACCAGAGTGGGATGCACACAAAGTAAGTAAGGTTCGTGGTACGACTTCTTGTACAACTTTCCCTGTGGTGAAAGCCAAAAACGTGCAGACTTTAGTTTAACTTTGTAAGCTTCCTTTTTATCCTCTGGAAGGGCTTCGTCTCTCAGGTAGGCTATGATTGGATCCATCCAGCTCGGTCCTAGGTTTGCTTCCATGTTGGTTTCTGTCTCCTATTCAATGCTGGGCTGGGCTAGGTACTCGACGGCCACTGTACGCTTGTACTCCGTCGGTAGCGCTGAGGCTAAGCATGCCAATGAATCAGCACGAGCGTTCTGTCCTGAGGTGATTTGTTCTATCTTTACCTCTTCGAAATCTGTTATTACTTTTTGTACGACTTTTGCGTAAGCCGCCATCTTGTCATTCCTCAAAGCGTATTCTCCACTGAGCTGGTTTACAACGAGCTGTGAGTCGCAGAAGACTTTTAACCTCTTGGCTCCGAGAGTCCTTGCACTTTTGAGCCCGATTAGGAGGGCTTCGTATTCTACCACGTTGTTTGTTGCGCTGAAGCCCAAACGAACGGATTGTTCGAGCATCAGGCGCTCGGGAGCGAATAACACTATTCCTGCCCCTGAGCCTTTGTTGCATGCTGATCCATCGACGAACAAATGCCAGCTTCTTGCATTTTGATCATCGCCTTGCGGACTTGGTTCATATTCGCGAACCATAGGAGATTCAACCTCTGACGGGGTAAACTCAGCTACGAAATCTGCCAGCACCTGGCCCTTGATGGTTGTTCTTGGCTGGAAATCAATGTCGTACTGACTGAGTTCTACCGACCAGGTTGTGATCCTCCCAGAGAAGTCTGCCTTTCGAAGCAGTGCTTTTATTGGAAACTCGGTGTATACAGTAATGGGGTGCTCCAGAAAATAGTGCGGTAGTTTCCGGGAAGCCATGATTAAAGCTTTGACGAGCTTTTCCAAGGGGAGATATCTGGTGTGTGCGTCCAGAAGGGTTTCACTTACAAAGTAGATTGGTTTTTGCTCTGTGCCATCTGCCCGGAGTAAGGCCGCACTGATTACATGTTTCGAGACGGCCAGGTATAGGATCAACCGCTCTCCTTTTTCTGGTTTTGATAGCATCGGGGGCGTTTCGAGGTACTTCTTGAGGTCTTTGAAAGCCTCCTCTTGCTCCGGTCCCCATTCATACCCTTTCCTTTTCCTCAAAAGCTGGAAGAAAGGCCTGCACCTATCCGACGAGCGACTGATGAACCTGTTCAGTGCTGCCGCCATGCCCGTCAGCTTCTGCACTTCCTTAGTGGTCTTTGGGCTCTCGAGTCTTTGGAGGGCTGTAATTTGATCTGGATTGGCCTCTATGCCACGCTCCGTGACCAAATGGCCCAGGAACTTTCCAGAACTCACACCAAACGCACATTTCGAAGCATTTAATTTTAATTGGAATTGACGCAAGATGTCGAAAGTTACCTTTAAATCGACTATGTGATTGGTTTTCTCTTTGCTTTTGACCACCATGTCGTCTATATAGACTTCCATAGTCTTTCCCAGCAGGTCTTTGAACATGAGTGTTGCGAGTCTTTGGTATGTAGCCCCTGCGTTTCTGAGGCCAAAAGGCATGACACTATAGCAATATAGCCCTCGTGGAGTGATAAACGATGTCTTTTCTTCGTCTGGTCCATGCATTGCTATCTGGTGGTATCCCCTGTAAGCATCTAAGAAACTCATTCGCTCGTACCCAGCGGTTGCATCAACGAGCTGATCGATTCTGGGTAGAGGAAAGCTATCTTTGGGACAAGCTTTGTTTAGGCTTGTGAAATCCACGCATACTCTCCATTTCCCATTCTTCTTTTTGACGACGACCGTGTTGGACAACCACTCAGGGTAATTTACCTCCCTAACTGCTTTGGCCTCCAGGAGGCGATCGACCTCTTCGTTGACTGCTTCGGCATGCTGAGGGGCTGACCTCCTGGACTTCTGGACTACCGGTTTGTGTTGGGGATCCACGTTTAAATGATGAGAAATTATGTTGGGATCGATACCCGGCATCTCCTGGGGCGTCCAAGCAAACACATCGACGTGCTGTTTGAGGAAGTGTATGAGCTCTTCTTTCTCCTGCTTGTCAAGCTTTTCTCCTATCAGAAAATACCTTTCCGGATCCTGGTCATCGAGCTGAACCTTTTCCAATCCTTCCACAGTTCTTTGGGCTGGATTCCCTCCAACATCCTCTAGTGTAGTTTGATCGGATACCTCGACGGACTGGACGAGGTGTGCCTTGGGGGCTCTGTTGATTGTTGAGACTAAACATTGATTTGCCATTTTTTGGCTTCCTTTGATGTGCTCGATACCCTCTACCCCCGGGAATTTTATCATCTGATGGTAGGTTGATGAAATTGCCTTCATCTTGTGCAACCACATCCTGCCGATAATGGCATTGTAGGAGGATGGGACATTGACGACCAGGAATTCTGTTTTTAAAACGACGGATCCTGCTCGTACGGGCAGCGTCACTTTACCCATGGGCCAGACTGGCTGTGACCCGAACCCGATCAGAGGGGTTTGAGTCTTTTCCAAATTTGACCTTGGCAATTCCATTTTCCTAAAAGCGTCATAATACAGAATCTCCGTGCAGCTCCCCTGATCTACCAGTATTTTCTCGACGTCGTATTCCCCTAGGCGTAGGGTAACGACCAAAGCATCATTGTGTGGCAATGTCACCCCTTCCAGATCCTCATCTGTGAACGTGATTGAACACGCCACGACTTCCTCCTCCCTGGGCCTCTTCATACCCAACTTGTACACATGCTTCACATGCTCGTTCTGCCTTTGTACATATCTGATTTCGTTTCCGGTATATGGGCTTGCATGACCCTGGATCATCTGGATCAGACCCTTAGGTGTTGCCAAACAATCCACTTCTTCGACTGTGGTTGCTTGATTCTTCTTTCCTTCAGTCACGTACTCATCGAGGAGGCCTTCTATTGCCTTTTCATCCAGGAATTTCTTATACTCGAAACAGTCTTCCGTCATGTGCCCCCAGTCTCGGTGGTAGCTGCATTTCTTGTTCGTTGCTCTCCGCCTTTCTGGGTTCCCTGTCATTTTGGGCGGGTCGCGGAACCACGGCTTATCTCTTAGTTTGTACAACATTCTGTAAATTGGCACATTGAAAACCGTATAAACGCTGTGGAAAGAGTGGGTCTCCACAGCAGCCTTATCCCTTCGACTTGACAAACTGTCCCTCTTGCTGGCCGGATAGTCTTTTCTAAAACCTCTTTGGTCAATCGTCTTCCTCTCTGGAGTGACAGGTCATGCTGCGTCCGCTTTTTTGCTTTCTCGCATACTGTCGTCCTCGACGAGCGCATGCTATTTGATATGTTGCATGAGCTTTGCCACCGTTCTGACGGGGTTCATGGTCAGTGACTTCCTTAGATCTGAGATAACGGGCAGACTTGTCTTGAAAGTTGCTATAGCGTATTCCTCGCTACAGTCCTCGATCTCATTAAAGGTTTCCCAGTACCTTTTTGAATACTCCCTCAAACTCTCCCCATCCCGCTGCCCCATGGCCGTCAGGATGTCAAAAGTTTTTGGTGCCGCCCGGCTTGTCAAGAATCGGGCTGTGAACTCTTCGGAGAGCTGCCTCCAACTATGGATCGAGTTTGGTGCCAACTTATGATGATACCAGCTCAGCGCCACCTTACCCAGGCTTGACGGAAACATCTTGCACATCAGGGCGTCGTCCCTCGCGTGCATAAACATTGCCTGCTGGTAATGCTGAATGTGGGTCACTGGATCATCTGTGGTTTCGTACAGCACGAACGGATTGTGCTTTATCCTGGCGGGTGGATCCGCCCGTTGGATCCATTTCGCAAGTGGGGAAGCAGCCACATGGTTTAGAGCCTTCCTAGCCGCTTCTCGGGCCACTTCACGCTCATCGTAGCGTTCATTCGAACCAGATCTTTCATACCGGTCCCTTCCATGCCGCCTCTTTTCCCCACTATTCGGGGATTCACTTGCGGCTCTTCTTTTTCTCTGTGGGCCCTTCCTGGCCGTGGAATCCGCCCTTTTTGGTGGGGATTCCCTCCCCGACCGCCTCTGGTCTTTTCTTCCATCTTGAGACTTGGATTTCAGATTTTCCTCCGCTTGTCGCAAGCGGTCTTTTAGATTTCGGATCGCGGCTTCTTCCTGTGCAATTTGCCGTGCTAGGTCCGAAACTTCTTGCTCCCTTCGCACGAAGCTCTCTGCATATTCCCTGTCTCGCCTCGCCCTAGAGTCTGTCTTTTTCGAGGTGTGGCGTGGCGGGGCGTTTCTCCGTTGATCCCTCCGTGACTGGACTTCCGAATCTCCCCTTCGGGATCTGTTCGGCTGGGAGCGTTCCGCACGTTCCACCTGGCTTGCCAACCTGGTGGGGGCGGGCTTTCTTGGGGCGCCAGGAGGTTCCTGAGAGGGATTCCCCCCGGTCCCACTTTTCTACGGAGTGTGAAGATCGCGATCGTCCATGGATGATCTCGGTGGAGGTTTTTGTTTTCCCACAGACAGCGCCAATTGTAAGAGGGGAAAAACTCACGAAGTTATTTTCGTGCTCTTATGAGATCAAATCCTCTTCGAATGGAGCGACCTCGATCCTGCAACACGAACGAACTGTCAGAGCACCCCTGCCTCTAGGCGGCAAGGGCCCTCTGATGGCTAAGTTAGTATCGACGAACTGGAGGATTAATGGACCGAGTGTATAAGTGCGAGATTAGGTTAAAGCATACCTCTAGCGTTTAGGAATCATCTCCTTATATAGGCGATTAGTTTGTATTTGCATTCCTTGTGGAATTCTTCTCTGTATGGAATCCTTCCAAGGTTAGGATTCTTCCTTATTAGGCAGCGTAGCGTGCATTATTCTGTATCCTTATTCGATAAGGATTCTTGCCAAGATGGCCGCGTATTGCTCGTTCGAAGCTTTACCCTACATGGGAGTTCGCTCTTTGTTTAGCAAGTTGGCCGGCTTTCCATCTCTGAGTAAGATTGTGCTTATCTCCGCAAGTTTATCCGACTTTGGAGATATCTTCGAAGATTCCCTTCTTCCCTTATCTTCATCAGGTAAGTCTGCTACTAGGGTTCGTCCCATATTGGGCCGCTCTACCCGTGCCATCCGACGAACAGGTAGAGTCGGGTTACTGTTGGATCATGGGTTTGGTGATCGTCGGCATATTGTTCCGTACTTCTTCCCTTGTGCATGTCACGTGATGGCTATGGACGAGCTAACTTGTTCGTCCTTTGTATTTATTGGAAAATACCCCACACAATTCCCATTTTCTTTGCAAGGCAATGCTAAAAGTTGGTTTCGTTCCTTGGACCCAAGATCAATTTTCACATGGGAACAAGCTGAAAACAATTTTTCAAAGAGTTTTCTCAGATGTATGAGACTCATGTTTTATTACAGGAGTCACAAATTTTTGTCAACTGATGAAGAGTCGTTTGAGGATTGTTGGTTGCAGTTTAGATATCCCACACTTTATTGGTCACAGCATACCTGTGATGTAAGGCACCTTGTTCGCATTTTCTATGAAGGGTTGAATCCTACAACACGAAAGGTTGTAGATAGAATGTATGAAGGTGAATTTTTGGATGAAACCGCAAACGAAAGTTGGGATTACTTTGATGAATTGACCGAAATATCACAATCTTGGGTTTATGATACAAATCTTGAAAATGCCAACTTAAATACTAGGGATGAAGAGGAAATAGAACCACTGTTCGTTAATGAAGGGGTTATTTTAGCTTTGAAAGAAATTTCAGAGGTTAAATGGGACAATGAGCCTGATTTTGATTGTGCTCCCCAAAAGGATTCTAGTTTTACACTTGATATGCCAACGGAACCAGATGTTAAATGGGGTGATGAGCCTAATTTCGATTGTGCTCCCCAAGAGGATTCTAGTTGTACACTTGATATGCCTTTTCATGAGAAAACTTTGAAGGTTAATGCTGGTAGCACTTTTATTGAGTCTCAACCATCACAAGAGCTTGAAAGAGTTGAACTAATTGATTTTCTTGGTGTGGATAATTTTGATTGGGTTTACCATTTACATTTATTAGATCTTGTCAACCATTTAAAAATAAATCTAGTTCAAATTATTTACGTGGTGGAACTCAAATTTCTAAAGCAATTTTGGCAATCACAATACTCCAAGTATCTTATCTTGTAGTACGGTCGTGTTCAATTCTTGTCAAAGAGCTTAGAGTGGAGTGATTTGTGCATTATGGGAGCTCTTCAAAGTAAGCGAGAGTCACATTTGAATGTGGTTAAATTAGTCATGTTTTGTTGGTTTTCGTACTCTACTTATTGTGTGTTTAGCTTTTTATAGTTTGTCTTGTTTGTCCTTTTTGCTTTTAATTTCAATCAACTTTGGTGTTCGCCGTTTTCTAACGACTTTTGATGGTCTGATATAGCCACCCGTATCTAGCTTGGAGTGTTGTGTGACTTGTTCTACGGCACTTTGAGTGGGAGGCGGGGAGAAAAGTAGTACTCGTGTAATCGCGTGAAGATTAATCGGTGGTTTTCCTTTTTCATTGTACATATTGTAAATATTGTTCATTGTGGAGCCTGGATAACACGAGCCGGGCGGTTCTCATATCGCTTCTCTTAGTAGGTAGTCAGCAACTAAGTCTTTTGTAGGGTGACCATGCTATCGTACCAGCCTTGGTAGTTTGGGACTTGGCAGCGAGTGCGGCATTCAGGAGTCCTAAACATGGGTGCGACGAAATGTCGTGGTTGTAAGGCCTATAAAGTCATTGAGGATGACCTTGTATGACTGGTTGTGGTCCTGGATAGGGGCCGAAGGAGGAAGCCTTGGAAGCATTGCCGATGACGAAAGGAGCGAGTGGTAGAAAAATTCCTCAAACTTGGTCGAGATATTGGAGGTTGACATTCCTCCCTGTCGGTACAATTTTTGATCCCTCTCTCTTTACTTTAGTTCTCTTGCATTGAGGACATTGCAAATTTTAAGTTGGGGGAGGGTTTCTTTTGTGCTTTTTTTATATTAAGAGTCTTGGAAAAAAATTTGAGAAAAATTGAAAAATTAAAAAAAAAAATGGTGAATCAAGGAATTGGGATACTTGTGTGTGCTTACTCTTAATTGATGGCTTCTAATTAGTGCTATGATGTTTGTTGTGTGAGACAGAGTCTTGATACGATTTCATGGATAGATTTAAGCTTGTGAACATGACGTTAAAGGGAAACACTTGGTTAAGCCGTATTACCTATAGTTAGATAGCGTATGCTCACTTGAATTCATGTTTTTGCATCCGCACTGTCCCACTTGAGCATTCACTGGCTTCGAAATTGGTTCACATGTCATTGATTCCTCGGTGTGAATTAACTTGTATGTGGAATATTTGGATCCCCTTTCCTTGTAAATAATAATAATAATAATAATAATAATAATAATAATAATAATAATAATAATAATAATAATAATAATAATAATAAAATGATGCATGCTTTATTGTTAATGTTTATCCAGGTGTTCATTGAGTAATTGGGCAATCGGGGTTTGCTCCCACCGTATTGTTCGCATCAAAAGATGGATAGACCTTGTGAAGGCATTGTTGAATGTGGTTAGCTTGGACCTCACCATAAAGCCTTTTTGACTCGAGCAATTAAGTCTGAGGGGTCTCTCAAAACCTGGCGCCCTAAGGCCATTTGGCTTGGGGATGGCCGACGTAACGCTCGCTAAAGGGGTCAACTAGAAAGCCTGAGAGGTCCGGGCATTGCACGACCACATAAAAAAATGATTCATTCGAATAGAGGGAAGGGGTGTGCTTAAGGAAATACCGAACTATCAATGGTGTGTGAACTGTTTTCAAGATTGGTGAATTTCTATGTGAGGTTTCTATTTACACACATGTCACGTGAGAATTCTCTATCCGACCATAGGTGAGAGGATTGATTTTTGTGTTAAGTTTGGATATGAAGTTCACTTGCTTAACTCTTTCTATGAATGAAATATCTTGCCATTGACTAGCATGGCAGACATTGTGGTACTATGTGAGGTTGTCGGTTGGGTATAAGTTACATTTAAAGTATCCGATTCCCTTGTGTTTTGTGGGTTGTCACTACTGAAAACCCTCACAAGACTTCACTTGTCCTACCGGGGCCGCCCGGGGGTTTAAAAGACGTATTCATTTTAGTTTGTTTCCATTAGTTGCATTTGTTTAGTTTGTTCGGGGCAAGCAAAGTCTTAGTCTTAGATATCCGGGCTAATCTAGCTCTTTTTATTCATACACACGCGCATTTTAGCGCCTTATATGATTGACGTTGCGCAAAGTGTGTTTTCGAAAGTTTCAGGTCAAACCACGGCGTAAGACACGTTTTGAAGCTCGTTGGGAAGCATCCCAAGAATTCGAGGACCAAGCGCCCCATGACAATCTGTCATCGGGCCTCAAGAGCCAAGAAATGAAGATTTGGCTAAGGCTCGGGAAGTTTAGAGGGCACATGATCAAGCCGGAAGGTCAAAGGCGTGTCCAAGGCTTACAATGACTTCCAATGGAATCTGGGAGTACTCCACGAGACCAAGTGCTCCGCTTCCCGATGCTTGCACAATGTTTGGAAGTGTTTTGGAAGATGTCCGGGAGCACACAAGGCCAAAGAATGGCAAAGAAAGAAGAGGCAGCCTTAATAGCCTGAGTATTGATACCAGTATTGATAGGTATCAATACCTCTGAAGAACAAAGCTGAACAGAACGTCAAGTATCGATACCCCCTACCATGGTATCGATACCCAGGCACTACGGGGATCATTTTCAAGGTAGGTATCGATACCCTTACCATGGGTATCGACACCAAGCAGTCCGGGCAACTCATTTCGGCCACTTTTTAGACTTTCTACTTTTGAAAACTTTGCCTTTTTACTTCTTTTTAGATATTTTGTAAGAGAGAGAACAAAGATGAATATAGCTCTCTCCTCTCTCTCTTTCTCTCTCACCCTTCATTTTACATTTTTAGCCTTTTAGTCTTTTGCTCTCTCCTCTCTCCTCCATTTTTGCTTAGCGTAGGAGCTTAATTTCCTTCAAGAACCCTAGTAAGTTTAACTTGTCTTTCAATTTCTCGTTTATTAATAGTGTTTGTAATCTCCGGATCTCCATATTAATCTAATTTGTTTTCGTTTTCATAGGTTAAATCTTGTTCTTACTTTTCTAGTCTCTTCCTTTGAAAACCCAAGTAGTTATTGTTTGTGAATTTCTCTAGGCTTAATATTGTAGGCATACCTAGGATAAATATTAAAAATTAGTTTTTAAGTTTATTAATCATGTTTTTAGTTTACTTCAAATTCCTAGGGTTGTTTTCTAGCATAATGATTGAGTAGTCTACATAGGCTTAGTCATGACTCGGGTTTAATCCGTTCTCTTCGTCATAAAGCATACATATTTGTTGATCAAAGAGTTTTGGTTGATTTTATGTACCAAAGATTACTTGGCACGTGTGATGCTTAGGGCGATGTCAATTTAAACGTTTGCCAAAAGAATAAAAAAACCCTAATCTTTATTAGACACCTTTTCTAGTCAAATGGTTTTAAGCTCTAAATCTTCCGCTCGGGAGCATTTGACGATGTCCCGAGCCGATAATCAAGAGAGGAACGGATTAACCCTCGTCATGGTCGTTAAAAAGCCCATAGAATTTGCCTTAGTTTAATTAGTCTTTTTTATCTTCCGAGTCGTTCTCAATGTCGAGAGAATTCCACCAATCAAACCTCAAAAAATCAATTTGCCGCTTTAAGGCTAAAAACCTCACTCGCAAGTTAACCATAATGCAAGGTGCATTCGGTCCAGGTGGATTCGACCTGGTCTTACCGGTTATTATGCTACGCGATACCTAGCCCTACGCTTGGGGCATCTACAATGCAATCTAAGGTCGCAAGCACTAGATTTTTGGAAAAAACAGTTTTTTGTTACTGGAACACCCCCTTAGTATGAATAATCTACTAATTAAAAGTAGAAAAGCTACTTAAAGGTAGGGTAAGTAATCTTCTAATTAAAAGTAGAAAAGCTACTTAAAGTTTAGGTAAGTAATCTACCTTAATTTCCGGGTGTTAACCGGAAGCCAACAAGCTAGGTTGGACTCCGGGCTTTGGACTACGAACAACTAAGCTACAAACTTTCCCACTTATTTTGGATTGCATGGTGGTATTTGGGGGAGAAGAGTAGTGGTCTTTAGGTGGTGGAGGAGAAGAACAAGGTTGAAGAACACAAGAATTTAAGAAGAAAAGTTGAGAGCTTTGTTGGTATGGAGAAAAATGAGAGCAAAACTCTCTATTTATAGGCAAAATTGGGCAACCCACCCCACTCCAAATTGGCCGGCCAACTCCCTCACATGTGCTAGCATTAAATTGCACAATGTGCCACCAATAAATTGCTCCATGTGTCACCATTTTGTAAGAATAAAATCTCTAGTTTTTGGTACAAAAATCTTAGGCAAAATCCTAGGTTTTAATTAGGAAATCTGGGGTTTTTTAAATGAGGGAATCTAGGGCTCACATGCTAGGAAATTCCTAGGAACTTTCTAGGCAATTTCCTTGGCTCTAAGTAGTGTATAGTTTTGCATGGCCACCTTTGTTTTAGGGAGTTTTGGTTACTTGGAGGGAAAGTAAGTTCCCAATAGGGTTTTAGGTGCTAGTTATACACACATATGTGTACTAAATTAGGCACAAGGCTAGTTAGCTAGGGTACAACCCAAATCTAGTAAAATATAGGTTGGAGTTCTTAGGCTACACTTTAAGGGATTCCTATGCACATGCATGAAAGTGTAGTGCACTTACTTGGTGACTAAGTATTTGGGAAACTTCCTCCCTCCTTCACATGACTAATAATCCTAGGAAAATCTAGGGGAAAATCTTGGGATCAATGGGAAGAAGTCTAGTAGGAAATCTAGTAAAAATATAGTAGTATAAATATACTAGTACACACACATATCTATATATACTAGCACAAAAAATAATTATTGGCTCAAAATAGTTATTACCAAAAATAACTTTAAGTAATTTATTAAGGAAAATAATTTTAAGAAAAGGAATGATGGTAGATGGAGACAGGTACGGTTAGTTAACTCTCAGTTAGTATGCTTGTATCGTCTTCTCTGTCCAGCCGTCGGTCTTCGGGTGAAAAGCTGCTCTAAGACGAATGTCTGCTTCCAGAGCTTGGCTGTCCTTTCCAGTACTGTGATTCGATCCTCAGATCTCGGTCTGGTATGAGAGGTACTGGCACCCCACGTAGTTGTACGCTCTCCTGGATGAAGAGTGTCACTGAAGTCTCCGTGCGCTGACTTAGATAGGTGGTTAGTTATCACTCTATTAGCTGTGCTTGACTTGCTGACCTTGGCAGCCCCATCATGAAATCCATCAAGTCATGCTCCCATCTCCAAGTTGAGACTGTATATTCTTGAAGTGCTGGTTCCACAACTAGGGCATAAAATCGTGCTTGTCTTCCATCGATCGAGGGTCGTAGTTCAAATCCGTTAAGGGCGTAAGTCACTCCCATTCCTTCATAGCCACTCTTGCCCTCTACGCTCTATCCTTCCGACTTAGAGCGTTGGCTGCTATATTTCGTTTTGTCGATGTGGTATGACTGGGTAGACTTGTAGTCTCCGAGGTACTCTATCCACTTCTCTGCTCATATTCAACTCCTTCTGAGTGAATAAGTACTTGAGACTTTTGTGGTTAGTGAAACCTCGAATTGCTCCCCTTATCGTAACGGACGACTCGAGAGCGAATGCTACTACTACTAGTCTTAGATTGTGCATGGAGTATTTCTTATAGATCTGTATGCCACAACTTTTCCGAATTGCATCCAAACGCAATGTGGTCCTACTGCAGAGGCGTCACAATGGGTCACGCTTCCTCCTCCTTGTTAGTATCGGCGCGCTGGTCAATCTCTTTTAGCTCTTCGTACGTCTCTTTCACATCATTGTCCTTTGACCTCCTCCTTGTCGTTGACTTAGCAGGGACGGAGAATCTTGAATACATCATTGGTAGTATTCGGCTGAGCCCAGAGAACTTCATACTTCAAATACTGGGGTAGGCATCTTCCAATTCAACACAACTTCTACTACTTGCTGTTATCCACCGATGTACCTTTCCTCTACACCACGTGCCCTAAGAAGTGAACCTCTTCTAGCCAAAGCTCGCATTTGCTTGCTTCGGTATAGAGTTGGTTGTTCCTTAGCACGATTCTCAGGTTTTCAGCATGCTCCTCTTGGTCAGATTCTTCCAACTTGAGGCTTGCTAGCCATCTGTAAAGTTGGCTCTGCCATTTCGAGCATTAGGTTGTGGAATTCGCGATTCGCCTATCCTCCTTAAATTGGAAACAGATCTCGTGAAGAGTGAAAGCCGTCGCGATCTTCTGATGGCAGTCTATAACCGCTTGGTGAGTTGACAAGCAGTCCTTTCCCTTGATCACGTCGAAGTTAGTCGTTGCGCATACCGCATGTTAGTCGTGTGTTAGTCACTCCTATCTCGTATCTTCTATAAGTTAGACTAATGGGTATCTTGTTTCCTAAGGGAGTGCTATCGCCATGTTGGTCCTTAAGGGTTTGGTCTCTAATCTAAGGGTAGATACACATACAGCCGAGACAACAAATGCGTAGCACCGAAACCAATAAAGCTTGAACGCAGGGAATGAATAACAGTAGTGTAACGCCTCAAATCTTGGAGATGTTTACAATACAATCGATAGAAATATGTCTGAATACATATGAACTTCAATATCCTCCAAAGTAATTATTCTAGTGAGATGGATTTACGGCTTCTCTTTAGCCCTCGGTCTAGTCATTCTTCCATTTTAGCGGCTCCTCCGGCTTCGAATTGCTCCTCAGTTTGCGGAGTGAAAACACGTCCTCCGGCGTCTTGCTGTGCCCTCCCATTTTAGGGGTTGAACTGAGTTGGTCTAGTGTTTTGCTGCATCGGTTGCTTCCCAGAGTTTTGATATGGCTGAGGCGGCTGGTTCGCATATCCTGATGCTCTATCATTCCTTGGGTGGGGGCAGTATCGACTGATGTGTCCATAACCCTGGCAGTTATAGCACTGAATTCACGTCATATCACGTGCCCTTCGTTGTGATGGTCCTTGTCCGAAATCCTTTCTCTTTCCGTTCTGCTTGTTAGGCTGGTTAGGGTTTGCTCCTACAGGGTAGGGACTACGATCCTTTCTAGAGTTACTATTCTGACCAGTTTGAATTGGTCCAACACTTCCTTTTCCTTGCCACCTAGCGCGGAAATTCATTTCCTCTCTCTCCAACCCCAGTGCACATTCCAACACTTCTGCAGAGGTGGCATATCTGTGTCCCACAACAGCTTTGTGGGTTGAGCCTAGTCCCCATTCAAACTCTTTAGCCTTCACCTCCTCAGTCGGAATCAATTTGATGGCAAATTGGGACAGCTCCTCGAACGTCGTGGCATGTTGAGTCACAGTCACTGTCCCTTGCCGTAGATTCTGGAACTCCTGGATCTTAGCTTGCTTGATCGGGGCAGGGAAGTACTTGGGAAAAGATTTTCAAATTCTACAAACGTCGTGGTAGTGACATTTCGCATTGTTTCAACCAGTTCCAACCAATAGCGAGCTTCTCCCCGTAGCTGGTAAGTAGCAAGCGCTACGCAGTACTCATCCCTTTCAGTCCCTAAGGTGTAAAGAATCACCTTTACTTCCTTAAGCCAGGCTTCAGCTACAGTTGGATCGGGTTCACCATGAAAAACCGGGGGTCGCCTCTTGCAAAACTCGTTCATAGCTTGAGTTCGAGTCATTGGTCTAGGCAGGTTCACGTTAGGCAGGGGTCAATTAGTGTTAAGAGCAGCGATAAAAGCTTGCATCAACTGCGTGATATCCACAACTCTGTTAGCAGTGTTAGTTCCGGCAACTGCGTTAGTAGTGTTAGTTCTCGCCGACCCGTTAGACGGTCTGTCGTTACAGCCGTTGCTATCGTGTCCGTTACGAGTAGTCACCACCTACGAGTTTGAATTTGTTAGGGGTTTAGTCTAAGGTTTTACAAAACTTTTAAATATATCTATAGTTATCAACACAAAACTTATCAAAATAGTAATTATATATAGGCGATTACGGCAATCAAGTACAACACGATACCTAGCATCACCTTATCATGACAACTATGCCTAGGGTCAACTAACCACAAACTCCTCATTACCACAACTTTCTGACAACTCACCTCAAAATAGCTCACCATAATTGTTTAATCAACCTCAGACTTATCTTTTTTCCGGATCTTCCTCCTCCTCAAATTCTAGATTATACCGATACACCTTATCATCACCATTCCTGAGTTCCTCTAGTTCTTCCTTACTATCAATATCACCCAAGTAGTACTTTGGGTAACGCTCCATAGAACTGAATATTGGCTATAAGGCGGGGAATGGTGCTTGGGTAACTAAAGTTAGGCCAAGGTTAACTAAGACATTTCGATACATCCTCGCGATTAGGCGGATCTCTGCTAGTGTGGCTGCGGATTCAGGGTCCATCTACAAGATAAATGGTCTACAGATATCACTAGAGCGCAGAACTAAACCTAGCGTCAGGTCTATAAGCTTAAGGGACTCTACTCTTATTCCCACGTGTAGGCTATCCAATTTTTCCAAGGCCGAGAGTTTGAACCTAGGGCTCTGATACCACTTGCAACGCCCCCAAAGTTTGGGTACGTTCATAATAATACATTCATAATAAATAGGATTTACAACAGTATCCCAAAAGAAAATTACATAGGTCGTCCTGCTAATATGTTCAATCTCCACAGGGTTGACTAGGAATTCTCTACTCCACTGCACGACCGTCCATCCCGGCGGTATCTTGTTGTGCTCCGTAGGCCTTCAAGCCATAGTACTCCTCATGTTCATCTCTATAGTTTGGCATAATATGTCAGAGTCGCAGAGCAACATCTTAGTATTATGCCAGGGTTACACAAGTGCAACACCTTGAGCAATAACGCCCAGTTGACAGTACTACCCAAACCTTAACTAGCAATTCTAGAACAATATGTATAACTGGTAAAGTAAAATAGAAGTTCATCGAAAACAGTGTATCTCATGAATGTAGATGCATCAATGTCAATGCAGATCAGGGTAATTCATGCGCAGTAAAACAGAGTCTCATATTATCTTTTCAGTGTCGACATTCTTCTTCAAATTTCCAATCATGTCAACATCTCACACCACTCAAAAATTATTGGCCCGTTTTCGTCTCCTTTCAACTGACGGTTACCAACCCTTTCCGCTAGAGGTCCCAGCTGTCTTGTATCAAGGCGCACACTTACAAGACACAAGGTTCGTCCACCCCGCACACACACGTAACATAGTCCCGGCTATCTTGTCTTACTGATCCCCACAGTACGATTCAAGGTCAGTTCACTATGTGTTGTGCACGCTTAGCCCTAACCACCAAGTTCTCTCCTCGAAGTTTGGGCGGCGCTCTCGCTGCACTGCCGTATTCCTTAGCCCTAACCCTATCATGGCGCACACTAACATGATGGGCAGCGCTACAGCTGCACTACCGTATCCATTCCATTTCATCTCTTTTCATTTCAAAACTCATTTCTTTCCATTTCAAACACATTTTCATTCTCATCTTTTTTTCTCATCAACAGTTATTCAATCATTTTCTCGTAAAACGTGTCGTGTCAATAACCATATCATGATGTGATCATGCAGTATGCTCAATCATACTCAAAAAAATGTGTCCATGCAATTTCTCGATAAACGTGTCTCATAAAATAACAGCTTCTCTACATGCAAAGTGTCACATAAAATAACGCCCTTTCTATGCACTATCTTTTTCAAAACAGTCTAGATTCCTCAGAAAATCGTTACTGATCGTTCATGAATTCATTTCAGAACTTTTAATTTTCTTTGGTGACTTTCTTTAGACAAATGAGATAACCAGGAGAGTCCAGGCCGGATGATCGGAAAAGTCCAGTTAGAATCATCATTCCTTTCTTAGACAGCGCGAAGCTTGTCCTTTTGACAGACCCTCAAGGGTGTTAGCATTGGGTTATCTCATAGTCCAAGTACCGGTCAAAACACTTACTTGTTACTTTTAGAAAAGTTAGTCATTTTTTTCCCGAAAAACAGTCAGGCATTATAACCGCGTAATTTTGAAAAGTTGCTTTTCCCTCGGGCATTATAAATGCGTATTTTTTAAAAGTCTATCTCAATTTGGATATAGTAATGACTATGCATGAGTATGAAAAAGTTACTTTCAGTCGTGCAAACCTTCTACCATAAGCTTTTAAAAACTCTACTAATTTTTCGGAAAAATGTTAAGTAAACAACTTAAAGAAACTTTTTAGTGGTAAAACATGCTTAAACTTAGTATAAATAATCTACTAATTAAAAGTATAAGAGCTACTTAAAGGTAGGGTAAGTAATCTACTAATTAAAAGTAGAAAAGCTACTTAAAGTTTAGGTAAGTAATCTGCCTTAATTTCCGGGTGTTAACCGAAAGTCGACAAGCTAGGTTGGACTCTGGGCTTTGGACTACGAACAACCAAGCTACTAACTTTTCTACTTATTTTGGATTGGAGGGTGGTTGTTGGTGGAGAAGAGTAGTGGTCTTTAGGTGGTGGAGGAGAAGAATAAGGTTGAAGAACACAAGAACTTAAGAAGGAAAGTTGAGAGCTTTGTTGGTGTGGAGAAAAATGAGAGAAAAGCTCTCTATTTATAGGCAAAATTGGGCCACCCACCCCCTCCAAATTGCCCGGCCAGCTCCCTCCCATGTGCCACCATTAAATTGCTCCACGTGCCCCCAATAAATTGCTCCATGTGCCACCATTTTGTAAGAATAAAATCTCTAGTTTTTGGTACAAAAATCTTAGGCAAAATCCTAGGTATTAGGAAATCTAGGGTTTTTTAAAATGAGGGAATCTAGGGCTCACATGCTAGGAAATTTCAAGGAACTTTCTAGGCAATTTCCTTGGCTCTAAGTAGTGTATAATTTTGTATGGCCACCTTTGTTTTAGGGAGTTTTGGTAATTAGTTATTTGGTTAGGAGGCATGTGCCTAATAGGGCTACCTAAACTTAGGCTATACTAGGTGTGGACGTACGCCACGCGGCTCGCGAAGTTGATTTGAAAAAAACGAAAACGAAAAATGTGAGTCGCCACCCGGGATTTAAATTTGAAGAATGTTTGGTACCCGAGAAAACGTTTAAAAATAATCGTTGACTCTCATGCCGTTTTGGAAAAGGTTTGATCCGCGAAAAGATTCTTTTGGATTCGGGAGCCAGGTTACGCACGGGGAAGGTTTTATTGAAAAATGCATCCCGTTTGCCCGGGAAATTCCCGGTCTCTACTAAATAATTTGTGGGATTTTTGTGGAAAATATTTTGTTATGGAAACTTTAAACAAATATACGAATAAAATATCGAAACCATAACGGAAATAAAATAAATAAATAAAAAAAGCTAAATGGTAATAAACGGGAAACAGGGGGTAAACTGCTAATAAAAAGAGGATTTTAAACTAACAGAAAGAAACGAAAACAGGGGCTAACAGAGGAGAAACAGAGGAAGAGTTTTTTATTTCAAACAGGAGCCGTACGGCTCTTCTGTTGAGACCGTACGGTTGGTACTCCAAGCCATACGGCTTGCGTACAACTACATTTTTGAAATTTTGTTTCGAGACCAGTGAGTCCAAAATTTGTTCAAAACTTGATTTTCCTCTTTCAAACCAGCCCTAAATAAACTGTTTTTGTTTGAAAACAATTTGTTGAAGTAAATTTTACTTCCAGTGTGGATCGTACCGTGCGTTTATCGAGAAAAATGGCCCGGTACAGGTCCGGAAAGCCGATTTTTGTTTCGAAAATGATTTATTGGTTCAATAAACGATTTTTAAAACCGTTATGAACTTGGGAATACCCTCAGAGAGCTACAATCGAGAATCGAAGCTTGAAAACGATTTTATACCTTTGTGGAGCTTGAACAGAAACAGGAGACTACGAATTTTTTTGGGATTTGAACAATGAGAATTGGATTCGATAGGTTTCGGAGTGAGGTGAGGGGTTTAGTTTGAGCGAAATAGGAAGAAAATAGAAAGAACGGAGGCTTGAGAAGGTTTACGAGCAATTTCGGATGCAAATTTCGTCGGAAAACTGAACGAAAACTTTCTCTGGGAGTGATTTTTCTGTCTCTCTCTCTGTCCCTTGAGAGGAGAGTGTGAGGGTGGTATTTATAGATGGAGGAAAACCACAGAATCACGCAAAAAATACGGAGGAATGATGAGATTCCTGAGCTGTAGATTTTCCGGAATTTTTTGCAGAGGATAACGATACCCACCATACGGCTCCTAAGAGGGGCCGTACAGCTTTCAATTGGGAGTCGTACGGCTTGTAAAGGAAAAAGTGAGCCGCACGGCTTGAGACAGGAACCGTACGGTCTGTGTGGCTGAGTTCCCAATTTTCTGCACATGTTCCAAGGTAGTTTGATCGTTCTTTCATCATTGGGGATGCACGGATATCAAAATTGGGGTGTCTACACTAGGTTAATTAAGGAAGAACATGCAAATATTCTTTCTTATTAGTGAAGCACATGCTCTCTTTTACTTGGAGGGAAAGTAGGTTCCTAATAGGGTTTTAGGTGCTAGTTATACACACATATGTGCACACAATGCTAGTTAGCTAGGGTACAACCCAAATCTAGTAAAATATAGATAGGTTGGAGTTCTTAGGCTACACTTTAAGGGATTCCTTTGTACATGCATGAAAATGTAGTGCACTTGGTGACTAAGGCTGTGTTCGTTTGGGGGTTTTCCCCCAGTTTTGCACTATTCCAGTTTTGATTACATCATCACTTTTTTCACTTTTCTCTCTATCTCTCTCCACTTATTACACCTGCTTACATCATCAAAACTAAACTAAACTAAACTAAAATGTCTAACCGAACAAGGCCTAAAAGTATTTGGAAAACTTCCTCCCTCCTTCCTACATGCATGTACAAGCACATGACTAATAATCCTAGGAAAATCTAGGGGAAAATCTAGAGATCAAAGGGAAGAAGTCTAGTAGGAAATCTAGTAAAAATCTAGTAGTATAAATATACTAGTACACACATATCTATATATACTAGCACAAAAAATAATTATTAGCTCAAAATAATTATTACCAAGAATAACTTAAGTAATTTATTAAGGAAAATAATTTTAAGAAAAGGAAAATCAATTAATAAACAAAATTTTTATTTAACAAAAATCAGGTCGTTACATCAACTCACCATTCCCATGTTCAAAATTGGAATCTTTTCAGGGTGCGAAAATGACATTCATATCGTTTTGTAAAAAGGAGACCCAATTTTTTGACTTTCTCTCCCTTCAAAAAATTTATCTTCTTGTCTTTCTGCTCTGCTTTTTCGTATTCATCTTTCACTATCATTTGTAGTAATAATAGATAGGCATTACTTCAGTCATATTTCCATATTTTTATTCTTTTTCTTCAGTGGACTTACATTTCACTCTAAATACAACTTTCTGAAGCCGTCTTTGATAGATTTGTTTTTGTTTTGGCTCTGTTAACATTGTTTTATTTTTATTAGCAAATATTAATCATTGAAAATAGATTACAATGATTAAAAGGATCATAAGCGATACCCGCCAAACAAGGACCCAAAGGGAAAATAACAAAGGGTGGCAAGGCACCAACCATGACAGTCAGAAAGTGTCATTAAACACAAAAGATGACATTTTAAAAGTCTAGATTTGTTATGACAGTCAAAAAAGTCATCTTATCTATCCTCCATTCGGGAAAAAAAAAAAAAAAAAAAAAAAAAAAAAAACTCAATTCTAGTTCAAACACATGGCTCTCTCATGGCTGCCCAGTGAAGCTCACGTGACGCCCCTTGGGCATTTGTGTGGCGAGCTAATAAGCTAATATTTGCTTGCCCCAGGACTCGAACTCAAAAGACCTTGAGTTCCTACGCGTGTTACCAACTAAGCTAGCATGTTTGCTGACAAAAAATCAATAAAAATATTTATACTCTATTTTCAAAAAAAAATTAAGCTAAACACTTTTAATGTCAATTTTCGATTTAAACTGTCACCACAGACATTTAAAATATAAACCGTCATCTTATACGTTTAGTGACGCTTTTTGACCGTCATCTTTTATGATCAACTTCAATGTCGGCTCTAATTAAAACTGACATTAAAAAGGCTTAGTTTCAATGTCGTTTTTTACGAAAACTGATATTAAAAGGTTTTCCATATGGGCTTCTGGAAGCGCCTTGTTTTAATGTCGGTTTTAAGCAAAAACTGATGTTAAAAAAAGAGATAATAATGTCTCTTTTATTCTAAATTGTCATTTTATATCGCAAAGATGATAGTTTTTATAATACACTAACGGAAATGACTACAATACACACCCCTTTTTAGGCGTACATCATATGCACCAAAGTTATCTGCCATTGGATCTTAAAAAGCTACGAATCTATTACAAAAAGTTATGAATCAATTACTTGTTAACCTGAGCAACAAGTGATCTAGCAAATTGAAGGAAAAAAAGAAGGGTAAATTTCATTGCCCTCCCTTACTTTTTAAACTAATTGTCAGATTCTCCTTTGCCGTTACTTTAAGCCTAACATTTAATTTTTTGTGTGGAATGACCGTAGTACAATTAATATCTATATTCCACCCTGAAATTTTTTTTTTTTTTATAAAAAAAGAGTTAAAAAGTTTTTTTTTTAAAAATTAAATTGTTTTTTTAATTTAAAAACAAAAAGTATCAAAGAGAATTTTTTTAAAAAAAAACTAATTTTTGAAATTTTTTGTGAAAATAGTTTTCTGAGGGAAAAAATAATAAATTTTGAAAAGAAGTTTTTTTTAACTGTTTTTTGAAATACTAAAGTTTTGAAAACATTTTTCTAGATAAAAACTAGTCTTTGGTAAAGCGTTATTTAAAAATAAAATTTTAAAAATAGGTTTTTTTTTTTGAAAATCTGAAAATAAATTTTTTTTAAAAAAGGCTACTTAGCCAAAAATCCAAAATATGTGACATTTTTAAAAAGAATGACAATGAACTTTTGTAATCGAACATAAAAATAAAGAATATTTGACATTTATAAGGGGAAGGAAAAAGAAGTTTTGTATTCGAACATAAAGACAAAAAAAAATTAGTTAAATGTTACTTATTTTTAAAAGTTTCTAATTTCGTACAAAAAATTCAAAAAAAATCAACTCCTGCCTCCTGGCCAACCACCACCCCACCTCGACCGACCACTTCCTGCGATCCAAAAAATTAGTGACATTTCACTAATTTTTAAAAGTTCTAATTTCGTACAGAATTTTTTTTTTCTTAAAAAAATCAACTCCTAGCTTCCGCCGACCACTACACCACCTCCAGCCGACCACTTCTGGCGGCCCAAAAAATTAGTAAGAATTCACTAATTTTTAAAAGTTCTAATTTCGTACAGAAAATTCAAAAAATCAACTCCTACCTCTAGCCGACCACCACCCCACCTCCAACCGACCACTTCCGGTGACCCAAAAATTAGTGACATTTCATTAATTTTTAAAAATTCTAATTTCGTACAGAGTATTGGAAAAAAAATCAACTTCTACCTCTGGTCCACCACCACCCCACTTCTAGCCGCCACTCCCGGCGGTCAAACTCACTACAGGGTGTAGTGAGGAGCGGTCACCGTTCGATGCAGTAATCAATGGTCCAGATTTAAAATAAACTCTTCCATGTAAGAGTATTACATGGAAGAGTTTATTTTAAATCCGAACCATTGATTGTTGAATCCAATGGTCACCGTTGCTCACTACACGTTGTAGTGAGTGCCCTCACTATAGGGCCCCCGGTTCCCACCCACACACCCCCCTCTTTTCTCTTCCACCCACAATTCCGTGTAATGCATCAAGATACTGTATTGGAAAAATGCTAAACTCTGTCCTTAGAGCAAAGGATAATGTGTGAAAAGATATATCGATATTCGAGAAAAATGTATTAATATATATCCGAATGTGTGTATTGTTAATTGTGAGATGTATTTTGAAATCCGGACTCATTTGTCGTTATGCTCCTATTACCCTCCGCCTAACGTGCGGAGGTTAGCAAAGACCATATTAGGGGGTGTTCAAATAATAAAAATATTTTTTTTCAAAAGCTGATACATGTCATTCTCTCACAATTAGGGTTGTCCAGCGGATCATCCGATCCGCTCAATCTGCCAAATCCGTCCAATCCGATCCATCCGTTGACCCATCCGTGAATGTTTGGCTTGGTTCCAGATCAAGAATTTCCTATCTGGCAGTTCCGGATCAGATCGGATCCGCTCGATCCCCTCAATAATCCTTCTTAATCTGTCAAATCCGCCTGATCCGATCTGATCTGATCCGTGAATGTTCGGTTCGGTTCCGGATCTCAAAAACCATAATCCGCTCTGAGCGGATCCGATCCGATCCGATCCGTGGACACCCCTATTCACAATACATCACGTAAAAAGTCGTGAAAAACCAATTTATTCTAAAAACACCATTAGCATAACACTCCCTTAGTATTATTGAGTACCCTGTACTAAAAGATGTGAAGATACAAACCATTGGTTAGTGGCTTAGTGCCCATCGTTAATGGATTGATTGAAAGGGAGACCTGGTAAACGACTCATCATGCTTCCCATTGACCAAAAGATGTGCAAATAATTGTAAACGACTCATCATGCTTCCCATTAACCAAAATAATTGTTCTCTATTATTTCTAGAAATGATAGTGAAAGATGACTACAAAAAAGCAGAGAAAGAAGACATAAAGATGTTTTTGTTTTGAAGGGAGAGAATAACCAATGTTTATTGTATTTGCACATCTTTTTTTTGTTTTAAAAAGATGTTTTTGTTTTAAAAAGATGTGCAAATACAATAAACATTGGTTATTCTCTGCTTTTTGTCTTCTTTCTCTGTTTTTTTTAGTCATCTTTCACTATCATTTCTAGAAATAATAGAGAACAATTATTTTCAGCCATATTTTCTATTTTTTTTATTCTCATTCTTCATTGGATGGTCTTAAATTTTACTCTAAATTAAACTTTCTGGAGCCGTCGTTGAGAGAGAACTCCACCGTAATATCTAAAATATCTGCTTAGCAAAAAAAATATCTAAAATATCTATGGTTTAGATGACAAACACAATTTTGTTAGAGCCAATACAATAACATTTTAGATGGTCATTGCAATGTTTTAAAAACCGGACCGGACCGGCCGGTTCAACCAGTTGGCCCGTCAACCGGACCTCAATCTGATTCGGTTTAATCTAAAAACCGCCCTTCTAACAGAACCGGTCTCTAAATTAATAACCGTCCCGCTAAAACGGTCAAACCGCCGACCCGTAGAAACCGGAACCGGGTTGGTCGAACCGGACAGGAAAATTTACAATGTGCTTCTGCAGTCTACTGCCAAAGAGGCGCACATCATGACGTCAAAAGGTAGCTTCAGTGGTGGACCCCTGCCTGCTCATTTCCTTTATTGACTTCCTAGGCAATTGTAGAGCGCTTCTCATCAATTTATAGGAAGAAAAAAGTTGGGTGGGTTGTTTCCCACCGATGTGGGATAGGGAAAAAAACATATTAGAAATGTAGCACCACATCGTTACATTGTTAAACTTTCTATACAGTTTTTTTTTTCTATATGCTTATTTTCGTAAATTATATATTTCTAATATATTTTTATTATAATTATGACATCACGGTTCGATTCCGGTTCGATCGCGGTTGAACCGGTGACCCATCCACCCGGTCCCTTTTCCGGTTCGCTCTCCGGTCCGGGTTTTAAAACATTGGGTCATTGTATCTAAAATATCTATCATTTAATAACGTTTTCTAGGACTTATGATATTTATGGTTAGCGTGACGAATCAACAATCCTTGCCGTTAGAGATTTGCTCAACCACGAAAAACTTGTGGAAAGGTATGGTGAAGGTGGAATTTTGGGAAGAGTTTCTCACTTCCTATTCAACAATGGGTTGATATGAACCTTGCCAACCCTCCTTGGTCTAGAATTGAAGACAAGGGACGGGACACTATTTATATTTGCTGCAACTTTGGACAAAATATGGTACTGGCAGAATAAGCAAATGTGGGATCCGGAATTTGTATATCCCCAAGAGCCAATGTCAAAGATTCGTTGTTCAGTGGCCGAAGTATTTGATGCTCTAGCCTTCCAACAAATTCTCAATAGTAAAAGGGTAGTGGTGAAATGGCAAGCTCCTCCCAACAGTGTTTTTAAAGTCAATGTTGATGGCGCTTCCAATGGAATTCCAAGACTTGCCTCGGCGGGAGGGGTAATTCGTGATGATGGTGAGAATTGGATTGGGGGTTTTGCATGTAGAATTGGGAATATGGATGGTTTAATGGCTGAACTTTGGGGTATTTGGAGAGGTCTCTTTTCATTTCTAATTTTGTCCTCATTCCGCATGTACTTTGCAGCGTTCCATGCGTTTGTTGGTTGAGGGTGTTTTTGGTCTTTAACCCAATTCATTTCTCTGGGTCAAGCACCCTCCAAAATATGGAAGGCATTAGGCCACGTACATAATCATCTACCAACATCACTATATACCTAGAAAATATACCCAAAATTTGAAAATCAATGGTACAGATTCACTTGGAGTGAATCTGAGCCATTTTATTTACACATTCTGGGTTGTAGGAAAGGTCAGCGCGTAGGGTGACGAGGCAGTTGACCGACCTATAACAGCCAGCCACGTGGCTCGAATAAAGTCCCAAAAGACACGTCATAACTCAGTAGCTAATGATGGCTAAAGGGAAAACCCCACCGCGAGGGTAACAACCTCGAGGAAGGAACGTGACAGAATTGAAGGTGCCCTGAATAAGGGAAACGCCACCTAAAAGGAAGCTCACCCCTCGCGAAGTTCTCAGCGAAGAGGATTGACGCGACGGGGAAGAACGAATGCTCACGCGAGCACACAGATCAAGCTCGCGATTGTACCTGACCAAAAGGCAGGGGTAGGGAAGTCGATACGAGCTCGAATTAGGTCTTGGCGCGAGCCAAAAGGCTCGCAACCAGGCCCAGTGCCACAGGAATAGGGGAGATACAAGTGGCTCGGTGGCTTTAAGGGATTAAGGGTCGCTGCGAGGGAAAACGATGCACTAGAATGACCTAATGGAAGCTTCCTAACGGTCAGTGACATCACCCACGTCGCCCAGGTATACGGAAGGAGCACGTGTCATCATATTATTGGGGAAGTGTCTGCAGCCCAATGATGGGGTACAGATCCCTATAAATATGGGGCATTCATTCACAAATTCCAGGGAGATGGGATTCATCCTTAGAGCACGGAAATTCTAGAGAGAGGAAGGGACTCAAAGCTCTGGAATTGAGAACATACTTCTCGCCGGTCCTTGCGAGCCCGGCTTCCTTCTAGAGCTGTGATTCGAGGACGATGACAATCCAAAGGGGAATGAACTGAACACTGCTGCCTTCTCTTTCTGTATATTTGGCTTAATCCTTCACCCCTCCACACACTCTCTTATTTCTCTGCTTAACCATTAGTTATTGTTAGCCTCTCCAAGTTGATTTTATCTAATTCACAAAGAACCTCTCCAACATAAGGTGACTCCACTGGGGAGGCTTTCATAGCTGATGGTTGACACAAGAAGCCGTTTGCAAACACAACGTGGTGGTTCATAAATACAGGGTTCTTCTTCTCATAACCTTTTGAGTGCCATCGAAACCCTTCATCAACGAGCAATGGAACATCAAACACCTCTGCTAAAAGAAATTCAAGAAGGGGATACTACACAGACACTAGCTGCCAATGCTGAAACTCTACAAATCATTAGGGAGGGACAACAGCAGATGCAACAAAATCAAACCCAATTGCTTTTGGCCATAACCCAACTCACTCAAGCTGTGATGGCCGCTACGGCGCAAACGGCTCCACCAGTGCCCCCACCAAATGTTGTGAAGGGAAACCTGGTAGGCCAGCCCCCACAAGTGGTAAATCCACCTATTGCACCACCAGCTCCGCTACAAAATGGTCATAATCAAAACCCAGTGGTATCTTCAGTCCTACCACCAGGCACACCAGCCGCGGGGGGTGTGGTCCAGCAACAACAACATCAACCATTCCTCACTTTGGCAGATGTCCAAGCTCTCCTACAACAAGAAAAGGCCAAGGCCACATTGCCAACACTACCTAGTCCTGAGATCCAACCACCCTATCCCGCTGTGATCATGGCAATGCCATATCCAGATGGATACGTACCGCCAAAGTTCATCAAGTTTGATGGAAAATAAGGAAGTGCTCAGGAACATGCCACCGTTTCATCGAAACTTTGGGTTTCCACTCCCAAGATGTTAATCTTCGATTAAGGGAATTCTCCAAGTCCCTCACCTCTCGTGCGTACACTTGGTATGTCAATCTCGAGCCTCACTCCGTAAACACTTGGGAAGAAATGGTGAATATGTTTTACACTAAATTCTTCCAAGTGATTGAGAAGATAACTTCACTGAACCTTGTAAACGAGAAGCAAAAGCTGACCGAGGATATCGTTGACTTCATCAAACGGTTCCAAGACAAAGCAGTTCAATGCCACGAGCCAGTACCAGAAAAGCGCTTGGTTGAAATTTGCCTTCTAGGCATGATCAAAGAATACAAGAAACATCTAATTAATGGAAAGTATCACACATTTTCTGCTTTGATGGAAGCAGCATTTAACATTCGCGATACTGTCGATGTAGAAATGCCAAAATCAACATGGAAGACCAGAAGTGGAGGGGTTGCTACTGCGGCCTCCGCGCAAGCCTCGCGAAAGCCACAGGGGGGCGATGGCAACCCCAAAAGAAGAAGCAAGCCTTTTAAGGACTACAGAGAACGAACAAGAGATGCACCTCCATATCCTTGCAGCATAGAGGAGGTCATAGATCTTGTTAACGCATGGGTCGCGGATGGATGTTTGAAACTTCCAGATGTTGAAGTCCAGCCCACACAGCAGGATCGTGCAAACCCAAGGTATTGCGTCTTTCATAGGAAGGTACAACACCCTACGAGTGACTGTTGGACACTTAAAGAAATTTTCAAGAAGAAGCAGGACAACAATGAATTGAGAATTGGTGTAAAGAGAGATGTACGCGATAGGCCCAACCCTCAGCACGGGGAAGGGGTCGCAATGGCGGAATGCAGTAACGGTGGTTATTATGATTTCATGTATGATATGGAGGATGACGTCGAGGAAGTTTATATGACCTCCTTCTACGACCATATTGAAGAGATCGCGAGCTATGACCAGCCCGCTGTGGAGGTAAGTGAAGAAGACAGGCATAAGATCCTGTCTAGGAGCCACAAGTTCAAAACCTTCTTCGATGGGTTGGGCTTTTCCCCCAACGCGAGAGTGCAAATGACCAAGGCAATACTGGAGATAACGAGTGAAGGCCAAGAAGCATGTGTGGTGGAAGGAGGCTCCATCGCGAGGACTATTCGTGAAGATTCAAACACCATATCGTTCTCAGACACAGACAGAAGGGTGCCATTCCCCCACAACAGGCCTTTGTTTGTCACTGCCTACATCAATGGGGTGGAACTCAAACGAGCATTTCTAGATGGTGGGGCATCAATCAACATTATGCCCCTCGATACATTAAAGAAGTTGGATATCCCAGAGCCGCGAATTATTAAGTCACTAGTGGGGATAGTTGGTTTCGGCGGGGAAAAGAAGCCCTCTCTTGGGTACATTGTGTTGGATCTCGCTGTTGGACCCATTAGTGCACCAACGAAATTCCACATCATTGAAGGACCAACGAATTATCATGTAATTTTGGGGCGATCCTGGATGCATAAGTACGCGGTGGTCCCATCGAGCTATCACCAGTGCCTCAAAGGAATCTGGGCTGGAAAGAAAGTGACTATACCCGCGACCGAGAGGCCTTTCGAGGCCTGCGAAGCCCACCTTTCAGATGCGGTATATTTCTCTGAGGCAGAGGAAGCTTGCGAAGCCATTACCGTGAGACCCATTGGGATAAAAATCCCGAAATGGGAAAACATCAAAGGTGAGTCATTGGAACCAGCCCCCGCGAAGCGCTCCACGGTGTTTGACAGGTTGACCCCTCGCAAAATCACAAAGACTAGCGAAGGAGGAAAAACTGTCTATCATTTATGACGGTGTCAGGGGTCAGTAAGTGTTCGTAAGGCTTCTGACCCCCGCGATATAGAAGGAGACGGAGAAGAACTCGAAGTGATTGAGAAACCTAAGCCAGCTCCAGAATATATGCAAGATGGCCCGAAACCTCAGCCGGAGGAGCTCGAGGAAATCGACTTGCGAGATGGAGAAGGCACCGCGAGGCCAGTATTCATTAGTAAATCCATGGGAACTAGTGCTCGAGCTGATCTGGTTGCTTTGCTTCGCAAATATAGTGATGTATTTGCTTGGCACTACGACGAGATGCCTGGTCTGGATCCAGAGCTTGTGACTCATCACCTCGATGTGTTCCCAAATTCTAAACCCATAAAACAGCCACAACGGAAGTACCACCCAGATTTGGAAGAAAAGATCAAGGAAGAAGTGGAGAAGCTCAGGAGTGCAGGGTTCATTCGCCCAATCCAATATCCAACGTGGTTATGCAACATCGTGCCCGTAAAAAAGAAGAATGGCCAGATCAGGATCTGCGAGGACTTCCGCGATCTTAACAAAGCTTGTCCGAAGGATGAGATGTCGTTGCCTCACATTGACACTTTGGTTGATATCACTGCTAGCCATGAAATGTTCTCTTTCATGGATGGATTCAGTGGATACAATCAAATTAAGATGGCACTTGAAGACGCAGAAAAGACTGCTTTTCGAACTCCTTTGGGAAATTTCTATTATATCGTGATGCCGTTTGGTCTTAAAAATACCAGCGCGACCTATCGAGGGCCATGATTGTAATTTTCCACGACATGATTCATCACGCGGTGGAAGTCTACGTCGATGACCTAGTCGCGAAATCAAAATACAGGACAGAGCACCTGCGTGACCTCGAGGGGGTATTCAGGAGGTGCAGAAAGTTTAAAATGCAAATGAATCCCCTTAAGTGTGCATTCGGAGTCACAGTAGGAAAGTTCTTGGGTTTTCTGGTGCACAGACATGGCATAGATGCAGATGAATCCAAGATCCGCTCCATCTCAAACATGCCTCCTCCCCACTCTCAAAGGTCCCTCAAAGGGTTCTTGGGAAAGGTCTCCTATCTAAGAAGGTTTATCCCTGCCTTGGCAGAGATCACTGCACCATTAGGAGACTTGCTAAGGCAAAAGGTCAAGTTCGAATGGGAAGAGCAGCACCAATTGGCATTTGAGAAGGTCAAGGCAGTTTTGGCCTCACCACTGACAATGGTCTCTCCACAAAAAGGGAAGCCACTGATTCTATATCTTACCTCCACCTCGAGATCAATTGGGGCACTGCTGGCTCAAGAAGTGGATGGAATTGAGAAGCCAGTGTACTACATAAGTCGAAAAATAAAAGGAGCGGAGGAACGTTATACCCCAATCGAACACCATTGCTTGGCACTCGTGTTTACAGCACAAAAACTCAGGCATTATTTTCTCTCGTTCAAAGTACAGCTCGTGACTAGAAACGACCCTATGCGGTACCTGCTTTCTCGCCCTGTGCTTAATGGAAGGGCCACGAGGTGGCTGTTAGCTCTCGCGGAATTCGATATAGAGTGCATAGCGCCGCGAGCAATCATGTGCCAGGCTCTCGAGGACCTGTTGGCTCAGTTTCCTAGCGGAGAGTGTGAGCCATTGAACGAATCACTACCAGGAGATAACTTCGAAGCGTTAACGGCCAACTCTGAACAAGAAACCTGGACCCTAAGCTTCGATGGGGCAACAGGGGGTAATTCAGCTGGAGCAGGTGTTACATTACAGAGTGACGGTGGTACGAAGGAGTACCTATCATACAAGCTAGCATTCCAGAGTTCCAACAACGAAGCTGAGTATGAAGCACTTATCCTCGGACTGCTCGCGGCCAGAGAAAAGGGGATCAGAAGGCTCATAATTGTGGGGGATTCAAAACTAATAATTCTGCAAAGCGAAGGTGTTTACGCACTAAAGGAAGCTAACCTCGCACCATATAGGGCAACTGTTCAAAGACTTAGGAAAGACTTTGATGATGTTAGCATCATTCACAAGCCCAGGTCTGAGAATAAGTTCCCTGACGCGTTAGCCACTTTGGGTGCCAAGACAGAGTTTGAAGGAAGCACGGTGGCCATTGAAATCACAAGAAAGACTGAACCATCGTTTGTTGAAGAGGACAAGAGCCCCAAGGATGAGGATTGGCGCGAACCCATAAAAGTGCAGATCGCGATGGGCAGTGGAGGAATCCCCATGATGACCCTGTCGCAATTCACCATTCTAAAGGGCGAGTTGTACTTTCGCGGCCCTCAAGGGTGGCTCGCGAGGTGCATCGATAATGTGGAAGCTAAGGAGATACTGAGCCAAGTTCACGAAGAAACGTGTGGAGAGAACAACGTCGTACTATACAAAAGAATCCAGCGTCAAGGCTATTATTGGCCTACAATGAAAGATGATGCCGCGACCACACTTAGAGAATGCCCTAACTGTTCACTTCACGAAATCAAACATGAGTGCAACTTCTCGAGTGAAGAAACGGATTGGAGGCAGAAATACATTGATTATTTGAAGGAAGGGGCCCTTCCCATGGATCGCGGTGGTATCCGAGAAGTGCAACGCTGCGAGAAAAGATTCTTTGTCAAAGACAACCAGCTCTTTAGAAGGACCCTTGATCATATTCCCCTCAAATGCTTATCGAATGATGAGGCAGAGGAAGTTCTGCACAAGGTACACGAAATGGAACATCCAGGGGGAAGAAAGTTGTATGAGCAGATCACTCATCTGGGTTACTACTGGCCAAGGATGGAAGGAGATTGCAAGAGCCATGTCCGCGGGTGTCACGCGTGCCAGAAACACGAAGATAAGGTGAATGCACCCTCTGTTGAGCTTCGTCACATTCGAGCGCCCTACCCTTTTCACACGTGGGCAATGGATTTAATTGGTCCTATCCACCCCTCCTCGCGAGGAAATCAATGGATTTTAGTGGCAACGGAGATTACCATGAAATGGGTAGAGGCAATTCCCCTGAGACGAGCAACGGGCAACGTAGTGGCTAATTTCATCAAAGAGCACATAATCTGCAGATTTGGAATTCCAAAGGTAATTCTGTCTGACAATGGTACCCCCTTCGTGAAGCAGCTGCTCGCGTCCTATGATGTCAATCAGAAAACTTCAACCCCCCATTACCCTCAGGGAAATGGTCAGGCAGAGGCCACTAACAAGTCCATTGTTAGGATTTTGAGCAAGCACTTGGATGAGAAAGGGGGGACCTGGGCTGAGCACCTCCCAATCGCTTTATGGGCTTATAGAACGGCTAACAGGAAGTCTACGCGAATGAGCCCCTTCAGTCTAGTATATGGAGCAGAAATAGTGCTGCCCGCGGAGATAAGTGTTCCATCTGCACATCTCGCGTTGTCCACCGAAGTGACTGAAGGGGAAAGAAGGGCTGACCTCGAGGCGTTGGACGAGAGAAGGGAGGTCGCGGCTGAAAACCAGGAAAAGTATTGGCAATCTGTGGCCAAGTACTACAACAAAAGTGTGCTCGCGAGAGAATTCAAGGTGGGAGACCTAGTGTGAAAATCAGTTCCTGGGGTCATGCAAAACCTGAAGCTGCCGAAATTCACACCAAAATGGGAAGGCCCCTACGAGGTTATCAAAGCTGCTGAAAGTGGGCACTACAGGCTCGCGAGAGTTAGCGACGGATTTCTCACAGGGCCAATCAACGTGAAGTACATCAAGAAGTATTACCCATAACATGGGCAAACTTTAAGTTGTCTTTTTAATTCTTTTCTTTTGGTTACTTGTTCACAATCAGATGCAACCCTGGGATATTGATTTGACGTATCCCTTGGGTAAAATTATGTCGATTGAAGTTATGAATGAGAAATGTTATCCCCTTGTTTCAAAGTTGTGTTTCATTAATTATCCAAGCACGATAGAAACAGAGGAAAACGGTAGAATAAGATGGGCACCCGCGGTGGTAGCCGCGATATCTCTCTTGGGTACAGCTGGTGGAATTTTATGCCAGACCGTTCGTGGTAGCTGTTGAAACAACTCTTTCTTTCCCAAACTATTTCTAATTTTGAAACGGCTCAGTGGAATTTTATGCCGAGTCGTTTGTGATGAATGAATGGAATGGATGTCTTTTGTTTCTTCTGTATGTTGTTGAATGATTATTTTCCAGAATATTATAATAATACCCCCATTCGTCTCGGCTTAGGGCAAGTAAATACCCCTGGCCTCAGTTGAGATGAATGTAAAATTTATTTATTTATTTATTTATTTTTTGGCTAAGGCATAAAATATAACCGAAGCAATTGATAGATCTTCTCGGATATATTGCCGAGTCAATTGAATGTTCACCATTAAGGTTTGTCAATTGGATGGCCATAATTAAGACTTGTAAAAAATTTGAGAAATTTTCACAAGTGCTGTATCCGAGAGTAATGTCAAACGTCTCGGTGAAAATGTTGAAGTAACGTCTTGGAAGAACGATACTTTTTAACAAGAGTTTGATTGACTCGGTGAAAATATACCGAGATGATTTGATAAGTTATGAGTGGATCTGTTATTAACTTGTAAAACAAGTTGTTCGTTGGGCAATACCCCTGTAGAAGGGTTTTTACGTCGAGCTCGGTTTTTGGGCCGAGATATTTATGTTAGTACCACCCCGAGGGTGTGTGATTTTATCGATGCAATCATTGGATTGGCTCGGTGTAACCGAGCGGTCTTATGGGATGAAACCCATATGTTAGGTTGTGCCTTTGGCCGAAGCCGTTGGGTACGGATACTGAGACACGATTAGAAAGACAACAGTTGAGATCAAAAGATCTTTTCATTAATAAATTTCCGAGAATGTAATACATCAAAAATTTCTTCATAATTTGTATAAGTCTGGAACTCAGCATCCGAGAACAGTACCCTTACGCATAATACTTTCTCAAGTTGTAAGCATTCCATGGCTTGTCCACGAGCTTCCCATCCATGTCTTCTATTTGATAAGCTCCTTTTCCTACCTTCTTAATGACTCGGAAAGGCCCGTCCCAATTGGGCATCAGCTTTTTCTTCTTATTCTTGTCCGTGACCTTTTTGAGAACTAGGTCGTCCGGGCAGAATGTCCTTAACCTAACCGTCTTGTTATATCCCTTCGCAACTTCTTGCTGGTAGGCTGCTAACTTCACCCGAGCTGCATCGCGCTTCTCTTCGGCCAGGTCTAAGTCGTTACTTAGAGCCGTGTCGTTGGTGGTTTCATCAAAATACTCGGTTCGAATTGTGGGTAACCCCTTTTGAATAGGGATTACAGCTTCGATACCGTACGCGAGAGAGTAGGGGGTCTGGCCCGTAGAATGCCTCGGTGTAGTTCGGAAAGCCCATAGGACATGTGGTAGCTCTTCAGCCCATTTTCCTCTCTTAGCAGTTAGCCTGCGCTTGAGGCCGGCCGCGATCGTCTTGTTGGACGCCTCGGCCTGGCCGTTACCTTGAGGATAAACTGGCGTGGAGTTGAAGAAGCGTACCTCGAGCTTGTCACAGACCTCTTTCATTTGCTTCCCAGTGAACTGCTTGCCATTGTCCGCGACGATTGCATACGGAACCCCATACCGAGAGATGATGTTCTGCCATAAGAAGCTCTTCACATTTGCCTCGGTGATGAAGACTAGCGGCTCGGCTTCCACCCATTTAGAAAAATAGTCTGTGGCTGTGATTAGATATCAAAATCCTCTAGGTGCGAGTGGGAGTTCTCCAACGATGTTCAAGCCCCATTGGGCAAAGGGCCATGGACTAGTGATTGGTTGGAGGTCTTCGGCTGGCTGATGTATCATTGGCTTGAACAGCTGGCACTTGTGACATTTCCGAACAAAGTCTTCAGCATCTTCCTTCATCTTCGGCCACCAATACCCCTAAGTGATGGCTCGGTGGGCAATAGAACGTCCCCCCGAGTGGCAGCCTCCACTGCCAGCATGAAGTTCGTGGAGTATTGTGTGGATTTTGTTCTGATGAATCACCATGAGGTACGGTCCTGTCCGAGAACGCCTGTAGAGAGAGCCCGACTGTAAGAGCCAATAGTTTGCAGCCTTGCATCTGATCCGGTGGGCTTCTCGGCGGTCTTCAGGTAGCTTGTCGTCTCGTAGGTAAAACAGGAGTTCATCCATCCAGCTTGGTCCAAGCTCAATATTCATCATTTGAGACCGAGGGGGATCGAAGCTCGGTGAAGAGATTGTTCCGAAGGAAATGCTTCGTTGCTCGGAAGTTTTGCATGCGGATCCCAATCCTGCAAGTGCGTCAGCATGGGCGTTGTGCTCTCGGCCCACCTGGTGTACTTCAATTTCTTCAAACTGCTCGGTTAGACTCCTTGCTATGCTTAGATACTTGGCCATTCTTTCGTCCTTTGTATCATATTCTCCGTTGAACTGGTTTACAGCGAGTTGAGAGTCGCTGTAAACCATTAGGGTCTTTACGTCCATTGCTTCGGCTAGCCGAAGGCCAGCGATCAGTGCTTTGTATTCGGCCTCGTTGTTAGAGGCTGGGAAATCAATTGTGATTGCGGTCTCGTGAATAATGCCCTCGGGGGAAACTAGTACGACACCTGCTCCAGCTCCTCGTTGGTTTGATGCACCATCTACATGTAATTTCCAGGTAGTACATGGAACATGTGCCAAATAGAGAATGGCCCGGTTGCTTGGTTTTCATCCGCGCTCGGACTCGGTTCTCCTATCGAGAGAGGCTTTGGGGTTAATTCAGCTGCGTCAGTTTCTTCCTCCAAGACACTGTTGGTTACGTCTTCAATTGCCACGGGGGCGTTAGGATCTTCGGTGAGTTGCTCGGGTAGGGATGGGTTGGGTTCTTCTTTCTTTTGCTTTTCTTCTCCTGGTGTTAGCTCGGCTATAAAGTCAGCCAACACCTGCGCCTTTATAGCTGTTCTTGGTTGATATTGGATGTCAAAGTTGGCCATTTCACATGACCACTTCGAGACCCGTGTTGAGAGATCAGCTCTTCGGAAAAGTGCCTTCAGTGGATACTCGGTGAGAACGATGATTGTGTGAGCCTGGAAGTAAGGGAGCAGCTTCTGAGATGCAGTTACGAGAGCGAAGGCAACCTTTTCAAGAGGAAGGTACCTTGTCTCGGCTCCAGTCAGCGTCTTGCTTGCGTAATAAATAGGTCGATGCTCAGTTCTTTCTGTTCGGACGAGAACCGAGCTGACTGTGTGTGGAGAGACAGAGAGATAGATGAATAAGTCTTCATTTCTGTCACACCCCGCTCCAGCACAATCTAGAATGCACAAAATGGCATAACACCTGTCACCATCTGTACGCCTTTTAGGCTACTCACAAAAGCTATTATACAAAGCTCAACTAACAACTCGTAACGAATGCAAACAAAAGTTATTATAACACCAAACTCAACTGACATAACCAAAATAGGTGTCCACACCTCCTTAACAACTGTACAGTCAAAATCATTTGACACGTACTCAACCACACTAACTCCACAAAATACTGATTATCCACATCACCCACTGACTGACAAAAACACAGAACACAACCTCTAGGAACACCTGACTAGCACTCTGGCACTGTAGTGGACCGACGTCTAGCTCAACTGAAAATCTGCAACCAAAAAGGTTACAGGAGAATGTACCTTAGCAACATAATAAATGGAAATGATAAGTATTTAGATGGATCGAAGCATAAACACACACCAACACATTTGCTTAAACAATTCAGATGGATCACAGTTTTAAACATCAAACCCACACTTTTATCTCAAAAACACCGCCCACCATATTTATTTCAAAAATGCAGCCCACCGGCTCATCTCAAAACATGGCCCACCGGCCCATCTCAAAACATGGCCCACCGGCCCATCTCAAAAACACGGCCTATCGGCTCATCTCAAAAACACGGCCCACCGGCCCATTTCATCAACACACCTCTGCAGGTTTTGCAAAATATTTCACATTTTCTTTCACAATATAAAATAATATCAAATCAATTTACCCAATGTGCCAACGAGTCGCCAACCTCACGACCGGGAGTTATGACGGTACCGTTACCTCGCTCACAGGCTCACATATAGTGGCGGTGACGAGGGCCATTCTTTATCACCAATGGTAGGTGCAGCCCACACAGAAAGCAAGAACTAAGTTTGCACTGCTCACATTTGGCACAGCCCACGAATGCAAGTTGCCAACCTTGCAAACTAAAATATTGGCACAGCCCACGCTACAAGATGCCAACCTTGTAACTTTTTGGCTAAAATGCTGGCACACAGCCAGATGGCACAGCCCACGAATGCAAGTTGCCAACCTTGCAAACTAAACATTGGCACAAGAGGCATAAAATATTCTCTTTTCACCCACCAGAAATCATTTGATCCATCACTGAAAATCATTTAATCCGTCCAAACACAATATTTTTAACATATACAAAAATCACAAGGAGAGTTTTCAAAACATCAATAATCACACCACACATTTGAAAACACCACATAAACACTACACATTTCTATTTATTATAGAGGCTGTACATTCTCACCTGTCACAACAGAACCAACTCCGCCATAGACTTAACCTCTATGCACCAGAAGTGTCACCACGACCATCTTACAGTATCATCACCTATGACATCAATTATGTATCACCCATAAGCTCTCTACCAAAAATTCAAGCCCAAATGCAAGTGAAATGCATGAAAATGCATACTACGACTCAACAGTGCTGCGCTCTACGAATTTTCAGAATTAATTTACTTATCCGATTCCCACGAAATTTTTACCACAAACTCCAGACTCATACTTCATCATCATATCCAAAATTCAGAATTTTCTGAGCTCAACAACAATTTTTAAACAACCTCCAAACAGACCCATAACTTGCTGCAAATTCCCCAATCAGAATTTTCTCCAACTTCAAATTAAAAACTGTTATTCTCTGGAAGAAATTAAGGCACAACCCATACATCATTTCGAAGGTATATGAGTCTAGTTTCATAATCAGAAGACGGTGTGCCAATCGGATACCCACGCTAGAAGTTATGACCGTTTTCCTAAGACATGTCAGTGCTGTCTGCACAAACACGAACCTGACATCCAACTGGTTCACGAATTTTCATATTTTCTGTACTTCTAATTAAACTCTGAAATTTTTATACAACACACACGACATCCATGGGTAGCTACTGTAAAAACCTCGTAAATTTCCGACTTCAATAACCCTGTCTTAAAATTCGCCAAAAACCATGGCAGATGTGATTTTTCACAAAATCAGTCAGTGAACCCTTCACCTTCCTTTCACGAATTTCATAAAATCAAACCCCAAATCACTCTTATGAGATGCAAAATACCAAATTAACCTGTATATGAACATCATAGCTTAAGAATTTTGGAAATTAATCTTCAATTCGTACCTCAATTTGGGTTTTCCCCAATTTTTCTTCTTCTTTCCTCTTCTTCTTCTTTCTTCTCCTTCTTCTCTTCCTTTCCCTTCTTCTTTCTCTTTTCTTCTTTCCTTTCCTTTCTACGTACTGATCTCTTTAAGGGAGAAAATATCCCCTCAACTGAATTATTGAGGGGAAAATGATTGGGTGTGGGTGAGAACAAGCCCCGTTTCGACCGTGCAGTCCAGATATTACCTCAGAAAATTCTAAAAATTTTACCATGGCTCCCTTGAGACTAACCGCGGTCTCGGTTTATCCAATAACATTCTCATAAGTACTCCAAAATGTGTATCAAATATTTTTGAAATAATCCGGGGTGTTACAATTCTCCCCACCTTATGAAATTTCGTCCTCGAAATTTTTCTTCCCATTATCAAATAATTTTCTGCATTACTTCGCACCTTCCCAAGTACCTTGCTCAATCTAATGAATTCTCCACAACATTTTCCCAACGAAATTATTTTAGAGCACAATACTTGATCCCATATACAAAAATTTTCGTAGTTTCTTCACATAGCACGAATATTCCTTTAGTTACCCAATTTTCAATTCGCCTTCCCAATAAATTTCAACACAATAAACTTGACCCAAAGAACTGTAACGAGATAAAATATTTAAGCTCCTTCAGAAATTCTAATCAATTTCCCAAACACATGTCACCTCATCAAACCAAATTCAACATTCCTCGTAACGCCTCACGAACTTTTTGACCACTTAAACATCATCCTCACAATCTTTTTTTTTTTCCGTTCAAACCCAACTTTGTCCCTGAATATTAACAATATCCTCTGCACAACCACTAGCTTACCCAAAACCTTTTTTTTCTTCCACCTTCTCAGACACTCTAATCATTCTATCTGTCCAACAAACCACCAAATTTTTGAGGAGGAACCCCATTGTTTATCTATCATTCAACAATGCCAATTATATTCCATACTCAACTGTAAACAGGCAGCACACAATTCTATAAACTCCGATTCAACTCTGCCTCAATGACAAATACCCATAAATTGATCGCTCAATGCTCCTCACTTTAGTAATCAAACTACAGTTTCCACTCAATCCATGGTTGCCAACCAATCAAATGTTTTGCCCTTGGGTGTATTGCACCTCTCAAAATGCAACTACAAACATTTCTGTTTCTTTTTTTTTTTTTTTTTTTCCAACACTTCCCTCTAGAACATAAAATCATTTAGGCTTTCTGAATCACAAAAAAAATCCTTAATATCATCATATACTTAGTACTAAGGACAAACTTCACACAAACCAGTAAATAATTTGCAGCTCTAACATATTTTAATCATCTCAACAGGTCACATATCAAAATACCTTATTCGTTCTTGCTCCCGAATTTCGTAACACTCGTTAATAGAAATATACTTAAGCACCAAGGAAATTCTCAAGCACCCAAACATCCTATGGTTCATTGTTTTCATATGCAACATCATTCACCCAAAAATAACCTCAATTTACACTCACTACACATCAAGGTCATATGCTTTCACTTACTATGACATACTCACAAAAATAACTTCAGTATCATGATCAACAACCCAACTAGAGCTAAGTTTTACCCAATTATTCTTATCTCTTATAATCCTCTCATGATAAACAGTCATTCATATTTCCACATACACGACCAAGATGACATCCCACCAAACCTCAAATTTTCAAATCCTAGAACAGTACCCAGTCAGTCATTGTGCACTCTTTAACTATATTGAGTCAATAACACTCTCATTTCCCAGTAAATGGCGTATGGAAAGGACTTTCACCTTATCTCACCTGAAATAATGCTTGAAAAATCATGTAACGTTCACAAAGGTCGATCACACTGTAGTCTAAAGGAAATTAACATATAACCTTAAACCACCTTGATCATTATATCCAACAATGGAACTTCCATAATTATATCAATCCCAAAAGGAGATCTATGAAACATGAAGTGCTCCTAACTGATGAAGCAACAATCTTTAATTATACATTATAACAACCTCACCCACCAAAATCTCAACAACCCAATTCAGTGATATTAAAAAATGTCCAAAACTTTCAACTAAATAGAATCCAACTAAAGATCTAACTTCCACAGTCCTTTCTCCCAGATGTCTACCAATTTTGCTGTAAAAACTCACACTTTTTTTTCAATTTTTTTTTTCCAAACCCCACAAAATACATCACCCGAAGAATCCACGTACCCACCATCACCTTTGGATTGAACTTACGTCGCTCTTAACACCATTTCCATTTTGTTATCCACATTCACATTCCCATCCATGAATACACCTATTAATATAATCTCTTTGGTAGCCATCCGAAACTAATTTCACTTATGATACTCATCAAAATCTTGTATCATTTCATGCTCTTCAAACACGTTACTATAATCCCAAACCTCCAAATTTCCACACCTTTTTGCATGCCGTAACCGTAACTCAAAGCTAACATATCTTTCAACTATTTATATATTTCCACAAATGCACAATACATAAAGCGCTGTCTCTCAAGAAATGTTAAGGACCCAAACCCAAATTGGTAACAATCAACTCATCATGTATCAACAACCTTTCAACCAAATAAAATATTGACTACTTCATCTGTTACAATCCACAATATCACAATTCGTCAAAACCCATTTTTAATTCTATTCGGTACACCCAATACCTGTTTCCTCTTAGCTATGACAATTCACATACTCAAGTTTACCCTTTAAAATATAACACCCTCACAATATTTTGAACATCGAAGATAGATAAAAGTCCAAATCCTATTGAATACCTCAAATAACCCCTCTTTTTTTCACTGTACATCTCAATATCCGTAGAACTACCAAAACCCATGAGCAATATCAAATACGGATTCTACCTTAGCACACAGCTTTAATAAACCAACTCCAACTTCGTAACCAAATTGATCACCCCAACACATAATTACTCCCTCAATGTGCTGACAAAGATCATATAAAAATTAACATGCACCCAAATTACACATGATAGTAAATAGCTCAATACTAATGATCTCCAAAGATATACAAGATCGTGGGACCACGACAGCCTAGTCATGCATAAGAAAATTATCTACAAACCTCAAGTACTTGGACTAAACATTTTATCTCACTCCATTCATTATCCTCAATATCCATACCACTGCCTTCAATGCCCTCGAAGTTATAATCAACACGCGTATACATTTTCCTCATCACTAGTCTATCTTATTGGAAATACGTACCACATCTTCCAACTAATTTTATACCTTTATAGAACCAATAACTCCAATAAATTCTTTATCATCCGCACCATGTCCTCATTTCCGAACACATTAAGCACCTAACACATCGACCAAACGCAGGATCATACACTTTCATAGTAAATACACAGATATGCTATTTCACTTCGACACCTGCTCTACTGCATGTACTTCTTTACACACCTCCATCCACCCACACGTGGTAATAGAGTGACATCAGAGGTTTGTTTTGAAGTGTGCTGGCCAGTCACTCTTCAAATCAATCCGCCATGTCATTCTTAACCACCACGCTGAGCATTTTCTCTGCCAATCCCTGCCAATCCCATCATAACCTCCAACATTCTAGCATTTGGATCAAACTAATTTACTTACTCATGCTGCACCTCATGTCCTCCACACTAACACACGCAAATATATGACACCTCTGTCCCATCACTTTCTTCTATCAAGCTGCTGCAAAAATAAAACATAGAAAATATGCATGAATCTTACATGTATGAATGCACCCACTACCCTCACCCCTGTGACACTCTTCTCAACATTCTAGGTTTTACCTAGACTCAAGAACTTAAAACAACGTCACCTATGGTCCACCACAAGTGCCACACTCTCAAAAAGTCTACAGAACCTATAACCTAGGCTCTGATACCAAAATTGTCACACCCCGCTCCAGCACAATCTAGAATGCACAAAATGGCATAACACCTGTCACCATCTGTACGCCTTTTAGGCTACTCACAAAAGCTATTATACAAAGCTCAACTAACAACTCGTAACGAATGCAAACAAAAGTTATTATAACACCAAACTCAACTGACATAACCAAAATAGGTGTCCACACCTCCTTAACAACTGTACAGTCAAAATCATTTGACACGTACTCAACCACACTAACTCCACAAAATACTGATTATCCACATCACCCACTGACTGACAAAAACACAGAACACAACCTCTAGGAACACCTGACTAGCACTCTGGCACTGTAGTGGACCGACGTCTAGCTCAACTGAAAATCTGCAACCAAAAAGGTTACAGGAGAATGTACCTTAGCAACATAATAAATGGAAATGATAAGTATTTAGATGGATCGAAGCATAAACACACACCAACACATTTGCTTAAACAATTTAGATGGATCACAGTTTTAAACATCAAACCCACACTTTTATCTCAAAAACACCGCCCACCATATTTATTTCAAAAATGCAGCCCACCGGCTCATCTCAAAACATGGCCCACCGGCCCATCTCAAAAACACAGCCTATCGGCTCATCTCAAAAACACGGCCCACCGGCCCATTTCATCAACACACCTCTGCAGGTTTTGCAAAATATTTCACATTTTCTTTCACAATATAAAATAATATCAAATCAATTTACCCAATGTGCCAACGAGTCGCCAACCTCACGACCGGGAGTTATGACGGTACCGTTACCTCGCTCACAGGCTCACATATAGTGGCGGTGACGAGGGCCATTCTTTATCACCAATGGTAGGTGCAGCCCACACAGAAAGCAAGAACTAAGCTTGCACTGCTCACATTTGGCACAGCCCACGAATGCAAGTTGCCAACCTTGCAAACTAAAATATTGGCACAGCCCACGCTACAAGATGCCAACCTTGTAACTTTTTGGCTAAAATGCTGGCACACAGCCAGATGGCACAGCCCACGAATGCAAGTTGCCAACCTTGCAAACTAAACATTGGCACAAGAGGCATAAAATATTCTCTTTTCACCCACCAGAAATCATTTGATCCATCACTGAAAATCATTTAATCCATCCAAACACAATATTTTTAACATATACAAAAATCACAAGGAGAGTTTTCAAAACATCAATAATCACACCACACATTTGAAAACACCACATAAACACTACACATTTCTATTTATTATAGAGGCTGTACATTCTCACCTGTCACAACAGAACCAACTCCGCCATAGACTTAACCTCTATGCACCAGAAGTGTCACCACGACCATCTTACAGTATCATCACCTATGACATCAATTATGTATCACCCATAAGCTCTCTACCAAAAATTCAAGCCCAAATGCAAGTGAAATGCATGAAAATGCATACTACGACTCAACAGTGCTGCGCTCTACGAATTTTCAGAATTAATTTACTTATCCGATTCCCACGAAATTTTTACCACAAACTCCAGACTCATACTTCATCATCATATCCAAAATTCAGAATTTTATGAGCTCAACAACAATTTTTAAACAACCTCCAAACAGACCCATAACTTGCTGCAAATTCCCCAATCAGAATTTTCTCCAACTTCAAATTAAAAACTGTTATTCTCTGGAAGAAATTAAGGCACAACCCATACATCATTTCGAAGGTATACGAGTCTAGTTTCATAATCAGAAGACGGTGTGCCAATCGGATACCCACGCTAGAAGTTATGACCGTTTTCCTAAGACATGTCAGTGCTGTCTGCACAAACACGAACCTGACATCCGACTGGTTCACGAATTTTCATATTTTCTGTACTTCTAATTAAACTCTGAAATTTTTACACAACACACACGACATCCATGGGTAGCTACTGTAAAAACCTCGTAAATTTCCGACTTCAATAACCCTGTCTTAAAATTCGCCAAAAACCATGGCAGATGTGATTTTTCACAAAATCAGTCAGTGAACCCTTCACCTTCCTTTCACGAATTTCATAAAATCAAACCCCAAATCACTCTTATGAGATGCAAAATACCAAATTAACCTGTATATGAACATCATAGCTTAAGAATTTCGAAAATTAATCTTCAATTCGTACCTCAATTTGGGTTTTCCCCAATTTTTCTTCTTCTTTCCTCTTCTTCTTCTTTCTTCTCCTTCTTCTCTTCCTTTCCCTTCTTCTTTCTCTTTTCTTCTTTCCTTTCCTTTCTACGTACTGATCTCTTTAAGGGGGAAAATATCCCCTCAACTGAATTATTGAGGGGAAAATGATTGGGTGTGGGTGAGAACAAGCCCCGTTTCGACCGTGCAGTCCAGATATTACCTCAGAAAATTCTAAAAATTTTACCATGGCTCCCTTGAGACTAACCGCGGTCTCGGTTTATCCAATAACATTCTCATAAGTACTCCAAAATGTGTATCAAATATTTTTGAAATAATCCGGGGTGTTACAATTTCCCCGAGGCATCTCCAGTAATGGAGGCTCGGTTAGATAGGTCTTAAGGCGCTGCAGAGCCTTCTCACATTCTTCTGTCCACTGGAATTTCCTCTTGCTTGTTTTGATTGATTGAAAGAGAGGGCGGCATACGTCGGCCGAGCGGCTGATGAAGCGGTTGAGAGCTGCTGCCATCCCAGTTAGCCTTTGGACTTCTTTGATTGTGTTCGGTGAAACGAGCTGTTGTATTGCTGTGACTTGGCTCGGATCTGCTTCAATACCCCTTCTCGTCACCAAGTGGCCTAGGAATTTCCCTGAGCCAACTCCGAAAGAGCACTTCTCGGCGTTGAGTTTAAGGCTGTGTTGCTTCAGCACCGTGAACATCTTTTTGAGGTCTGTAATATGATCTTTCTCTTGTATGCTTTTCACCACCATGTCATCAATGTAGGCCTCCATCGTGTCCCCGAGCTGATCTTTGAACATCCGAGATACCATCCTTTGGAAGGTAGCCCCGGCGTTCTTCAGCCCGAAGGGCATGACGCGGTAGCAATAGAGACCTCTATGTGTGATAAAGGCTGTCTTCTCCATATCCTCCGTGTCCATAAAGACTTGGTGATAGCCCCTATAAGCATCCATGAAGCTCAACCGAGCGTGCCCAGCCGTAGCGTCCACGAGTTGGTCTATCCGAGGGACTAGGAAACAGTCCTTTGGACAGGCATCATTCAAGTTCGTGTAGTCTACGCACACCCTCAGCTTGCCGTTCTTCTTTGGGACTACCACCGTATTTGCCAGCCAGGTAGGGTACTGGACCTCCTGGATTGCTTGGGCTTCCAATAGTTTGTCAACTTCCGATTCCACCGCGTCGGCGTGAATAACAGAAGATCTTCTCGGTTTTTGAATAACCGGGCGCCTCAAGGGGTCAACATTAAGCTGATGCTTGATGAATCTCGGGTCATCCCCGGGCATCTCGTACGGAGTCCAAGCAAACACCTCGATGTTTGCCTTGAGAAAGGTCACCATCTCTTTCCTTTCGGCCTCGGTTAGGGAGGAGCCGATTAGGAAGAAACGGCTTCCATCCTCATTGATTGGGACTATAACGAGGTCTTCTACGGAATTAGCCTCAGCTGGCCGACCAACATCTTCCAAAACGGGTTTCCCGGGCACCTCCACCCACTGCACCTGCTTCGGTTTCTTCTTTTCCTTTCTGCCCACGGTTGAAATATAGCATTTCTTCGCAGCTATCTGATCCCCCCGGACGTCTTCTTGCTTCCCATTGGCTCCAATAAACCGTAAGACTTGATGATACGTAGAGGCCACGGCCTTCATCGCATGGAGCCAATTTCGTCCGAGAATGATATTGTATGGGCTTGGAGAGTTTACGACTATAAATTCTACCAGCTTAGTTACCGAGCCAGTAATGACAGGAAGTGTGATTGTGCCGAGTGGGTACACCGGGGTTCCACTGAAACCGACAAGGGGGACCTCGGAGGGCTTGAGGTCCTTAGAGGTAAACCCGAACCGCTTAAAGAGCAAATAGTACATTACCTCGGCGGCACTCCCTTGATCTATCAAGATTCTTTCCACCTTGGCCTTTCCAACTTTGAGAGTAACCACGAGAGCGTCATTATGGGGGAACTGCACCCCTTCTAGATCCTTCTCGGTGAACGTAATCGTCCATTGAGAGCCCTTGGTCGGGAGCTTCCGCTTTGGTTGCTGTTTCACCGAGAGCACCTCCAGTGCTTTGGTAGCTTGCTCGATTTCCTTGTACACCCGAGCCTCTAGCATTCTTGTAACCGGTCCGTGGATCACGTGCATCACCACCACATCCTCCTGAGCACCCCCAGCAGCAGCTGCTCCTTCTCCCTGTGCCCGAGCTACGGTTTTGTCCTGGTCAATGTAGGCGTCTAGGTTCCCAGCCGCGACGAGAGTTTCCAAATATGCCTTGAATGGCCTGCAGGAGGTGGTGTAGTGGCCTTGCTCTCAGTGGTATGTGCAGTAGACTTTTCTGTCCTTAGTTTTATCATGGGTTCCCATTTTGTGGTCCGGCCAGTGAAAGAACCCTTCATTCTCGATCTTACGGAGGAGCATGTAGATTGGCTCGGTAAATACAGTGCGCTCGGCAACAAAGTCACTTGCCTTCGGGAGTCTCTTTACCGCTCCTGTTTTGATGGTGTTCACTGCCTTCTTCTGATTTCCCGAGACATGGATGACCCTTGGAACGAAGGAGGAGGTTGGAGCATCACGCTCGGTTAAGAGTTCCTCAAGCTCGATATATTTGTTTATCCGCTCCATCAAGTCATCCATATTCCTCGGTGGGTGCAACATCAGATCAGTAAAGACAGGGCTCTTACTTTCCAAGCTGTGCTTGAAGTGGGTCGCGGCAAGAGTCTGGTCGCAGCCCTAGACCTGGTGAAACATCTCCCAGTACCTTGCAGCATACTGGCGCAGGGTCTCATCCGGGCGATTTCTCAAACCGAGAAGAGAATCCACCTCTTTTTTCTGTATATTGCTCGTGACGAACCGAGACAGGAAAGCTCTCTCTAGGGCCTCGTAACTTCCGATGGATCCTTCTTCAAGCTTGTTGAACCAGAGGGATCCGAGAGTCCCCAGGCTGGTTGGAAACACCTTGCACATGATGGCTTGATCCGAGGTGCAGAGGTTGATGATCTGCCTGAAGTAAATGAGGTGGTTGTATGCGTCCGTTAGGGTGTCGTAACGGTTGAACTTCGGCAGAGTGAACCCAGCTGGCAATGTCGCCAAGGCGATCTCCTTTGTGAAGGGAGATTAGGCCAACTGTTTCAGTCGCTCGTCAACACTCGGTAGTGGAGGGAGAGACGACAGAGGGGGAAGGGACGGAACAGTAAAACCTTCACTGGTATGGGAGCGCTTCTCGGTGTGTGTTCGGTGCTCGTGATGCGTCGTTTTTTCCTCCCGGTGCCAAGACCGTTCTCGGTGGACTTGCTCCTTCCGTTTCCCCCCAGCGTCGTTATGGTGAGCCTGCTCTTCAGTCCGGTATGCATGACGCTTTCTCGTATCTCCATTTTGGATGACTGTGAGATTTTGCTCCTGCGAGGAAGCTTTCTTCAAGTGCTCCACCCGAGCTCGGAGATCGGCGGAGTTTGTTGGTCGCAGGGGAGTCCTATGGCGACGTCGACCAAAAGAGCGCTCGGTGAGAGCTGCCTCTTTAGGATCCTTTCGGAGATAGATCGGTTTGTATTCGCCATCTTCAAAATAGTACACCGTCTCATGAGATGCGGATAACTGGGAGTACGGCGAACGAGCACTCGATTCAGAGATTTGGGAAGACCGGTGTTATGAAGAGTCGCCTCGGTGATCCCTTGAGAAGTGTTCGGTCGACAGGTTTCTGTGCCGAAGCACGAGAGCCTTATTTTGAGCCCTCCCATTGGTAGGATCACCGAGTCGATCCTTAGCCGAGCCCCTTTGGCCGAAAACGCCCCCTCGAGAGGTTGCAGTGGTTTCCGCGACTGTCTTCCTTTTAACCGTCTCGGTTAGCTTAGAAAGCTGGGCCCTCATCGCTGCCATCTCGGCGTCTCGCTCTTCTAGGTGGTGAGTGAGTTGCTGGATGGTGAGTTGCTGTGAGTCTGGGCTCGGAGTGAGTCTGACGTGACCCGTCGGAATGGAGACGGAGATGTGAGGGGTCCCTTTGGGATCTCTGGAGGAGGAGGGGTGGAGTGGATCGGTGGGGTTTGGTGGTTGAGTTAGCTCGCCACCCATTTCGAGTCAGGAGAAGTGAAGAAAAGAGGGTAAAAGCGGCGGATCTAGGGAGGAGCACCGGAGGTTCTGGGTGGAATCCCCAGCGGAGTCGCCAATTGTGGTGTCCTCAAAATCCAGTAGAGCCTCTTAAACATAGAGTGAGACCCTCCACAAGTCCCTACACATGTAACACACGCCGTTAGTGCCAAACCTGGCCGGAATGTGGCCAGGGAAGGCACTCCGACGATCTAGTGAGAGATCGGAGAAGAAAGGTATTGAGAGAACAAGTTTAGAGAGAGAAAGTGTTGTCCTTTACTAGGGTCTCTTCGCTTCGCCTATATAGGCTTCCCAGGGACAGGGGCAACCCAGTCATGTCGGCTCACGTGACGTCACCGAGCGTCATGGGTTGGCCTCACGAGTATTACATTCATGAATTGCCCAATGGGGCTGCGACATGTGGCATAACCGCTTGGCGGGGCTCACGCTGACACAGAAACAGCTGCAAAGTGCACATGGGCCTTCCCCAGTTTGTTACGAGTGTTAACCGCCTCGGGTGACATCACAGGGGACGTCACCGATATCTCGGATTATCCTTCCGAGCCATCTCGGATGCGATCCGTCATGGATGGCTCGTCCGGTTCACGGTATGTCGGCCGAGACACCGGTTTGATTCGGAGAGGTTCGTCTCGGTTGGCCCGTTACGCCTCATTCAGGAGCTGGGCCTGGTGATCTGTTTGGGCCTGGGTTATACCGAGCCCCTTCACTGAGTCCCATTAGAACTGTTAGATTTCGGCCCACTACAATACAATAAATGGTTGACTTGCAAATCCACCCCTGGGACCTATGGGATTTATTGAAACACTGGTCAAAATTTGAGAACATATGAAGATGAAAGTGACAATCCTATGAATACCAGATCATATCTACACCACTACAAATCAAATAGAGCTGTTTTTTTGCTTGTTGTCTTCAATACAACTGTTGCCAGAACAATTTCAAGTTGGTACTAATGATTTGGGAGCTAATACGGATGAGGAAAAAAAAACACATAGATCTGATGGACAAGAAGAAACGGCAAACCACAAAAGCAACATGGGGAAAAAAAATGAATTCAAAGATCAAAGTATACCCATACAATTGCAGTTGGTAAGTACACAATCTGTGGGAGGAATAACAGCGGCCACGAGAGACATCGAAAAGCGGCTAATTAACCGATTTACCGTTTTTTTTAAACTTTATTAAATAAAATGCACGTTTTTTAACTTAATTCCCAGGCTACGTGAAGTCGGGGTTAGCAACCACGTTTTCTTGAAAACGTGTTTGGAAATCACGCTTTCTCGGTTGGTTAAGCCGGATTAACCGAAAAATTAAGTTGATCGTAATCCGGTTTGAAAGCATGGTTAGCAAACACGCCTTATAAAAGCGTGGTTAGCAAACACGATTTATGAATAATAAAACTGAAAGCGGGGTCGCCTAATAAAAGCGGGTTTACCAAACCCGCCTTCTAAAAGCGGGTTTACTAAACACGCCTTCTAAAAGCGTGGTTAGCAAACACGCCTTTAGAAGGCGTTTTTGGTAACAACGCCTTCATATGCTGTTGTGGACAGTTCCATGTTTTGCGTTACTTGTCTTTTCGAACCTAACCAAAATTGGTTTTTTTTTTTTATATTTATTTTTATCATGAATGAAATTAAAAATGGTTGTGGACAAACAACAAAGACATCAAAAATTTATACCAATGAGGAGATTCACTTTAATTAAATCCCTCATATTCCCTAACCATAAAAAATAAAAAAATAAAAAATTACCTTTTCCATATGCAAAAGACTATATAATGGTTATGACGAGTGTAGACACCCCGATTTTGAACCCGGGATGCGCTCGAACATTCCCGATGATGAAACGGACCAATCATGACTACCCGAAACTTGTGAAAACGGCTTGAACTTGGTCAAAATCAACCAAACATCACCAAATAACCCAAAATAACCCAAGCATTGTTAAACTAAGTTAAACCACCAACTTGCCACCAAGAGCCTTGAGCGCTCAAACCCCTGAGAAGCACCTTGAGCGCTCAATCCTACAGCTTTGAGCGCTCAACTCTGATCCAGTCAAGAATCTGCAGAGTATCTCATCATGAGATTTTCTGCATGGGAGCGTCTGGGGTGATCTTATACGATCCTAATACGTATAATACACTCTAGGTTCACCCTAAATCTACTCCTAAATCTACTCCTAACCCATCCCAAATACAAAACCCACTCACTCTCTCTCTCTACACTTCCCTCCCACTCACTCTATTTAAACCAACCATCACCTCTGGTTGTGGGGTTACGAATTCTGATACTTCAGCTCCCTCAACCCCTCCTGAGATCACACTCTCTCTCTCTCTACAACTCCACTTCATATCATCAAAAACCACCAAACAAAACCACCTTTCAAGCCCAAAATACCATCCCCATCGATCATCCATTGATCAATTAACCCCACATACTGTTTTCACCCATCCAGAACACTAACCACACACCCATAATCTTCCACCCCAAAGCCCAAAATCAAGTTCAAGCTTTCAATCAAGCCAAAAGGTAGTTAAACATGTGAATATTTCACTGTTTTGGTCCTTCTGAGGAAGACCAGTAGGTCTAAGCAAGTTTTCTGTACTTGCATTGGGCTTACAGGGTCTAAAATAATCAGACAGAACACTTTCAAAACTTGCAGTTACAATAGGGGTTGAGCGCTCAAGCCTCAGGCCTTGAGCGCTCAATCCCAGTTCTGGACAGTTTATGTTTTGCTGACTTCTGTGCCTTTTTTTGGTTTTGATAGTCATTTAATGGTTAATTATGCTCATTTAACTCTCAAAACAGCTTATTTCCACTTCAAAATCACATGCATGAGTGCAAATTAACCATTTTATGATGATCAAGCATCAAAACCTTTGAAAGTTTTATATTTGAGTGCAAGACAGGGGCTGTCCAACCTCCTAAACCTTTATTTTATGCACTTGTGGTCCTGAGAATCACTCAAAATCTATTTTCAAGTCAAAAATCAGAAAGCCATATGATGGCTTGAGCGCTCAAGGTCAAGCCTTTGAGCGCTCAAGCTGTTCTTGGCTGATTTGCACATTCTCGGTTGATTCAATGATGGATCATGGTCTAACTTCTTTCTGGTGTGTATGCGTTGTTATATATGTGCTTATGATATGGATCTCTCTCTCACATATTCGTTTGAGTGTTTTCCTTTGTTGATTTATAGTGTTCTTCTTCTTTTATCATTCTTTGAAAGATCAAAGCTTTATTTTCTAGTTTATTTCTTCATTAAAAAGGATTTATTAGTGATTGATCTTGCAAAGAATGGGCAAAGGAGTAATGAAGAGACTTAAATTCACAGAGTCCAGAAACTGGATAGAGCGCTCAATCCAAGATCCTTGAGTGCTCAATCTGGTCAGGATGGGTTTGAGCGCTCAAGCCATTACCCTTGAGCGCTCAATCCCTATTCTGGGATCCAGATTGTAAGTCAGTTTAGTAATTCTCATGTTCATAATTTCTTGGGTTTCTGTACAGTTCCTGTTGTGGTTTACTTCTGTAAATATTTGTAGTAGTTTTATTTATTGTTATCATCATCCTCATGTAAATCATCACGCACAAGCATTCATGTTAGATTTGTGTTTTATATTTTCTTATTTTTCACGTGATTCCCATCCCCGATTCCCCATTTTCGTGGTTAGAATTAAATTTCAAACATTTTCAAAATCCCACAAAATATTGAGTAGAGACCGGTTCACGGACCGGGCGAGAGGGGTGCCGTAAAACCCTTCCTCTCTTGTAACCAAACCCCCGAATCCGAGAAATCTTTGGTTTCGCCATGATCAGTAAAATCTTTTTCAAATGGGCAAACGAGTCATTTTTTGATCGGTTTCTCGGGTTCGGACCTCAAACCCGGGTGGCGATAGAACAAAAAGACTCATCAATCAATACTATGACTTCATAAGGGCAACAGAGATCGATTATGTGGCATGACTAGTGACAACAAGGGCAAAAGATAAACGGATGAATCTGTAAGTTCCTCAATTCCCATACGTGCAAACAAAGGAAAAGAAAGACTGATAAACAGATGAATCTGAGCGCTCTCTCTCTCTCTCTCTCTCTCTCTCTCTCTGTGGGTGTGCACCCACACGTGTTCTCCTCAATTTCATTGTAGTTATGAAACCTCTTTAGGTTCCCTGAGGATGAGCTCATGATATAACAATAGAACAAAAAGACTCATCAATCAATACTATGACTTCATAAGGGCAACAGAGATCGATTATGTGGCATGACTAGTGACAACAAGGGCAAAAGATAAACTGATGAACCTGTAAGTTCCTCAATTCCCATACGTGCAAACAAAGGAAAAGAAAAACTGATGAATCTGATGCCGTTCTCTGTGTGTGTGTGTGTGTGTGCACCCACACGTGTTCTCCTTAACAAGATCGGGAATCTAAAGTTTAAAATCCCAAACAAGATTAAATCTCCTAGCTTTTAATAAAACCATATCACTGATAAACTCTACAAACAAAGGAACAAGGTTCATTTCCCTACTCTTCAACACTCTCAATCACATGACATGACGAGAGGGAAATAAAAAATTGTACATTCAACAGTAGAAAAACAGTGCTCAAACAAAAACAAGAAAGTCAGTGATCATACCAGCGGATATGATGAGAGCCTGAGCAGTATACTTGAGGTTTGCCTTTGCCCAAGGAACTACACGTACTACAACCAGCAGCCCATATATAAGTCAGACATAGAACATTAGATTTAGAGCTGATACAATCAGTTGACACTGCTTGTACCAACAAGTAGAGAGTAAATTACGCCCAGAGCAGCCAAAAAACATACACACCAAAAGGCTCTAGCAATCAGTTCTGGGCACCTTTCCACTCTCAACAAGAATTCAAAATTTATCGACCGCAATGACACAGGAAAACATCAAAATAAAATGCTATAGTTATGAATTATATTTATCCAAGACTCCACAATCAAATGGCCAGGGGTCTATGTTTTTGTAGGAGCTCCTATTTGCCACATATGTACCTACCAAATTTTTGAAACTACTATTCATATGATTTATCCAGCAGCATATATTCAATATCTCGCAAGTCAAATAGCTAGGGTCCAAGCTAGAGGAGGTACTCCTAATATCCAGCGAAGGTACTCCTAATATCCAAATCACCACAAACTTGAGAGACAAGATTACGAATCCAAAGTCCTTAAAAACATAGACATCTTAAACCAGTTTTGTGGGCCAACATAGACATATTAAGAGGTTGAGAAACTACAGAGTACATGACTTTGTTGACAGTGCACAAGCCAACACTGCTCAAAAGCCCCATTGATGTTTGCACCTGGTTAATATCATTCAAGATAACTCCAATTGACATGAGGTGAAAGAAACATCTTAGACCATCTTCAACGAAGTTTGCAGACAGGGACGGAACCCGGATTCAGCCAAAGGGGTGGCACTGTTCAATGGAAATCAATCGGCCAACAAAATATAAAGAAAAAAATTAATTAGGAAGTTATGGGCTTTTTTGTGAAAATAAATAAATGCTTCCACCAACTTTGTTATGGTATTCAAATACAAGACATTGCAATATTAATTTTTCTGACAATGCTCTAAATTGCAATTTTTTTCTTTTTTGTACAATGTATTAGTTTTTTGGGTATACTCGTAAATAACTAGTCAAACCACTTTAGTCTATTAAAAATACTTATGTGTTGAAAAAGTCCCGGTGACACAAAATCCTTATGTGTTGAATTATCCACACCCCTGTATATAACCCCATCACAAAATAAAATTGGCTAGTAGCTCCACCATTCACCGCTTTCTACTTTTTCCCTCGGCAAACACCACAAAAATTAAATAAATTGACAAGTTTCATAGATGCCGAAGCCAATAGAAAATCTCTCTTCACTCTACATGTAAAAAGATGAGTAATCCACAACTTATTCATGAAAATATGTAAATCAACATGTTCGATAATTTATTTTTATTGTATATTCATACCCAACAATACATAGCCCATAAAGAAACATACAATATGTTTTTATGTCCAGAGTGCGGGGTATGGGTGCAAGTAGGAGCCAGAGCCTTGCAATCTTTTGAGCAACATTTGTGTCTATGGGGTCACCATTCTTTTCTCTCTTTTTTTAATATTATTTTTTATATCTTTTTTATGTCCTTGAGCCCAAACACTGGCCTAGTTATGGAAGAGGGCTCTTTGCTTTTTCCTTTCCAGAGTAAAAAAAAATATGTGATTAGAATCTGTTTTAAGTCATACTTTTTACTAGGAAGTACAACAATCTGTGATAATGAACTAAAATAATAGAGCATTATCAACTCAGCAGACGACCGTCATTTTTTGAAGTTCTCACTTCTAACCTAAACTCAAAAATAAACTAGATCCAACATCAATGCATAAAGGCAAAGCAAACCAAACACAAAAACAAGCAGCTGAGTTACCAAGGTGCCAACTTGACCCAGAAAAACAGAGAACAAAACATCACGATACAACTGCAATTACAAACCCTAGCCTCAGCAGAACAACAACAGCACCAGAACAAATAAGGTAGCAAACTCTAGAGTTTAGCCTACATTATTATGATATTTGAAAAGATTAAGGGTTCCATTGTAAGCAGTACTAAAAGCTCCCAACAAATCCACAAGGATCACCCCATTTGTAGACAATGTTGGAAGGCTGTGGGCTCACTAAAGGATGCCTCATAACAATGTACCACAGACAACCATGATTAGAAGCCTCATACTCCGATCACCCATGATGGTATCATGTCAATAGGCAAAATGGCTAGAAATCCTCGATCAATAATTTACAAACACAAAACTATACAAATTTTTAAAAAATGCCCATTACTAGAAGCAATCCTGAAAAAAATATGTAAGAGTTGTAGAGAAGAAGATGATGAATTAGAGACAGTCGGAAGGGTGTTTTCAGCTATTGTTTAAAAACAGTATTCTGCTTGTTATCCAAATGAATCAGCCCAAAAGGCCCCATATGTTATTCGAATGAAAACTGGCACCTTGAATTAACACAAATCCGAACCCTATAAGTGCATAATCTTTGCAAATCCTAAATTGATTATCACATGCCAGTGAATGAAGATTATAATCATACCTTTGTATTAGGACTTCCCGGACAATGACTCCGTGCTTTGGCCGGTGCAAAATGCCCGAATATGGTTTTCATTCTTCTCCAACAATAGAATGAGGGAGCAAAAAAATATGAAGGTTGGGCAACCAGTAGGGAACAAAAGATAACCAATCAGTTATTGGGCAAAACAGATAACGAGTAACGAACCTGCTACTCACAATTAAAAACCCTGGAAATCTTGCATCGGTTCGCATGGCTTGAGAAATGCCACTGTAGTTACTGGGGAAAATAGAGAACAAGGAACAATCCTGCTGCTCGCAATTAAAGCCCTAGAAATCTCGCGCCAGTTCGCGCGGTTTGAGAAATCTCGCTCTGCTTTGTAGCTTTGGTAGCTAGAGTATGATTGGTATATCAAAATTCCAGCGCGATTGTGAAAATCGATTCAAATTTTCTAAGAGGTGTGCTCGATTTTGAGCACCAAGATTGGCGATTCTAATTTTTGTGGAACGCTATAGATTATCATGAAACACTATCTTCAGAGACTTCTTCCATGTTTAAAGAATGGTGTAATTGCTTCTGTATAATAGCATTCCTATAACATTACACTATAAAATGTGTCATTTGTTGTTGTGTTATCAATTGAATTTTTTTTTTTTGAAAAGTCAAAATCAAATATGTACATACATTCATACGTATGAAAATGAGGCCTCATAAAATTGAAGGCCTTATGCGCTAGTCTTAATTGCCTAGTGCTTGGTCCACCACGGCTCTAGGGTAATGGATGATACATTATGTTACTCCTAGTGCAGTCAAAACCAACTATAGATGTTCCTTGTTTTGCCGTTAAGTGGATCTAAATACAATACACACACACACACACACACACACACACACACACACACACACACATATATATATATATATATATATATATATATATATATATATATATATATATATATATATATATCAATCCTTTTTAGATACAATCAAGTACACTATATGGGTTTCATAATATATATATATTGAAATACAATAAGGAGATAGTTGTTTACTGGAGTACGACAATCTCTAAATGTTGAATTGAGAAACAATTGAATCAAATAGTTTTAAAGGATCTCTTTAGTCGTATTCTGCTCGATTCAGCCAACGCATCACGATTTCGTCATCTTGAATCATCCGTTTATTGGTCCTCTTTTCGGCTATCACCATGTCGACCAAAGTTTGCTTGCACTATTCCCGGTCAGCTAAGGCTTCCTAAAACTCCCTAATTGTCATGGAATATGATGTATTGTTCCTAAGCAACCCTAACTCCACATTATCTTCTTCCATTGCTACATCACTTTCATTTACCAACTTAACAAGTGAACTCAGACCGGAAAAAAGGCATGACAAAACAAAAAACTTGAGACTCTTATCAACAAAAACCTCTTTCGAGTTTGTTATAACACGATCACTTGACGCAATGAAAGTGGCTCTGTAAAGTTTAGAATTAACAAAAAGTAATATTACATCAAGTGATCATATTATAACAACCTCGAAAGAGGTATTTTCTATAATCGACTCAAGTTTTTCACTCTGTCATCCCTATTATCCGGTGCACTGAAAGGAGATGATGTGGAATTAGGGTTGCTTAAGAACAATACATCACATCCCATGACAACTAGGGAGTTCCAGGAAGCACTAGCTGATCGGGACCAGTGCAAGGAAACATTGGTCCATACGGTGATAGCTGAAAAGACAACCAATAAATGGATGACTCAAGATGATGACATCGCAAAGCGATGGCTGAATCGAGCAGAAGATGACTAAAGAGACCCTTTAAAACTATTTGATTCAATTGTTTCTCAATCCGACATTTGGATATTGTTATACTCTAGTAAACAACTCTACTTATTGTATTTTAATATACTCTTTTTTTTTATGAAATCCATAATTTGTACTTGATGTATAAAATAAAATAAAAAAAAACAAGATATATATTGTATTTGTTTAGAACCACCTAACGACAAAACAAGGAACATTTATAGTTGTTTTTAATGTCAATAAGAGTAACACAATTTAGTTTGTATATGTATCTATATATATGTATATGTATCTATATATCTATATGTATCTATATATCTAAACTGGGTTTACTGCTACTGTTGCTACTTGAACAGTCCATTTTCTTGATACATCGATTTACTCTCTTTCTGACATTCACGTCGTATGGTTGCTACTCGGATAATTTAGTTTCTCTGATAATGGTTGTATACGAAGATTTTCTAGGTATACATGGATCTTGATTTCTCAATCTTGAGTCCTAAAAATTATTCCCAAAATTTAGTTTGGGAAACCAAACATGGGATTGTCTAGAACACGGATATCCCAATGTTAATCCTACACGAATCAAACAAAGGATTGAGTGAGATTCAGTACTAAATTAGTCCCAGGACAAATAATCCCGGACTATTAATCTCAGGACTACCAATCCCACTTATTTTAGTCCGCGAACCAAACGAGGCCTAAGGGTCGTACAAACAATTGCACAAATTTAAGGGGTCGGGCCATGTCTACTGAACAAATACTTGTAAATCAAGGAATCAGCTTCTCGATCGGCAATTTGCCCTATAACCTGCTGGAAAGTAGCCAGATTTCTTCAGATGCAATCAGAAAATGCAATCTTACCAGTTACCAGTTGAATTCCAACACCCTTACGATCCAAATTCTTTGCATTAAGGAACCACCACCAGCCGCGCACAACCGCTGTGTCTCCAGACCCTGAGAAATTGAAGCGACCACATCGAAATGTTCCATAAGATGGAGTGATTTATTCTACTTCTTGGGGAAAAGAAATCTATACTTTCGAAGCACGGAAAAGTGAAAAATATGAATGTAATTTAGAAGAAGTTTCTCAACTGTGAACCTTATTTTTGTTAAAGTTTATTTGGTTGAGAAATCAGCCTAACCACAAAACATACAATGTGCAAACAACAACGAACCGAACGTAAACAAAATGAGAGAGAGAGAGAGAGCAATTAATGGAATGGTCAAAATCCAACGCTGTATCAGGCTCAAGCCGCTTAACAAACCCACTAATTATAGGAGTTACGTTTTCAAATTTTCTTTATTTGAGATGATCATCGCAAAAATTTAGAACCAAAAATAGAGGAAAAAATCGATAAAAATTACTCCCAGAATAAATGGCCAAAAAATAAACCTCTCCTTGCAAAGATTTCAAGTCGGATTGACCTTAGAGGAGCCAATCGTGGGCTTCCATTTGTCATTTTGGCACCCAAGAATTAGGTTCCACTTGTGAGGCGTCACTCGTGGGCTGCCGTGTGTCATTTTGGCACCCAAATTGGGCTCCACTTTTCATTTTGGCACCCAAGACTTAGGCTCCATTTTGCCCATAAGTAGGACCTCTATCCTTCGTAATTTCTTATCCCTTCAGAGCTCTCTAAGTCCCACTGCGGTGCTCTGTCCCTTCCAATTTTTAGAGTTTTGACCCTTCGTGGTGCTCCAACTTTCTTCGAGAAAGTCCGCGGAGCTCTTTCTTAACAAAAACCCGACTTCCTCTAAGAAATCTCGGGGAGCTCTCTGTTAGTAAAAACTCGATTTTTGCACCTAAGTCTTAGTCCGTTAGGCTCGTGTGTGCCATTGTTCGGACTGCGACTCAGATATACACTATTGCACGGAAGCGCTGCTGGATTTCACTCAAAAGGAATCTATTTGGCCGAGTACCGACATATTGAAGCACTGCCGGATTGCTCAAGTACCGACATAAAATTATCCATTTCTTGCTGGAGGCTATAGCGGATTTTTCCAGGCTATTTTTTCTATTTCAAGCAGAAGCTCTGTCTGATTCTCTACCTGGGATTCAAGCCAGGACGTAAGTTACTTTTTCTCAAATGCTTAACAATATAGGCGGGCTCAAATATTCAGCATGTAGATTGCGTAATTAGAACATTGGCGGCCCGGCCCCTGCTATTAGCCTTGGCCCACATCTAGTTTGGTTATTAAATACTGAGTTTATTTTTAATCGGTCTATAAGTCAACAGAATTCACCTTTAACATAAACATGCTTTACCACTGTTCACCGCAATAGTTTCGATGAGGTTTGAGGCGAGGAACATCGAAAACATTAACAAAACAGCGTACACACTAAATTCGGCTTAGTTCTTCATAGAGACCATTGTGACCCAACCTCCCCGCTGGTCTTTTCCGATACTTTCTGAAATTGCTTGCCTTCGCTTGCTATCTGCCATCCGAGTAGAGTCACAAAGCTCCAAAACAAAAACATAAGGATTAATTCAATGAATTCAATACTATTTCCAAAAGCGGACCAAGGTCCGTACTACAGTATGACCTGATTTCTTTTATGCGCAGGGGATACATAGGCAGCCAGATGAGAGTTCAGTCAAACTTTTTCAAAAACCTTTTCTTCCAACATCATATTATCACGAAATTTTCAAATAGTTTTGAAAACTGTCTTCGGGCACCATTTTACTCTGCCCGAGTTCCTGCATAGGATCCGTATAATAAATTCTATTCTATTTACAATATAGCTTATTTAGCATTCTGTATTCATTTTCAAACAATGACTAGGAGTCATATGGCCAATCCAAAATTATTTCCGGTCCCGAAATCAGCTTATCCCTGAAATTATATTTTCCCACACAGAGTTAGTTAGGGGGGTCCGTCCAAAGGTTATTTCTAGTCCCGAATCAACTCTACATCAAAATTACCAAAATACTCCTCTGAGTTACCCAGAATCTATTCAGCCTACGGAGTCGATCCAGAAGCTTTCCGAGGTCTGCCAACACTCGTTCTCATCCCCGAAATGAACTTTTCCAACTTTCTACCAAAATACCCTTTGGGTCTCGAACTCCAATTTTTATTCTCGAAACCTTACTGGTGATATATCCCGGGTCACGCCAGCGACCATTTTTCGGCTCTGGGTGGCAAAATTTAATTTTTACTAAAAGATCCTCTGAGTCTTGTACACTCATTTTTACCTTCTAAAATTGTACCGGAGATGTTCAGGGGCCCGCCAACTACCAATTTTTGGCTTCGGACAGGAATTTTCAACTTTTTCCTACAATTTTGAAACCCATTTTTGGCATTGTGGATACCCACCCATTTCAGCGTGAGTTTGCACACAAAATGGCCAATGGCGTTTGTCCGTATAGCGTCGAGGTGCCCGTTGCAGCACACCTTATGAGTTTAACATAGTCGCCAACTAGTTTTAGGAAACCAAGAAAGCTTTAAAAGAGATTCTAGCATTTGAGAGCCAAGGATACAAAAAAGGGAAGGTGTTAGACACCGCTCTTCACCCAATCAAAAGGTTGACCTTTAGTTGTTTTACATAAAATATTTTAATCTTTCTTTTGATTTCACATGTACTTATTATTAGCCATTATCATATTGCGATGGAAAGCAATAAACGAGATAAGGATTGTGCGATAAAATAGAGAAAATACATAAAACATCAAGTATGTCGGCCGACACCTAAAACAGTGGCTTCTTATTATTAGCCATTATCATATTGCCACAATAGATTTGAAGTTCTGCTTCCTTCTTTCTTTCATCTCTCTCTTCTTGGATTTAGGATTCATCAACTAACGTTTCTAATTTTCTCTCTACGTTCATAATCTCTTCAACTGTATTAAGATCAAAAATTAATTGGATACCCTCATCCTCTTTATCTTTTTAAAAAAATCACTTTTGAAAGATTCCAAAACTTTTTTCAAATTCCACTACCTCCGTGACGTTGGGTGCTCTTGGATACCTTCATCCTCCTTATCTTTTAAAAAACTCACTTCTTAAGACTCCAAAAACCTTTTCCAAATTACATTGTCTCTGTATTGTTAGGGCTAGTGTTGGCACTTCCAATTCAAAGAGGGAATGTTTTTAGTTTTCCACAACTAAACTAGCTAGTGAGATATAAAGCTCAATCTTTTTTATTTTTGTTTTCAAACTTACAACTTACGACTTACAAGTCCATTAGGCGTCAGAAAGGGGAAAAAATGCCTTGTGGATGCCGCCGTTAAAACTGCATAATGACTGCGATATATGTATTGGATTCCTTTTCTTTTTTTTTTTTTTTTGATCAGCAATATATGTGTTGGATTGTTGACATAGTGTTTTCAATACTTCTCAAGAGTGCGAAACCTGGCTCACCTTAACAAATAACGTTTGCACTTTATGTTGGTTTCACCGCATTTGTTTTAGTTGTTTTATACTTTTTCGCTTTTTGCTGCAACTGTGATGAAGTTCCATCTGCACCACATGATGAGATACCGCTAGCACAAGTTATGGACTGAGATCTAGAGCAAGCCTCCAACTTGCCATTTTTTGTTTTGGTAGGAGAATCAACTATAGCTTGCCTGTTCATTACACTTATCTTCGAAATAGATGTTTTTAATATGGTGTATTTTGTTAAAGGTCATTTCCTTACTTAAAGGATAAAATCAATGAAATAAGGAAATGGCCTTGAACATAATACACCACGTTCTCAACAATATGTAAGTGCAATAAACAAGCTACTTATCATTAATTCACCAACCGAAACAAAAAATGGCAAGCTAGAGGCCTAGCTCTAGATATATGTCCATAACCTGTGCCAGGGGTATCTCATCACGTTGTGCAAAAGGAGCTTTGTCACCATTACAACAAAGAACAATAAAGGAACTAAAACCAATGTGGCCACACCAACACAAAGTTCAAATGTTATTAATAAAGGTGAGCCAAGTTTCTCACTCTCGAGAGTATTGAAAAAACTATGTCTAACGATCCAACATATTACATATATCGCAGTCATTATGCAGTTGTAACGGCTGCATCCAGAAGTCATTTTTTTTTTCTTTGAAGCCTACAAATGAAGAAAATGGACTTGTAAGTCATATGCTACACGTTTGCAAACAAAAATAAAAATGACTGGCCTTTATATCTCACTAGCTAGTTTAGTTGTGGAAACTAAAATCAGTCCCTGTTGAGATTTTAGTCCCCTGCCATAACGGAAACACGCCACAAAATTAAACAAGCACAAAGAAAAATAATCATTGAAAGCAACAAAGAGTGATTTGTAGGTGACTCATCACCATGCTATAGTATCATCATCGAAATATTTTTCATATCTACTCCACTTTAATGTGTAAAGAGATAAGTACAATATTACCTCACACTGAGTTCATAATCCCTGCAGATTCATCAGAAACGTATTACAATTCCTGCACATCCTGCAGAAAAGAAGAAACTTGATGGCCTCCATACAGGAAATGTTGGAAAAGAATGATAAATTCAAGTCTATTGATGTTGGAAACCATTTTCCTCCTCAAATTACGTCTGAAAAATTGTGTATGGCTGAGATAAGTACCAATATAGATATCTGGTGATACATAAGACCACATTAGGATAGTAAAAGCACTTAATATTATACTCTGAGGAAGTTCAGGAAGACATATTTTTCAGCAGATTGAACACTGCAGCCCAAATCCTCAATCTATTCAATCACCAAATCTATTGGACACGTAATCTTACGATAAGGCTCCGAGAGAACGGTAATGTATTATGGTTTATTTGAACAGCAAAATTTTTTTATTAATCTTTGGAAAACATTACAAAGATTAAAAGGATCCGAGAGAACGGTAATGTATTATGGTTTATTTGGCAAAAAAACAAAACAAACATAATGCAATGCACACGTAATCTTACGATAAGGCTGAAGTTTTTGTGCATGATTTTTTTTATCAAAGCTTGACACGTGTGTCTTGGCCTCTAGTACAAAAGAAAAGAGGGAAAAAAAAAATGTCACTATAAAATGGGGTCTAACATGATTTACCATGTTCCCGTTCCTTGTACAGAGATGACGATCTTTGTTGCCGGGTGCAAAAAGTGTGAAAGAGGTTTTGCCGGCACAAAGAGAGTCAAGGAGGCTTCGACGACTGCAACAGAGACCGATGAGAGAGAGATATGAGGATAGGGGCGTCGTTTAGTTATGTCAAGGGAAGAGAGAGAGAGAGAGAGAGACTTGAGGTTGGGATAATGTTCACCCTAGGAGGGTGAAAAAAAATTGCACTCGAGATAGGAGCATTAGCTGCTGCTCCTATGAATTTATGAAGGCTCCGAATCACTAATGCAAACAAAATTATAAGATGTACTCTCCTACTCCCACGAAAGTTGCTCACACCACCTTAATTCACTCCACATATCCGCCAATGTAGATCAAGTAGGCAGACTTGACTCCTTCAAATTCTACCCCCCAATCCCCTCAAACTCTCTCACTCCTTCCTTGTATTCTGGCTGAATTTTTCTATGGTCAACGTAGATCATCACATATCAATGTTTGATAAACCTAAACTATAAAATGAAATCAAACAAATTTCATTTAGCAAAATGTCTCTAAAAATTGATTTAACGAATAAGAGATTCATTATAAAATTACACAATTCGACTATCTCCTACAATATTAATTATACTCCCTCCATCCCCAAATAAAAATTGAGTTCAACACTCCATTTTGGGCTATCCCTTAATAAGTGTGTGTTTTCAAAAGTTGATAGGTAAAAATTTAAACAATTATTATTTTGACATTTTAAAAAGTTAATAGGTAAAAGAGTTGACGGGTAAAAGTAGAGGAAAATTTTGAAAAGTGGAGGTAAAAGTTGATGTGAGTGTAGACGGGAGGTAAAAATTGATTTGAAATTAATGCATAATGATAAAGTTTAGTTAATAAGTTGGATTTACGAAACAACACATTTAAAAAGGGACGGAGGGAGTAGTAGTTAAGAGTCTTAAGACTATCACAAAAGTATTCAATTAGGCTATTTACGAGTCCAATTTTGTTCACCCACACAAAAACTAAATGAACACTACCCACCTCTTTACTAGTTAGGAGTATTACTCACAAAGAGGAAACTTAATTGGCTTTCATTGTCAACCAATGCTTCTAATCGTGGTTAGCTGTAAAGTAAACATAAAATAAGTGAAATCAGACATTTCATTTTGAGAGAGAGAAAATGGTTGTTCTGTTTGTTTGTTTGTTTGTTAGGCCCTATTCTATGGGAAAGAATTTTTCTGCAAGAATTGGTTTTCCTCTATGCCCGAAAAATTATGGAGCATATCACCTCTAAACCCTTCAAACTCGATTTTGTAAATCACAATCAAAACATTGATAAAAAATTGTTCATTTCGTAAATTAAAAAAAAAAGTATTTTGGGCCATTGATACATGTAAAAAAAATTATATTTTTATGTAAATAAATAGGTAGTTTAAGCTTAAGATCATATTTGCCGTTGCGGGCACCTGTGGCCTCCGCGAGGAACACTTTGAAATTATTAGAACACACGTTCATTAGAGTCACCAATTGATTAATATCATATTTACCGATGTGGGCACCCCTGACCTCTGCGAGGAGCTTTGGAGTTATTAGAACACGCGTTCATTAGAGTCGCCAATTGATTTTAAGGTTAACCAAGCCATTGAATTTAACGTACAATCATTCGAGACAACCGGATTGTCATTGGCAGAGATAATCTTGGTTCGGGAGTTATGTTACAGGATGGGAGGTGTTAGGCATCCATCCCTCCTAACCAAAATGATTAGTCTCTACTCATTATTTATGCAAGTTTGCTACGTCCATCCCTCCTGACCATGTGATAGAGTTGGTGCAAAATGTTACTGCCTCTATCTTTTCTCTTTCTTATTTATGGGGTTTTGAAAATAGTTTTTAACATGACATGCTATAAATGTCTACGGTCGTTGTTATTGGATTATGTCAACTACGAATAATTATTCAGTGTTTCTAGGGCACCGTCACATAGTGGCTCAAACCCCTTCACCACTACACATCGTTATATAACCCAAGCACCAGCAGATCTACCTCATGGTGAGAGGGAGCACATGACCCCACTGAACTTATCATAGCTAGAAATGTATCCCTGTTTTAAAATAGCATCTTTCAATTACCTCCCAATAATTGATAGTGATAACTGGTACTAGAACCAATTGGGTATTTTGAATTTACCCTTCAATAAATTTTCCGAATGTGTCATGTTTTTAGCCTAAAAACTATGGGAAATTGACAACACAACTTTTAATTGATGAAAACTTGTGAATGTCAATCGCAAAAGTACATATGAAGTTTTTTAGGGCGACTATTTACATTTTGTGCCCAATCTGTGATGCCCATTGCACACATTTAATTGAGAAATTTCCATTGCGCCATTTTATCATCTGGAGTCTCCACTTGATTTTGGAAACCAAGAAACCAAACAGAGATTATGTATGCCTGAGAGCCAAAGTGTCAAATATCGGCCTTTCGAAGATGAGACCCAACGTGTGTAACGCTAGACAACCTCTTTTACTAGCCCTCCAGATTCAAGCTAACGAGTGTTTACAATCAAGCAAACAAGATTAAGTAAACAAGTTACTAAGTTCGAAAAAAGCAACGACCAATGGTAACGGCAACTCAATAAGCAACAAGTCAAGGCACTAGACTTGCACAAATGAATCCATCTCATTGATCAACTCAAGTATTACTACTAGTTCCAAAGTATACTACAGCTATTAAGTTTACAAGCTTAAGATGCAAAAGCACATACCTAACCCTATGGTGGCAAGAAGAAACATGGGGTATACCACAAGGATCGTAATGGATATATAAGGACTAAAAGTGTAATAAAACACTATTTACAATACTTGTACTAGACTCAAAAAAAACATTATTTGCATTGATAAAATGACACAAGCGACCCTCCAAATTATGCCTTGAAGTTACTTATCGACGGTAAATTGAAGGACAGCAACTTCAATGGCATGCATGACTCTGGTTAATGGGAAAATGAGTATAAATCACGTGTAAGCCGTGACACAAAGGTACGAAAAGGAAAAGATTTTAACCACCTCTCTTCGTCCGACCAAGATGTTTAAACTTCCTCAAGATGTTGACCCTTCCGCATTCTATAATTTTCTTTATTTATATTTCATAAATTTTTCAAATATACTAATTTATTAAGCCATTTTTAGAAGATATAAGCAAGAACACATAAATGGGAAAGGGGAGAGAATCATGCAGAAAATAAAATAAACTCTCGGGAAATTGATCTCATGGCTGCGACTTTAATCAGTCAGCCCTCATTTCGCCATTTAATGATCACGCCACCACCACTTCAACTAAAAGGTCGCTTGATCACCATATGTAGGGACAGAGCCAGGAATTTTATTACACAGGGCAAATTTTTTTTTCCCGAAATAATTTACAGGCGCGAGTCTATATAATTTAATAGGAAAATTTTTATTTTTGTATATAAAACTAGAGGTTTTCTTTTTTCTTGCAGGGGCAACCGCCCCTACTGGCCCCCCTCTGGCTCCATCCCTGACCATATGACGGTTACGCGGCCGCCACATCTCTTTGCACCAAAATTTAGAGAAAAGAAAGGAAATAAACTACGACACATTCTGGATTGGTTCAACTTGGTTTGGTTAAAGAAACACGTTCCCAAGGGGTCAATTATTTTGTGGATGGTTTGTTGGGAAAGACTGTCTACTAGGAATAAGCTGGTGAGTTGGGGTGTGGCCCAGAGTCCAGAATGCGTCCTTTGTAACACTAGGTTGGCAAAGTTATGCTTACCTTTTTTTCGAACGTTGTTTCTCTTCTCGAGTCTGGGATGCCTTGGTAAGAAAGAGTGGAGGTCAGCAAGGTGTAACGCCCCATGTGGACCACTGTCCAGTACCCTGATTTGACCCACTGGCCACACCACATGGCCCGAAATGCTTAAGCCCAAGGTAATAGTAGTAGCCCACATGGTTTGTTATATATCCAAGATAACTCATCTAAACAACCAATGTGGGACTAAACACCATCTAAACCCAAACCTGGGGTATCACAATCTTCCCCCCTTAAGTATGCAACGTCCTCGTTGCATCGTCCCATCCCAGCAACCTCCCCTGGTGTCCGTGGTGGCAGAGCACATCCTACCCACCACTTGGACCAGGGCGGGGCTCTGATACCATTTGTTACGCTCCACGTAGACCACTGGCCCAGTACCCTGATTTGGTCCACAAGCCACACCACATGGCCCAAAATGCTTAAGCCAGATACCCCAAGTTTGGGGTTAGATGGTGTTTAGTCCCACATTGGTTGTTTACATGAGTGATCTTGGACATATAACAAACCATATGGGCTACTACTAGTACCTTGGGCTTAAGCATTTTGGGCCATGTGGTGTGGCCAGTGGATCAAATCAGGGTACTGGGCAGTGGTCTACATGGGGCGTTACAAATGGTATCAGAGCCCCGCCCTGGTCCAAGTGGTGGGTAGGATGCACTCTGCCACCACGGACACCAGGGAAGGTTGCTGGGATTATGCAACGAGGACGTTGCATCACTAGGGGGGGTAGTTTGTAATATCCCAGGTTTGGGGGTAGATGGTGTTTAGTCCCACATTGGTTGTTTACATGAGTGATCTTGGACATATAACAAACCATGTAAGAGATTACTAGTACCTTGGGCTAAAGCATTTTGGGCCATGTGGTGTGGCTTGTGGACCAAATCAGGGTACTGGGCCAGTGGTCTACGTGGGGCGTTACACAAGGTCTCTAGGGGTTTTGAAGATCTTAAATCCAGTGTTCAAAAAGAAGGTCTGGAATGCCAAGTACCGCCGCTTAGGCGCTAGAAAGCCCCTCACCGACTAGACCTACTGGCCCAACTAATTGCCCGACTAGGCGCCGAGTAATCGGCTCTGGAAGCTAGATGGTACCCGGCCGTCCTAGGAGCGCCTTGCAAGTTTTAGAACCTTGCTTAAATCATGGTTGATTAAGTGGAGCAGTGCTTCTATTGCAAGCACTGTTTGGAAGTTGACATTTCCGGCGTCAATCTATCATCTTTGGAAGGATAAAAATAATCGAATTTTCGCAGCAAAGCAAATGGATGAATCTACTGTTGGTAATAATATTGTTGATGACATTAGAGCGTGTCTGTTGTTGTGGAAGAATGTACATGTAAATGATAGTAATAGGATGTTGTGTATAAGTGAAATCTTTATAGGGGTGTCTGATTTACGAGGCTTTGGTAGCTTTTACTGTTTTTCATTTTGAAGTTTGTCCTCGTTTGTTTTGGCTCTCAAGAATATTCCCTTGGCCTTGTTTTGGTGTGGTTCTTTGCCATAAAGAATTAACTTACCAAAAAATAATAATTATATGAGAATCGGAAAATGGTTCAGCCTGTGGCTGTATAGCCATCCCACCTTGGATCCCTTGCATAGCAACTTCTAATCCCTCCCACGGTGACCGTGAAACCTTTGGTAGTTTACATGCTTCGACTAGGCACAAGAGAGATCTGGCATATCAAAAAAGGTTTTCTCAAAAAAAAAAAAAAAAAAAAGCTTTAACGCTTTCAATGAATTAAAGGCAAACGATAACAATTACTCCTACATTGTACACTGGGATTTCATAAGTTATAGAGGATTTTACAATGGTATGCAACTTACAACAGCATCACCCACTTTTAAAAAGCATTAGAAAGCAACTCAAAATCTAAACTTGGATCTCCAGCAAATTACGCTCAATATTTCTGGGTTACCTAGTTCTCAGTTAGGCACTTGTACATTTCCCTGATACCCTTGACAGAGAACAAAGGCGGGTAGTCCGAGAGGCTAATGGAGTATGCCTTCTACAGAGAGTCCTAGAGACCAACCCAATACGAACGGCCATTGCTGTTGTGAATGGGAGATGCACTTGGACAAGTTACACACCATTCGTACCAAACCTGTATCGCATTAAGACACAAAAGAACTGGTGTCATATATCAATTGCAGAGAGAGAGAGAGCGAGAGTTCTTCCAACTATTCTGTTTTGATGCAGTTCTACACAGCCATGAAACAAAATTTACCTTGGTTGAACCAGAACACCGCCAAAGCTGCAATTCTAAAGGCGAACCTGGTCGTACACCCACTGGTGTCCTCAATGGGAAAAATATTGGAAACCTGATTTCAGAGGAAGATAAAACAACCAAAATCCAGTTATATTCAGGAAAGAGCCATGGAATATACAACTTTGAGCTACCTTCTGGCCCAAAAACTATACAGTACTAATTGCAAATAAGTTTAGTACTTATAGCGTCAAGCGCCATTGCCTAGAGATGGTCTCTGTTGATCGAGGGCGTTGGAAGAGGTGACTAGGTGCATTGAGACTACTGGAAACTTAAACTTGACAGGCTGAGCATTTACGAGCCGAACTCACCCAATAACGCCCCATCTGGCAGTTAACCTCTGACAAATTACCAAGATGTACATTCAAACCCCAAAAAACGTATTGCAAGAACATTACCTGAGCTTTGTAGCTCCATTTCTTACATGGCCCATGCTAAACAATTCGTGCATAAATATTCAGTTCTGCTGTAGTGGGCAGAACTGGATTGGGTTGGGCTGAATGGGATGAGCTCATGAATTGGGTCTGAGAGGCCTTTGCCCATGGCACTGCAGTGGACGATCACTGGGTTGGGCCAGACTATTCACATCGGTGCCATGTGGACACAGTGCGGCATCGCACTGCCACGGTGACAGTGGCCTACGTGTTATGCGGCAACCGCCGTGCGTGACTTCAACTGGATTACGGTTGAGTGCCACAAAGGCACATGCTCACCCGGAAAACAGTTTCTCCATAAAAGGTAGAAAGGTACGCCATGACTTGCTAGCACTGCATACTTTCCTCCCTTATTGAATGAGAACTGAATTAGGCATCAGATATGGGCGGTTGGCACTAACCAGTTCCCTGTATTGCTGTTGTACTCCCTCCCTCCCTCTCCTAATTTAGTTTCTATCAAGTTCAACAAAAGTTGAACCAATAACATCCGATAAGCGATTGAGGTGATTTTAGTAGCGGTGGTGGTGGAGGTGAATATGGAGGCAGCGTCAATGGTCCTTGGAGACCTAGCAACGTCACTAGTAGATTGGGCATCGCGAATCGAGTATATTCAAGGATCTGGTGAGGGTTGAGAAGAATGCGAGGCGATGGTCATAAGTGGCAATTAGGATGTCGACAAGCAAGTTATGGAAGCACACTTTTCTTGAGTAGTTTTGTTTTTCTTTGTTAAAAGTCGAGAGGCTACGGGGAATGTTGATTTTACTAGTAGTAGCACTAGGAGCAGTTATCTTCTCTCTAAAGCCTTTCATGCATATCTTTGGCTATTGTACCTTTTCATGTTGCGAAACTTTTGCGATGATAAGTTTTTCCCCTTCAAAAAAATATGTAGAGAAAGAAAGACTAATACCAGCTGAACATGTTCGGCGTCGCAGTTGATGGCTCAATACCAAGATGGACATCTTTGTAAAGTGTTGCATCAAAATACCCCGCAAAACCTATTTATTAGGTACAACATGATAGCAATTAAACTCTTAGCATGAGTTTCACAGTGTAGTAATGCTACTGGGAAACTAAAAAGAGCAGTGCAGAGAGAGAGAGAGAACAGTCTATTCAGTACTGCAGCTAATGTTAATAATGGAGCATAAATTGGTATTTGTTTCTCGTCATGTTGCTCGTAATATAATGCATGTTGAGAAAAAAAAAAAAAAAAAGTTGACGAATACTCTAACGGGCAGTTTAGTAACTTTATTCATTGAAGTTCGATTAATTTCTTTTGTATGGATTATGGAAAGGTATACCTTAGGGCTGGATATTGTCCAACAGTATGGAGCACCAAGTCTTTGTATCAATAGGATACGAGTATTTATATCAGGGATCCAAATGGTTTTCCAAGTATTTTAGTGAAAGCCTTGTGGAACTAACCATCTTGCTAGGTTTATAAGGATAAAGAAGCGGGAAGTACCAATCTTCTCGTATGTACACATTGAGAATACAACCTATTGTTATGCTTAATGTCAGCATCCATAATGTCCATGATTTAGTATCAATAAAAAAAATTGTGTCCATAATTTCAATTAGCCTTGTGTTGAAATAGGCAATGGGATGTTAAGACAGACTATAAGACAAGGTTACCTTGTATGGTAGCTTTAATAAGGGATCTTTTATGGTACTTAACAGCACATTTTCTGCGATTTAACATCGCACTTTGGGGTAATAATGACAAAATCGATTACTTATCGCAATCAAACAATCAGAAACAAATAACACAAATGGAGTTAGCAATCACGTTCTCCTGTTTTGATTAACATTAGTGCATGCAGAATGTCCCCTTTTTATATAAAAAAATGTTTCCAGTTTTCTATTGTACAAAAATCCTGAAACCTATGACAAACGTCACCCAATACTTTGCTCAAGTAGCACTACTTCTCAGGAACATTATTTTCTCACCCCATTTCTATTGTACATATAACTGTTTCTGTTTCTCATTTTAATTTGTTCTCATTTATTTACTCTGTTTCCCAAGAGTACAAACATTATAATTTCAGAATTCATCCAATCCACATATCTGATAGCATTGCCCCATAAAACCTATTCTTTGCTTCGCCAAAAGTTTAACACAGTTGCCAACTTGCCATCCTTTATTCCTAATTGACAAAAACATCTCGGTCAAGCACTTAACCATGTATAAGTGAAACAACTATCGAAGTTTCCAAAACTTCAGTAGGTGACAAACATTTTCATTTAGTAAACTATTTTTGCATCCTCTTCTTGGTTCTGTTGGGGAGTTCCCTTGAGCATTCTTGCTTACCGATGTTCTGCCAGAGGTTCATCTCCTTGAGGCTGAGTTTCTTTGTTATTGTTGTTACTATGGTGTAGGTCTGATGGGGCTTTAGCTAACGAGATGATGTGTGTTCTGTTATACATGGTGACTACTTAGTTCAGGAGGCTATCAGGGTCTCAGCAGTTTTAGTTGATGTGGCGAGGCCGATGGCAGGTTTGTCTAGAGGTGCTTGTTGCACCTGTTGGCCTAGACTTTCTTCGATCCGGAGTTCTCTCTGGGGCTGTCCGCCTTCTTTCGACTATTCACGGAGCTAGAGGTTCCTTCCATCTGTGCTCACCCAAGACTGTGTTACTTGTGCAACGGTATATATGTATATCTGTTTGTGTTCTCTTTGAGATTACTCATTCCCTTACTTATGTGAGGCATCCGACTATCACCACTTAGATATGACTTTTCGCACTGCCCGTACTCGAGTCCTCGCTACCCTTTCTTTCCTTTGGGATAGTTAGGTCAACGGGATATGAACATGGGCTAACTCACATTCCAACTACTATGCAGTCAAACCATTGTTGTTATTTAGCTATGCTTATGGCTTTACGCATGCCTATACATATCCCAGCGGGTTGTGCTGGGACTTCACATTATCCCACCCTAGCGGGTTGTGCCCCGGAGTACGCACTTTTCTTTTTCTTTCTTTTATTTTCTTTTGTCCTTCCTGGGTATGCCCCTTGTAGGCTGTATATTCAGTTAACCTCTTTTTACTTCAAGCTGATTTACCCCAAGGGAGAAAAAAAAAAAAAAACAATTTTTGCACACAGAGCAATGATAAAGCTTGGACCCGCATACCATGAACCATGACTGATCCAGAGTCCTGGGGAATCTCAAACTGAAGCTTTTTATAGCGCTGATTGTTTTTTGTGGTTGAGTACTCTGGATGAGTAAATGTAAAGACCTGTACCAGTGCAAGACAAAATGTGATTTGCATAAACTGATATCTTAAGCGACAAACCTAAAACAGCTTAAAAATTTGCAGTCATGTCCTCCAAAAGGAAAAACTCACAGGTTGAGAGGGTGCGAGCCTTGCAACACGGTGTAGTTTGACAACGTAAGCAGTTTCAAAATGTACAAGATCTTTGTGTGCCTTAACCTGTAATATAAACAAAAAAAAATTAATGCCTTTGACATGCTTAGGTAGAACGCGAGACATTTACACATTGCAAGATAAAAAGTCAAAGGATTTACATCGTTGTACAGTTTTGATGTTGTAACTGGTTGGATGAAACTTGTATAGCTGCAGCGGGCACACCAACAGAAAAGAAAAAGTATATTAGCAGAGGAGAATATGGTTGGACATCCGGCATTTTGAAAAGAAAATCAATCTGCTTTTAGCATGACAACATCACTTCTTTGAACAAAAATCATGTGACGTGCAAATCGAAAGTGGGGAAGCAGAACACCTGCTATATTAATCACTCAAAACCATTTATATGTAAGAGAAACAGTGATACATACGATGATGGAATTGAGATCCCGTCCTGCTTCAAAAATCTTTGAGCTCCATCAAGACACTCAGGTGACAGCTCATTGTCACCAAAAGACCCGAGCAATTCACTAACCTGAATAAGTCGGAAAACGGGAAAAGTAAGCAGCTAAAAAAAGAATGAGTAGATATGACAGTTATCCACAAGATAATCCAAGTACCAAAATGTCAGCTTTCTCAGGAGCATCCCAACAGCGCATATCGCAAGAGACTATAGTAACAACATCTTCCCAGCCTTCTAGTTTAACCAAGTTCTGTTACAAAAATAAAAAATAAAAAAATAGTGTCATTTCACCAGAAGTTTAAGTAGGGGAAAATAACTAAAATGTGATCTTCAGCACTAAGTAAATAATTCAGCTATCAAAAGAACTTGAGCGTTTTAAATGACACAAAGCCATCACCATAAGGTGACGAAACATGTGGACTCTCCCCAGTAGCGAGTAGAACCATGTTAACATCAATCTGGACTGATTGGACATTCACAGAAAAGCATCAAATTGGCTATGACAAAAAAAAAGCAGACCATATTCTTGAAACTATGTCATGAACATACATAGCACAGGGCCAAAAAAAAAAAAAACATACATAGTACAGGACAAAACACAACATTGCAGAATTCAATTGTTTCCAGACTTCGTTATTGCATTTCTAACATCTGAAGCAGACAAAATAATAACTACATACACTTGAATGTATGTCAATTGGCATTCAGTCATCCCATCACCTTATATTGACCTTTTTTATATAAAATAATAAAAGTGGGCATCAAGAAGGCGTTGCACCCAATTATGAAAGGCAAAAAAGCATAGGAATCTTCCTTCTCGGATGGGCCTGTTTTTCCAAATCCCAGCACTGATTCCCAACTATAGGTGGCCGTACAATTTACAAAGGGTGTTCAGTTGATTGGAAAAAATTACAATAAAAAGATACGAATAGATATTCCAGAAGTAGACAACTAGACATATATTGACGGCCCTAAAAGAGAAATGAACATCTTCATGCCTCAACCCACGTCATTATTTCAAAACACCTAACTTCAACTCAACCCCAGGCATAATTAAATTTAAGGGCACTATCTGAAGTATAATTAGTTACTAGCCAGACTCATTCTTCTAGGTGATCTTTCTATGAAGTTGGTAAACTTATAAATCTTGCTATGAATTTGGTAACCACACAGAAGGATTAACCTTACTCGTCGGACCCATCAAGGAGCACGTATAAAAAAAGTCGACTACAATTTGTAAATATCTTGAGTAATCGTAGAAGTGTCCAATTTGGTTTATAACCAAAATGTCTACTACTTGTGTCACGACTTTTGCTCCATAACATTGGCTCGTTTACAATTTGGTTTATAGTTATTAGTCTAACTCTAGTGGAGGCTCTTAATTCATTTTATATATATAATAGTCATAGAGAAATATTTTTTCAAAAAAAAAAAAATCAAAAATAGAACCATCACAGACTAGAAAGTAGAAACCCTTCAAGGTCACTTGTATAAATATACTTTAGAAACCGTATCGATGAAAGTCTAGGTTTTATGCTTTTTCATACTTTTTACAAACTTTTGCACACCTTGTGGTCATACTGATGAGTCAACAACTAGGTGTCTTAAGCTTTTTCCATAGCCATTCAAGAAATTTCAAACTCAAGACGATAACAGAACCTGATTTTGATCATAATGCCAAACTATACTACAACAGTATTTGCAATCCTCAGTGAGAATTACATCATCTAAGAACCTTAATAAAGTGTTAACATCCCCTGAAATACAAATGCCGAGAGTTAATGGCTTACATGTAGTGTGACAACAGCATTTGGATTTTTCTCCACAGCATAAACTTTCAACTTGCGTCCAGTTTCTTCAGCTGCCTATAATTAGGATTATATAAGGAATATAAGGTAATTGAAATTAAATGACACGAAAAAAGAAAACAGTGCCTTTCAGAAACAGTGTATCCCTTTTCTAAGTTGAGGAGGTGTAAAACACAAGTGCGGTGAAGTGGACTTTTCCTAGCAGGGCTAGACAAGTTGCGGGCGTGCCACGGCCGAAAACCAATCAAAGTGTTGATTATGATGGACCGAATCAAAACCTCCTTGAGGCACTGTGGACAGAGTGAGGGAACATGGACTATGTAGCTTGTTGGTTCTTTCTTGCCTCAATTAGGACTTAAAATTTAACAAAAGACTAGCTAACTAAGATGCAATAATGGAAGAAGAAACCGATTGCAAAGGAAAAGTGGTTGAATGTAAATTACAAAAGTAACTTTCAACACAAAGAGAATATACTAACACTCGAGAATTTAAATGACAAGCTAGTTGAAAAGCAAGAGCTTCATAAAAGAATCCTTGTTTGATACGTCAGTGCTGGATCCCTTTCTCATTTGGCTAAGTCTTGTACTCATGCCATATGTCCTCGACCAGGTCCCTTTTTCCCTTTATTAGATGCTAAATTAAACAAGAAGCCGATATCTGTCCCTTTAACCCCAACTTCCCGAGCAACTTATGGAATCACACTTCTTCAAATGCCACGAGTTATACATAATGGCCAACATATAGACACACAAACAAGTATAGAGAGAGAGAGAGAGAGAGATGTAACTGCTTCCCCATTTTAAGGGATGTCACCATATCTCATAACCTTCCAATCTCTATGAAAAATAACACTCCTTCCGTCCCCATTTAATACACCCCTTTGGAGATTCCAACTAAATAAGGGAACACAATCATTGCACTTCTAAAAATATATTTTTCTCATTTTACCTATCAATAATTACTTTCCCTTACTTTTTTTAGTACTACTAATTTAAAAATGGAAGGGTAAAAAATTGAATTCATTAACTATTACCCATATAGTTTTTTACTGAGACAATCTTTTTGGGACAGGAAAAAGTGCTAAATGGGACTATAAAATGGGAACGGAGTAACTATCATTATATGCCCCATAATCCGGTTGAGAGAGAGAGAGAGAGTAGCCGCCCCAAAAGAAACTCTAACGGCCTATTTGTTAGTGGGATATGTTTTGGAGGGGGGAAGGAGGATATAATAAGAGGGGGATAAAGAGGTGGATATAATTGGAGCGGGTACTATTTTAGAAAGGGAGATTAAAAGTTACTAGGTTTGTTTTGTTGTTGTAGGAGTAGGATATGAGAGATTGGATAATGTAAACTTGTGTAAAATGCCCTTTTTGTCCCAAATAAACAAATATAAAAAAAGTTACGTGGTGGGTCATTTATCCTCTCCCCTACTGCATCCTCTCTCTCTCTCTCTCTCTCTCTCTCTCTCCCCCCCCCCCCCCCCCCCCCAATAATAATAATAATAATAATAATAATATCCGGGAAGCATAACTCAAACAAACACCTGATATGCATATCCTGGTTCTCCCTGTATCCCACCTCCATATACCTCAAACAAACAGCACCTTCCCCAACCAAATAATTGCCATGTGGCACAAAAATAACAGGTGCGTCCAATTAAGACACCAAATCATAGATTCTCAGAAAAGAAAAACTAAGTTACGTACTGCAAGTACCACTCTCAAGGCTTTGAACTTTTTTTTTTTTTAAACAGCAAGGCTTTGAATAATGACATTGGTGTAATTAGGACACCGCTGGGCATGAACTGAAGACTGCCTAGATGCTATAATAAGCTTGGCTAGAAAAATAAAACAAAAATTAAGAGCAACTTTTTCTCCTTTCCCCTTTCAGGGGAAGCTGACATTTTAGCATTTCCATGTCATGTCTAAACCATGTGTTGACTCCCTTTTTAGGGTCATCTATGCAACATAGACACAAGGGTAAACCTGCAATGAAGCTCTAACAAGAGGTCCCCTTCCAGCTCCTACAACCATCAATACCTGCAGCAGATGAGAATGGAAAGTCCATAACCTTAGCAGCCGAAGTGCACCATGCTATAGTTGTTGATGATACTATGTTATAGAAATATAAATGAATTTTAGCTATAATTTGATTCCTATAGATGAATCTGGGACTTAAAATCAGAGACTAACGCAAAGCTTACTGTAGTTTTCATAGATGCTTCCTCGTCCGAGATCCTGTCCAGCAAAGCTTTAGAGACAGCTCTTTCGTACTAACAGAAGACACGTACAAGATATATGAGTGGGACAAAATAGTACTATTGAGAAGTGATTTCAAAAAAGCAAACTGACCACCACATACAAATCCGTAACATTTTAATTAAAAAAGAACAACTGATCATAGTTTCTGCGCGTTATTAAACACAATATGATGTACCTGGATATATTTAACCGTATCCTTTTCAAATGTTTCATATGTTTGAGCTTCTAGGTTATCCATGAGAGGCTGCATTGAAAAGGTCGACAAATACATCATGAAACCCCTTTTACAAGAACAAGAGTACACAATTCTACAAAGTATGCCAAGAGTCAACTACGATATTGAGTCATTGACATATTAACACTTACTTGCAAGGGCGACTGCAAGAAATCTCTGTAACCAAGCTGAGACAAGAAAAGAAGAGATCAATGCAAATAAAATAACAAAGCGAAATGAACCATGCAATTTAGGGTGGGAACTGGAAGGCTACCTCAAAGCGTTCTTGTTCAGGAAGGGGATCCATCTTTTGATATAGATATGAAACATAGTCCAAATATGTTCGTAGGGGATGTCTCTGAATACCTGAATGACAAAGGCAGCTTTACACTGTAATCTACCAGACAAACTCGACATACCAAAATAGCAGGACTGCAAAATGGTGGATCATCAATTCAAATAACTCATTCTTTACACAGTTTATGCAGTGAAAATGAAACGGGAAAGTTACCAGTAGTCCTACTTTTACGCAATTCAAGAACTTCTATCAGTCTTCTGTAAGGAAATATTGGGCACGATTGCTAACTGCATTCAAACCGGACAGGAAGGGATTAGGAGCATGTGGACCCCATATGTTCCCTCTTTCAAACTTAATACCATGTTTGGTGCAGAGCAATATTTGACGGACAGGTTCTATGAACCATGCTGTCTGTTATAAGGCAGATTAGCTAATACCATGGGCAAGGTAGAATACCTAGCCACTCCGCACCAGATTATCTTCCCTTCCAGTCCAAGGGTCAAATTAAAAATATTTTATCCCAGACTGGGTGAACATAGCCCAATTGATCCTATCTGGATATCCTCCATTCCATTATCACGTCAAACCCTCATGAAGCCCCAAACCCCATTCACAATCCTATTCTTCCAACCCTACCCAAAAAATAATCTAGCAATCAAACGGAACCAGTCCTAAAGAACTTATCTAGAAGTAGTTCACAAGTACATAAATATTTCCTTCCTCCGGATTTTATCCTCTCATGTACATTTGCCAACTTCCTGGCAGATTTTACAATCAACTCCTTAATTAAAGTGTAAAACCACCAATCGTAAACTTAATATTGTGGCAACTCATGCACCAGAATCATTGTGGCACATAAATCTACATCTGCTTGGGAACTTTTACCGACCCTGCATAGAATTGGGAAAAGCTAGTACAAAATACAAACCACAGAACCACTGAATCTTTCGATCTAGCAATCTCCCATCCAAAAAACAGAATAATTTTTTAAAAAAAGGACGTCTGTGAAGTGTTTTCGAAGGAGCACTGAAATGCCCAAATAGAAACTTGCTGAGACTAAATGGTTGCTAGTTTGGAAAAGTCATACTACGAGGTTATTTTCCAATAACAGCTCACCATATATACAATAACAGCATGCCAGTAGCATAATTTCATGTCCTGGCTCACTCCCTTCGTAGTTGGCTATGTACTTCTAAAACCCAAAGTACCCGTACGAGATACCGGTACTTCAAAATACGTACCGGATACTTTTGAGTTTATGGGTCTAGGTACTTTATTTGTAAAATTTTCAGAACTTTAGGGATTTTGCATGGGAAAAAAACTCGAACTGCTAGCCTTGATATGCAAGAACTCAATTTCGATAAAGTCATAAACTTGAGACCACGACTCAGATCTAGAGCTTGATTTTGGAAAAACAAGAGCAGGGTTGACTAATTTTTTCTATCGATCTTCCTCCAGCGACTGCAACTCTTATCTCTTTCATTATTTCTGCTACCCATTCTCTCTCGTTATTATGTCAAAATCTATTCCTTTTTTCGATTTTTTAGATAGGCCTTGAAATATCTTTTGCTCTCCATCTTGAAACCTATTATAGTTGCATACACAAAAATTAGGTTGTTGCACTTTATTTCATAGGAAGATGAGTCCATCAAGCAATATGGGTTCAAGTTCAAGTGCTATTAGCTTTTGTTATCTTGCTTCTATCTTTAAAATATGTTATACTTGTTATATCTAATGAATAATGGAAAAATTGTAAAAAGATATACATAAAAAAATCGCCAGTACCCGCATTGTACCCGTACCAGTACCCGTGCTTCCGAGATAGCTGGTAGTCGTCAAAGAAAGGAGGGCCAATCCTCTGGGTCCCCAGGTATCCACCCCTCGTTTGAACCTCGTCCTTCACTTTAAGGCTGTGCCATCTAGTTCTATCAAAGGCTATGGGGCTAAGACTAATTCTAGAGAATGTTAGCCATAAATTCTAGAGTATATGTAGGCGAATGAATAGATGCAGGCTTTCTGTTCATCTTCCTTCTGGCAAGCGACGCAATCCACTTTCAGGTTAGGGTTTTGAGGAAGGAAACGATAAGTCCAGTCCTTTCTCTCATCCGGTTCGGGGACAAGTTGCACAATCTCTCCATAGAGCAAATTGGGAATCTGGACCAATCTCCATCCCAACCAGGAAAACCTTTGCACAGTTGTGTTTTGGACAAAATTAATTTCTCCCAAAGACGAGGGATATTACTGATTCTCAGTGATTTTTTGTTTAGCTGCTCGTCACCAAAATTTGTTGATTGTTTGTCTTGACGAGAGAAATCAGCAACTAAAAAAATATGGGCTAACATTGAAAAAAGTTCCAGATAAGACTATTCTTTAGATAATAAAAAATTGTGTTTTGGAAATCTTTTTCGGCCATGTCAAATATTTAGACTTTTGGTCATAATTTTTTACCTTTTTGGATTCTATTTTTCAAGAGGAATGCCGAATGACTAATCCAAAAACTTTTGAGGCAAATAAAACAAGACTTCAGAAATTTACGACAAAAAAAATAATGACAATAATACCAAACAATTTTCTCCAAACACAACAGTACACAAGCGACTTTAATACTTAACAGTCGTAGACTCGTAATCATGTCAAAAAGTTGGTAGCTCCCTCTGTTCTAACATTTCAGTATTTTATACAAAGCGTAATGCTAATTCAACAAATATCGACCACAAACCTTTATACCAACCATCAGCAACTCACCATCTATATGATTATCAGTATGATTAGCAACCAACTCCAAGTTTCCCGTTGGAAGGTTGTGCACTGGTGTTCCAGAAACTACTATCTGAAGAAATCATTAAATGGAAGAAGAAAGATCAGTATTGCTGTCAAATAATTACAAAAAAAAATTAAGAAAAATCATAATTAGCCAATCTCAACGTCCAAGTAGGCCAAAATTAATTAGTATGATTCAGGTCACAGATTGCAATGAGAATCAATCCAAAAAGCAGAAAAAGAAACAGAAGAAAAGCAAGAATCACATATTTCACTATAATGAGTAAACAAATAACATGAACAACAATGAACTTGCATAATTAGATAATATGGTTTTCCGGAAACCAAATTGTGTGCAGCTTTGAATTGCCAATATCAATTATGGTGCAGTTAATTAGACGTTGATGACTGAAATGATGGTGCCAGGGTTTGAATAAGATTCATCTTAACACAATATGTTCAATCAACCCATTCAGGAACCTTTATTCTATTGGCCTTTTATTGCAAGGAAAATAAAGGAGTTTCTGTAACCAACTTAATAAAGGTTGTACCAGGTAAATATCTTCCACATGTCAACCTTTAAACCCAAGATACACAACCAAGCCACTTAAACCATACCTGACCTGTTCAAGCTGTGAACCTGGTTGAACACGCTAAAATAATTTTTGAATACTTATTTATCACTAGTGTTAATGACTAAAGAGTCTAAGATGTACTACCTTTCACTATGCATCTAATCCTCTATCAACGGCAATCTTCACAAGGGCTAGAATATAGATTCATTACCATTTGGCATCGAACTCTCTTCTCTACTCAAAAAATGTTGTCAAAGCTGAACGTTCATACCATTACCCACCACAATACCACCAGGCTCATGCATCACTTCCTAAGACTATTCCAGAGTCACTCCAAAAGACCCATTAACTTCCGAAGACATCCAATCCTCGTAAGCTCAGAAGCATAGGTCCAAAGTCATTCACTCGAGAGAATAATTAAATTATTCTCAGTCGCCAGATACACCCCATTATGAATATCACCAGACTGAAAGGAAGACATAAAGTGGACAAGCTCGAAAGCATAAACTTGGTCAGCGCAAACCTACCACCTTATGAAGGTTGATGTTATTTTTCCACCACTTTTAGAAACTTTCCATTCCAACCATACTTGGCCTTGAAAGAAAACCAAAGGCTCCCCAAGCAATAAACGGAAGGGAACTCCACCTTGCAATCCAAAATAGTCTCAAGGCCATCAACAATGGGAACTTCACACGGACTTCCCGAAATTCACTTTCAAACCAAAGAGCTTCAAAAGAAGGGAGGACACACAGCAGATAGCCATTGGAAGAACTCGCACAACAAAAAAACAGAAATGTGGTCTGCATACAACAAAAGAGAAATGGATAAAGGGAAGCCTCCCACAGTCACCAGACTCACCGCCCCAAAGCCTCCCAAAAACCACCCAAATCTTACCAATCATCTTGGCTGACATTTCCAAACTGGAAACAAACGGAGGAGATAGATTGTCTTACTTTAAACTGGTTTGAACCCGTTAGTAATAGTTTAGTCCAAACCAGCACGACTTGTATAAACTTGCATCCAACGAAAAGGAAAGAAGCATGAACGTGAAACTTCAAACTTGCTAAATCATTTCAAATCTAATGTCTCGAAAGTCCAACCTGAGTCATCTCATCATTTGCAGAAGGCCTTGTATGACACTAATGATTGGTGCACAACCAAACGAAAGCTTATCAATTGGTCGCACTAATAGAACAAAGCACTTTTATGCTTCGACAACCACTAAAAGAATTACAGAAAAAAACATGTATGTCTTTTTAATTCAAACAATTGATGCAATACTCTTCATTCTCACCTCTTAGTCATTCTTTATCATTGGTCACTATCCTGTTCTACTGTCACGCTGGTGAATCTCTCTCATTTTGACTCAGGTGAGGGATCCAAGGTCTCACTAATATAGATGTTCCACGGAGACTGAGAAGCGATCAACTTGTTTATTAGAAAAATGGCTCGGAAATATCTGAATCAAAAAGGACTCCAACTTCCAGAAGAGTTGCAAAATCATCCTTTTTCATTGCACTCCAAGAGTGACACTTGATAGCTTGATTGCCTAGATTGTACAGGTCTTGCAGCAATCATGCTAAAGGAAAAGAAAAGGATAAAACAAACTATCTTTAGCAGTTGGCGGGAACCTGGGTCCTGGAAGGGAACCTTACTTCCCTCCCTTCCCCAACAAGCATCAATAATGTTTATTTTGTTCACGAAGAAAAAAAATTTGAAAATAACAGGAAAAAAACTAGACCTCTTGATTTATGTCCATGTCCATGTTGTGAAGCGAAGTCCAAAGCCTGGGTATCAAATTAATATGAAATATATCAGCATGAGCGCACACTCACTTCCTGAGCTAGCTTTTGGGGTTGAGCTCTACCCAAGACCGTGTAAAATGGTATCAGAGCTGCGTACTAGAGATGGGTAGGGTGCATGTTTCTCGCCTACACGCTGCAGTTGCTGCTGAGTGAGCACGTTGCGCGCAAGGGAAGGTGTGAAGCAGAGTCCCACACCGCCTAGGTATAAAGTAATACAAAAAAATATAAGCGTGAGGGCACCCTTACTCTGTGAGCTAGCTTTTGGCGTTGAGTTCTAACCAAGACTGTGTAACATGGTATCAGAGCTCGGTTCCAAAGATGGGTAGGGTGTGTGTCTCTGACCTACACGCGCTGCTGCCGAATTAGCACACTGTGCTTGAGGGAGGTGTGTAGCAAAGTCCCACATCGCCTGGGTATCAAAGTACTATAAAATATATAAGTGTGACAGCACCCTCACTTCATGAGTTAGCTTTTGCGGTTAAGTTCTACCCAAGACCGTGTAACATGATACAAGAGCTAGGTGTCAAAGATGGATAGGGTGCATGTCTCTCGCCTGCACACAGCAGGTGCTGCTGAGTGAGAACGCTACACGTGATGGGGGTTGTGAAGCAAAGTCCTACATCGCCTAGGTACCAAAGCAATATGAAATATATAAGCGTGACGACACCCTCACTTCATGAGCAGATGAGCTAGATTTTGGGTTGAGTTGTACCCAAGACCGTGTAACACATGCATACCCTCTATTAAAATGTATTTCAAATACCAGTACATCCCCCTCCAATAGAAATTAGGATAAGCATATTCAGGTGTCATCTTCTACAATGCTATCCAAAGGTGTGAGGGGGCTGGTGTGGTAAGCTAAGATTATGAGGATTGAAGAAAGTAGAGGAAAAACAATTCGAGGGGACCCCTTGTAGAGCAGACTTTTCTTTTAAAAAGCAGCGTTATGTTGTTGTGGTAGCATAAAAGGCTCCTCCAACATTGTTAAGAATATAAATAATAAAGTTGCCCCTCTCTAACAGCTTAAGCTTTTAGATGAGTTGGTGGTTAACAATCTAAATAAGCATTAGCCGCACCTGCTAGATACGGATACAATATGTGCCAATTATTCGATTACAATCTGAAACAAGCAAAATGATGATATCCATAATCATAATTACCATGAACAGTCATTCATGCGTTATTAGTCACCGAAAAAGCATTCGTAAACAGAAAAGACCAAAAGGTACCTGTATTGAGTGGTTGAAAAATGCAGTCATTAGTCTTTGGTGGCGCTTTGACAAACATGGATATCCCCGAGCATTTGTAAGAAAAGACTGAAAAGTTAAGTCAGATTTATGAGTGTTCAAGTCAAAAAACTCTCATGCAACAGTATAGAATCTTGGGAAGAGAAGGTCAATAAACCTAGTTATTTTTCGTACATTTGTATGGATTATTGCTGCTCTAACAGGCTCTCCAAACCATCGTCCAAGTGAATTTGCTGAAGGTAACGAACTCCTAATGAACAGGAGTTTCACTTAAAACCATAAGAAATTACTGGTACTGCAGCAATAAATGAAACACACTCTAACTTGACAACTTAAGCATTAAGAAAAGTATGATATGACTTGTATTAGAAGTGCTAAGAAAATAAAAAGAATCAAATAACAAGACTATATACGTTTCAAACAAAATAGAGAAATAAAGAAAAATCTATTCAACTTACAAAACATCAAGGGCAATTGACAACTGGCTGTGATGTTCACAAAGAAGGCGGTAGCAATTCCATGTTTCCCAAGAATCAACCTGTCCTTCACTCTGTTAGGTAGAAATATTAGGCTTTGTAAACATAAAGCTTCTATTAAATGGTTAACCTAATCATGCTCATACCAGCCACTAGAAAGCTCTTTGAGTACTACCAACCATAGAAACGGGAGAAAAAAAAGGGGGGAAATTTTTTAATCAATCATCTGCATGCTTAAAAGTTATAAGGCCCATACATAGATCATTCAAATGTAGGAAATGTGATCCAACATAGATGAAGTACTTGTTTTGTTTAACTATCTAAGATCTTCAACTCCATAAAGTCATTTAAACAGAGAATCCACACTTCAGGATTCAAAGAAAGTTTTGATATGGAGTTGGAGAAAAAAGAAAATACTAATTATCCAGCCAGTGATGATGAAGGGTGAGAGAGATGGAATGCAATATAGCAGATAATCCTCAACCCCACACCCGTCTTTCTTCCTTCAAAAACCAGCAGCACCCCAAATAAGCAAGAATGCAGGACATTGGGTAGCTGCTTAGTTACGTACAGAAAATTCAACCGCAAACAAAGTGGAAAATAACATACTGAACAGTATAACTCACCAAATGATCGGAGTTCCCATTCATAGCATCATCCTCAGATTTATCCAACGGAATCCTAAGCCACAACTTCAACATGGAAGTAAAACATTAAGACTGAAGGCCATACAAGAGGGAAAAGAGGTATAGTGGTTTGCATGAGGCAATTACTTAGGCTAACATAATGGAAGTGTGATAATCAACTCAAGATTGGCACCTGCATATTGTTCAGATTTTGAAGAATCTGGTTCACACATCTAGCATAATTAGCACAGGATGCCCCTTTAGGAGTAGGAAGAAGACATGCCTGCAGGAGACATGCAAATAGTCAAGGCAATAAGCTTCTTATGCAACAAACCTCTAGTATCAGCAAGCACAAAAATCAAAACATACATTTTCCATCATCTATTACAAGAACAAAGTGCAACATCTCTCATATGCCTTTTACTTGTTAATGTTCCTTCAAAGTGCCTTAGAATATAAGGCGTTGACATAACTTAGTTAAAGAACGCATTAAAAATGAAAGGGAATAATGAGCGACTGGGAGCAAAATCAGCCAATCAAGCAAGTCTTGAGCATGGTTTCGACGTTTCATGGCTTTTGAACATCTGAAGGTGTATAATTCTTGATTTCTTTTGGGAGGTTGCGAAATATATCACTTCGATCATACCTTAGTTGACAAGACGCATACTAAGTGGATGGCATATTCGTATAGCTTGTCCCACATTTGTTAAATATAACCTTCAAAAAGAGTGTAAGCCTAGACGGCCTCTTCTGTCATTGCTAATTGGTTTGAATTGGATGATTTAACATAGTATCAAAACTACACTTCTACTGGACAATCAAAACTACACTTCTACTGGACAAGACTATCTTGATTGATTACCCCGTTATATGTGCCATAATGGTGATCCCTAAATTATGAGTCCTTTGTTTACCCTCTCCACATGAGAATCAAGGTCGCACATTCGAGGGAGTATTAGAGCTTATCCCACAACTGTAAACAATAACCACTATATATAAGCATGGGCTCTACACTCATAGCTAATTGATTTTGATCTGGATGCTTCATCATGCATCTAAGAGCATCTCCAATCTAATACTCGATTTTTATCTCCATTTCTCTATTTAAGAGTATTAAACTATTATATAAAGAAGTGGTAGTCAACTCCAACCGAACTCTTTATTTTCAAAACACTTGCCCCATGTCTCAAACATTCAACATTTCCCCTCAAAAATTCAAATCAAAATTTCCCTATACAAAACAGATTTAATGTTTCATCTTATAGTAAAGGTATTGTTAATATCTTTTGAATGATACTGATTTTATGAAGTATTAATACTCATATACAAATTTGGTGGAAAAAAAAAAAAAAGAGGATTTGGTAAATATAAAAAAGAGGATTTGATAAATGTTTTTTGTGAATTGGAGGACATCCTCCGTAATTTATCCGTACTTCATATTAAGAATATCAAATATCCCCCTCCAAAATGGAGGAAAAATAGAGGGTTGGCTGGAGATGACGTTTTCTCCAAAATTTGAACGATGGCATTATGGAGTAAGGGTTCGTGAGGCCCTACGTAAAGCCGCGTTGATGTTCACAAGAGATAGCTTCATTTCAAAGTGGGATACCTTTTTGATGTGTTTTGTGGACAAGGAAATGCAATTGCATACCAAGACCACCCAGCTGCATTCAACATCATCTTCGCTATGTTGTACATTCTACTTCAGTTTGAGTACAAGTTTTCATTAGAGGAGTCCTGATAGTCCACTTAATAATATTAGCTCATGTTATGGACTATAATATTTAGGGAGTTTTGATGTGTCTTAGACTATAAATAGGTGGTTAGGGTCTCCAGTAGTTCTTTTTTTAACCATTTCGAGAAGAGAATATTTGAGAGCATAGCTATGGATATTCTTTTGGGAAAATTTCACTGCCTAATAAATCTATCCCATTGATTTGATTGAATAATTTCCGGGGCAGAAGAACAATAAGGCTTTCCTAGTCGTCGTCATGTTACATCATAGCCAAGTGTTTACAGTGTACAAATACAACCTCGTCCTCCTCTTTATTTCTGATGATCTCTATCCAATGAGGTTTTATGGAAGAAAAACAGGTCGAGAAAAATACTACAGCTATAACACCCTTTACCCATCACTTTTCGTCTTCTCAACTTCCTCTAAACTGTTCGTAGACATCTCGCAGATGAGAAACACTGAGATGAAGAAAAGGAGCTCTCCCTTGTAATATATATATATATGAACCAAGAGGGCAAAGAAGAAATTGTAGTGTCCTACTATGAATTTGTGCTTTGTATGCTTTTTATTTGGGAAATAAACAGAACATTATGAGACGTAATTTAGAAAACATTATTACTGGTTAATATCTTTTGCAATTGTTTTTTACCGATAAATCAAAATTATCAAACATATTAACATGTTTATGAGGTCCTTATGACATCACAGGTCATAAATATTTGACAATTCACAATTATCAACTAGTTATGTTAGAATATTTCAACATAGTTAAGATGTCTTCTCATTCGCCCGACACATGCTTAATGATCCAGTTTTCATAACATTACATGACATGTCTCAAAGAACTGAGAAAGATAAGTCCCTCCCAAACATTTATCTACAAAATAAATTTATGCAATAACCTGTAAAGAAAGATGAGAAGCCCAAGATATTTCTTGCTTAAGTACAATTTCTGAATCCTTCCTAAGAATCTCATCTTCCGAATCCAAGTCAATCCACGAGCTAATTTTCCCTGCATAACAAGCAAAGGTTTATTAAAGTGGCACGACAGTGGATGTGAAGGGAAAAAAAAAATACTAACCTATGAAAAGGAGAAACTTGGGATAAAGAACGCACCAGCAAGTTCAACATATAAGTTCGAAAGTCTTAACAGATATAGGCTACTCGAAATTCAAATGCTTAAACTTCAAATGCTCAAACCATTGACTTATGCCACATAAAAGGATGAGGTGATGAGGTCCATGCAATAATATCCATTACTGTCATTCCATGAAAGAAACATTGACATATTTCATGCAGTTGACCAACTATTCCAATTAGAAGAAGTAATAGAAGTGAAGATGGAACAAGTACGACAGTCACCATGCGACTTATATGAGTTTTGTGAAAGGAGCACCTGTGGACTTACTTAACTTTTGAGTGATCTCTTTGTGCAAGTACCCATTGGGCATGCAACAAGGTCAGCTATGCTCCCAAGACCCACCACCCTTCAATCACTTTCATTCATGCCCCCCAAAAATTAAACTCAACCAAATTCCAATGAGAGACAATTAATGCAATGGCCATTTCTATCACTATATCGATTTATATTATGGTACTCATCTAGTCTAGAAGCTAAGCAAAAGTCAGATGATAGCCATAACATCTAAACAGACATACCACCCACCCACCCACCTCATAAACAAGAAACGCAGATAAAATGACCCTGTAAGCCATGCACTTACCAACAACATGACTACTCCACTGAGAAGGGCTCAAAACTAAGTCTGACCCAGCAAATGGTGCAAGCCCAGATCCCTTATGACCAGTATCCATCAAGCTCGGCCGATAAGACGGTTCCATCTGCATCATATTGAACAAATAAGTATCGAAAGGTGCCCGAGTGAAAAAGAAATTTTTTTGTCTACCTTAATCTTAACCAACTGGTTTTACCAAAAGGTTGACCTTATTAAAAATGAGGTTACAAATGTATTGTGAACCAACCACAAGCATAAACGCACCATCAACCTAAAGACAACCATCATGTAAAGTACTAATGTAGAAGCATGAACCATCCCCATTAGTAGATGTATCGTACAGTCTCCATTTAGCCCCTTACAACAATTGAACAAAAACCATTGAAGGCGAAAAAACAATTATTAAATTGTTTCCAACCTACCCTTTCCCTAATAGTTTTTGAGCTTTGGGTGCAAGTACAAGAAAAAAATTGCCAAAAAATAATAAGAAGAAAAAAGGATAAGAAAAAAGAGGGAGGCATTGCTAATTATAGAGAGTGAGATAAGCTTTATTTTCAGCCTTTACTATTTCGACTGCTTTTAGTTTGTCCCTAAAACGATTTTATTCCATTAGGATTTTATCCTTCTTTAATAAGAAAAGAGAACACTTTGGTTTGGAAGTTCTTTTTAAGAGGGTTTGAGACATCAAAGCATACCAGAGTACTTCTCAAAGACTAAAAGTTCTAAGTTGCTAGCATGACTTTTATCTCTGTGATAGCCTTATTAGTAACTACTTCAACATAACGTCAAGCAAATTAACTAGCCAACAAGGAAGCAGTCCTCACTCTCTCTCACTCCATTTATACAAAGACGCGTGAATTTGAATTACTACGGTTCATACTGTCAGAAAAATAAGTTGAATCAGTTTTCCAGCATAGTTTTGATCAGTAGAATCAGTTTACCACCAATTGTTGAAATTCCTAAAGGTTTTCGCGACTCAGCTAAATGCTGTTGCAAGTCTACCCTAATTCAGAGCAGTTCAACTTCGTTGATCAACCACAGTCAGCCACTGTAAGCCAAAACCCTAACATCGAAATTCCCAAGTAGTAACTCTCCAGCTCCATGAACTTTTGGGGGGAACCCCTGAAGCTTAGACATTTGAGTTGAAGCTATTTCAACAAGCATATAGCGCCTCTATCCGACCTTCAAACATTGACCACCAAATTGTCCACAACAATGATCCATCATCCATTTAGCAAAGGCCAAAAAAGGGGCACAAACTCTACACAATAGGTGCATAGGAAAAGCAGGCCAAAAAAAGCATCAAGAAATCAAATTCTCGTACAAAAATCACTGAAGGGCAAGAAAATTCACAAAACTTCCCATGAAGCCAAATGTAGTCAATGGCCTATGAGTGAAACCAAAGTCTCTATTCACTCTGCAAGACAATTGAAACTTTGTTGTAGGTGAACTTACTGACCAATCACACAGAATGACCATTTAGCCCAAGTGTGATTGGCTAATTAGCCACCAAAACCCCAGAGAAAACATGCATATCCATACTGAAAAGAAAAAAAAGCAAAAGAACAAAAATGCAAGGTACATGAGGATGGCACCAAAAAAAAGTAGCTAATTCAATATAAATTTAACAAGTCTCGTGACCTTTGTCACAAAAAATTTTGCTATTCATCATCGGTGCTCTAAAAGGCAGCGTAGGCAGCCGATTAACCGGCGTTAGGAAGTACCCAGCTGCCTTGCCTGGCGGACTAGCCAGTGATCTGGGCACCGGGCCGATTAATCGGCCACCAAACGGGATTAATCGGCTAGGCTGATTAGGGGGATTACGCGTCTAGGCGGACGATTAATCTGCTAGGTGATTGTGATTTTAAAATTTTACGGGCTTTACTGTCATGGTACTATAGTATAAAGGGCTTAGGTGTAATTTTCCTATGATACCAACTAATTTTCAGTAAACCTAGAAGAAGTGCTAGAAATGTTGAAGTATGAGAGCTACATGAGGTAGATTTTGTGTCGAAAGATGACACCGAAGAGGAGGAAGATGAGGATTTCGAGTGTGTGTACGATGGTGATCATGTTTTGGAGGGATGTACAGAAGAAGAGGATGAGTAGATGACCAGTAATTTAGTACTACATTTGATTTTGAACTTTGTAATTGACTAGTTAGTGAGTAATTGGTACTACTTAGTTTCATTTGGTTTGAATTTTGAACCTTGAACTTCGCATTATTACTTAGTTTCCGTGTTAGTATTTAATGTTTTGCTTTACTAATGATGTTGATGTACTTGCTCTCAAAACTTGGGGAGGTGGTAGGAAAATATTAGAAAATTAAAAAAATGAAAAATCCGAATAATGTCAAGGTGCCGATTAATCGGCCTAGGTGGTAGGCCGTTCCCAGCCGCCTAGCGACTTTTAGAATCTTGTGCACCAAAGTTGAAGTAAAACCACCACTCACAAGCCATATCAGAAAAGTTTTAGACTGACGTAGTTGTCTCAACCAGAAAATAGAGTCACACAATACGTAGAAGACTACTTAGTACCTTTTTAGGTGACATACTGACCATTCGCACAGGAAAACAGCAATTCAGCTAATGCATGACTGGCTGACTGGCCACAAAAATCAAATCAAATAAAACAGAATAACACTGCACATAAACGCGGCATGAAGAACATACCGGGAGAGAAAAAGCTGGAGGCATCTTAAGCATGCATATTAGAAAAATGAATCCAAATGCAAAATATTCAGCTCAAACTGAGAAAATATGTAGCTTGGTCAAATAAGTAATTGGTCATCTAACCTGCCATAAACAACATCAAAGTTAACTACACTAACAGTGCGGTTAAAACAGAGCGTTTTTTTGCAAATGTCTAGGCATACAAACAGAGCAACATCTACCCATGTTCGATCATATTTTTCGTTAAGGTAGTAGGTAGCATTTCTTAGAGTTTAGGCAATGTATCCCTATGTCTCCATATATCTTCCCTGCTTGTAAAGATAAAAACATATGACTCTCTCTCTCTCTCTCTTACATTACAAGAAATGTCGCGTTTCCATATGTATTCACTGATTGAAAAGGTAAGCATGCGATGTCCTACACATGTTTCCCTCCCTCCCTCTATCTCTCTCTCTAACACACATCAATGTTTACGTGTGTTTTTTTTTTCAGGCATTTTAACAATCTCTCCTTCCCTTTTTCAACCCGGGTAACCATAGCATATTTTTATTATAGTTTCCTATTGATGAATCTTAGTTTCGTACCTCTCTCATGTTTTTTTAAGATCTCTTGCAATGATTAAACACAGTAACGTTGATCCATATCCTAAGCTGATGTGTGTATTGTCAAATCATTGACAAAATTGTAAAAGTGTCTTGATTGGCCATGATAATTTCAATGCCCATTCAACATTAGCATATACGGGTAAGTTCTTTCAATCTAGATTTTCCTTTTGAACTGCTAGTCATGCATTGAAATGTAAAGTAAAATAAAACATTTTTGGGGGAAAAAAAAGAGGCGATTCTTAGGATGGTGAATGTATAAGGAAAAAGGAGATTTTGCAAAATTGTGTAGATGTCCTCTTCAAACGTAAGGGAATGCTTCAATACACACCCTTAGTTGGTTGTGTAAAGTATGAATATTAGAATTCATAAGATTTTGGATTTATATGGATTTTCTACATAGAAAATGTGAATTCGATTAATGTTATGATTTTTTATCCCGAATATTATGAATCAGCAGTGCATACCGTACACACAAACAGGGGAGAGGTATAAAAGAATAAGAAATATTAATCTGAAATGCTTCACCGACTGACCATTAACATATGAAAAAGGGTATTGGCTAGGACTAACGAAATGGATATTTTGCTTTACCCTCTGGTAAGGAATGATTTGTTGTTGCACTCACATAAATTGAATCACAATGTTCCCGCTTAGAAGAAGTTCTATTTTGCTCATATTGATAAAAAGGTTGAACTTGCCCTATGATCTTCACTTAAATTGCTTAGATGGATATAATCACCTAGACACTTGAATAGCTTTGTTTTTCTTTAATCCACTACTACTTGGACCTTTTAAAAAAATAAATTTTGAAAGTTGTAAATTAGTCTCGGTTGCCAACAGTGTCATTGATTGGGTTTGACCTGAGTGAGTTGGATTGTGCCGTGCCTTTGCTAGTATCACATATGCATATGAAAAAATTCCTTTACCCCACTTTCTCAGACAGTGAACAACAAACATTCCACAGCCTTAATCCATTTATTCCAGCTTCAACAGTTGGCTTAGTAGATGAATGGCTTCTTGTGGTTCTTTGTGCAAGATAACAACCAGAGGAGATTAAAGTCTGTACCCATTTTCGTTTGCGGGAAAGGACATAATCTATTCTTTAAATATGACAGAGTGTATAAATATATATACATTTGGTGTTTAAGCACTCTACACAATAAATTGATATTGGCACTCCCCTTACTAATAATAGCACTCCCCTTTTGGAGTGCCGTTAACAATTTGGGGAGTGCCAAAATCAAATTTCCTTAAAAAACCAAAGCCGAAAAAACATAAACAAAATTGAAATGTCCAACAATAAGGGAAAGAATATTCACAAACTTCCCTTCAAGCCAAATGTAGTCAATAGCCTGTGAGTAAAACCAAAGACACCATTCACTCTACAAGGTAACCGACAACTTATTGTAGGTAAGCTTACTGACCACTCACACAGAATGACAGCCATTTAGCATATTGTGTGATTGGCTAATTAGCCACCAGATTACCAAAACTCAAAGGAAACATGCATATCCAAACAAAAAAAAACAAAAGAAAATTTCAAACAAAGAAAAATAGTGAAGGCAAAGGGATTAAAAAAAAGGCAACTACATTGAAAACTCGAGTGGATTGTACCATAAAAAATAAACAAACAATATATAATATACATCCAGAAGTCTCATGGTCTTGTAGCACAACAATATCTTTTTGTATGTCATGTAACATCAAATTGAAATATTGTTTATTTTTCATCAAACCAAGTCATATCACAAAATTTGTATATGTAGACTGAAAAAATAGAGTGACACAACAATGTAATAGATTGCTACATAGAATAAGGCCATTCAGTTGATGCATAGCTAGGTAATTGACCCCCAAAATCAAATTAATGCAAAAATCAATATCCAAACATATAAAAAAGTAGCATGAAGAACACACATCAAAACAAAGATGCTTCAATTTTGCAAGAAAGTAAATATATCTTCAATTTTGCAAGAAAGTAAACGCCGGCACCACTTTCCTATATAGCATTGATAATTACCTCCCCTTTCTATGAAAGCTGGTTCATGGAGAGCATGCTAAGGTAAAAGAATTTTCAATCAATCAAAGTGGCCTCTTTTGTCACTATTTCAAGCAATTCTACTGCTGCATAGATTGCCTATGCTTCTTAGTTTATCATCTGAAGGAAGTGTGTATAGAGAAATGGGTCTTCCCTTAGTTAACTGATGCCAGACATTTCCTTTGGCAACTTCAAACTCAGATTACCACCAGGTGGCCAATTTCTGCAGAACTTAGAGACTAAATCTTAGCACCATTTACCCACTAAACTTGTTCACCCAACTAAATAACTATCCACTAAATCGAAGTTCAGCATCAAGCTCTGCGCCTACGCCAAACTTCAATTACCATTCAACTTACGCCACATAACCCACTGACAAATGACAGGAAGAAAAGGTACATTTCTATAATAATATAAAAAACATCTATATTCTACGAGGTTCCTGGCTGGATGATTGCATCAGTCATCAAATGCCAATGATGACAAGGATGCACTTGTAAGATGACGCTCTGGATATGCCTTTGGGGCTTAGAATGAAAAAACTCATTAGGCAAAGCCAAAAGTCTGCCGCAATATGAGGCCAGTGGCCGAACTGGGCCAATGGGATAACACTCAAGGTGGCGACTGGGCTCATTTTGGGAGGCAATTAGCAGGTTCACACTATATGTATGTAAGCTAACTAACTAGGCTGATGTGACTGGCTAACGAACCACCATAAACCAAACCAAAGTTAACTACACTATGCCTTGACAGCCTTGTTCTTCCTAGATGATTGGTCTGGGACTTTCTCTGGTGTCATTTACTTCCGCAGTATCTTGTTTAACATTTCATTGAAATTTTTAGGAGCAATCATTCATCTCAACTCTCAACAATACGAATTAGATATGAAAAGTATTGAAAACTGACCAATCATTCATCTCAGGTCTTTCAAACCACAATACGAAGCCACGCGTGAGAGCAATGCAAATTAAAACAATGCATAGTTGCGTAATGATAAATATGGATTATGTATGGATAGGTGTACGAGAAGTTACTAACCAACGGAGAGACGACGAAATCGAATCCTCCATTGATATTGGTAGACAGAAGCTGAGGCATGTCATCATCGTACTCCGTCTCCACTCCACAATATCGCGAATCGCTTTTGTCCCCTATTCTCTCTCCGAGCGGCATCTTCTCTAGGCTAGAGAGAGAGAGAGAGAGAGAAGCGGCTCTTGTCTCTGCCGAGTTCACGACCAATGAGGACTGACGAGTAACTGAGGGTTTGCTAGGGTTTAAGATCCACGCACGCTTATATCTGAAACCTACAGCGTGTTTTACTCCATTTTTTTTAACTGTACAGCGTTTTATACCAACCCTAGTTTCTGAAAATAAAGGAACATATGCACATGAGAAATAAATTCGAATATGAATATTAATACATTACGGATATCAATATATTTTTGTGGGTAATAATATTTTTTTTCAGCTATCGATGAACTTTTTACATAAGAACTAAGGTTTAGGTTATCATTTTTCAAATATTACTAATTGGGTCTCATTAAACACGTCTTCAAAATTTGGGTCAATTAAGTCCCCAAAACTAACTCGTTAACCCAAACCTTTTAAAATGAGGTGCATTTTCAGGTACTTTGCTTCTCTTTAGTTTCTCTCTGTCTTCCTCCTATTTTATGATTGGACCACACTCCAAGATCCCACACAAATTATCCAAGCCTTCCTTTATTTTAATATAACCTTTCAAGTAGCCTTGGGAAAAAAATTATCTCAAATTGATAATTACAAATTGGCCCAATCTTTCAATTTTTATTCAGAATTTTTTTATCTCAAAGTATGAATGAAAATTAAGAAAAAAAAAACGGATCAAGTACTAAGCGCTTGAGTTCGTTTGTTATGAGGCTACTTGACAAGTTATTTTGAAATTAATCAATGGCTCAAATTACTTGTATGGGACTCGGAGTAGGGCACACACAGTGATCGGATGGTAATCGGTGCCCTTTTTTCTGTTTCCATAGTTTTTTTTTTTTTTTCAAAAATTGCTTTTTAAAACTTTATTTTTTCAAAAGAACTGTTACTAACACATACTATACACAACAATACATGAACAGCATGCAGAGGTGGCGTTATGTTGTTAGGCATTGGATGAAAATAAGGTGGCATTTTATGTTGCCCGATAATACATTGCTACATAAGCTAATATAATCGCATGTGAAACATGGACTATGGAATGCTCAAAATTTCCAAAGAATTGAGCGGAAGGCCCAACCCTCTCTCTCTCTCTCTCCCTCTCTCTCTCTTGGGGTGGCGGTGGTGAAAGAGAGAATTTCATTGCATAAAAAGACTATTACAATTTGCAATGTTGATTGTACATAAATGAAAACAGAAGAAAAAGACGTGATATAGACGAGAATAACAAAAGACATAACCAAAACAAATGAAGGATACATCCAACGAGAGATTGCTTCGACATATCCGATGTCCGTGATCAATGTATAGTGTTGATTCGTTGCTGTGTCACGGTAGATTCACGGATGACGATTCTCTCAAAACACAATTAAGACAGATAAACAACCGAAGGAAATTAAGGGTGCATCCGACTGTCAACTGTCAAGAGACCACATGGTTGATGTTGAAATCAAACAAGATCTGTTCGATACAAACCAAGTGACTATAGCATCTATAGTCGTGAGCTCCGAGGCACAGTTAGACGTCGTGCAACTAGATGGCCGATGACAACTACAAAGCTCTGAAATCGGTAGCGAAATTGACGGAAATAGTTGCAACCATGGATATTTAAATGAAACTAGAATCCCTTTTGTATTTGTGGTGATCTCCCTAAGCTTATTTGAAGGAGTTAGAGGCACCGGCAACGATAGGGGCTATCGCCGCCTGATAGAGGCAGAAGTGGGGGCCACCGGAGCTATCTACGTCGAGTGTGTCAATTGAAAGAGGAGGGGAGACAACTCAAATGCCATTGTAGAAGGCTTCAATCCTTACTCCTTATCCCCATCTTCGCCTCGACTAACGGGGCCTTACTTATTCGGGGGGAAGAATGGAGCCCCCGCCCCCCCCCCCCCCCCGCCCCCCCCCCCCCCCCCCCCCCCGAGACACACACCCCCACCCCCAAGCCTTCTTAAAGAAGCATGCGTTGTAGCCATCTGGGCCTGTTATGGTTCCAGAAGCAAGAAGAAAAGTAGCTGCTAGGGCAGTTATGTTCTTAAATATGGCTTCTCGATGGCCATCTTCGAGTGGCTGAGCATATTTAGTGAGGAAGTGAATAGCTCTGTAACTGTTTGAGGTATTGTCTCGTCCCTTGTTCTGTTGTTTCCTTTTTTGCTATAGGTATTTGGTGTTTCGTACTTTTGATGGTTCTAGCAAGCATGGTCCCTCAAGCATGAGCAGGCTGGAGTGCATTCATCAAATGATGTATGTGGGCTGAGCCATTCCCATCCCAAGTGGTGGCCCAATTCGGCCTGGCTCGGTCGGGAAGAGATTCACACTGGAACTGGCTACCCGACTTATAAAAGAATCCCATGGGCTTCTTCTTCTTCTTAGTCTACTGAAAAGCTACCGCCGCACAAGAAGCCAATTCACTGAAGCAACCCGAATGTCGAAAAGCCTTATGAACCAGATCATCAATGCAATGCCCAATCAGGCAAACCATTAAGCCCTTCACTCTAACCGAATAACCCAACAGCCCAACCCACTTGAATATTGTTGTCGAAGGGAAAGTCTTATTAACATGAGACTTTGCACAACAGTTTAAGGCTGAGTTCTCCAATGGATTTTATCAAGATTTTGATAAAATCAACCCCCTGATTTTATCCATTCGTAAAGACATGTGATAAAATCTGTAGATTTTTGAAATGCAAAAATCCACAGATTTTATCACATGTCTTTGCGAATGGATAAAATCAGGGGGTTGATTTTATCAAAATCTTGATAAAATCTATTGTAGAACTCAAAACTAAATAAGGATTACAACTCAGACACATCAAATGAAAGACAATGACTTGCTAGATAAATTATAAATCTAAATAACGATAGACAATATTCCCGTTATTGCAAGCTATGCTGCTATCGTTGCTTACAAAATACTATCTAACGCTAAGTTTCCACAAACATTTTAATCTAGTATTTTAAGTGATACTTTTGTACTTTTGTAATTATTTGTTTAGCTTTCCATTCTAGTTTCTAGAATTAATCATGCGTCTATGCCGAGAGGAATCGAAAAAGTATGAACAAGTGGATTGAAATCAGGAAAAAGGTTCACGCTATAGGCAAAATTTACCATTTGCTTCGTATTTCATCTTCAATGAACTATTTATTACTTTCGGTCTTTTTTTTATAAAAAAAAATACATTTTAGACTCCTCTTGTCAAGGCGGATGATTAATAAAAAAAAAAAAATACAACATGAATCTAACAATAACTCAAAAAATACGAACTTAAATACTCAAACAAAAAATTTTAGTGGAAACTCAGCCTAAATCTGACAATTTCTAATGCTAAGATTCTCTCTCTACAGTTTTCCCCCAGATTTCCCCTTCCTGTTGGAATTGTTCAGGGTTTCCCCGTTTGTTTCTATAAAAATTTCCCAACCCAGGTTCCTCCCAACTTCTCTTTTCCTCTCTGTATTTTTTTTTTTTTTGTAATTTTGCTGCAGCTAGCGTCATTTTTATATGCTAATATTAACATCTGCCATCTCCTAAATGCTATAACCCAGCCATAGTACTGCAACGGTTAATCTTGAGAACACAAATTTTGATACCCTGAATGGTAAAATCTGCCATCCTCTAAATGCTAAAACCTGGCCATCGATGCGCTTTTAGGCAGGCTAACAATGTCAATGTTGTCTGCTTGATTGAGCCAAGGGGTGTCGAAGAGTGGTCTGCGATTGATGGTGAGGTAGTTGTGGCTTGACTACCACTCCTTGTGAGGAGTGGTCCGCGGATGATTGTTCACCAAGCGCGCAAAAACACCCTTAGAAGAACTAGTAGTTGTGGCTTGACAACTACTCCTTGCGAGGAGTGGTCCGCGGATGATTGTTCTCCAAGCGTGTAAAAACACCCTTAGAGGAACTAGAGTAACTTATCAACTCATTAACCAGGATGGCAGCCTAGGCTTCTGCTTCTTCAGGTAGTGGACTCTATTAGAGCATCAGCAGCAGATAGTGTAAAACATTTCGAGGCAAAATAGAGAAGAGGAAGGAGAAAAGGGAGGTGCAGCAGCTTTGCGTATTTTTACCGTGGCACTGTTCACCAGCCATACTTTTTTTTTTACTCTCTCTCTCGCCCTCCCTACAGCCAGTAAAGACAATGAACACCCGTTCGCCGGCAACGGGATAGCGGACGATGGCAACGACGATCGAGGGCGACTAATGGTGGTAATTGAAGCTTCGATCCACGGTGATTAAAGCTTTCAGGTTATCAGATCAACGGTGATTGAAGCTTTTGATCCACAGAAACGGCCATCGAGGACAACTGACGGCAACGGCGATCGAGGGCAACCGACAACGGCAGCAAAGGTCTTTGGTTGGTTGTGTATACATATATGAATATATACACTACAGTTTGTATTATATATTTCATATATAAATTTATATAAAAATATATTTAGTAATATTTTGTGATATTTTAAAATAGGAAAGATATTATTTTAATAAGAGATAGGTAAAATGGGTAGTATTGTTGGAGTGTTGATAGTGACAGGGTAGCTATATGCACTGTATACCAGGATTTTTGGCTAAAAATTTAGACAAACTGCTGTTTTTGCTCTTAGATAGTTAGGTTACAAACCTGGTTTGGGTTAGATAGGTGTTTGGGTTTTCCAAACCTATTTTGAGGACCCATTCCCGTTCGGTTTCCCCCGAATGGTTTCCCAAATTGACTGTAACAGTCAGAAAAAGTACAAGAGAGAGAAATAAATTCGAAAAAATCAAAAAGTCGAAAAGGTGGTTTGTTGTATTTTGGGAAATGGAGAGAGAGAGAGAGAGAGAGAGAGAGAGAGAGAGAGAGAGAGAGAGAGAGAGAGAGAGAGAGAGAGAGAGAGAGAGAGAGTGTTTTTTTTTTTGAGGGAACAGAAACATATTATAGATAGTAAAACAAAGAGTACAAAAACAAAAGACACTACCGGTCTGAAATACAAAAAACAACAAAACAAAACCAAAAAAGAAAAGCCGCTCAGCAACGATGTCGGACCCAACCTCCACTCGCGGAGGTGGGTGGCGGAAGGATCGCCTCTGGCACCAAACCCACACTACTGCGCCTTCATCGCCCACCGCAGGATCACCACCGGATCTGCATATCTGCGCCTTCACCGCTGCCGCTGGAGAGCTCAGGGACCACCATCCGAACCGAACAGGGCCACCGTGCAAGAGCCAGAACTCATATCTGGAACGCCAGATCTGAGTCTCCGTTGCACAAAAATAAAGGGGTGAATGGGAGAACATCTCGCCGGAAAACGAGAGTCTCAACCATCACACACCGGAGAGAGAGAGAGTGTGTGTGTTAAATAATCATGGAGAGAGAGTGACTTGGAAAAGAGAGTATTACTATTAACATGGAGGGACCCACATGACTAAGCTCAGGCTGATTTTAGAGAACCCATTCTGAAGCCTCTTTTCAAAAAAGGTTTTGAAAACTAGGTTGGAAAACCCAATCGAACAAGGCGAAACTCATGCAAAAGCTTAAGCTGTTAGAGAGAGGAGTAACTACTTTATTAATAGTCTTGACCACGCCCCCTGCCCCCTCCCGTGTAGCCATACTCTCCTTCATATTCGAGCGGGCTGAACATGGGTAAATTTTTCTCATTGGTAGGCTGTGAGGTTTAAAAACATTATCTATTGACTACCCTGAAACCATATTAGATTGTTCACTACCAACTCATCTAAAAGCATTTTACAAATGCACGGTAAAACATGCTGAATCTATTTCCCAAGCAGGATTTTCAGACTTCTAAATAGTTGGAGGGCCTCCCCTTTTGGACCTCCCAATAACTCTACCCAATTTCATTGTACAAGCAGTAGTCTAACATCATATCATTCCCATAGATATGCCATATTAACGTTTACTACAAATATAACACCAAACACCAGATCCACAAGGGAGTGGCGATACGCAAAGCAAATGATGTTGGAGAAACTTATATACAATGTAAACGCATTCCATGCGTTGCACCGAAAAACAAGAAATTCAAATCGACGAGCTAAAGGCACATGACTGTTTTTTGCCAACTGAAAACTACTTAGGCACTGTGCTTTACGGGTTCCGATGCATCATATTCGGTCTCAAGAGCCTGTTCGCCTGCACCTTTACGACCCGGGTCAACTTCATCAAAGTAGTCCTCTCGCGCATTGTCAGCTAACATTAGGGCAACCAACCAGAAGAGTGAGGCGTCGAGGGATAAGAAGGCACCGCCCCCAAGGAGCCCAGTCTTAGCAGTTGGGCAGGTGGTGTCCAAGTTGAGATGGACGTTGCGAACCAGGTGAAGTTGCTCCGTAATTGTTGGCCACAACAGAAATGCTGCAGCCAATCCAGCTGTACCCCTGCGATTTCACCCGAAATGGTTAGGAAACGATACGGGAAAAGAAAAAACAGGTAGTCAAAATACAGGAAAAGGGACTTTGAAATTTCAGGTCAATTAAAATATCGGAGGGCATTAATGATATTCATCCAGAGGCAAAGAGTTGCCGGCTAAGCATCAACATAACCAAGTCGTCGTGATCTCGTGTCCTGGCGTGACACTTGCAGGCTAAACACCAACATTCCTAAATTGTTGACATACCATGTCCCCAGCGTGAAACATACAGGATACACCATTTTATCAAACTTTAAGCACCGGACGCATCAAGAACACACAGGTACACACACACATACAGGAACACAGCAAAAAACGGCAGGAAATCGATTCTTGATGCGACAAATACAGTCTGAGGTTAAATTACAAGAAACCTGTTACTACTGGCTGATCTTTTTAAGGTGACAATAAAAAATTCATGAAATATTAATAGGCACCATTTGAGTGGTTGAACCTCTTCTGTAACCCTAATGATTTCAATAGTTTCATTAGTTTATTTATCAACTATAAGGAATGGGTACTTCTAAAACCCTATCGCACCTGTACTTGTAACATAGCGGGCACCAGTACTTCCAAAAACACACGGATACGTGTACTACATACCAAAATATTCTCTTTAGTTTTTGCCATGCCCAAAATTATTTTAATATCTATTCAAACCATACCCAAAACAGAGAAGAAGCTAAGTGGATGAGACTTCTTTTTAAATGCTTAGCAGTTAGCACGGTTACAGAAAAAAGATTTAGGGGTGTAGGTACTTTAGTGTAATGAACTAAACTCTTATTTGTAAATTAAGTTTGCCGTTAAAACTATTGTTTGATATTGGATTCTTAATCGACCAAGTCATTTTAACTATTTCCTTTATTGTAAGTGCGGTTACTAAATGTAATACATTGTTTTGAGTTATAGAAGTACATTGAATACAGTCGTACAAGAATGATTTACTCTATTAGTGTTATTAGAGTGTATCCACTATGTTAGAGTTTGTCTCATGTTGGCTAATTGTAACCTTCAAAGCTAGTACATGAGTCCGGGCGGCCTTTCCACTCATTGCCAATTCGTTTTGAGTTGGACGCTTTAACATGGTATCGGAGATCGACTTTGGGAGGCTTTTGGACAAGATCTCTTGGATATTGCACTGTTGTTTGTGCCATAAGTGCACCACGTTTCGTTATGATCCCAATGTTGTGGATTTGTTGTTTACATCTCCAAGTGCAGGAAAGCGATAGCATGAGCGGGGGCCGGGGAGTGTTAAAGAGTTTGCCAACATTGGTTTATTAATACCTCCAAAACTAGTATATGAGTCTAGGCGGCCTCTCCACTCATTGCAAATTGGTTTTGAGTTGGATGCCTTAGCATGGTATCGGAGCTCGACTTTGGGAGGCATTTGGACAAGACTTTCCTGGTTATTGCACCGTTTTTTGTGCCATAAGTGCACCACGTTTTGTTATGATCCCCATGTTGTGGATCCGTTGTTTACCTCTCCACATGTAGGAGAGGGGCCGCATGTGCGGGGAGTGTTGAGTTCGCCAACATCGGTTAATTAATACCTCCAAAAAACTAGTATATGAGCATGGGCGGCCTCTCCACTCATTGCCAATTGGTTTTGAGTTGGATGCTTTAGCATGGTATCGGAGCTCGACTTTGGGAGGCTTTTGGACAAGACTCTTGGTTATTGCATTGTTTTTTTGCGCCATAAGTGCACCACGTTTCATTATGATCCCCATGTTGTGGATCCGTTGTTTACCTCTCCACGTGCAGGACATGGGTAGCATGTGCAGGGAGTGTTAGAGTTTGCCAACATTGGTTAATTAATACCTCCAAAAAAACTAGTATAGGAGCTTGGGCAGCCTCTCCACTCATTGCCAATTGGTTTTGAGTTGGATGTTTTACCACTCTACAATAATACAAGCTTAATATTGTAGCTGTAGCCTATTAAGAAGCAGCAAGTGAACAAGATAAGTGTAGCGGAAATGAGGATGTTGAGGTGGATGTGTGGTAAGACTAGACGAGATAGGATTAGAAATGAAACAATTCGCGAGATGGTAGGCGTAGCACCTATAGAGGAGAAGTTAAGGGAAAATAGGCTAAGGTGGTTTGGGCATGTCTATCGTAGACCAGCGGATGCAGTAGTTAAGAGAGTGGATAGGATAGCTTTGGGTAGAAACGCACAAGGGAGGGGAAGACCCAATTTGACATTAGATGCGGTAGTACGCAAAGATCTGAGTATACTAAGTTTAAATGATGAAGCAGCACTGGACAGAGCTCAATGGAGAAAAAGGATTCATGTAGCCGACCCCAATTGATTGGGACATAAGGCTTGGTTTGGTTTGGTTTGGTTTGGTTTGGTTAGCGGTACACCACATTTTTTGGTTTTCGCATATCAATGTACTCATATAGTTACGAATACATGTACTAGTACTCGTACACGTGCTTCTTATTTTATCAGTCATAACTCACTATGGAAAGTCTTGACTAGAAGAAGAAAAATTCCAATGACCTTAACCATAGATTTTACAACCACTAGCTCCTGATATTTTTAGTTAGCCTAGAAGTACAATATTACGGCATGCTTGACCCATTAGGTGTGCTAGAAAATTCATCCCAATTATTCCCCAGTAGGTTCAACAAGACATGAAAGCATATTGGACTAATAAAAAACTAAAAAGAAAGAAACGAGATTGAGCAAACCTAAGAAAAATTTACTTACAAGGCAATGTTGAAGAACACAAGGAAGCTAGTGCTTCGGAACAAAGCAGCTTGTGGAACAGACTTGCCTTTGTACGGGTAAAACAAAGACAAGTATCCAGCCACAGTCGAGGCGATAAGAAAAACAGCAGACAGATACCCCAAAACAACCGTAGGGTCAGAAGGATACTTGCAAATAACAACCCCCTTCCCAGTTATTGCAGTTCCAGCAGCAGGCTGTGAAGAAGAATACAAAGATATTACATCACAGGCTGGGCTGGGAAGTACACAAAGAAATTATATGGTAGGCTTAGATATTCGAGAAAGTGCATTACCAGACGAAAGAATATCACATGCCATGCTTTCCTACATTCTTTTTCTTATTATTTTTACAGTCCGGGACGGTTCATTAGCATTCTGTGCACTTTGCCTTTTGCATTTATATGTCGAATTCATTATGGCAACATATATAATTAAAAGAACCACCAAAGAGGTATTTAAACCCACAAAAAGAAACAAGATCACCAACTGTTACCGCTAAGTAGCTACGGGAAAGGGAAAGAGAGACACCAAAATAAGTAGCATTTTGAAGTTCGGATAGCGATACCAGTTTCAACTATTAGGTTCATTTAGACAGATGTGGATCTCAAATGAAGGGATTCAATGTTCAATTTCCTAAGCTTAGCTATAGGTGGCTTGTAAAACTCAAGTGAATGTTGAATTCAACAGAAGAGAGATGCATTTTACGAGATGCATTTTACTGGGATCCTGTTAATACAATCCTCAAAGGATTTCACATCTCTCCTGTTAACTAATTGTAGTTTGATTCCATCACAACATTCACATCAATGATCAAACCTACATTTTAGCTATTCTTATTGAATAACAGCGTCAATTTCCCTAATTTGCCAATTAAGCCTTATGCGCTTGTCTACAGATTTGAGTAGCAGAGATTCTCTCTGGTACATTTGAATAATCTAAGTGTATTGGGCAAGGAACATCATGATTCACGAGTGACTTTACTATGACAAAATTAATATTTTATCAATCATGGTCCACATAGTTATGACAAGTTGTTAAATACAGACATTCCTTATACTGCTAGTGTTAAAAGAAAGAAGAGAGAAGGAAGAATAAAGAAGAAAGAAGAAAGAAGAAAGAAGAAAGAAGAAAGAAAGCAAGTTGACCTAAAAACAAAGATGTCAAGGATTGTTCTGAATACTAGAACTGAGATTTAACAATCAAGGAATAAATCAATCACAGCACTTGTGCAATAATTTAATTTAGTTTAATCAACTAGCACCACAACAAGTATCAAGACAAATTACTATAATCATAACTACATAAACTACACAGCAGTGCTACCTACAGTTCCTATCATAACTGCTGATTTAAAAAATGATGATCAGCAAAGCATTTACTATTAGAAAGACTTCTGTTGGGAATTGGTGTTGCATATACCCACAAGAACACAAGCAACTGGAATACTATAGAACTGAAGACAAATAAGCACACTACGTTTTCCATTGAGACACAGATAGCAAAATAAGGCAAGAACAACAAGGAAAACTTTCAATAGGAAATAATCACAGTGTCACTAGTTTAGAGGAGAAAATAACCTTCTTGTTTTCAGCAACAACTCCAAAAATGAAGGACAATGCACCAAAAGTTGCTACAATCAAAGACATCTGTTTGGTAGTAAACGCCATTGCACTTACTTAGTCTCAGCCTGAAAATTAAGCCAAAAAAAATTGGAGATAAGATGGATAAAATTACAATGAACTAAAGATTAGAGTTGCAACCAAACTTTTATGCAGATAAAAATGCAATAAACATTCCAGTTAATAAATCGATCTTTTTAAACCTCACAAACTACATCTAACAATACTGACTTCCGTCGAACCCCCCCCCCCCCCCAAAAAAAAATAAATAAATAAATAAATAAAAAACATAATAATTCAATCATTTTGTTATGACTTATGCAACGCAGGCCAGGAAAACCACATTGCAAAGAATTATTATTATTATTATTATTTTTAACAGAACAATAGCCTGACATTTCCTTCACAAAGTAGACTCCACTTATCTTGTTTTCTTTTCATTGATGTGAATTTACAATAGGGGCGCGCACACACAATATGTCATTCACATGGACAAGCTAGGCCGAGGAAAGTTTTCTACTCATAAACTTAGTCATCAGCATATAAAAACGATAACAAAGCTGCAGAAAAACATTAGATAACTGTATAAACAACGAAATATTCATCAAAGGATATGCAGTGAAATATCATGCCAACAATCCACCAGATAAAATATTATACTAAATAAAGCCCAATTCTAAGCTGTCAAAAAACCATATCACAAGGAAAATACACCACAATTTCATCGTTTTCATAAGATAATGTCTAAATAAAGGAAGTCCTCCATCAAATCTTTCATCAAAATTAAATTTGAGGGAGAAAAAAAGCGACTAAAAGCAGGTTCCAACCATTCCCCAGATTGGTGCTCCCTTCGTCCTAAATTGCTTATCTTATACGAAAAATCGTGCTCCTTCCGAGCATAAGTTTTTTAATTTCTTAACACCAAATCAAAGAACTCAATCATCAATTAATTATTTTCAACAAGTTTGAGAAGTTTTCAAAATAAGCTTGGGGGAAGAAAAAAAAACAGATCTTGTAAAAATGTTTAGAAGAGAAAGGCCTGGAAAATTCGGTTCATTGATAAATATGGTTGAAATAAGTTTTTTAAGGGATAAGTTCGAAATTTATGACCAAATTTGTACACAAATATGATTGGGAAAAAAGAATTAGAACCGGAGAATGGAGAAGGTCAAAATTACCAGTAAAAATTACGAGAAGTCTGAGGATAAATCTATTGATTGCATTGCTCGTACAGAGAGAGAAACAGAATTCAAACTTCAACTATGACCTCCTCATCCATATTTGAAAAAAAAAAACCCAATTTACAAGGAAATTAATACAGAAACTAACGATTCTTACCTCTCGAAGATATGCCTCAGAAAAATACCCAATTAGCTCTGGTATTTTTCGGGTATAATTTATTTTTCATATTTTAAAAAAAAAAAAAACTTATATTAAACATCTTAGTAAGAATACTCTCCATCGAGACCAATAATCAGACCCAAGAATCAAAACAAAAAGTTCAATGCGACTATAACAAAATTTCAAGAAAACTAAATTAATCCCTAAACAAAATATTTGGAAGAACCGGGCCAAAATCAACACAAAGGAGATAGAAGAGCCATACCCAAAATCGATTGGTTCAGGTCGAGGGAATCGTCGAGACGGGATCTGGGTTTCGGCTCTCTCTCTCTCTCTCAACGCGATTGAGGAGTGTGAAATCTACAAGATTTTATGGGCTGTAGTTGCCGTATGCATTCAGAGATTGCTTTGACTGAAGGAGTGGTGTTGAATTTGCATTAATTATTAAGGGGGAAAAAGGGGGGCCTGAATCAAGTACCAAGCTTCATCGCAACCGTTCATTTTTTAGAACTTGTGAAAGTATAGAAAATGCTAGGGATTTTTTTTAAGATTTAAAAAATATATCAAAATGTGAAAAAAAAATGTATAAAAGTTGATGAAAGTATATTAAAAAATGTAAAAAATGCATTCGACGGCGTGTGCTTTTTTGTACTTAATGGAAGTCATGTGAACTTTCGTTAGCAAGACCATATTATTAAATTTAGTTAAAATATTAGGAAACTGTTAAAATTAGCCCGTCTGTGCTATCGTTAAGGTTTGGAGAAAAAATGTGTGTGAATATCTATTAAAAAATCTAAAAAAGTATACCGGGGCGTGTGTTTTTTTTTTTTGGTCAATTCTTTGTTTATTGATAGCCTAGTGGGCTAACAATAGAAGTACCCATTCAAAATAAAAATTGAGTTTTTTTAGTTTCACATCAAATTTTTGTGAATTATTTATTCGTCTTTTTGTTAATTATTGATTCGTTTTGATGAGAGTAATCTAAAAAATAAAAAAATGATTTTTTTGAAGATAGGAAAAAAAAAGTACTGATAGGAATATAAACCATATTAATTATAGAAATGAACGGCACAGATGCCAAGATTCAGAAATGGACGGTAAAGAAACTAGATTCAACAATAACCGAAGATGACCCGATTCCAAAGTCTTGCATCCTTGCGCAACACTTTCGCCTAAATTCCCGGGCATTCCTCGTTTGACTCTACTTTTTCGGTTTTTTTCTCCACCACAATTTATTACTCACTTTATTTCATATACCTATTTTGTTAAGTTTTTCATTGTCAAAATCACCCGATTAATAAAAAAATCAGGCAATTGGAATGACATAACTTCTATTTATTTATTTATTTTCTATTTTACGTCACATGCTATATGGATCCAATTAATTTAATTCCTTTTTTTTGGTTTTTGGACTACGAGAATTATTTGTTTCGATTTCTTCTTTTTTTTTTTTACCGGTGATAGGTACTGGTATTTCCCTGATTATGTTCTCTCATTATCCATGGACAATGTCAAAGTTATTCTTGCTATTTTTTCTAGATAATTTTTGTGAATGAAAACATAAACGAAGCTCATGATTTGGGCTCGGGGTCCTCTATCCCAGTCCTCTGTCCCCATCTTCTGTCCCACTCTCTGTTATCTTGACACGCGTCCCAGTTTAATCCCAGCCCTTGAATCAATTCTCTCTCACTTTACACTTCCATCTCCAACGAAATCTCCATTTCTGCCTTCTCTGTTTTGTCGCCGGCGAACGAAACCATTTTCGGCGGGGCGGGGTCACCATGCTAACCGACTTGACCCTCTTACAACTTCCTGTACTCCCCTCCCCTCCTTTCCTTCTCTCCTTCTCTATGTACTACTTGCGATGTTAGTAGAAACTCGGGAAAAAAAGAAAAAGAAAAAATATCGAAAAACCCACTTTTAAAGAAGAAATTCTTGAATTGGAACTCCAATCAGTGCGGTGTTTGTTGATATTTAGAATTCTTTTAGATAATTGGTGTTCAATCCTTAATACCATTGTTTGTGATTCTTATTGATGGTTAGATAAGTTGTACTTTACCGGGATTTTGAACCAAAGAGACATGCGAAAATGGAGGTGACGAAGGTTGATCGGCGACAAGACTTTCACGGCAACGTTGGTTTCTGAAAATAAGTTTGGTTTACCGCCCTGCCGAAAATGGCTTCGTTCGCCGGCGACAATCGGAGAAGGAGAGATGGAGTGATTTTGCTGGAGATGGGAGTGCAAAGTGAGAGAGAATTGATTTAAGGGATGGGATTAAACTCAGACACGTGTCAAGATAATAGAGAGTGGGACAGAAGATGGGGACAGGACAGAGGATCCCGAGCCCATGATTTGTGGTAAACTGTTTGTTGTACAATAACTCCATTTGAGGTTTCTTAAATTGCACTAACCTCCCCTTCTTTTTCTGACAACAAAAAAATACCCTCTTCCCGCCAAATCACAAATCATAGAGAGAGGGTGAAAGAGTGCGTCAAATGCTATGAAGATTAGATCAAAGGCCAAATTGTTGTTCATTTGCGCGAGCCTAACCAGAATGATGAGGCCACCACCATTTGAATCACAAATAAACTCCTCTAGTCTTTCAAAGAGAACCCCCATCTGACTTTAGATGCCATGCAAGATAAACTCAATTCTAAGTATGGACTAGATGAAAGTCATAACCAACTCTGTAGAGCCAAGGGATGAAAGTCATAGGCTCATAGCCAACTCTATAGAGCCAAGAGGAAATGTTAAGATGTGCTAGAGGAAAATCATGGTAAGCAGTACAAGTTGCTACCAACATATGCAATGGAGGTCAGAAAAACAAACCCTTGTAGTTTGCTTACGATGCAATATGACAGGCCATCTCTTACCATGAATCCAAAGTTCCAAAAGCTTTTGTGTGCTTTGAGGTAATGAAAGCTAGCTTCTTGAATGGTTGTAGGCCTTTTATAGTATAGACGGTTGTCACTTGAAAAGGCCTTATGGTGGGATTCTTATTTCTGCAGTTATTTTGGATGATAATAATGGTTTGTTTCCAGTTGCAACATGTGTTGTAGAAGTGGAATGTAAAATGTAAGGAGAGTTGGGGCTTCTTCCTGTTTAATTTGCAAACCATTATTGGGTTTAGTAATTATGTCAAACCTTGGACCATAATGTCTGGCTAACAAAAGTGGTTGAAATAACTTGTTACTGAATTGATACCAGAGGAATCTCACAAAAAGTGTTGTAGGCATATTTTTAGAACTTCAAAGCTAAATTTCCAGGGTTTGGTTTAATGGAAGCAATTTTGGGTTGCAGGCTACTCTCTCTCCGAGTCAAATGTCATCTAGCGTCAGTGTTGTTTTTCGTGTCATTATTTTGCCAATTTCATTCATGTGAGAGATTGTTGGAAAATGGTAGAATTTTGTTCATAATTTTTGGTTACTTTGAGTAAAAAATAAAGTGAGACCTGATAACTTTTTGAGGTGGGTCCGAATTGATTTACATACTCCTAAATAATTGGATTAAACCATTGAAAGAAGGAACAAAATTCATTGAGGAATGAATGAAAAATTAGGCATGATTGCATGATTAATTTGGTGCAACAAATTAATTTTTGAATTCAATTGCGAATTCAATTTTATAACGGTTGTGAATTCATTCTTGTAAATTTAATTTGCAATTACAAAATTCAATTTTGTATTATTCCAATATTGAATTTTGAAGCTCCCTATATTAATGACAGAGGTTCCCCTTGAATACTATAAATTGGTCTTCATCTTTTTGTTTCAAGATACCAGAAAACAATTCTCCTATCTTCTTTTACATTCGAGTAGTTCTTGTTTTGTGAGAGAGAGTACAACAGAATTTGGTTCGCTAAACAATTTCCGGCAAGGTGCAGCCACTATTGTGCAATTGTCTTATCTCGGGAAGTAGATGCCAAAGATACTCAAGCATCCCTGTGGTGAGGCGGTGATTTTGTTTTAAGGAGACCGTATGATATATGGGATTTGGTTTGAATTGCCTTATTTATTTCAGTAATTTGTTCTTGTTCATTTATTCATATTGTAATCTCAATTCTATATCCATAATTTGTGTTTATCATTTTTTCCATTATTCATAAAAATCTCAGAATCAGTTTTTCCGCAACATTTATTCCTACAAAAAATTCATCACCAGTATCATACAGGAATCAGAGATCCTCTCGAATCCATGAAAATGGATTAAGTCGGCCTTTTTCTAGAAACTGACTTAAGTTAGGAACTGGTTTAAGTTGACTTTTTGAGTTGATGTATTACGAGAGAATAACTTGTCTCGTAAAGCGCAATAAATAAGTTTTTAAGTCAGTTTCTGGAACAACCCTAATTGGATTGGACACTTTGATTATCCGAAACATTCATATTTTCAAAGCTTGTCGAGAACATGGACTACTCTTGAAAGTATGGTGATCAGATATTAGTGATTTGATCACCAAAGTGAGCCCGGTCAATATTCTCGGCCAGTTGCCAGATCTCTTATGTTGTGTATTAGTTCCCCAGAGTCGACAAATCATTTGATTTGATCAATGAGTATTTATTTTTTTATTTTTTATTTGATCCGAGAGCATTTGATGAGGCGCGCAGAAATAAACTAAGAAAGAAAGACTGAAAATCTTATTAGAAAGATAAATAAAAAAAAAACATTGATTAAACTACTTTACTATTATGTGATTGGGTTTGACAAACTATAAATTTACAAGATAGTTTGAATTTTTTTTTCTTAACACGGTTTTTTGAAATATACAACATCGGACCTGGGCTAAAGCCCAAGGTGCCCAAACTTTAGGCCCACCAAAATTAACAAATTTTTAGGGCCCCCAATAAGTATTTGTGTTATGCATATATATACCCAAACAAAACCGCCCAACCCACTTTAGTTTAAATTTAAAGGCCCAAAAACTTTTACCTAATGAAATAGGCCCAAATCTCAATGGCAGACTTGTAGTTTTTTAATCAAGAAGGCCCCTTTTTTCATTTTACACGTACACCCCTTTTTCCACTTTACACGTTAACCATTACACTGTTTATACACGTACAAACAAACCTTTTTGTTTCCATTATACACGTACGAAACTTTTTGTTTCTGGAGACTTCTCGAAAAAGACGAGAAGAATAATGAAGAACAAATTCGTGTCAGATTCAATCACAAAGAAAAATAGAGTGGACCGAGTGGTTTATTGAAATTAATCAAGGCTCAAGTGTTAAATGCTATTCCTTCCTCACAAATTTCAAGCTAATTTCAGGTATTGATTCTATTTTTTAGGGTTTTAAAATTACATGTTTGTTTATGAGGTTTAGAAGCATTGTTTAAAAGGTGATATTCATTACCATTATCTTAGCCATAAAATTCAGAATGAATTGATACAAATGCTTGCTGATGAGGTCAAATGATTTGTAAGATAAAAAATGCAAAATATTTTGCCGTGATATTTGATTGTACTCCAAATATAAGTCACGAAGAATAAATGTCACTTGTAATACGATGTGTGGATGTTTCAATGAGTCCACCAAAAGTGGAGGAATTCTTCTTACAATTTTTGAAAGTGGAAGATACAATGGGATCTAGACTTTTTGGTGAACTAGAAGAAGTCTTGGCCACTCTTCACGATAGAAAGCTACATCTTTACAATTCTTCTTACAATTTTTGAAAGTGGAAGATACAAAGGTGTTCAGAAAAGGCTTCTCAATAGAAATCCTAGAGCATTTTACATGTCATGTGGTTGCCATAATCTTAACCTTGTGCTTTGCGATATGGCCAACTGTTGTAACAAAGCTACATTTTTTTTTGGAGTTGTACAACGTATCTACTGTTTATTTGCGGCTTCTACCAAGCGATGGCAAGTTTTGACAAAACATGTTGCAAATCTCACTGTTAAGTCATTATCACAAAAACGCTGGGAAAGTTGTGTTGAAAGTGTTAGAGCAATAAGATACCAGGCTCCATAAATCAAAGAGGCTTTACTTGAATTGGTTGATTCTCGTGACGATGCTGGTGCAAAGAGTGAAGCTAATGCCTTAGTAAGATATTGTTAGACTCTATTGATTTTGATCATATAACAAAATATAATTTCTTAAAATGCTTGATAAAAATATATCATTTTCTAAAGTCCAAATTCCTATATAAATTTAAGTCAATTTGCCCAACTTATCAATTTGCTTTTTAAAGCAAATCATGCTTTAATGCTCCACGTGGAATTCTCTTATAAAGATAGCCCTTTGGCCAATACTGACTTCGGTCCTATTCATAATATTTGTTAAATCTATTTCGGTCCAAAGTCACCACTAGTTGGCTCATTTTTTTTTAGTAGTTCTCTACTGTTTGTCCGAATATGAATTCTTGACTTCTGGGCTATGCATTTAAAGCTCGTGAACGCTTGAGTAACAGACAACCACTGAAGCTCTCTTTCGCCATTGTTGACCCTGAAGTTTAGTATTTATGACAGACAAACGTTCAGATCAAATATTTCTGACTTTAGATGCCATACAAGAGAAACTCAATTCTAAGCATGGACTAGATGAAAGCCATAGCCAACTCTATAGAGCCAAGAGATGAAAGTCATAGGCTCATAGCCAACTCTATAGGGCCAAGAGGAAATGTTAAGATGTGCTAGAGGAAAATCATGGTAAGCAGTACAAGTTGCTACCAACATATGCAATGGAGGTCAGAAAAAAAAAAAAACCCTTGTAGTTTGCTTACGATGCAATATGACAGGCCATCTTTTACCATGAATCCAATGTCCCAAAGGCTTTTATGTGCTTTAAGATGATGCAGACCGGGTTGTGTCAAAGTGGATGGACCGGTTGCGTCCACGTAGGCCTAAAAAGGCCTAAGAATTGACTTTGTCAGAATGGGCTGAATTTTGCATGGTCCATTGGAATCGGCCCAAGGATCAGTAGTCATTTGCTATGCAAAATGATGCACGATGGATTTCGGGCGTTCGTCGCTGTTTAGGCCCCCAAAAGGCCAATTTTGCAGTTTATAGTAATATTTAGATCGCTAATAACTTTTGTTTGGAAACTCCGTTTTATTTGCCGTTTGTTTTGGCAACCTTATAATTCTTTCCAGTTTCTGATTTATTAGTCAAATCAGAACTTTCCTTTTTTGGTAATTTTCGTATTCATTCCGATTTATGGTTGATTAGCGGCCTTAACGGTTTCCGAAGTTAATTAGGGTTTCTTTCACCTTATTTATATGCTTGTAAGCCCTACGGCAGACTTCGGTTGTTATTGAATTAAAGAAAACGAGTTTTTACTCATATTTTGATCGTTTAAGGAGGGAGTACCTCCGGGTCGATCTTATTGTTCGCGTTTCTCTTGCACGATTGATTTTGTTCTATAGGCTGCGCTACATCAAAGGTAATTAAAGCTAGCTTGTTGAATGGTTGTAAGCCTTTTATAGGTATAGACGGGTGTCACTTGAAAAGGCCTTATGGTGGGGTTCTTATTTCTGCAGTTGCTTTGGGTGATAATAATGGTTTGTTTCCAGTTGCAACAGGTGTTGTAGAAGTGGAATGTAAGGAGAGTTGAGGCTTTTTCCTGTCTAATTTGCAAACCATTATTGGATTTAGTAATTATGTCAAACCTTGGACCATAATGTCTGACTAACAAAAAGGGGTTGAAACAACTTGTTACTGAATTGATTCCAGAGGCATCTCACAAAAAGTGTTGTAGACATATTTTTAGAACTTCAAAGCTAAATTTCCAGGGTTTGGTTTTAAGGAAGCAATTTTGGGTTGCAGGCTACTCTCTCTCCGAGTCAAATGTCATCTGGTGTCAGTGTTATTTTTCGCGTCATTATTCTGCCAATTTCATTCATGTGGGGGATTGTTGGAAAATGGTGGAATTTTGTTCATAATTTGGTTACTTTGAGCCAAAAATAAAGTGAGACCCGATAACTTTACCATTGAAAGAAGGAACAAAATTCATTGAGGAATGAATGAGAAATTAGGCATGATTGCCATGATTAATTTGGTGCAACAAATTAAGAATTCAATTTTATAACGGTTGTGAATTCATAATTTGTTGTTACAAAATTCAATTTTGTATTGATTCCAATATTGAATTTTGAGGCTCTCCATATTAATGACAGAGGCTCCCCTTGAATACTATAAATTGGTCTTCATCTTTTTGTTTCAAGATGCCGGAAAACAATTCTCCTATCTTCTTTTACATTCGAGTAGTTCTTGTTTTGTGTGAGAGAGTACAACAAAGTTTGGTTCGCTGAACAATTTCCGGCAAGGTGCAGCCGCTATTGTGCAACCGTCTTATCTTGGGAAATAGATGCCAAAGATACTCAAGCATTGTGTGGTGAAGTGGTGATTTTGTTTTAAGGAGACCGTATTATATACAGGATTTGGTTTGAATTTCCTTATTTATTTCAGTAATTGTTCTTGTTCATTTATTTATATTGTAATATCAATTCTATATCCATGATTTGTGTTTATCATTTTTTCCGTTATTCATAAAAATCTCAGAATCTGTTTTCCGCAGCATTTATTCGTACAAAAAATTCATCACCGGTATCATACAAGAATCAGAGATCCTCTCGAATCCATGAAAATAGATTAAGTCGGCCTTGTTCCAGAAATTGACTTAAGTCAGGAACTGGTTTAAGTTGACTTTTTGAGTTGATGTATTATGAGAGAATGACCTGTCTCGTAAAACGCAATAAATCAATTTTTAAGTCGGTTTCTAGAACAACCCTAATTGAACACTTTGATTATCCAAAACGTTCATATTTTCAAAGCTTGTCGAGAACATGGACTACACTTGAAAGTATGTGGATCGGATATTGGTGTATCTGATTTTGGAATGTAATTTGTAATCTTGAAAAATAGATATCACAACACCATAGTAGAACTCATTGAATCTATTTATCTCAAGCCAAATGCGCTTTTGAAATTAACTGAAATTTTTTATGATTGTCGTAATTTTGATGTGATTGATGTTCTCAATAAGCTCCAAGATATTAACAATTTGATCACCAAAGTGAGCCCGGTCAATATTCTCGGCCGGTTGCCAGATCTCTTATGTTGTGTATTAGTGCCCCAGAGTCGACAAATCATTTGATTTGATCAGTGAGTTTTTATTTTTTATTTGATCCGAGAGCATTTGATGAGGCGCGCAGAAATAAACTAAGAAAGAAAGATTGAGAATCTTATTAGAAAGATAAAAAACATTGATTAAACTACTTTAGTATTATGTGATTGGGTTTGACAAATTATAAATTTACAAGATAGTTTGAATTAGTTTTTTTTTTCCCTTTTTTTTTTCCTCTTAACATATAAAATGAGAATCACGTCATGAGTGTCCACGTTAATTAAACTTAAGCCCAATTGAAAAGGAAGAATGAATGAACTTTAATTACAGTGACAATGCAAATAGTACTTGTGTCCAAAGGCTAGGACTCGTGAAATTGCAATATGGATGGCAATGGTTCGGTTTGGTCCGGGTTTTGCGATTACTATACCCAAACTCAAAGCATTTATCTATACCCAAATCCAAATCGATATCCGACGAATATGAATTTTAGTGCATCATAACCAAACCATATGGATTTAGATTTTATCCAAACCGCACCAAACCTGCATTAATATTCATTCTATTAATGAGCATATGAAGGAAAAAGATTATATATTAAAATAAAAAAGTAACATACCATATGATTTTACCATTAAACATCTAAATTCCAACATAATCAAAGGAAACAACTAAATAATAAACTTTTCTTAGGAGGTTCCTATGAGACTTTTAAGGGATTTGAGAAGAATGAGGGAGATGAAATGAAAAGTCACTGAAAATTATAAATTGAAAAATAAAAATTGCATGTATATAAAAATATAATATGTTTAAATATATCCTCTAAAAAGTAATATTATATGTATCAGTTTGGGTTTGAGTTTGGATTTGAGTTTGGCCGAATACTTGATTAGACCAAACCCAAATCCAAACCCGCTGGGTATCATGTTTTGAAAATCAAACCCGCCCCATAGGTAGGAAAAAATATAAAAAACCGCTCCGAAAGGATCAATTTGGTTTGGGTATCCTTTGATTTTGGGTGAAATTGCCATCCCTAAATTGCAAATATCAGAAAGAATTCATTCCCGCAGATACACGAATTGATTCTAAGGTTAGAACTCAATTGTACAATTGATGATGGTAATTGGAGAATTCCTCAACTTGCACGACGATCATAATCACGAGCTAGCAAAATTTAAGACATGGAAGAAAAGTGTTGAATCATTATTGGCTTACAATGATTGTATGATGACCAGACCAGACAAACCAAAGCATTTCCAATTAACGATAAGCCTGTCCAATGATTCTGTCAACAAATAATATTTCATCCGTCCCTTTTTTAGGCTCCGTTTGTTTCGGGCGGAAAACGGTTTCTAGGAAAACCTTTTCCGTGGAAAACATTTTCCGGAGTTTGGTACAACGGAAAAGTAAAGTCAACGGAAAACATTTTCTGAAGTCAATGGAAAATGAACCATTTGGGCTGGAAAATGATTTCTGGATTTTAAGCCCGGAAAACATTTTCCGTGAGCTATATTCCATGACACCCACGGCCCTGACGACACAGTCCCGATTGTTCAAGACCACCCCCCCCCCCCCCCCCCCCCCCCCCAACATATGTATATGTAAAGATATACTCGAATACACTATATATATATATATATATATATATATATATATATATATATATATATATATATATATATATATCTTGTATGTATATCGATCTAAACAAGTTTCTCTACATATATAAATGCTCGTACATGATTAGCTTAATCGGTGAATGGGAAGCAAACACTCTCTCGTCTCCCATCAAGGCATCAACTATATGTTGTTCTATCCAACCCCATTCACCGACTAAACTATATATACACGATATATCTGCATATCTAATAGTATATCTATATCCATTTATATATCTATCTAATCTAAATCAATATCTTTTAACACATATAGGTGTTTTTTGTTTCAATCATCGAGCAATTTTGGGGTTTAAGACTTTGGTTTCAATTTGATTAAATTTGGGCTTTGGATTCCAAGTCCAAGTCGCCAATTTTTATTAGGAATTTCAATTTAGGTTCGAATTTGAAAGTATTGGGGCTGTGATTTTTTGATTTGTTGAGCAGTTTTATTTGTTTTTACAAATTTGTTAAGCAGTTTGTTTTGGAATATGTTGGTAATTTTTATGACAATAGTGGTTTTCCTTGTCAACCAAACGATAGAAAATGTTTTCTAGAAAAGATTTTCATCTCCCAACTGAACACCAGAAAACATTTTATTTTCTAGAAAATATTTTCGATGGAAATTTTTTTCCAGAAACTGTTTTCCGCCCGAAACAAACGGAGCCTTATAGTCGACTATTCTATTTTAGACTGTCTCTTAATAAATATATGTTTTAAAAAGTTAATAAGTAAAAATTTGTTCAATTATTATTTTGTCCTTTTGAAAAGTTATCGGGTAAAAAGTTAATGAGTAAAAGCGGAGGATAGTTTTGAAAAGTGGAGGTAAAAGTTGATGCGAAATGTGTAAAGTCGAGCTAAAAGTTAATGTGAAGAGGAAAACTTTTTTACGGATGGTCCTAAAAAGGGCCATCTACGGAAGCCCCAAAAGGGGCCCCACGGATACCTCATCGCAATAATTTGAACCAGTCATCTTGTAAGGCCCGCAGAGGAGTGTATATATGCAAAAAATCAGCTTGACCCGGAATCGATAGGCACGCCAAAAATTGAATTTTGGTGCAAAAAAAAGGAGCCTGGATGATCAAGTCAAGCTAATTTTTTTGTATATATACACTACTCTGTGGGCACTACAAGATGACCGGTTCAAATTATTGCAATAAGGTGTCAATGGGACTCTTAAAGGAGGCTTCCATAAATGGTCCCTTTCAGAACCATCCGTAGAAAAGTTTTTCTCTAATGTGAAATATGTAATAATGATGTTTTTTTAATAAATTGGATTTATAAAACAATAAACCTCGTTTGATTCGGGGATTAGGAGGGTGGGATAGGACTATTTTCGTCTAATCCCGCGTTGTCCCTTGTTTGGTTCCCGGAAAATGGTTTGGGATTACTAATCCCGGTATAAAAACAATACCTATATGTATGGTATTATATAATACCCGGGGGGGGGGGGGGGGGGGGGTGGTGTGGGGTATTATTTTGTCCGGGATAAACCCACGCGGAAGGAGAAGTCTTGAAAGTGCAAAAATGCCACTCAGCCCTATCGTCTTCCTCCTCTTGTCACGCCTCTCTCTCTCTCTCTCTCTCTCTACTGATAAAACCACCCCCACCCCCATAACCGAACCCTTCTCTCTTGTAAATCTCCACCATAGATCCACCCATTCCACACCACAGTTCCTCTTTCTCCCCACCATAGCTTCTCACAAAACCGACCCCCAAATTTCCCCAAATCCCTCACAAAACCGAACCCTAAGCCACGATTTTCTCCACAAATCTCAGCTATCAAAGAAGAATCGGAGAATGATAAGGGCAGTGCAGAGATTTGGTTCAATAAACTCCTCTATCTTGAAATCTTAATTTCTTTATACCATTTTGCTCAGTTTTTTGTTTTGTTTTCATTCTGTAAATGATCGCGATTGAAAGAAAAAGATTGCACAAAATGGATGGGTTCTGGGTAGACTCGATCTTGACTCGATTTTCGATTTTCTGGGTAGACTCGATTTTCTGGGTTTCTGGGTAGACTCGAAACACTGGTGCTACTGGATCATAATCCCAAAATTTAGTTTGGGGAACCAAACATGGGATTGACCGAAACATGGGATATCCTGATGTTAATCCTACACGAATCAAACAAAGAATTGAGTGAGATTCAGTACTAAATTAGTCCCATGACAAATAATCCCGGACTATTAATCCCATGACTACCAATCCCACTTATTTTAGTCCGCGAATCAAACGAGGCCTTAAAACGGGACGGAGGGAGTAATACCGATACGCTATACATCATGTACTCTACCGGCTGAGTTTCCCAAAAAAATTTATCAAAGATAAAATTAAGATTTGTTAAAATCAGAGTTGATTTTATCAAATGAGAAAGATGTTTGATAAAATCTCAACCCTTTTTAATGCAAAAAAAGCTGAGATTTTATCAAACATCTTCCTCATTTGATAAAATCAAGGGTTGATTCGTTAGTTACTTTTTACTAATACAATTGCTATGGTGTTGTGTAGGATTAAAACGAAAAATCAGTGGTTGGAGGCTCACAATCATCCTTCCAACAAACAAATAGTTTCAAGTTTCAACACTCGCTAATCCTGTATTGTAACACTTGAAAATCCCCACGAGTGCAAGCAAACGCACCGAGGTTTATCCAACTAATGGGCATGACCCGGTCCCCTTCGTATGAGGAATCTGTTGGGATGAAACTTTTGTTCTGTCGAAATCGGAAAAACCAAGAGAGAGATTTCCGAAGTTTTGGTCCGGACGGGGTCTTGGGCGGTCCGGACGAAAAGTGCAAAAAGTTGTCTGCAGGACTTTGGTCCAATTCTGAAGTTGCAGAAATTTTGGTCCGGACGGTTGGCAAGGAAAAAGTGCGCATTTTTGCGTTTTTTAGGGTTTCTGATGTACTGTGTCACCTTACTCTATAAAAGGGACACTTAGAGCAGCCCCCATTGTAACTTTGATCATTATTCATCATATTGAAACATCCCAGCACCCCGTGGAGTACAATTAAGTAATTAGCTTAAGTCGGAACCATGTAAAATCTCTCTGTCTTGTTCTTTCTTGCTTCTCATTGTTTTCGGTTCTTGGTTTGTTCTTCGATTGTGTGTGTTTGTCTATGGATTTTAAAGCGCGCGAATCCATAATAGTATCCCTTATTACTGCACAGTTTCTTATCATTGGCAGTGGCACATTTAACATTTTAGGATTACAGCATTTCGATAGCGCACCTTATCTATCCTATTTACGTTTCATTTCCAAATTTTGAGTTTCATCCTCCCGTCTTAGACTGCCTCCTGCAAGGCGAGTGAGAAGATCCACGAACAAAAGAAGTTCTATAGGTGCTGCAGTTTTTGCTCAGAGATTGTACTGGTCAAAAATCTAAAAGAAATTGTAACTGAGGGTTAAGACGTCTATATTGCCCTGGGATGATGGCAAAAGTCATTTTCATTGTTTAATCTAGGGTTGCTCACGATCCGGACTGATCCGGATTGGCATGAATCTAATCCTAATCCCAAAGTCACGGTTTTTAAAAATAAAATCCGTGTCTGATCCAAAAGTCTCACGGTTCGGCTCTAATCCAATCCGCGAGTCACGGATCGGTTCCGAATTTGTCCACAGATTTTCAACTTATTCTAAAAAAAAACCATCATTCAAAAACCCAAACTCAACAATGAAAAAAACACTTTAGTATAATTAGTAGATGAGAATATAAGGCATCAAGAAGAACAAAGAAAGAGCAGTCCCTGGAAAGAAATAATGAAAACTTGTTGAACATTCCAACAAATTTATTGAACAAATCTAAACTTGCACATTATGGAATCAAGATAGATAGCCAAAAACAAAACCCAAAATAAATTTTGGAATTCCAAACATAGTAGGCTAAAGTGTAAACATCAAACTTGTTAAACATGCCAACAAACACATTAAAATAGACAGTCATAAGCACAAAACTCAGATATCATTTTGGAATCCCAAACAAAGTAGGCTACAAAAGTGGTAAAATTATTTATCTATACATATATATTTGTTTTAAAAATTTTTTTGTATATAATAAAAATATCACGGTCCAGATCGGTTAATCCACGGTTTCAAAATCAAAATCCATGTGCGGACCACGAGTCACAGTTTTTTATTTTTTGAATTCGTGTCCAGACCATTAATCCACGGTTAAAATCCAAAACGTGCGAATCGATTCAGTCCCGACCGGATTCACGGTTCACCGATTTTTTTGAACAACCCTAGAATTAATCTTGATTATTGATTGCATTTTTCAATTACTTTATTGTTGGCAGTTTTTTTCCAAAGTACACAACATTCAGATAATTTGGTGCTGGTAGATACAGATTATGCCTGACACCAATTTCAGTTCAAAGAGCAGATTTCGAACTTGATTCATTCCAGGCTTTGGACTCTTGAGTCAACTAATATATGTCACTTGTAAGAGAAGCTTTCTGGTATATATCATGACCATATGCAGACATCCAAACATTCTCAGCCAGTTTACCATCAACCCCGTCAAAACAATGAGGACGAAGAACAACAAATATATAAATTTTTTGACCCAAAAAATTTTGTAGAAGCTTGAATTTCCACCATTCTACCAAAGCTTGTTTGATACACAAGAATCGAATTTTAATTCTCGAAAGGCTTATATAAAATAATTCAAATCTGGAACTGTACTCCTGCTGCAACCATTTTACATCGCTCCAACTTATTAGAGGCCAAGCTACAAGCAGATAAACAGTACAGCGGAGTGCCCACACCAAAAGATCCAAATATCATCCAACGAATACGTATCTAATGCAAATTAACAGCATTGTAGGCCAATGTCCATGCACATTTTGGCTTTTCCGTCAATAGAGTGAAACTATCTATAAACTTTAGAGGATACTGCTCATTTGCCATGAAAAAAGGGAAAAAAAAAATTGAGTAAGAAGGCCTAAGCTGCCTAACACACACACACACACGAGAAAATATTTTGTACTAGTGTTACGTCAGCCCAAATATATATAGAGGCACAAGTATGAGTGTTTGCGTTGAGCTAGCACTCGTCTACAAAAGTGATGGGTCTTCCTTTCAGATGGGCAATTATGGTTAGATTAAGTGACGACTTCTTTTATTCCACGCGTTAGGTAGGCAGCTAGGTGATGTTTTCAGATTCATAGCTATACTTCGGGCTAGTGACTGGTAAAATAGAACAAACAGAACAAACAATATACCTACAAATACCAGGTAGTCCAAGATTAGGAAACGCAACATATCATCCAGCCAACTGATGCTTCCGAAGGTAGTCTCTGGATCTTATATCAGCCTACAATTCAAATAACAAAATGGAATTAGGAATAGATATATCTTTCAGCATCACGGCAAGATAAATCGACTTCCATTACAAAACTGTCTGATTCTAACAAATAGGGATCTCCAACGGAAAAAAAAGGTGGAAAAAAGAACCTATTATTTGTTGAAGATTCACAATAGAAATGGAGGCAGAAACTGTTTTTAAAAAATTTAAGGTTTAAAATGCAATCTTCAGATCTCATCGAGGTGATAACAAAATGATATCTCATTTAGTATGAAATCTAATACACAAGTTTGGGGTACTCCGGAATGACAATGTATTCATTTATATAATCAACCAGTTTTCTGTGAAGGAATGTCCATAACAAGATAACCATTGGCGCTATCCCAATGCACTTGTAGGTTACTTTTCCAAGGACTAAAACAAAAACATGCCCTTCACCTGGGCCTCGAATGTAGTTGCAAATTTCACCTACAATTTTGGATCCTAAACGCTTCCAGAGCTATATAAAACTCAACTTTCACATGCTTATGTCATTAATTGGTTAATGAAATAACTATACCAAATTCATGGGCAAATAACGGTGAAAAATATATGTCTCATAAAACAAGGGTTGTTCCAAGAATCCATGCCACAAATATTTTGTGGTTGACATGCAATAGATAAAAGCATTGGCATTAAAATAAAATAAGATACCACCAACGTTGACGACTAGTTTGTACCCAGCTTCCACTTTTGGCTTTAATACTACAGGGTATTTTCAAGGTTACAAGAAGTACAAAATCCTACCTGCCTGATAGGCTCTGGAATGCGATATTTGCAAGTCATTCTAGCAATTTTAACAGCAGTAGCAAGAGATATACGGTGACCAACTGAGATGTATATGGGTTTAAGTGCCCCTGGATTAGATTGCATTGCCTGCATAGATTTCATTAAGAATTGCATTACTTCATAGTAAAATGTTTGGATCTTAAATAACAATAAAGATGGTATACAAACAGGAAACCAAAGGGTAGAAGATACTACTATAACTATTACCAAGGACCTTCCATGGAATCTCCAATGAGAGTCTAGAACTAACTTCATAGTTCATTGGTATCAATTTCGACATTTCTTCAAGTTGCATGGAAATATATAGGACTACTGGGTGCTAAGAGAGAAGTAAATCACCATCACATTAGTTCTTCTCTTGTGCCTAAATGCAGAAAGAGTTTTTTCCGGGAAAAAAAATGTACAAATGACACAAAAAGAACAGTAGGTATACAGCCATTCCTGTAAATAAAAGGCGATATTATCTCAAACACGTCACATTAATAGCTATCACTTACCATGTTTAAGGGAAAAAACTAAGCACCCTACTTAGGAACTAAAACAGACATGGACATCATACAGGCATCATTGCTCATAGTAATAGTACTAATTAGATAGAGTGATGCAGAGATACATGTATGCAGCATGGAGAGAGAGAGAGAGAGAGAGAGAGAGAGAGAGAGAGAGACCAAATAAGTTTGCGGGCTGAATTGAAGAGGAATAACCCAACTTATTTCTCCTCATCATTTATACCATGCTGCAATGCATCACGTTTCTTTTTTTGTTTAATAATAACCAGAACAGACAAACCCACTAATATAACCTCACCAACCTTTTTAATCACAAACTTCCCAATCATGCGAACAGACTTGTACTGTTCAAGCCCTTAACCAATGCACTTGTTCACTTTCTGTGGCATGACCACCCACAGTGAAGCAAACAGAATATTTGTCACAGGTGCTACAAGTTAAAAAGTTGAGCTGAAATTATGCTAAAAAATTTGAGGTTGGTTTTGACTTTTTCTATGCCCACATTGCTTATGTTCAGAAAACCACAGAGGGTTCCAATTGATTACCTGTAATGAGCAAGGATCTCAATCTTAAAGTTTAGCCTGCACAACACAAGACATGGAACTTCCCAGAATAATGGAATGATTCTCGTTATATATACAGCTGACTTCATAAACTATAAACATCCTACTTCGCTTGCCTCAGCAAAGAAGAAAATAGATAGAAGAATGAAGGTGCCAGCAAGCTTCACCAGAAGCTTCTTACTGTGTTGTGGGCCAGTTGGCACAGCACAGACCTATAGACCTTTTATTGATGTGTGAAAGGGAGTAACAGTCACATTAAATCCCTTACCGCTCCCCATGTACGCCCAGAGTCACCTCTTAAAGTGATAATATCTTCACCCAGGTTTCCTTTGGTTTCAAGAAGCTGTCTCACTGTAGATTGCGTAAGACCATCGACATGGTGCAACTGAAACATGGTAGAATTTGATATGAAGACAAAATACATTATCCACTGCGTGGACAAGAAACATGGTCATAGGAGAAATACATTTTCACATATGTATACTTATATATACACGTGCACCTAAGGTTTTCTAGTGTGATGATAAATTGAGGTCCCCACTCCAGATATATATTCCAATAAAAAAAAAAAATAGAGGTTGAAAAAGTTATAACTCACATTCGTTCCTATGCCAATAGTTGGAAGATTAGCCAGAACACCCAGATGACAGGCCAAACCAAAGCCTACATAAAGGTTTAGAATTATTCAGTGGATTATACAACCATTAAAATCAGTCAAAAGCCACAAGATAATTTAATTTGTGTCTGCAATTAATTGAAAAGTATAAATCTATTTAAGTTGTATTTTGCGAGGGCTGAGTCGGCTGACTAAATGACAACTCGAACCAGTTGGTCAAAGCATAAAAGCCTGACTAAGCATCAAATGGACCTTTATGAATACTAGCAGATTCCTCGCAAACCAATACAAAAGGTTAAAGCATTTTAGTTTGGTCCCCTTCAAGAAGGTTCTCTAAAAGTATAGTTCCCATCTTCGCAGCCAGGACAAATGAATGAGAACTCATCAGCATTCAAATTTGTTACCAGGAATATATCTCATTCTTAAGAACAAATGTTCTACCTGGCTTTCCTAAAATGTGATCTGCTTACAGACCATGAATCACCATATAGCAAAGCTCAACTTAAGCATTGTAAATTTGGCACTTAAATATAAGAAAGACAATTAGAAAGCAGAAACAGACTTTAAATCGAAAAGAAAATACATGGAAAGCTATAACTTCCTTAATAGCATGTAAACCTGGAGATATTCGATTAAGTTTCACTTATTTACAACTCATGCAGAATAACATTTGAAGTCAAATGCTTAAATAGCTGTACTTCAACATCAGGATGTTTGGTACTTTTCGAATTTTCATCTTGCGTGCTTTTATTATCTCTTCAAAGTGGGGTTTTAAAGCTGTTTTCAGACTAGCTTTTCAAAGTCGGCAAATCTATAGGACTAACTTGTCTTGAATGTTTAAAATAGTATAAAATATGACAAAACCAAAGTTGGAAAGAATGTAAATCACCATAACATAGACAGAAATGTAAATAGCTTCAAATACTGAAACTGTTGCAAGATGAAGACAAAAGATAAACCCTCGACAACTAAGGAGCTAATAAAAATTGATGGTTCACAACTGTGGATATCCCATTGATTTCCCCCCCTAAAGTGTGATGGAGCAAAACATATCCATACGCCAATTTAAATTGACAATAGAAATGTAGTACCGGAAAAAATGTTTATTCATAGCATACAACTTTGACAAATCGCTTCCCAACTAAGGATGGCCATGTCTGGTTAGTGGTTACTTTATAAGGAAGCATGACTTCAGTTCATATACATCATACACCACATCTTATGAAGCCAATATAATCTTGGTTGTTCCGTCCCCCAGACATGTCGAGCATATAAGTGCAGCAGACTACATTTATTTATGCATTTTCAATCTTGTGAAAGATGGTACAGACTACAGAGAATGAAGATAAACTCAACCCAAAAAGCTAGCTTATGAAGTGAGGGTGCCCTCACGCTTACATATTCCATATTACTTTGGTACCCATGTGAAATGGGACTTTGCTTCACACTGCTCACTCGGCAGCCCCTGCATGTCAGAGACATGCACCCTACCCATCTTTGGTACCCAGCTCTAATACCACGTTACATGGTCTTGGGTAGAACTCAACCCCAAAAGCTAGCTCATGAAGTGAGGGTGCCCTCACGCGTATATATTTCATATTACTTGGTACCCTTGCGATCTGGGACTTCGTTTCATGTTTTCCAGTATGACTGAGAACCTAGATAGTTTGTCTAGTCAAATGAGAGAAAGTATCCAAGTCAATTTTCCTTTTCTACCGTAATTGGGTAGAAAAGATTTAACTGGTGCTCTCAAAGAAAATGAAAACTAAAGGGTACCATTCAATATAAAATGATGTGCAGTAATCAAATACTGGAAAGAAAATCCAGCAAAAGCTTAGGCTATGAGAAGGACACTTGCCTCGAGGATGAAGTATTCCGTTGCCATCAACCATCAACATCTGCTACCAGTCATAAATCATGAAAATACCGCAATTACAGCTCAGCAGATTGGAAGGAAAATAAGTACAGAAGAAAACCAAAGGTACATATAACAACTTCTAATTGACCTATTACAAACGGATCTCCTTCAAAATTGGTCTGATGATAAGTACTTTAAAATTTAGGGGAAATGCAAATTACCTCCCTGGCTCCCTGTGGTTCAGTCCTTTGGCACTTCACCTACCTGTGCTTATGTAATGGCTGCCTTGCCCCCGCGTGAAATTGGAATGAAATGCTATAGTTACCTTAATGTCACAATCTTTTCGTGGCTAATCTTCCCCTATTTTTGTCCCTCATATCTATATATCTTTAGCTAAGCATACTTTAATCCATTGTTAAGTCAAAACGTGATATCTTAGTAAACAAACCCTTATTTGACATACGAAGTAATTTTTAGATATGCTTAGTTTTCTAATTTCTTTTTTTTTTCCCCCATAAAAAAAGAGATAACGGAGCATCAATTCTGTCTTTCTCTCAGGGAAAAATGAAAACACCTGCCCTACTTGTGGAAAAGTTCTATTCACGCCACCCTAATAACCCCCACCAGACGTATATTTATATCCTTTCCCTAATATCCTCCCTATTAACATACCTTTCTTTTTCTGTATCCACCAGTCTCCATGCCCTCCATCTTCAAACTTCGATCACACTCAAGGGTTACTCAACGAAACTTTTAGGTCAAAAATCCAACAAAAGCACAATTAAATGAAAGAACGACTCTCGAAAATGGATCAGGAGAAACAGGATCCAATGCAGATACTTGCAATTTTGTATCAGTCCGTCAAATTCCCTCAAATCAAATAAGGTCATCAACAGCATGACCACAGGCATTAAAAAAAAAAAAAAAAAATGACCACACAGCACTGAAAATCTCTCACTTCCAATCCCCAAACCGCCTCTAATTCCCTCTGCAGTTATATCGACGACGCAATTCCAAAAACCCAAGTGAAACTCAAAGCACATATCAAAGCAAACAAATTCGAGTTTTGAGAACTGGTATTTTGTCCAGAATTGCAGCTAGGTTTTTGCCTGAAGACAATAGAGCTTCCCAAGTTCCCCCTTGTAGGTTTTTTGGAGTCAACCACTGCAGCCTTTCTCGCACATCAACAGTATATGGCCAAGAACCTTAAATCAAGTGTTTCGCCAACCCCCATATTGCTTGATCAAAACATGGGCAAAACTAAATAAAAACCAATAAATGTATTCCTAAACTAAAGAAAAAGGAAAACAACAGAAAGGTTCAGTGAGAGATAATGTCTTGGACGAGTTGTGCTTGGCTTCTGCAAGTGCTATTGTAAGTAATGTAAGGGTTAGCATTTTATAAACCATGGGAGGGGCATGAGCGCATTTAGAAGCATCATTTTCGGAGGGAAAATCCTTTTTAACCCCCACATGGGCAGTTAGAACCGTAGCCCCTACACACAGTTAATTTGGGTGGAAAAGCTAACGGCAGTTCACTCCAAAAAAAACTGGGAGGCAAGTCGGTCATTACAAAAATGAGGGGACGTTAAGTGCCAAAGGAGCAAACTATAAGGAGGTTATCTGCGTTTTGCCCTTAAATCTAATTCAAACCGCATAGTGAAGGAAAGAATTCATCAGAGATAAGTTAACACTTTCTAAAGCTCCAAATGACTAATCATAACAAACTGATCAAATGAAACCCCAAGGACATTCACATAAATTCACTACATCGAAGGAAAGACAATAAGAACCTGGGGATAGAAAGGATGATCACAAGTCCTCATTTTCTCCAAAAGTTGTAGAAGGATTGGGGCCTAAGATATGGCGATTAAAGAGAACAATGGAATTCATCAGAAAACAAAAATCGTTCGTCACTTTTATAATTGTGCTGCAAACTAACAACCAGAAATACCAAATAAATTAGTGTAGGAAAGGTCAGCGCGTCTGATGATGTGGCAATTGGCCAACCCGTAATAGATGGCCACGTGGCTGGAACGAAAAGGGAAGAGACACGTCAGATGTCAGTTGAACTTAGCCATCAGCGAGTAGACACCGCGTAGCCACGGGCTTCGCGGTATGATATACCCAAACTTCTCTTACTCCCAGAAAGGGATGCCCTCAATAAGGGAAACATCACCAGAAGGAGGTTCACCCCTCGCGAGACCCTCAGCGAAGGAGATTAACGCGACGAGGAAGAATGAACACTCCCGCGAACATGCGAACTAGGCTCGCGACGGCACCTGACCAAAAGGCAGGGAAAGGAAAGTCGATACGAGCTCGAAAGAGGTCTTGGCGCGAGCCAAAAGGCTCGCGGCCAGGACAAACCCAGCGGGAACAGGGGAGATACAAGTGGTTTGGTGGCTTTGAGGGATTAAGGGTTGCCGCGAGGGAAAACGATGCACCGGAATGACCTAAAGGAAGCTTCCTAACGGCCAGTGACATCACCCACGTCGCCCAGGTATACGGAGAGAGCACGTGTCACCATATTATTGGGGAAAACGTCTGCTGCCCCATGATTGGGTGCAGACCCCTATAAATATGGGACATTCCTTCACAAATTGCAAGAGAGAGATCTTCTGATTCATCCTTAAGCACGGAAATTCTAGAGAGAGAAATTGACTCTGAGCTTTGGAAACAAGAGCATTGGTTCTTGCTAGAGCTCGCGAGCTCATATTTTAATCTAGAACTGTGATTATGAGGATGATAATGATCTTAAGGGGAATGAACTGAACATTGCTGCCTTCTCTTTCTGTATACTTGGCTTAATCCTTCACCCCTACTCACGCTCTCTTATTCTCGTTTGATCACTTGTTATTAATTCAGTCGTTAGCTATTGTTTGCCTCTCCAAAGTTAATTTTATTTTGACTCGAACAAAGAACCCGTCCTACATAAGGCGACTCTGCTGGGGAGGCTTTCATAGCTGATGGTTGATACAAGAAGCCGTTTGAATACTCAACGAAGCGGTCCCCCAATACAGGGTTCTTCATCACACAATCTTTTGAGTGCAATCGAGACTCTCCGCAAACGAGCAATGGAGAACCAACCTCCAGTAATAGAAGACATTCACGAAGCAGATACTACCCAACTGCTGGCTGCTAACGCTGACACGCTTCAGGCCATTAGAGATGGTCAGCAGCAGATGCAGCAGGGCCAAACTCAACTACTCATGGCTATAACCCAACTTACTCAGGCTGTGTTGGCTGCGACAGCACAAGCGGCCCCACCAGTGCCCCCACCAAATGATGTGGAGGGAAACCTGGTGGGTCAGCCCCCACAAGTGATAAATCCACCCATCGCACCACCAGCTCCGCCACAAAATGGCCACAACCCTAACCCAGTGATACCTCCTGTCTTCGCACCGGGAACACCAGCAGCAGGGGGTGTGGTCCAACAACCACAGCCACAAGCATTTCTCACTTTGGCTGATGTTCAGGCTTTGCTGCAGCAAGAAAAGGCTAGAGCCACACTCCCAACACTCCCTAGTCCTGAAATACAGCCGCCGTACCCTGCCGTAATCATGGCTACGCCATACCCAGACGGTTATGTACCCCCCAAGTTTATCAAATTCGACGGTAAAGAAGGAAGTGCCCAAGAGCATGTCCACCGTTTCATTGAAACCTTAGGGGTCCATTCACAAGACCCCAGTCTGCGATTAAGGGAATTTTCTAAGTCTCTTACAGCTCGTGCTTACACTTGGTATGTCAATCTCGAACCACACTCTGTAAACACTTGGGAAGAAATGGTGAATTTGTTTTACACCAAATTCTTCCAAGTGACGGAGAAAATAACGTCACTAAACTTGGTAAACGAGAAGCAGAAATTGACAGAGGATATCGTTGATTTCATCAAACGATTCCAAGACAAAGCAGTCCAGTGTCACGAACCAGTCCCCGAAAAATGATTGGTGGAAATCTGCCTCCTTGGCATGATTAAAGAGTACAAGAAACACTTGATCAATGGCAAGTATCAAACATTCTCAGCCTTGATGGAAGCAGCGTTTAACATCCGTGGCACTGTCGATGTAGAGATACCAAAACCTGCATGGAAGAAGAGTGGAGGGATTGCTACTGCGGCCTCCGCGCAAGCCTCGCGAAGGCCACAGGGGGGTGATGGCAACCCTAAGAGAAGGAACGGCAAACCCTTCAAAGATTACAAGGAGCGAGCAAAGGACGCACCTCCATATCCTTGCAGTATAGAAGAAGTCGTGGATCTTGTCAACGCATGGGTCGCGGATGGGTGTCTAAAGCTACCAGAGGTTGAAGTTCAACCAACCCCCCATGACCGTGTGAACCCAAGGTACTGTATCTTTCATAGGAGAGTCCAGCATCCAACGAGTGATTGTTGGACACTCAAAGAAATTTTCAAGAAGAAGCAAGACAATAACGAATTGAGGATTGGCATAAATAGAGATGTCCGCGACAGGCCCTACCCCCAGCACGGGGAAGGGGTCGCGATGGCGGAATGCCACAATGGTGGGTATTATGATTTTATGTACGAAATGGAAGATGAAGATGAAGAAGTGTACATGACCTCCTTCTATGATCACATTGAAGAGATCGCGAGCTATGATCAACCAACGGTGGAAGTAAGTGAGGAAGAAAGGCATAAGATCTTGTCCTGCAGCCATAAATTCAAAACCTTTTATGATGGGTTGGGCTTTTCCCCTAGCTCGCGAGTACAGATGACCAAGGCCATCTTGGGGATAGCTAACCAGAGCCAAGAGGCGTGTGTGGTGGAAGGAGGCTCCGTCGCGAGGACCATCCGCGAGGACTCTAACACCATAGCATTCTCAGATGCAGACAAGAAGGTGCCATTTTCTCACAACAGGCCTTTGTTTGTCACTGCTTATATCAATGGCGTGGAGTTTAAACGGGCATTTCTGGACGGAGGGGCATCAATCAACATTATGCCCCTCGAGACGTTGAAGAAGCTGGAAATCCCAGAGCCACGAATCATTAAGTCATTGGTGGGGATAGTTGGTTTTGGTGGAGAAAAGAAGCCTTCCATGGGGTATATCGTGCTCGATCTCGCTGTTGGACCTATTCGCTCACCAACAAAGTTTCACATAATTGAAGGGCCAACCAATTACCATGTAATCTTGGGACGGTCTTGGATGCACAAGTACGCGGTGGTCCCATCAAGCTATCACCAGTGCCTCAAAGGCATTTGGGCTGGAAAGAAGGTAACTGTACCCGCCACCGAAAGGCCCTTCGAAGCCTGTGAAGCTCATCTCTCAGATGCGGTGTACTTCTCTGAGATTGAAGAAGCTTGTGACGCCATAACAACGAGACCCGTTGGGGTAAAAATTCCAAAATGGGAAGACATCAAAGGTGAATCATCAGCACCAAGCCCCGCGAAGCGTCCCACGGTGTTCGACAGGTTGACCCCTCGCAAAATCACAAAGACTAGCGAAGGGGGAAAGACTGTGTATCACTTATGACGATCAAAGGGGTCAGCAAGCGTTTGTGAGGCTTCTGACCCCCGCGACGTAGAAGCGGATGGCGAAGAGCTCGAGACTGTTGACAAACCTGAGCCAGCCCCTGAATGCATGCAAGACGAACCAAAACCCCAGTTGGAGCAGCTCGAGGAGGTAAACCTGAGAGAGGGAGTGGGCGCCGCGAGGCCTGTGTTTGTTAGTAAGTCGATGGAGCCCACTGCTCGAGCTAATCTGGTCGCTTTGCTTCGCAAGTACAGCGATGTATTTGCTTGGCACTACGACGAGATGCCTGGTTTGGATCCGGAGCTCGTGACTCACCACCTCGACGTATTCCCAAACTCTAAGCCAGTGAAGCAGCCACAGAGGAAGTACCACCCAGATTTGGAGGAAAAGATTAAAGAAGAGGTAGAGAAGCTCAGAAGTGCAGGGTTCATCCGACCTATCCAATACCCAACTTGGTTGTGCAACATCGTACCAGTAAAGAAGAAGAATGGTCAAATCAGGGTCTGCGAGGACTTCCGCGACCTCAACAAAGCTTGCCCAAAGGATGAAATGCCATTGCCTCACATTGACACCTTGGTTGATACCACTGCCGGCCATGAAATGTTCTCTTTCATGGATGGATTCAGTGGATACAATCAAATCAAAATGGCACCTGAGGATGCAGAAAAGACTGCTTTCAGAACCCCTTTGGGAAATTTCTACTATACCGTGATGCCCTTTGGGCTTAAGAACGTTGGCGCGACGTATCAAAGGGCTATGACAGCAATTTTCCACGATATGATTCATCACTCGGTGGAGGTCTACGTTGATGACCTCGTCGCGAAGTCAAAATATAAAACGGAACACCTGCGTGACCTCGAAGGAGTGTTCAAGAGATGCAGAAGGTTCAACATGAGGATGAACCCACTTAAGTGTGCCTTTGGAGTCGCAGCAGGAAAGTTTCTGGGATTCTTGGTGCACAGACATGGCATTGATGCTGATGAATCCAAGATTCGCTCTATCTCAAGCATGCCTCCACCCCATTCTCAGCGATCCCTTAAAGGGTTCTTGGGGAAGGTGTCCTACCTAAGAAGATTTATCCCTGCCCTAGCAGAAATCACTGCACCGTTAGGTGATTTGCTGAAGGGAAAAGTCAAATTTGAATGGAAAGATAAGCACCAGCTGGCCTTTGAGCAGGTAAAAAATGTTTTAGCCTCACCTCAGACGATGGTTTCGCCGCAGAAGGGGAAGCCGTTGATTTTATATCTCACCTCCACCGCGAGGTCAATTGGGGCATTGTTGGCTCAAGAAGTCGAAGGAATTGAAAGACCAGTGTATTACATCAGTCGCAGGGTGCAGGGGGCAGAAGAACGCTATACTCCAATCGAACGTCACTGTTTAGCACTTGTTTTTACAGCATAGAAGCTCAGGCACTACTTTCTTTCATTTAAGGTGCAGCTCGTAACCAAAAATGACCCCATGAGGTATCTTCTTTCTCGCCCTGTGCTTAATGGAAGGGCCGCGAAGTGGCTGTTGGCTCTCGCGGAGTTCGATATAGAGTGTACAGCCCCGCGAGCGATCAAATGTCAGGCTCTCGCAGACCTGTTGGCCCAATTTCCTAGTGGAGAATGTGAGCCTTTAAACGACTCATTGCCAGGAGATGATTTCGAAGCATTAGCAGCCAGCTCTGAGCAAGAAAGCTGGACTCTAAGCTTCGATGGGGCAACAGGAGGACATTCAGCTGGTGCAGGAGTCACACTTCAAAGCGATAGCGGCGCGAAGCAGTACTTATCATACAAGTTAGCATTCCAATGCTCCAACAACGAAGCAGAATATGAGGCACTTATCCTAGGACTGCTCGCGGCCAGAGAAAAGGGAATTAAAAGACTCAGAATTGTAGGAGACTCAAAGCTGATAATCTTGCAAAGTGAGGGTGTCTATGCCCTAAAAGAAACTAACCTCGCGCCATATAGGGCAACCGTTCAAAGGCTCAGGAAAGATTTTGACGATGTTAGCATCGTTCATAAGCCAAGGTCTGAGAACAGGTTCCCTGACGCTTTGGCTACTTTGGGGGCCAAGACAGAGTTTGAAGGGGACGCGGTGGCCATCAAAATCACGAAGAGGACTGAACCATCATTCGTTGAAGAATATAAGAGTCCCAAAGATCAGGACTGGCGCGAACCCATCAAAACGCAGATCGCGACGGGCAGTGGCGGAATCCCTATGATGGCTCTATCACAATTTACTATTCTGAAAGGGGAGCTGTACTTTCGCGGCCCACAAGGATGGCTCGCGAGGTGTATTGACAGCACGGAGGCTAAGGAACTGCTGAGCCAGATTCATGAAGAAACATGTGGTGAAAACGACATCGCGCTGTACAGGAGGGTCCAGCGGCAAGGTTACTATTGGCCCACGATGAAGGATGATGCCGCGACCACACTCAGAGGATGTCCCAACTGCTCACTTCACGATATCGAGCACGAGTGCAACTTTTCGAGTGAGGAAACAGATTGGAGGCAAAAATATATTGATTATCTGAAAGAAGGGGCCCTGCCCATGGACCGCAGCGGAATCCGAGAGGTGCAACGCTGCAAAAAGAGGTTTTTCATTAAAGACAATCAGCTTTACAGAAGGGCCCTTGACCATATCCCTCTCAAATGCTTGTCAAACGATGAGGCAGAGGAGGTTTTGGCTAAGGTACATGAGATGGAACACCCTGGGGGAAGGAAGCTGTACGAGCAGATTACACATCTAGGTTACTACTGGCCTAGAATGGAGGGGGATTGCAAGAGCTATGTTCGCAGGTGCCACGCATGCCAGAAGCATGGAGATAGGGTGAATGCACCCTCCGCTGAGCTCCATCACATTCGAGCGCCCTACCCCTTCCATACATGGGCGATGGACCTAATTGGCCCTATCCATCCCTCCTCGCGAGGAAATCAATGGATTTTATTGGCAACAGAAATCACCACGAAGTGGGTAGAAGCAGTTCCCTTAAAACGTGCAACGGGTGATGTGGTGGCCAACTTCATTAAAGAGCACATAATCTGCAGGTTTGGAATTCCCAAGGTAATCCTCTCTGATAACCGAACCCCCTTCGTAAACAGACAAGTAAAACGACTGCTCGCGTCCTACAACATCAATCAGAAAACTTCAACTCCCCATTACCCTCAGGGAAATGGACAAGCAGAAGCTACCAACAAGTCTATTGTCAGGATTCTGAGCAAGCACCTGGACGAGAAGGGAGGGACCTGGGCTGAGCACCTCCCAATTGCTCTATGGGCTTATAGAACGGCTAAGAGAAAGTCAACGCGTATGAGTCCCTTCAGTTTGGTATATGGGGCTGAAACACTGTTGCCCGCAGAGATAAGCGTGCCATCTGCACGTCTCGCGCTATCCACTGAGGTGACTGAAGGGGAAAGAAGAGCTGACCTCGAAGCGTTGGAAGAAAGAAGGGAGGTCGCGGCTGAAAACCAAGAGAAGTACTGGCAGTCTGTGGCCAAGTACTATAATAAGAGTGTGCTCGCGAGAGAATTCAAAGTAGGGGACCTAGTGTGGAAGTCAGTCCCTGGGGTCATGCAGAACCTGAAGTTACCAAAATTCACACCAAAGTGGGAAGGTCCCTACGAGGTGATCAAAGCTGCAGAAAGTGGACACTACAGGCTCGCAAGGGTCAGCGACGGATTTCTCACAGGACCAATCAACGCGAAGTACATCAAGAAGTATTACCCTTAACTTGTGCAAAGTTTTAGCTTGTGTTTTTAATGTCTTGTCTTTTGATTACTTATTCACAATCAGATGTAACCCTGGGATGATGATGCACGTCCCTTGGGAAGAACTATATCGATTGAAATGATGAATGAGAAATACTATCCCTTTGTTTCAAAAAATTATGTTTCATTGATTACCTGAACATATTAGAAACAGAAAATAGTGGTAGAACAAAGTGGTGACCTCGCGGCATGAATTTGTGTTAGCAGAAGGGGAAAATTCACCATTCGCGAAGAGAAAAAAGAGTGCAAAAATGCTGTACTTACTCATACGCGAGGCCTTTAAATGTTGCGAAATAAATGGGAACCAAAAGTGATTCTGCACTTTGGAATACTAACTTAATTGTTGGAATGCCCTCGCGACGGCCATACATTTTAGGCTTTTATGTGTTGCGAAATAAATGGGAGCCACGAGTGATTCTTCACTTTGGAATACTAACTTAATTGTTGGAATACCCTCGCGACGGCCATCCCCCACAAATGAATGGGAACCAAAGTGAAAATATCTCTTTGGAATAACTAACGTTGAAGGTTGAAAACACCCTCAGGGGATCCCTGACACAATTGAATACCACGCCTCCCTTTAAAAAAGGGAATAAACCTCGATGTCAAGTCTGTGAAGTGTTGCAAATAAAAGGGAAATGCAAAGCAAATAAAAAGCATACAAGAGGAGATTTGTTATTTGCTACCCTTTGTGACCATGCAACGAGTTGTAACAGCAATGAATTCATAGACAAATTGCTAAAAAAGAAGGGGATTTCATTACTATCAATATTACAAGTACAAAATTTGCCTTCCCAATAAAGGGGCTTACACTCCCTTTTGCTTTTTTAAAAAAAAAAAAAGAGAGAAAAGAAAAGGAAAGCTGCCTTTTACTTCAGGAATTCCCTGGAGAACGAATCCAATGGTGGGAGAACGGGCGCTACGTCACTTAGCGTGGTCTTTGGGCGAGCCTCCAGAGCCTGATGATGCTGGACCAACGCCTTGTGGTTCGTTTCTAGGACAGCGGGCCTTTCCCTCAGCCTCCGCGAGCAGTTGCCTATACCTCTCGCATGTCTCCTTCGCCTCGGCAAGCTGAGCTTCATTGGCCTGAACTTTGAAAAGGCTCGAGAATAGCATCTTCGTAGCACGAACTCTGCTCAGATAGTCACGAAGCCATTGGAGATCGAGACCAAGCCTTTCCATATCACTGATTGAAGAGGCAATATCCTCATACTCTTCATCAGAAAAATCCCTCACCTTTGTCCTCTGTAGGGATAGCACCATCTCACCAAGAATGTCGAGAAGGGATCCACCTACGAGACGGCTGGCAGAGAAGTTTGTGAAGGTAGAAGGAAATTGTTTCTCCAAAACATGGAGGACAGGGATATTTGATGTTTTGACGTTCCATCGAGAGCTGCCCTGTGCGTCAGGGAACAAGGAATGCTTGGGGAGTTCAGAGCCTGACGCTTCTTCGCGAGATTGGGAATGACCCAAGTTTCCAGGTTCCTCCAGCTGCTTCTCCCTCTGATCACCACCTACAGACCCCCCTTCCTCCAAAAGCTTCTCTCCCTGATCGACGTCATCGCGAGGCAGCTCTGAGTCATAAGCACGGCTCGGTATTAGCAACTTAGATGGGGTAAAAGAAGGAAGGAGAAAAATGTCTTCCATCCCTGCAAAAATATCACTGCTGGACTTACCTCGTGAACCTCCAGAAGCCTCTTCATTCTCCTCACTGCTCTCACCAAGGTCCTCCATGTCTGAGCTTTCGCTGGCATTGGATTCAGGGACGGACTTGGAACCAAGAGTGCTTTTCTCCGTAGAAGAGGGGATGAGCACTACGTCTTCGTCGCGAGGAGGCGACGGAGTTCTATCCTGCGAGGAGGAAGGGGAGGATTTTGCTATTTTCATCCTCAGCTTTCTTTTCTTCCTTGAGGCAGAGCCAACCTTGCTCAAATCCGGGGGGGGAGAATCAGCCCTGGGAGAGCCCACTGGTGATTCAATTTCTTGTGCAGGCTCCTGGTTCATAGTCGCGGTAGCTCCATTTGGGCCTGCGACGTCCTCCACCCTCTCCACTTCTTCTGGGCCTTCACCTGAGCCACCAGCTTCCTTCGCAACCTCCTTCGCGATGTTGCTCGCGATGTCCATGGCGTTAAACGCATCAACATCAGTGGCGCCTGGACCTTGTCCTTTAACGACGCTCGCAGACGTGGCCCCTTGTGAAGCCCCCTCCTGAGGAAGAGCCTTGGAAGAAGATGATTTCTCCACGTCGCGAGGAGGAGGGTTAGAAAGGGGCACGCCCTCGACGGCATCAGTTCTGGATTCCGAGGGCTGGGCCTCGTCTGCAGGAGAGCACATGAATCTCGTAAGTATACAAAAACAAAGAATATTGGAAGATCAAGCCTGCAACAGTTAAAGTTATTACCTTGAGCAATCTGAGCCGTCGGCTCAGCTATAGATAAGGGCTCCGGAAAGAATAGAGGGGTCTCTTTTATCTTTCGACCCTTTCGCGAGGGACCCTGAGAGAGGGAAGATGCAGACAAGTCAGCAAAAAAGCATGGAACAAAGAGAAGAAAAGGGAGAAAGGATGACAGCAATCTTACCCTTGCCCTCTTTGTAGGGCGCCCTAGCTGAAGAGGACAGAGATCCTCAGCCTTCCTTTTGTCATGAGGAGTGGGGGGTTGCGGCCTCGACGCAGTCGCTGCACCTTTCCCCTTTTGTTTGTTCTTCGCGGTGGTCGGCTGCCGTGAAGGAACAACAAGGTCAGTGTGACGGATCCTCCGAAGGGGGATAGCATTGATCACGTCCAAGGGAGCCATGGTGCCTTTAGCCCAGCACGACAGCGGACCACGCCAATCGGAGTCCTTCCCAGGTTTGAAAGATCGCAGTGTCAGGTCCTTCTTCGAGATGGGCTCCGCGGGAGGCACCACCGCTGGGGTTTGAACGAAGCTCGCGAAGGATTGTAAATTCTTAGCCCAGTATACCCTGTTCTCCGGAGTAAAGGCTGCCTTACGCTTAGAGCTGGGGATGATCCTATCTCCCCCATAGTTCGCGGTAAGCTCGCGGTTGAATGACTTCAGAAACCGACGAGTCCCAGCCATTAAATCCTTGGGCGGAGAAGGAGGCTCGTGAGGGACCCCCTGGTCATACCCGAACTGCAGCTGAAGCCTGTCAGCCCTATAGGGCACCATGATGGGGCCCTCAGCAGAAGGAGTGGGAAGATAGCTGGGAGTGACCCACGCGAGGAAGTCCAGCTTATGAGAGCGAATGCTTTTGCTCTGGAAATCCACCACGGTATCCTCCACAAAGACGGCGGGGCCTAGTGCGCCATCAGCAGGCTGCTCGTAGGGACGGGGATTGAAAGCTGTTATTTCATCACACCAATCCTCAAACAGTTTGTTAGAAGCGGTTTTGGTCCACTGCATGATCCTAGGCACCCTCTCACTCAGCCGAAGGCGAGGCATGCCTTTGTTGTCGCGAACGATCTCGCCAGCGGCGTCCCTTTCCTCGACGGTCTTCAAAGGCGGGAGCTCACGTGGGGAGGGAGCAATTGCTGGGAAGTACTCATAAAAGAAGCTGAGCAAGAAGGGGATGTGAATCATAGAAGTAATCTCATACCTCCCCATCGATCGCTCGAAGTCCTGTACAGTACGATCTAATTGATGGTAGAGATGGCCCAAGAACATGGGGCCCAACGGAAGCTTGTGCTCTGCCGCGAGGAGGGCCGCGAGAGGAATCATCTCGCGGCGAGGCCCCTCGTGCGGGAGGTCAGGAAAGATGAAAAGAGATAAAAATTGAACGAGGAAGGCTGCCCATCTATCTCAACGGTGGCAATATCGCGAAACCAGTATCGCTGCCAGGAGCCCCATGTTGTTTTGTTAGCTTTCGGAGGGGCTCGAATCTTCCCCGCGTTGTCATAACGCGAACCGTACTCACCAGCTGATTTGAACTCCCCCTCTATGAATTCAATCACCGTCTTGACGTCAGAAGGACAGGCGGCGGGGTCATAGCCATACTCGCCGCGAGTAGGAAGGCCCAATAGCACCTCAGTATCCAGGAGAGTCGGAGCGGCTTCCCCGAAAGGGAATATGAAAGTATGGCTAGTGGGGCTCCAGCGAGAAACCATGAAATCAAGGTCACGCTGGGGACGATTCGCGACGAGGTACCGCGAGAGCTGCACAGGTTTCAACAGACCCACGCTGTCCAAGATCACTCTGTGCTCACGCTTCTCGAGGATGGTGGCCACCCAGTCGCCCCAGTCCCTTGGGGGTTGAATACTGGCCCTATACTGAACCTGCGAAAAAGGGTAATCACCCCTCTCGATCCTCAGCCTCATCAATGACGATGGGTCGACCATATCTGCCCCTGAAACACTGGCCTCACCAGAAAGCAGGAGGTACTGGGCGTCGGACTTGCCACTCAGAGGGACGTAGTGCTGAACGTTAGCCCAGAAAATATCACCTTCGGGCCTCAGGAATGGAGCCCTTCTCCATTCGCTAGCAGGAGGAAGGGAAGTCTTTGCCAAGAGGGCCTCAGTATCGGGTTCGTGTCTACCTGATCGAGCCATGGTTGCAGAGGAAAAGGAAAACTAGGGTTTCGTAGAAAATCTGAAGAAGAGGAAGAGTTTGAGATCTGACTGCTTTCAAAATCAACACGAGAGAGTTTGGAAACGGTAAGAAGTAAAGAACCCAATCTTTCCTTGCAAAGGGTATTTATAGATCCAGCCCCTCTGTCATCAACGGTAAATAAGCGGTCGAAACGGCACCAGCAGTCCAATCGGCCTGCAAAACTTCGAAACTCGGGATAGCCACCTTTTGGAGGGAAATGTTAAAACGACGAGCTCAGCTGACGTCGCACGCGCGCGATTCAACGCGTTAAGTACCACGCGCCGCGAAATCACGCTCGCACGAGGGGCTTATGTAGGAAAGGTCAGCGCGTCTGACGATGTGGCAATTGGCCAACCCGTAATAGATGGCCACGTGGCTGGAACGAAAAGGGAAGAGACACGTCAGATGTCAGTTGAACTTAGCCATCAGCGAGTAGACACCGCGTAGCCACGGGCTTCGCGGTATGATATACCCAAACTTCTCTTACTCCCAGAAAGGGATGCCCTCAATAAGGGAAACATCACCAGAAGGAGGTTCACCCCTCGCGAGACCCTCAGCGAAGGAGATTAACGCGACGAGGAAGAATGAACACTCCCGCGAACATGCGAACTAGGCTCGCGACGGCACCTGACCAAAAGGCAGGGAAAGGAAAGTCGATACGAGCTCGAAAGAGGTCTTGGCGCGAGCCAAAAGGCTCGCGGCCAGGACAAACCCAGCGGGAACAGGGGAGATACAAGTGGTTTGGTGGCTTTGAGGGATTAAGGGTTGCCGCGAGGGAAAACGATGCACCGGAATGACCTAAAGGAAGCTTCCTAACGGCCAGTGACATCACCCACGTCGCCCAGGTATACGGAGAGAGCACGTGTCACCATATTATTGGGGAAAACGTCTGCTGCCCCATGATTGGGTGCAGACCCCTATAAATATGGGACATTCCTTCACAAATTGCAAGAGAGAGATCTTCTGATTCATCCTTAAGCACGGAAATTCTAGAGAGAGAAATTGACTCTGAGCTTTGGAAACAAGAGCATTGGTTCTTGCTAGAGCTCGCGAGCTCATATTTTAATCTAGAACTGTGATTATGAGGATGATAATGATCTTAAGGGGAATGAACTGAACATTGCTGCCTTCTCTTTCTGTATACTTGGCTTAATCCTTCACCCCTACTCACGCTCTCTTATTCTCGTTTGATCACTTGTTATTAATTCAGTCGTTAGCTATTGTTTGCCTCTCCAAAGTTAATTTTATTTTGACTCGAACAAAGAACCCGTCCTACAATTAGTTTGCATAACTGTCGTGACTTTATAGTTTTACTAAGTTGTTATACTCTTTATCATGCATTTAAACCAATTCTCCGTGTAGCTCGGCATCCTTGTATTAGGTACCTGGGTTCCAAATCTAAGGGCTTATTTAGCATTGCGGCTATTGCCTTTTTGTTTTGCTATTTACTCGCGCTTTTAGAAAATACGTAAACATATTTTGGCAAGCCATTTTCAAAAAATGTTTTCGGAAGAATTTTTGTAAACAATTTCTCTACAAAAACACCAACCAAAAAAATCTGACTCAAAAACTTTTTCTACTCATCAATAGACATTTTACCAACACTGAATGGTATTTCTAGTCTAGGTTACATGGACTGGGGTGCGAGTATCGGGTGCACCCAAGGCCAAGAGTCGGACCTTCCTAAACTTAAATCTTAGGATACTGAGATATATGTCCCCAAATTGGGTATGGGTATGGAGACACGTCTTGAAGACTTGCTTGTACTACATATTCCATAATTTTTTCAGATTATGTGTCGCAAATTATATTTAGAAATGTATTTAAACAAGAAGGGGTTAAGAAAGATATGTTTTGCTATTTTCTTTCCAATCGAGAGTAGAAATATTGCTTTTCTAGCTAATTTGATATTCTTCTTCTGTATATATCCTTGCAAGTTATATATGCTCACTCACATTGAGAAACACATTGCCCGGTGCTTTGATGTTGATACCATTATAAACTCATTTTACATCACGAAAGAGCGTCGAGCGCAATTTTAAGTCCTTACTTTCGTATAGAGACGGCACGCTAGGTTCTATATTTTGCATTTGACATAGAAATGGATGCATTCTAACGTATGGCTATTATTGTTTTCCATCTTATTTTTGTGATATTACACGTTGATCGAAACAATATACGGAGTATATGATAATTTTGTTGATAATACTTTTGAAATTGTTATCGACCTAATCGAGTCGCCTTTTTGTGTGTTTCAAATTTTGTTTAAGTGTTCCCCCAACCCGCGCTTGAAAAACTAGTAAACTACCTTCATATGTGCGCTAGCATACAGAAAATATCTTTAAAATGGGAGAAATAAACGCAACGATACATACAATGTGGACTAAAAGAAGGGAGGGATTTTATGAGTTTAGTACCTCTCTGAAAGCAAGAAAGCCAGGAACGTAAGGGATATGGAGGGTAACAACAGAGTAATCATCATACACAACTTCAAGCGTCTGTAAATCCAAAACAACAAGCGTGCCACAAGCAACGGATGGGTCATCCTTTGCGAAGCTAATGTCAACCCCACCCACATACTTCAATACTCCAAAACAACACTCCCCTCCTCCGATTGCGGTGGTTGTGGTGGTGCCGGTGGTGGTGGTCGGCAATTGCCATCTGAAATCATCTTCTGTGACTAATCTTGTCTTCAGTGAATCTTGAGCCCTAAACAAAATTCGAACTATGCTTACATTATTATTAATTATGTATCTCTTGGCAATGAACCAAAGATTAACGACTGTGAATAGAAACCAGTAAGATGATTTACGTACTCGATCCAACTGTTTTGAATGTCTGCGCTAGATGATGCTTCTCTCGCATCGCATGTATCCCTCTCCATAGCCTACACTATCACTGGTTAAGGCCTTGTTCTCTAGATTCTCATATAAAACGAAATGAGTATTTTACGGAGAGGCGATAAAATAAAATTATTTTCTCGACTGATAAAATATAATAGTTTTTTTTATAAATTTTAGGAGAATTTTATGAAAATCTCATAAAATGATTTTTACATTTTATACATTGAGATTGGAATCTCATAAAATGTGATATTTTATGCACCTAAAATCTGTTGAAGAACAAGGCCCAAGTGTAAAACGGTTGACCTTCCCCGAGCTCTAATTTCAGGCCAATTTTGTATTTTGACATCTTGGACGGAGGAGCTTCAAATAAAGATGTCTGGCACAGTACATATTAGAGAGTTTTCCTTAAATTCATTCAGAAATTGTGCCTAAAGGGTGAATTGATGCATTTTCTAGTTGAATTTATGGAAAACTTTTTATGCACCAAACACTTTCCCGAAAATAAAAGAAGACTTTGGCCCTGTTTTGTACCTGAAAAAAAGAAGGGTCATTTAGCCAAAAATTTAAAATATTTGACATTTTTAAAGGGAATGACAATGAAGTTTTGCAATCAAACATAAAGACAAGAGTAATGAATGATTACAAAATTACCCTTCTGCAAAACTAGTTAAATGTTACTAATTTTTCAAAGTAGAAAAATAAAAAATAAAAATAAAAACTCCTACGTTCGGCCGACCACCATCCCACCTCCGGCGATCACTTCCGGAATTTCAGAGTCTAAAATTTTTGTTCAAACTCAGTTTCACAAATCTATTCAAATAGTCATAAGTGATAATAGAGGAGAGTTTGTTAATTATTATCTACTTCATCTTTTCTTAAGTAGTGGTGTTATTCATCAAATTACATGTCCACATACCCCTGAATAGAATGGGGTTGTTGAACGAAAACACGGGCATCTTATAGAGACTACCATTGCCCTTTTACTTCAATCTCAACTTCCCACTGTATTTTGGTTGGAAGCTCTAACCACAGCAGTTTATCTGGCTAATAGGTTACCACATACCTCTTTACAATTCAAGATTGCTTTTGTACTTCTTTTCAATAAACAACCAAATTATATGGCTTTGAAACCCTTTGGATGTTGTTGCTACCACTGGCTTAAGCATTATAATACACATAAATTGATTCCCAAGTCCAAATCCTGCATTTTTCTTGGCTATTGTGATCATTCCAAAGGATATAAATACTATGATCCTATTGATCACAGGGTATACATATCTAGACATGTGAAATTTATTGAGCATGAATTCCCTTACTCTTCTGTTGTCTCTCCGTCCACTACTTCTACAGTTGATTCTGATCCTATTAAATTTACTGTCCCTTTAACTTCTTTTACAGATATTGTTGTGACGTATCCTCATACTCTAGATGTGTCTCATATTATTGCATCTTCTTATACATCTACTCAAGCAACTACTGCTCATACTCTGACTGTTTCTGAGTTTACTCTTCAAGATTCTTCTTCTTTGTCTTCTAGACCTGCTACTTCTACTCATGTCATCGCATCTTCTACAGTTGTGTCTGTTTTTTACACTCATCATATGATTACTAGATCTAAGAATGGGATTCATAAGCATTTACACCCTCTCAATTCAACTGCAATAGTGTCATTACCATCACCAACTACTAAGGACCCTGATGTCTTTTCTAGACCGCTACTTCTACTCCTATTTTTTTTCGAGGCCATTAAGCACCCTGAGTGGCGCAAAGTGTCATGGTAGAAGAGTATTAGGCTCTTGTGAAAGATGGCATTTGGTTTCTTCTTCCTCCACCTTTGGAAGGAAACATCATAGGTTGTCAGTGGATCTTCAGAATTAAAAGAAACTCAGATGGAAGTATAACAAGGTGCAAAGCTAGGTTGGTGGCTAATGGAAATCAACAAGAAGAAGGTTCGGAATTTACAGAAACATTTAGCCTAGTCATCAAACAGTCAACAATTAGGATTGTTCTAAGTTTGGTTGTACATCATAAGTGGGACATTAGGCAGTTGGATGTTTCCAATGCCTTTCTCCATGGAGCAATAGAAGAGGAAGTTTTTATGAGACAACCCCGAGGATACAAAAGTCCATCTCATCCCCATCATGTGTGTAAGCTTCAAAAGGCTTTATATGGTCTTAGGCAGGCTCCAAGAGCCTAGTATTCTTTGTTTTCCAATTTTTTGATTAAACAAGGATTTACAAATAGCAAGACAGATTCCTCCTTGTTCACTCTTCAAAATGAGCATGGTCTTACTCTTGTTCTTGTGTATGTGGATGATATTCTCATCATTGGCAGTGCTAAGGATTACATTACTCGGTTTATGTTCTTCATACAAGATTTGTAATGAAAGACTTAAGTCTTCTGAGCTATTTTTTGCTCATTGAGGTTCAGAAACTTGGTTCTGATATGTTACTCTCTTAGACTAAGTATGCCATGGATCTTTTGTGCAAAGCAGGTATACAAGATTGCAAATCTAGCTCCACTCCTTATTCTGTCAAGCCTCCCATTTCGGATCTGGATCCTGATTTTCCTTATTACTCTTGGTATAGAACTATAGTTGGCTCTATACAATACGTGACCTTTACTAGACCTAAGATTTCCTAGCAGTAAATGTTGCATGTTAGCACATGCATGCAGCAAACAGAGTCATTTTACAGCTGTTAAGAGGATTTCGAGATACATAATGGGTACTTTGCATCAATGTCTTTGTTTTTCTTTAGAACCTTTGACAATTACAACATTTTCAGATGCTGATTGGGTAGGTGACCACTTAGACAGAAGGTCTACCATTGGTTATTGTTTGTTTCTAGGTCCTAATCTTATATATTGGTGTGCGAAGAAGCAACATACTGTTGCTAGGTCCTCCACAGAGGCAGAATATAGATCCTTAGCACAAACAACTGCTGAGATCACATGGGTCCAGCAGATTCTTTTAGATCTTCATGTCTCTCCAACATTACCTCGTCTCATTTGGGGTGATAATAAGTCAGCAATTTGTTTAACATCTAATCCTATTTTTCATACAATAATCGAACATGTGGAAGTAGATTATCATTTTATTAGAGAAAAGATTCTTAGCGAGCAAATTATGGTTAACCACATTGGTACTCTTGAGCAGGTTGCAGATATTTTCACCAAGGCTTTGAGTGTTGCCGGATTTCAGTTTCTTAAATCCAAACTGATGCTTGTTGACACTCCCATCAGTTTGCAAGGGGGTGTGAAACAGACTCAGGGTTTTTCACGATTTTTTATGTGATGTGTTGTAAGAGAATGATCTGTCTCGGTGTTTGGAAAAAACAACTTTTTGTTAGTGGAACACCCCCTCACTAGCAGTCTCTCTAGCATAAGGGGTCTTTGTGTAGTTGTGATATGTGTAGGGTCGCTTTGGCTGTGTTTGGTTAGATAGTTTAGTTTAGTTTTGATGATGTCAGCAGGTGTAATGAGTGGAGAGAGACAGAGAGAGAAATGAAGGAAATGATGATGTCATCAAAATTAAAACTAAAACTAAATAGGGAAACGAACAATCAATAGGTGATGGATAGTTGTGTTTTCATGATGAAAGTCTGCAAGGCAGTTGACATTTCATGTGTTTTCCAGCTGTAAACACAATCAACAGGTGTTCATTTGAGAGGCAATTCATTTGGTTTTTTCATTTGAGTTGTATTTTCTTGTTCAGACTGTATTGGGATATAAGAGAATGAGTGCCCATTGTAATAGTCGGTTAAGAGAAAAAGATTACAGAGATTCATAATGAAATTCTTAGGGTTTTGTTCATCTGCTCCTTCTTCTTCTTGATTTCTCTTCAATAGTTCATCAAATTGAGAAATTTTACATTTGTGATATCTAAGTTTTCAGATTCTCATTTGCTAAAAGTAGTAGAGTGATTGTGGCAACTTGTTTTAACAAAAGGAGTATGTGAGAGAAAATTAGTTTTTAACAACTTAGCTTTTAGCTAATGAGAAACAATAATGACTTTAGCAATCAAGCTAAATTCAACTTTTACGAAAAATTCTATTTTAGCAAATTGTAAACACTACTTAATTTATGTGGCTCAAAATACAAAAGTGCATTTCGTGCGGCCCTTTGAAGAAACTGCGTACAAGCTGTGCTCTTATTCCATATCACAATTCCGACATCTTTGTGGAACAGTTTGATATATGCAAGAGTGCGTGTATTATATTTTACAGTTCCATATGCACTTGTGTATTACGTATACAATTCCAAATACACTTGCATCCAAAATAATAATTTAAAATTTTATTTAATTTTTATACTCAATTTATTTAAGTCTTGCCAATGAACCAAAATTCAATGATGGTGTGAAAATGGCTAATGTTAAATGATGTACGTACTTATTATTCAACGGTGTTGAATTTGCGCTAGATGCTTCTTCAATAAGCAAAGTATATCTTCACCGCCTGTACTATCTCCACAGCCTACACTGTTATACTGGTTATTAAGTCAAAATGGCCGACGTCATCACTGTTGTTTTAACGTAAAAATTATGCCCACGGATCGTACACAAATCATTTTATGGTCTCACTTCGAGGTTCCACACAAACAATTCAAGTCGTTTATTAATTTAATATTTTAATAATAAAATTGGGAGTGGATTTCTAAAAAATTAAATGTTTGAATCATATACTTAGAGTTATTCGATTGAGCTGATTTTACACGAAATCACTCGAATATTTATTATAAAATTAATGAACTACTCTAATTATTTTTATGAGACCCCGAGGTGGACTCCACCTAACAATATGTGCACATAGAGCTGCAAACGAACCGAGTTGCTAACGAGTAGCTCGTGGCTCAGCTTGACTCAGCTTGATAAGTAATCGACCCGAGCTCGACCTCGATTTTCAGACTCGTTTATTTAACTAGCTCACAAAAGCTAGGCTCGATTGCACAGGCTCGTTAAGTAAATTATCCTGACTCTACTCATTTATGACCAAATCTAACGACCCGAGCTCGAACACTATAAAAGCTCGGTTCAGCTCGACTCGACTCGTTTGCACGCCTACGTGCGCTTAGTAGATCTCTTGGAATCCGAGGAAAGGACAGTCTAATTCTTTCTGTTTTTTGTAAGGAAAGGACAGAATGTAATTCCACTGTCCTGAAAAGATACGTACGGGTCGTTACACAAAAAGCTTCTTTGGAAAGTCCAAACACTCAGACATTTTGGGCTGTCAAAAAAAGGCCCAAAAGCCCAAAGACCGCACCAACCGTTAAGCTGTTAAATCAATCCGGGTCAGCTCAAAGTGGGTAATCGGCTTTCGCTAATTATTTTCCTTTTTTTATTTTATTTATAAAAGAAAATAAAAACAGACACAAGGGTTTTGATCATTCTCGAATAAAGTTACGGTAGAACCGAGCAGGAGCTTCCTTCCCCCTCTCTCTCGTCTCTCTCAAACTCGCACGACAACAGACAAAACCAACAGGAAGACGCAAAAACTCTCTCTCTCTCTCTCTCTGCATACACACACACATATATATATATATACACACACAATCTATTTGCTTCTCTCTCTAGAGTTAATTTGGGTTAGGAATGGACGCTGCCGCCGCCGATGAATCCCAATTGGTGACAGCGGCCGGGGAAGGAGCTCCACCGGCTCCGCCAGAGCCACCTGTGCCGGTTGAGGAGGAGGAGGAGGAAGAAGAGGAGGAGGAGGAACAGGAGGAGGAGGAGGACAACGAGGACGAGAGTTTGATGGTGAAAGCGCAGGGACTCATGGAGAAGATTACTTCCTCACCTGATAACCCTAACCCCAATGTCCTTCATGCCCTTTCTTCTATTTTCGAAACTCAAGAATCCAGGTACCATTCTCGTTCCTCTGTGTGTATGTGTGTGTTCTTGTCAGAGTTGGGATCACCACGGTTTATTGGTTGGTTTGGGGGGCAATCTATTTAACCTAATGAGATCAGAAATGTATTTATTCTACTGCCCTCTACCAACTTAATTGAAGTATAAACATTTGGTTTTCAGGCGAGATGGTAAAAGCTGGGACCCACACTAAATTTAAGCACAAATTTGAGTAGAGCTACATTAATGGCATGGTTGTAAATTGTGAAGATCAAAACAAATCTTTGAAAATTTGAGTAGAAGTTTTGAGTATCCCTTGATTTGATTTGAGTAAAACTCAATGTTGTATACGTCTGAGTCAAGGAGTGAGCATATTATAGGAGGGTTTTACTCAAAATTTGAGTTTTGGGTAAAAAAAAAAAAAAAAAAGGGTAAGGGCTGGAGATGCTCTTACTGGGGCCAACCTATTTATCCTAGTGAGATCAGAATAATACAATGGAACGGTAACAGTTAGGAAGAGCGATGTTATCACTGGTAATGGTAGTGCTAGTGAGAGGGGGATATATGCATGGGAACTTGTTGGAGGAAGTGATAAAAAATGGTTACTATATTGGTAACATGGTCCTTGACTGTGCAGAATGCCAGTGACACAATAGGAATGGTTACTATATTGTTAACATGGTCCTTGAATCTGCAGAATGCCAGCAAATGATTCCTGTGGCAGACTTGAATTGAATTTACATGAGTTGGTTTGATGTATGCTTATTCTTCATTACTCTGTTTTCTTAAAGGACTATGTCGACGTGATTCTCTGTTACGCTCTTCAAATTGTCGCTAAAGCTTTTGATTCACAATTCAACTTATTTAATTTTTTGATCTAGGCTGATGAGACATATTCTGGTTAGATAAAATTATCTTTCCTGCTATCCGTCGCTAATTTAATGTATATATAGTTGTTGCTTTCACACTTAAACTCTGTTACTGCATTTCTGGTATTTTTGTAGTGTAAATATGTACTGGACATCATGTGCTATTGCCTCTTGTAGTATTTTGGTCCTAGTTTGATGCGTATTTGTCATTCTCCTTTGTCTGTCTTTTTTGCAATCGTAGATACATGGAAGAAACAGGTCATTCCTCCTTGAACAATGCTCGTGCCTCTCACAATGTTGGACGTTTGGGAAACTTGGTTCGGGTAATTGATCCAATATCCTTATTCACATCATGTCTTTGCCCCTCGTTAATTATTTTATGTTAGCCACTTTTGGTTTCCTTGTTATCAGCATTACTAATCAAAGATAAATTATATCTTGAGAAGATTGTTCGTGTTTGGTTGTGTTTCCTTTCTAAAATTTTCCCTACTTTGTTCAGGACAATGATGAATTTTTCGAATTGATATCTTCAACGTTTCTGTCTGAAACTAGATACCCGGTGTCTGTTCAGGCGGCTGCAGCAAGGCTTCTTTTCAGCTGTTCACTCACTTGGATGGTAAGCTTGATATTTTAGTTTTTGTAATTACACTTGGCTATGTTTGGATGCCTGGAATCTTGGAGGGGATGGGGATATGAATACTAGGTGCCAAATACTTAGCATTGTAAGGCCTACCGAAATCGCACTCGAATATTTTTATTAACTAAGGAATTTTATCCATTGAGCTTTGTTTTTGATAATTTATTATTATTCAATGTTTCCATTTTAAATGTTCTGATCCTTGAATGCATGATTACCCTGGGGGAAGGTGGGGTCCAGATTCCTACTTTTTTTGGGAATTTTATTCCGGGTTAGGTTGGTTATCAGGGATCACTTTGATATTTGAGGTTATTCCAACGTTGGAATTACATTCCCATTTTCTCTCAAGCTTCCCACCAGCCAAACTGAGCCTTAAGTATTATTGTCTAGTTATCTATGTTGATTTATTTGTTGGGCTGTGTGGGATCAGTATCCCCATGTTTTTGAAGAAACTGTTTTGGAGAACATAAAAGGATGGGTAATGGATGAGGCAGCAAGATCTACTGGTGAAGATCATAACAGGAAGCACGAATCAGGGATGAAGAAATCTACAGACTCTGAGATGTTGAGGACCTATTCTACTGGCCTGCTTGCTGTATGCTTATCAGGGTATGAAAAAAGCTGGTTGCCTTATGTATTTTATATATAATTTTTGAGGTTGACAAATTTTCCTTTTTTTTCAAATTTATTATTTCAGCGGTGGTCAAGTAGTGGAAGATGTGTTAACATCTGGATTGTCAGCCAAGCTTATGCGATATCTCCGAATACGGGCTTTGGGGGAGACAAGTTTAAATCAAAAAGATGCTCCTTACTCTGCGGAGAGCAAAAACTCAACTTCTGCTAATTGCGTACGAGGTAGAGATGACAGTCGAAGTAGGTTCCGGCAACTTTCAGAAACTTCCCATTTGGATGCTCCTAAGATAATAGAGGAAGGATCATTAGATGATCAAAATGCAGAACAGGATCATGATAGAAGACTGGCACGTGGGAACCGTGGATGGGCGCGATCTAAAGGAAAGGGAAGGGTTAATGAAGGAGATGTAGAGAATGAACAGGGTTTGATTTCTCCGGGTTCTCCTGGTAGTGGATTAGGAGCGGATGGGAGGAGCCAGAAGGACAGAGTTATAAATAGAAGTTTAGAGCTTAAAAGACTCCCAGATCCCAAGAAGGGGTTGGGGAGGGTAGGTGGCGATGCTCTTGTCATAGAAAGAGAGGATAACGATGAATGTTTCCAAGAATGTAAAGTTGGCAGCAAGGATATTTCTGAACTAGTGAAAAAGGCAGTCCGAGCAGCTGAAGCTGAAGCAAGAGCAGCCAATGCACCAGCAGAAGCAGTTAAAGCAGCAGGTGATGCTGCAGCTGAAGCTGTCAAAAGTGCTACTTTGGAGGTTGGTTCCCCCCCCCCCCCCCCCCCCCCCAACACACACACACACACACATGTTACATGGATTGTTCGAATCAATAAATTAAATGTATTGGACATGTGGACCAGGGTAGGGAATCTGCGTCTGACGAGTTTAGCTCATTCATCTAGCAAGCATATTTTGTAATTCGAATTTATCATTATCTATGGATACAACTCCTGTATTATGGTTGAAGTAATCACTATTTCTTCCTCCTTGTCATTGAGTTGAGCATTAGATGAATGCATCCTTTGCAAACCCAGTTCCCAATGCCCATACCCAATTCCGTGTAATGTAGTATCTTGATTGACCTTTATTTGTTTTTTAATCAGGAATTTAGAAAGACAAATGATGAAGAAGCTGCAGTTTTGGTTGCTTCCAGAACTGCATCTACAGTTATCGATGCTGCTAATGCAATAGAAGTGTCAAGGTTGGTAATTTTTCTTGTGTACGAGTTGTTACAGTCCGTTGTTTTCACGGTGCTAATGCTTGTTACAAAGGCTTATTTAATAGTAGAACCATTAGTGTTTTAACTTGGTCTGCGTGCTAATATGTCTCATGGGGTGGTGATAGAAGTTCGAGCGGTATGCTTGCTGATTCAACGAATTCAAGGGGAAGTCTACCAGAACCAAATGAAGAAGCTGAAGAATTTGTCATTCCTGATACTGACTCCCTAGCAAAGCTGAGAGAGAAATTCTGCATTCAGTGTCTTGTGATACTGGGAGAATATGTTGAAGTTCTTGGGCCTGTGTTGCATGAAAAGGGGGTGGATGTTTGTCTTGCCCTGTTGCAACGAAGTTCAAAACATAAAGAGACATTGAAGATGGCAGTGCTCTTGCCTGATGTATTGAAGCTTATCTGTACTTTGGCTGCTCACCGGAAATTTGCTGCAGTGTTTGTGGATCGTGGTGGCATGCAAAGACTACTTGCTGTGCCAAGAGTTCCCCAGACCTTCTTTGGTCTTTCTTCATGCTTATTCACAATTGGTTCACTTCAGGTATTATGTGTAATGGTTTTACAGACAGCTGTACTAGTACATTTATTTACGTAGTCAATTGCTTGCATCTTTCTTTTCTTTTCCTTTTTCCCCCCTCCATTTTCGGTGATTGTTATGCCATCTGCCCCATATTTGTGGTCCTTCATTCCTATTCAGGATGTTCCAAAAATACTGTCTATTTTCAAACGTCAAAGAAAAAAGTTTGTAACTTCCCAAAGCTATCCGCATAGCTATAAGGCTACGAATTTGTTTGGAGTGGTAAAAAGTAGGGACATATCAGGAATTCCATGTCCCCTAACAGAGTTAAAATTCGCATAATGGATGAAGAATACGGGATGGAGGGGATAGTAACTTGTACCTTATTTGTCTGTTGCATTTTGTATGTTTGGAGATCTCACAAGTCCTCATCTGGTTTGTTTGTTTGATTGGTTGGCTTGATATAATGGTCTTTAGGGAATTATGGAACGTGTATGCGCTCTTCCTTCAGATGCTGTACAACAGGTGGTTGAGTTAGCTCTTCAACTTCTTGAGTGCCCTCAGGATCAGGCCAGAAAAAATGCTGCTTTATTTTTTTCTAATGCATTTGTCTTCAGAGCAGTCCTAGATTCTTTTGATTCTCAGGACGGGCCACAGAAATCGCTCTCTCTTTTACTTGAAGCCGCCTCGGTAAGGTCTGGGGTTAATTCTGCAGCATTGGGATCATCTAGTAGTTCTGGTTCACTTCGAACTGACCGATCTCCTTCGGAAGTACTGACCTCGTCTGAGAAACAGATAGCTTATCATACCTGTGTCGCATTGAGACAATATTTTAGAGCACATCTTCTCTTGTTAGTGGATTCAATCCGTCCAAACAAAAACAATCGAAGTGCAGTCCGGAATATACCAAATGCTAGGGCTGCCTACAAGCCTCTTGACATTAGTAATGAGGCTATGGATGTGTTATTTCGACTGCTACAGAAGGATAGGAAGCTTGGCCCTGCATTTGTTAGGACTCGTTGGCCTGCAGTTGACAAGTTCTTAGCTTCTAACGGGCATATAATCATGTTGGAATTGTGTCAGGTTTGGTGTTTCTACTTTAGCAATAGTTTACTTGTTCTGTTGCTTGTACCAGCCATGTTAATGTTGTTAATTTTTTCCCCTTTTCTGTAGGCCCCAACTGTGGATCGTTATTTGCACGACCTGCTTCAATATGCATTGGGTGTTTTGCACATTGTGACTTTGGTACCTTACAGCCGCAAACCGATTTTGAATGCAGCTTTAAGCAGTGATCGTGTGGGTATAGCAGTCATTTTGGATGCAGCAAATGGTGCTGGTTATCTTGACCCTGAGGTAAACCCACCCTTCATAGATTTCTCTTTCCTATTTGGGTGCCAGGGGCAGCAGACCCTTGATGTTTATATCTAAATGCTAATTCAATTTTGCAATTTTTTTATCTTTCTTTTCTCAGATAATTCATCCAGCATTGAATGTGTTAGTCAATCTTGTTTGTCCTCCTCCTTCAATAAGTAATAAACCACCTCCTATTACACAAGTTCAGCAATCTTCCTCTGTTCAAGCCTCGAATGGTTCCGCTGTGGAGTCTAGCATGGTAGATCGAGGTAGCTTAGCAGCACTTGGCACACCATCTGTCGGCAATACTTCTCAAGCACCTGTAATTTCGGGGTTAGTGGGAGATCGTAGGATATCTTTAGGAGGTGGAGCAGGTTGTGCTGGCCTTGCTGCTCAACTGGAACAAGGATACCATCAAGCAAGAGAGGCTGTCCGTGCCAACAATGGCATAAAGGTTCTGCTTCAGCTCCTCCAACCGCGTATAGTCACACCTCCTTCTGCCCTTGACTGTCTTCGGGCTCTTGCATGTCGAGTTCTTCTTGGTTTAGCCAGAGATGATACAATTGCACACATATTGACAAAGCTTCAGGTAAAGGCCTCATATGTAGCAGTTGTTGGCTAACATTCATGATCTTAGCATTTTACAATTTTCTTTTTCGTGTCTGAGACTGGCAGAGTCATCGGTATTTGATGCTTTATCGCTTGTAGACATTTTATTTGTTGATTATTATTGGTTTCTTTTGCGAAATTCCGCCAGAAGTGTGTGGAAAGCGCATGTGTATCACTGATTTTGCTTTTTAACAGAGGCCCATTGCCTATAAAAAAAACTGAGGCCCATTCAAGGAAATGATCGTGCAGTTGTCCTCCATTGTTTTATTACCGCAGTACTGCTTCTTAATTTGATTAGAATTTTGATGCTATTGTGCTTGGACTAACTATATGGGTGAATGAATTTGCTGTTCTAGGTTGGGAAAAAATTATCAGAACTAATCCGAGATCCAGGCAGCCAGACCTCGGGAAATGAGCACAACAGGTGGCAAGCTGAACTTGCCCAGGTGGCAATTGAGCTAATCGCGGTAAGTTGTTGAAATGATTTTACTTGCTGTCAATATATTATAATAGTACATGCTTGTCTCTAGGAAAACCTGAAATCTGAATTGCCGGCAACAAATATGTGTTAGGACATTCTTTTGAAGTTCATTGGCATGCTCTGTCTGGCCACTAGGCTCAATACTCTTACTTTTCATTATCCTAACTAATATAAATGATAATCTAGCTACTTGGTTTAATTTATAGAGCATTTAATCTGTTTTCATCGTGTTGAATTAATTTGTGCAGTGCATAACTGCACAAAGTAAAAGTTGATTTGACGGGATTCCTTAGAGTGGCCTTTTTCAGTGCTTTGGGTTTCTTTTTCATACAGCTGAAGAGGTTAAGGATGTACCTCGTAGAATTAGGGCTTGATAGGTGAAATGTAGAGTGCATTAGAAGTCTTTTGTCATCATAGGAATTCAAGTTTAAATGGAACTTACATAGGAATATTCTGTGTCCTATTATGATGTCTGGAGCAAATGTCGGCAGGTTAAGAGAGAACATTATGCTTTCTAGAAAATGTAATGCAGCTGTGAAAATGTTTAACTGGATGAGTGGTTTTAGAGAAAGGGGATAGAATTGGAGATAAATGCATCTGGGGGAAGTTGCAAGTGTCACGAGGTGGATTAATTAGTGTGCCTAGGAAGAGTGTATCTGCTATTTTGGTCCTATCAAATACGACCAGTTTACATTAACATTCGTGTCAATTTCATTCTTTTACTACGAAAATTTTGGACCAATGTCATCCTTACCGTTGGTGACATAAATCGTTGATGTGTGTCACGGAAATGTGACATGGAAGCTTACTTGGTGTGACACAGGAGTAAAAGTTTAGCATCATCAGGATAATAATACCTGAAACCAAATAGCCCGACCCAAACCCAAATCCATCCCGGTCCAGACCCACCTCTCTCTCTCTCTCTCAGAATAAGCGAAATTGAAAGGAATAAGGCTTGGTCATAATTGTAAAGCCTAAAGCACCGGAATGGGTTCTGTTTAGCATACTCTCGATGGGTATTACGAGAATGGAGCAGAAATAGTATGGGACGGGTTTGCAGGTTTAGGTTTTTAAAAAGTGGAGGAAGAAATTTCCCTTACCCACTCCAGCACTATCCCCATGGCCACTCTACTGTGATTTCCCTAGGAAAATCTTAAAATCTCCACCTACTTCGTCTGTAGCCCCACCTCTCTCGCTCTCCCTCTCTCTCTACACACACACACACACACACACACTCACACTCCCTCTGCCCCAATTTGTTTGACTATTTTCGATAAGCGTGCCATTCAATTGCTTATTTTATCTTTCAATCTATAACGTTTTCATAATTTTGATAATTTTGTATGATATAATTGATAACTATGAAACAAGATCCATATTGAAAGATACAATCAATTGAAAACTATTCGAACATCGAGAATGGACAAATAAATTTTGACAAAGGGAGTGTGTATGTGTGTGTGTGTGTGTGTGTGTGTGTGTGTGTGTGTGTGTGAGAGAGAGAGAGAGAGAGAGAGAGAGAGAGAGAGAGAGAGAGAGAGAGAGAGAGAGAGAGAGAGAGTCAATCTTTAACGTTTTTCATAATTTTGAAAATTTTGTATAACTAATTGAACTATGAAACAAGATCCATATTGAGAGAGCGTTTTGCCTTAGCATCATTCGGAAAGGAGGGGTAATGACTTGGTAAAGCCAGGGCTTTAAAGTAATTTGGCGTGGCTGGCGGATAGGGTCTCCGGGAACTGGGGTGACAGATGTTGGGTTTTGAGGTGGCGGGGTATGGGGGGTGATATTGGTGGGGTTAGTTTGGGTGTGTCTTGGTTTATGCTAAATTAATGACTGAATATGTTTGTCCTTCCTTCCTCATCAGCTTTATTCTTAATTATAGACTTTCTGTGTACACTGTACACATAAAGCCAACTCGTATTCAGTCAGACACCTCACCTGATTCTGTTAGCAAATTAGAGCAAGAATAACATTGAACTGAAACTGATTTTAAAAGGATGTAATTGGAACTTTTAATTTTCCAAGAATGAAATCGAAACTTGTTCATATTTGTAAGGAGTTATTTAATACATGGTGAGGGTGGTAAAGAGGTAGAGAGAGGTTAAGCAGTATTGGAGTTGAGGCGATAAGAAAGGACATGATTGGCTTAGACGGAATATAATCCTTGTAGCCGATCTGAAGCGTTTGGGAGAAATCTTATTGAGGTGGCATTGTTGAAGAAGCTTCCTCACCTTGCACTATTATGTATATTGCAGATTGTTACTAATTCTGGGCGTGCAAGTACAATAGCAGCTACTGATGCGGCGACCCCTACTTTGAGGCGAATAGAGAGGGCTGCAATAGCTGCCGCCACCCCCATTACTTACCATTCCAGGTAATTCGTTCTTGCTTTTTGCTGGGAATGAATGAAAATCATTTTCTGTTTTTTATTATTGTTTCTGGTTTATTGTAAACAAGTTTTTTGGGCTTTTATATACATGGAGCTTGACAAACAACAATATGTTTGTTGCACACTTCTGTGTTCGAAAAATTGTTTTGAAAACAAGGGAGGGGATCTTTGAATTTTTGTCCAGAGCTGAGGGGCTTCCTCGGAGGGCACCGGGAGGTGAGGGCTAGGGGTGCTCAGTGGTTGCTGAAGGTTTTGGAGGGAGGAAAGAATGGAGATTGGTTATCATAATTCCATTTTTTCTACTTCCATAATTTTGATAGTTCAGTAAGGTGAATAGTTTAGTAGCAAAGATTGCTACCAAACAAACTTCTGTTCACAATTTTAAAATTCTCGTGAAAATGGAAACAGACAAAAAAAAAAAAAGAAGAAAGTGTTGCCAATTGTAATTTTTTTTTTTTTCGAGTTTTGTTTTCCTTGCTTTTATTTACAATTGCATGTAAATTTCAGGGAACTTCTACTACTTATTCATGAACACCTTCAATCATCTGGTTTGTCTGCAACTGCGGACACACTTCTGAAAGAGGGTCAGTTAAATCCTTTGCCTTCTTTGGCAGCCTCATCATCACTTGTGCATCAATCCTCAGTCCAGGACACACCATCCATACAAATTCAATGGCCATCTGGACATACTCCTGGCGGATTTCTCTCTGAGAGATCGAAAATCACTTCACGGGGTGAAGTTTGTAGAGTGAAATGTGATTTAGATGTGGCTTCTGCAAAAAAGCCTCTGTCATTCTCATCATCCTTTAATTCTCGGTCAAAAATTCAGCCTCTCTCACATGATTCCCCGCTGGCATCAAGTAGCAAAAGCAGCAATACTTCAAAAAAGCCTTCTGCACCCACAGGTCCCCCTGAAACACCCTCCATTTCTGCAGTGAAGGCCAACTTGGATAATGACGTGCAATTCAAAACTCCAATTGTGTTGCCAATGAAACGTAAATTAACAGAGTTAAAGGACACTGGGGTGGCATTAGCAGGGAAACGACTCAACACCCGTGAGACTGGCCTTCGATCCCCAGTTTTCCCAATACCTAATAATACTACCCGTAAAGGCACTCTACTGACCGAGGCTAATGCGTTTTGTACACCAAGTTCAACCGTGAAAGATCATCATGGGCGATTCAAACCGACTCTGGGCGAGAATTCGGATGATAACCCAAGCAATACACCTATTGGTCAAATGACACTTTCATCCCAGTTGGGATTTCCAGGTGATCCACCACCTATCAACCCTGAAAGGGTAACTCTGGACTCTCTTGTTGTTCAGTATCTGAAACACCAGCATCGCCAGTGCCCAGCTCCTATTACTACTTTACCACCCCTATCTCTTTTGCAACCGCATGTTTGTCCCGAACCGAAACGAAGCCTCGATGCTCCATCAAACATAACTTCCCGACTTTGTACGCGCGAGTTTAGAAGTATGTATGGCGGGATCCACGGAAACCGCAGGGATCGTCAATTTGTTTATAACAGGTTTAGACCGTGGAGAACTTTCCGTGATGATGGTGGTGATGGTGGTGGCCTTTTTACATGCATTACTTTCTTGGGAGATTCCTCTCAAATTGCTGCTGGCAGCCATTCTGGAGAGCTCAAAATTTTTGACTCCAGCAGCAATAATGTGGTGGAGAGCTGTGCTGGCCACCAGTATCCTTTGACAGTTGTCCAGTCTTATCATTCCGGTGAGGCCCAGTTGGTTCTCTCTTCTAGTGCCCATGACGTACGACTGTGGGACACGTCTTCAATTTCGGCGGGACCAAGCCATTCGTTTGAAGGGTGCAAGGCTGCAAGGTTAAGCAATTCTGGGACCACATTTGCGGCGTTATCAACTGAGCCATCCAAAAGGGAAATTCTGTTGTATGATGTCCAGACATGCCAGTTAGATCTGAAGCTGACGGATACATCGGCAACTCCTTCGGTTCGGGGCCATGCTTATTCCCTTGTTCACTTTAGCCCTTCAGACACAATGCTGCTTTGGAATGGAGTCTTGTGGGATCGGCGTGGCTCTGGTCCTATACATCGGTTTGATCAGTTTACGGACTACGGCGGTGGTGGCTTTCACCCGGCTGGAAATGAGGTATGGAGAACTTGCCCTGTTGATTGATAATTATGCTCCTCTGGCTCATGCCAACTATAATGAATAGAAACATGCTCCTAATTGATGAGTACTATTACAACTTTCATCTTCGTATATTGTATATTAGTCAGTTTTATTTGAAAGTGATTAGGTAATGTAACTGGGTATAGATATATGATTTACGAATTGTGTTGTGCCTGTTTGATGCAAGGAAACAGAAAAATCAAATCATGGACTATTTTTTTGTTGCCATGCATTGAACGGGCACGATGCTAGTGCACATATATATATATATGTGTGTGTGTGTGTGTGTGTGTGTGTGTGTGTGTGCAGTGTGAGAGAGAGAGAGAGAGAGACAAGGTTCTAAAACTTGCTAGGCGCCTTCTAGCTTCTAGGCCAAGTACTCGGCACCTAGTCGGGCAAGTCAGCAAGGACCTTCTAGCGCTTAGGCGGCGAGTACTCGGTCTTCCCGACCTTCTTTTTGAACACTTGAGAGAGACGTGCTGTGTTGACCCAGGTGGCCTAGGACTTCAAAACCAGAACTCTGCATTTTTCCCCCCTTTTGGGTCTCTGGATATATTGATGGGCTTTAAGTTCGTAGATTTAACTGCAGATCAGCCTATATATTTGCAGTAATAACATATTTATTCCTCCAAAAATTTAAAAATTAGAAATGTGGACTGCTGTGTCTACATACGCTTCCTTTGCTGTCCCCGTGTCCCCCTTAAAAAAAAAATTTTAATGGATGTGGCATGTCCTGAGCATATTGGACAGGTAAGGCAACTTCAGTGTTAGTGTTCATAACAAAGTAATGAATCTCGTCCTGTACCGGCCGGTACCGGCCGAGATGTACCGTACCGGCCAGAAAACGGAATACCCAGCTTGCTGTTCCGTTCCGGTAGAAATACTGCTCTATTCCGGTTGTTCCGCTCTGTTCCGGGCTGTTCCGACCATTTCCCGGGTTCCGTCCGGTACAGAAATCAAAACGTTTTTGAGGTTGTCAGGCGTAATATCTCGCGCACTTTCTGATTTTCAACACAAAACGCAGATTTTTAGTTGATTTGCAGTGATTTATAGCTGCAGAGAAACGAAGGGAAAAGCAGTGGGCGAACTTCACCGGAAAAAATGGTGGGTTTCAGAACACGAAAGAGTAGAGATAAAGAAGAACTGGGTAACGTAGAGAGAGAGAGAGATTTGAAACATTACTATTGTGTTCCAGCTGTACTAAACGACTGATGGTGGTCCATAATTTCACTTCTTTTTTTTTTTTTTTGCAAACCTGATACTATCTCACTGTCACTTCCTAATTGAAGTAAAAAGCAAAGTTATCATAAATTTTAGGAAAAATATTTGTCTTATCAAACATATATTAAATACATATAAAAAATTTATTGCGTTAAATCCGGAACGGTACTGAGATATACACCGGTACTGGTACGTACCGTTCTAGTAGAGAAAATGGTACGCTCACCAGTACGAGATTAATAACTTTGGTTCATAAATAATATCACATCCTTTGGTGTGGTATATTCCATGTTCTCTGGGATATAAGATTCGGATGATATTTAATCTGGCCCCAAAAGTCCAACTGAACATGCGATATGTGGTGATTGTGGTCCCCTTAAATTTATGGTCCAATCAAATGCTTTAATCTGGCAACTCATTGTGTACTTTGAAACATGATTTTATAAGCCTGTATGAGTGGTCTTTGGGATCTGCATGTGGTGACTTGGAAATGTCTGTTGGGTCTGTTTTGGAGCTAAGTCGCTAGATTTATCATCCCAGCAGTGATTCCCCTTGCTGTAATTTGGTATCAACATTGCAAGATTGGCATCTTCTGAAAATTATCTATTCTCTTAAACAGGTGATTATAAATTCCGAAGTCTGGGATATGCGGAAGTTTAGGCTCCTCCGAAGCGTACCTTCCTTGGACCAGACGGCGATAAAATTCAATGCCAGTGGAGATGTTATATATGCAATTCTAAGGAGAAATCTTGAGGATGTTACTTCGGCATTCCACACTCGTCGTTTCAAGCATCCACTCTATTCTGCTTTCCGCACGGTGGACGCTATCAACTACTCTGACATTGCCACCATTCCAGTAGATCGTTGTGTCCTTGATTTTGCAACGGAGCCGACCGATTCTTTTGTTGGGTTGGTTTCAATGGACGATCAAGATGAGATGTATTCTTCTGCCAGAGTGTACGAAATCGGCCGTCGGAGACCAACTGATGACGACTCTGATCCTGATGATGCTGAGAGTGAAGAAGAAGAGGATGATGACGACGATGAGGATGGCGATGATGACTCGTTGCTGGGAACCGACGATATTGATGGGGATGGTGAGAGTGATGGTGATGATATGAGCAATGATGATGATGATAGTCTCAGCGAGTTTGATGATGATGATGATGGCGAAGACGAAGATGGTGATTTTATGATGGATGGTTTAGACTTTGGTGTGGGTGGTGGAATATTCGAGATCGTTACCGAGGGCGATGAAGACGACGACAGTCAGGTGATTGAATCTCCAAGTAGTGGGGACGATGAAGATTTTGTTGGTTTTAGGTGATTTGATGGAAGAAAGAAGTTGCCTCTCTGAGAGCAGGGAGGCGTTTCTTTTAAATTGAGGAAATTTTTGTAAGTTTTTTAAGGTTGGTCTTTTTTCTCTGTGGGTGAAATCCATAATTGACGCTGGCAAACTTGTCCATAATTATTTGAAAGGAAATTTTCAATTGGTTCAACATCATCACACTCTACTTTTCTTTTTGGCAGTGAAAATGGTTGTTGCAAGTGATGAGAATTTTGGATGTTTTAGAGGTTGATTCTAACAAGGATATGCTCCCAAGGCCCATTGAGATTGTTGGGCTTGGACCATATCCCTGTTTTTGTTTTTGTTTTTTTTTTTTACAGTTAGTAGGTTTTTTCTTTTTTTGGCACACAGTAGGTTTCTAAAAACAAGAAAAACTGCTGGGGCAGACTTTGAAAATAAGACCCAGGTACCTTCTTTCACTTAAAAAGTACAAAAGTACATTTTTAAACGTTTACAAAAATACACATTTCCCAAGTGGATCGAGAGAGTACTATTTTTGGACAAGAAAGAAAGGAGCTTTGGTCGTTGTTAGCAATAATTAGCATTCTTGATTCACTTGGGTTGATGTTTGAAAAAGGAAAGAGAAATAAAACCATGAGAAAGGCAAATGATTTCTCATCCTGATCTTTTCCTTGACTAAAGCCCAATTAAATGAATGTAAATAAAACGTGCATCTAATTTTGTAATCTGCAAAAAGATAACATATTTTCAATGCTTCATTTTTCCAGTTAGCGCGGGCGCTTCTTGGCCTGGCTATGTTTTTGTTGGTTCTCCTTCGTATCTGGTTGGTATGCTTTTAATGGAAGGTCAACTTACAAAAAAACAAAAATCTTTGTAATTGGTCCATTTTCTAGTGAAGAAATGTTAACTGGGGAAAAAAATTCTTGCTGGAAAAAATTTCTTACTATGAAGCCAAGAAATCATATCTACCAAGTTGAACAAGACCGTGAAACGAAACCGTCAAATAGAATGCACACTCCCAACTGAAACAAGGTTGCACGTTCTCAGATGTTACTGAGATAGCCGTGCCAAAAGTTAACATGAATATAACATACGAACCGGCACAAACAATTTGTTTTACAGATAAAAGGCTCAGCCTATTCATCTCTCGAAGCAGGATCCAACCCAGTCGTCGGGCTATCAGCAAAATACTCTTGATGCTTCACATTCACACCATACTGCTCGATTTACAAGACACGACAGAAAAAAACAAGTTACTATTGTGAGTAAAAAGAGACTAAAATCAGGGTAAAATAGCATATTTATCTGAAAAGGCAGACACATACAGGAAACAAGGACAATATGACAGATTCAGATAATTCAAACCAGAAATCTTAGTGATATTTAGCTGGAGGTGCTAGTAGAAATCCCTTTCTCCCGAAAAAAGGGGAAAAAAAAGAAAAAGAAACCACCACCCTGTTCCTTTACCTTGCTAATAACATCTGCTAAATTCTAGATAAACACAAGTCAGTTTTGTAGTTTCAGATACCCCGGCGTCACATAGGACCTTTCAAGTCTTTTTGGAAGTTATGAACATCATTAACCATGATCCACAATGACTAGTACTCCTCGTCACTCCTCCGGCAAATATAAACATAAGGATGTCAACCTACATTATCACTAGTCTATCTCCAAACATTAGCCCAACAATACTATTTAACAATACTATTTACTCACTGATACAACATATTGTTATTATTTGACTGGTTACGGAGTCTATCCTAGAAATTTGCAGCACTTGGTAGAACATGAAAATTACTCCCTCCCATCCACTTGGAACTTAGCTTCGCAGGAGACACTAATACATTCCACGAATCCTTTACTTCTACATTGGACAAAAAATTGAACCGACAATTGATTTGTTGAACTGTCGCAAGAGACTAAGCAATGGATCAGACACCATAAAAAAAAAACACATTTTAGGATGTCTTGCAGTCCATATTATAAACTGCTTTAATCCCCAACCTCCCAACCTTGAGAAGCACAAACCCCACTCCATCAGATCATAATTCAGCTGCTCCAAAGTCAAAAGCAGAAACTTTTTTTCAGCGGGGGAAACGTAATAGAGCTGCACTTGAAAAGCAATGAACACTTGGCGTTTATGAGTATTGGTGTTCTGACTCTTCTTGAGATATCAGAAGTGTTCAATTCTCACCATGAAGCTTGATGTTCAGAGTGGAATATTTATAATACCGGAAAGATGCTATAAGGGAAACTATCATACATCAATCTCTCTTAGGGAGGGGATAGGGTTGTGAATATATAATGGCGGCCAGCCTTCTTGTTCTTTATCATTATTTTAAGGGTAGTTTAGACTTTATGTTAACTAGGGCTTTATTATGCTTATTAGGGTTTAGTGTGCTATCTTCTATTTAAGCTCTCTCTTATTCATTGTAATCTTATTCTTTCTAATGGAATAATACGAACCTTTGATCTGTCTCTCACCCTTTTGCAAAGTTTATCATGGTATCAGAGCCCCCTCCTTGGGGATAACAGAAATCACTTCTCCCACTCTATCCTCTTCTTCGATCAACTCTCTCTCTCTCCCGAAACCCACAGCCCCATATCGATTGCAACCCAGCCACGAACAGTCACCGACGATCATCATCCACCACCAACGATCACCATTCACCCACCGGCGAGTCCTACCCAGTCATCGCCGACCACCGTCAAGCACTCTCCAACCACCAACGACCACCGTGAAGCATCAACGACCAGTTTTTGTTGCTATTCGGGTATCAAGTTGTTAGATCTAACCCAGGCGAGCACTGTACAACCACCGCGAGTACTGTACAACCACCGACAATCATTATTCAGCAATCTCAGCCACCGACACTCACCGTAAAGCATTCTCTGATCATCGACGGGAAGCTTCGTTACTGTTCTTGCTTTGTAAGGTCAGAGGCATATTCTGACAGCCCACAAACTGAGGTATACTTCTGTCCGGTTGAACACTAAGTCTGGATTCTTGCTCTATTCAGATCTTTTGAACTATTTGGGACCTCTGCACCTCTGTTTAAATTATCGGTGATTATTGATTTTTTGATTGCACTCCACTGTTGGTACTATATCTCATATCTGATCAGCATGGCAGATGATAAATCGTTTACTGCTATTAGTGTACGATTAAATGGTGTTAACTACTCATATTGGTCAAAGGTTATGAAAAATTTTATTGTTGGAAGGGGCATGTGGGGCTATGTAACAGGGTCCACTGGCAAACCTACTATTGTGAAGTCAGATGATCCCACACATGCAGATTATGTTACTGCCTTTGCAAAAATGATTGCATAAGCCTCGTGTTGCTACCGATGAGTGTAGTTTCTGTCGTCAGAAGGGACATTGGAAGCACTCATGTCCCAAATTATTGCAGATGACAGGCCAAAACTCTCGCTCTAAGTCCTCCTATCGGCCACCCCAGCAGTCTCAACAATCTTCTCGACCATCATAGCAGTATCAACAAGTTTCTCATCCAGCGGCTTTTGCTACCTCTGATGGGGTACCTCCTTCCCCCTTATTTGATCAGTTTCAACAGTTTCAGCAGTATCAGGCATCCTTGGCTATCCAGCCACATCATTCACAGGCTTCTACTATGACCACCACTTCGTCAAGTTTGCATGGTTCCTTTATCACAGGTATCCTCCCTACCACATGGATCTTTGATTCTGGTTGTTCCCATCATATGACTCCTGCTTTGTCCTTACTAAGCCGTTGTGTCTCCCCCTTCTCCCCAATTAGTATTTCCACTGCAAATGGCTCTTCTATGCATGTTGTTCTATTGGTTCTATTCTCCCGACCTCCTCTTCTTCCCTTTCTATCCCGCATGTCTTTTATGTTCCACAGTTATCCCTTAGTCTTCTTTCCATTAGTCAACTATCTGATTCTGGTTTTGATGTATTGTTTTCTTCTTTTGGTTGTGTTGTGCAGGATCGGAGATCCAAGAAGCAGATTGGGACCGGGCGTAGAGTTGGTGATCTTTATGTTTTGGAGGATTTACATGTTCCCATTGAGTCTACTACCACTGTTATGTCATCCTTTAGCTTAGATCAGCAGTCTTCTCCTTTTTATCTTTGGCATTCTAGATTAGGACATTTATCTAGTGATCGTTTGCAACTTTTAGTTAAATCTGGTTTTTTGGGAAACACTTCTGTTAGTGATATTTCTGAATGCAGTGGTTGTAAGTTTGCAAAGATGTCTGCTTTACCTTTTAATAAAAGCGTTTCTGTTACTACTTCTCCGTTTCTCCGTTTCACCTTGTTCATACCGATTTGTGGGGCCCTTCCCCAGTTGCCACCAAAGGTGGTTCCCGATACTATGTCTCTTTTGTTGATGACTTTACTAGGTTCACATGGGTTTATCTATTGACACACAAGTTTGATTTTTACCAAACTTACCGCAATTTTCACTCAATGGTTCAGACTCAGTTTTCCACTAAAGTCAAAATTCTTCGCACTGATCTAGGTGGGGAATACTCTCTTGGTGAATTTCATGACTTTCTTGCAACTCACGGTACTATTCACCAATCTTCATGTACTGACACTCCTGCCCAAAATGGCCGTGCTGAACGCAAGCATCGTCATCTTCTCAACACTGCACGGTCTCTTCTTCTATCCTCTTTTGTGCCCGCCATCTTTTGGGGAGAAGCTGTGCTCATTGCAGCTTATCTTCTCAATCGGATGCCTACTCCACTTTTGTCTGGTTCAACCCCTTATGCACGACTTTTTGGCACGGTGCCCAACTACTCTCTTCTTCGTGTGTTTGGCTCCACTTGTTTTGTTCTTCTCCCTGAAAAGGATCGAACTAAGCTCAGTGCTCGTTGTGTCCTGTGCGTCTTCTTAGGTTATGGCATCTAGCAAAAGGGCTACCGTTGTTATGATCCAGTCACCAAAAAGTTGCATGTGTCTTTTCTCGAGCGTTTGCCCTTCTTCTCTCTTCCACCCACTCAAGCCCCTATCGCCAAAGAGGATCTTGTGCATATTGACCCATTTCCATTTGACGTCCCTGAAGAGGGATATGTGCGTACATTAGACCTGTCAGATGTTACGAGTGTTCCTCCTGCTCCTTCTCACCCAATTCCTCCTTTTCCCCAACACTATGTTCGACGGCCTCCACCAACTCCCCGCCCTACTTCTGCTTCAGACGACTCTGATCAGCCTGCACACCGGTATCCTTCTCGTGATCGTCACCCCCCGGTAAGACTTGGTTTTACTAATACTTGTTTTTCCTCTTCCTATTGCTCCTTCTTATCTCTTCTCCATACCTATTTTGAACCTCGGTCTTATAAAGAAGCCTGTCATGATCCAAACTGGGTAACTGCGATGAATGATGAGCTCACTGCCCTTGCTAATACTCAGACTTGGGATATGGTTCCCCTCCCTGATGGTAAAAATCTCATTGGTTGCAAATGGGTCTTCAAAGTCAAGACTCATTCTGATGGTTCTTTAGAGAGATACAAAGCTCGGTTAGTTGCCAAGGGATTTTCTCAAGAATATGGTATTGATTATGAGGAGACCTTTGCTCCTGTTGCCAAAATGACATCTGTTCGCATGTTGATTTCTGTTGCTGCTGTGCACCAATGGCCTCTTTTTCAGTTGGATGTTAAAAATGCGTTTCTCAATGGTTTTCTCTCTGAAGAAGTCTATATGCGTCCTCCTCCGGGCGTTTCTCATGCTCCTAGTCTTGTTTGTCGTCTCCGCCGTGCCTTATATGGTCTTAAACAATCTCCTCGGGCTTGGTATGCCCGCTTTCATGATGTGGTCTCACAGATTGGTTTTCAGCCCAGCACTCATGAGTCTGCTCTTTTTATTCGCCACACTTCTCAGGGTTTGGTTCTACTTTTGCTCTATGTGGATGACATGATTATCATTGGCTCTGACTCTACTGCTATTGTTGAGGTCAAACGGCATTTATTTCAGGAATTCGAAATGAAAGATTTGGGTCCTCTTCGGTATTTCCTTGGTATTGAGGTTGCCTCTTCTCCTGATGGCTATCGCTTAACTCAGACTAAGTATGTCACTGATATTCTTCACCGTGCTTAACTCACTGATGACAAAGTTGTTGATACTCCTATTGAGTTACATGCTAAGTTCTCTGCTTCTGATGGGGTGCCTCTTGCTGATCCTACTGAGTCTCGTGAGCTTGTTGGTTGTTTTGGTTTATCTTACTGTTACTCGGCCCGATATTTCCTATGTTGTCCATGTCATCAGTCAGTTTGTCTGTGCTCCTCGGTCTACGCATTGGGCTGCTCTACTTCGTATCCTGCGTTATGTTCGTGGCACCATATTTCAGTGTTTACATCTTTCTTCTTCTTCGGACTTGACTCTTCGGGCTTATGCTGATGCTGATTGGGCTGGTGATCCCTCTGACCACAAGTCTACTTCTGGATATTGTGTCTTTTTGGGAGATTCTCTTATCTCCTGGAAAAGCAAGAAGCAATCCGTCATTGCCCGTTCTACTGCCGAGGCAGAGTATCGTGCTATGGCCCATGCTACTTCTGAAGTTGTTTGGCTCCGCTGGCTTCTTTCTGATATGGGTGTCTCTATTTCTTCTCCTACACCTCTTTATTGTGACAATACCAGTGCTATTCAGATCGCCCATAACTCGGTTTTCCATGAACGCACGAAGCATATCGAAATTGATTGCCACTTCGTTCGTCATCATCTTCAGTCCGGCACTATTTCTCTCCTGTTTGTCCCTTCCTCCCTTCAGTTGGCCGATTTTTTCACCAAGACGCACACCACGGCTCGGTTTCGATTTCTCCTTGGCAAACTCTCGATGCTCTCCAGGCTCGCATCCTGAGTTTGAGGGGGGGTGTGAATATATAATGGCGGCCAGCCTTCTTGTTCTTTATCATTATTTTAAGGGTAGTTTAGACTTTATGTTAATTAGGGCTTTATTATGCTTATTAGGGTTTAGTGTGCTATCTTCTATTTAAGCTTTCTCTTATTCATTGTAATCTTATTCTTTCTAATGGAATAATATGAACCTTTGATTTGTCTCTCACCCTTTTGCAAAGTTTATCAAGGGTAACCTATGATATTATGACTGGATTGGCAGAGTTGGGCAAGCAATATGCAGGAGAAAGCTTAAGTATCATTAGATTTCAAGGAACCTAGGAAACCGAACACACAGAGAAACAACAATCAAAATTAAAATTTTCCTTTTTGTAAGATGTAATCAAAAGGTTGCATTAAAAACAGAACCAAGGGAATGCCAGCAGTAAACAAAAAGAAAGACAAGACAACAATCGCAATTACATAGTTACGAACACACATTCATCCATCAACTTTGGACAAATGCAGCTTCGGAAGTAACTCCAAAAAATGTAGGTAATCAAGCAAAGCAAAAGATTACAGAAGTTACTCAAAACTCATACTCTGCTTCAAATGATATAGTCTAAATAAACAAAACAAGTAGTCCACAATAGAAAATAGAAAACAATTATATCTGAACGAATATCCTCAAAAATAATTCAAAGGCTATCCCAAGAAAAGCAAATTAACATTACCAGTCCAGATTAAGCAAGGGACCCCAGTCCTAAGTTCTATTAACTCCTCCAAACAAATCAAGTAATTGTGTCGGACATTTGGCACTTAGATGAGGGTGCAGAATAAGGTTCTCTCATGTCTGGAACATGGATCATTCCAGTACAAGGAATGAAAATACGAAAATGGTATGCTACACGGCCTAAATTGTCACGATATTTTGACGTTCTATATCGTACAATATTAAATCATACTTTCTTCAAAGTTCAAACGACAAACAGTCAATCAAGCGACATATGTTGTTGCAAAATATTCGCGCAAAACACATTTGTAGGAGTATTTGACCATTTTTTTTTAAACATTTTTTCTTGCTATGCTACTACACTCTTTCTAGATTTTAAATGAAAGAAGTAGGAAGAACTCTGGGATTGCTTTGGGTTGCCAAATTCATAGTTCCGGAGTATAATTTTACCATGTTTCTAAATGATTCTATACATATGTAGCAAGGAAACTGGCCTTTTTGGTAACTGCAGCATGTGTCTGATTACTCTATATAGTTGTATTTAACATTGTCGTCATAGAAATTTTAATCTGTACTACCTCCATTTCTTTTTAATGGATACATTCCTTTCAGATAGTTGCTATTTACCCTAAAAGAACAATAACATAGCAATCTGCAGTATATTACAGACCTACCATCCTAGCACATATTTGCAAGTACTATTAATTCTATTTATATACCTCACTAACAACTGAAACATCATCTCCTACAAGTTCAATTTGAAAAGGTAGAACTTCCATGTCTAGTATTACCAAGGATCCATCACCTATGCTTTCCAAAGTTTGAAGATAAAAAGTATTGCATTTCCATTTATAACGTCCATTTGACGGTTGATGTCAAGATTCCTTGAAGCACTATAATTCTTACCTCTCGCAGAGCCTTGGAGAGGTCCTCCATTGTCAAGATTGTACGCTTGTCCTATTGTGAGGATAAAAGAAGGTTAATTGGAGGAGAAAAAAAGCAGGAGGTATGACCACGAGTTTAATAAATTAAAGCACCTTTTGCTGCTTATCCCTCTTGTCCTTAATAATAGATGCCTGCCTCGCCTTGCAATGCCTATATTAAGATGCAGAGAGGTAACTCATCAGCCAACAAGTAAAATAAAATGTCCATCACTTTACCAAGTTCCAAAAATCTAACAAAGGCCTCGCCTTGGTTCTATATCCAGTTTTTATATGAATCAAGTTACGTCCACTTCATTCCTTCATTACTTGTTCTAGAAGAATGAAGATAATAACTAATAAATAAGATAACTAAACATCCTTCAGTCCCAAGCCCCACCCAGCAAACATAAACTAGTCCTAAAACCGAAAAAATTGGTTAATGGACTATGATTTTTGGGTTAGAATAAAATTGAGAAAGAAGCATAAGTTAGAAACATACTGTAGAGAATCATTAGCAACCTCTGCAATAAACTTCTGTGTAGCTACAGCTACCAGCCTGATTCTGCCAAAGAAAAAGGAGAGAACTATAATCCTTTATGGAGAAATGATGAAAAAAATAAACAAACAGTTTGCTTCTTGCTACGCCAAGAGATGAGAGAGTCGCCTAGAAAGAAGCAAAAGCCTGTAGTTGAACAACAGACATAATCCCCAGCCTTTGCCTTTCCAGTGGACAAGTTGAAGCGTTCAACGGTTCTTAGGCCTACCACCTCTTTTTGTTTTTCAATGCATACAGTTTTTCACATAAGAGAACATATAGCAACTACAAATGAAGCACAGTCAGTCAGGCACAGCAATAAACTTTGACCCACAGTTGATTGAAATTGTTCAATGAGGGTAAGTACTTAAAGACAGTTTATCCACTTCCACGAAATATAAAGCAACCTAGAAAAAGTAGGACAGGAGTCATTTAATTAAAGAACAGAGAAGGACAGCGGGTATGCAGGAGTTAAACCTAGTCAATTAGAACAACAGTTTGCAAATATCTGGTAAATAAAACCTAGTTGAATCACAATATATGGAAAAGAAAGCCACCTTGTGTCAACCGTTACACGGTCGGGTAGAACTCAACCCCAAAAGCTAGCTTATGAAGTAAGGGTGCCCTCATGCTTATATATTTCATATTATTTTGGTACTCAGGCGAGGTGGGACTCTGCTTCAAACCCTGACACCCTCCCTCACGCGCAACGTGCTAACTCGGCAGCACCTGCCACCCACAAACCAGAGACATGCACCCTACCCATCTATGCTATCCAGCTCTGATACCATGTTACACGGTCTTTGGTAGAACTCAACCCCAAAAGCTAGCTTATGAAGTGAGGGTACCCTCACGCTCATATATTTCATATTACTTTGGGTACTCAAGGCAATGTGGAATTTCGCTTCACATCAACTTGTTAACAGAAACAAAATAGAGCACTGAAACGTTTACCGAAACAAAAGTAACTCAGAAAGCACAGGTATGGCCATATGAGCTTTTGATTTTATGTAAGGAAACCAAAGACGCATGGTACTCGCTTCTCATTCATTGGTCCGAGTCTTAATTTTATTTAGTGATCCCTATTTAGCTTAGCAAAAATTGGAGAGGTGGCCTTTCCATGATTAGCCTGCCTATACTTTAAAGTGACGGGTTGTTTCAACAGTCTCATGCCATTCATTTTTGGGCAAAAATGATGTCCATATCTTTTTTCTTGGTACCTAGAAAAATGAAGGAATCAATGGGAAAAGTCCATACAACAAAACAAGTAACCTTTCTCATAAATCAATCCCAACGCAACTGATCCTGGAAAGTAAAATTAATATACAAAAACCCCAAGAGGTTTGGCTGAGTGGCATGAGATATCAAGCAAACAGCTTTTCCCCCCTAGAGGTAGCAAGGACGAATCTCACTAAGGCGAAACGTTTTGAACCTTGGGCCCCTGGAGGTTTGCCCGGTCATTAACTTCATGGCCCCGGAATTAGGCCCCGGAATTAGTCAAGGTGCACGTCCGAAAAACCGGTTATAAAAAATATAACAAAAAATTTACTAATTGAGATGTCTTTATCCCCATAGGCAACCAAAGAGAGGGTAAATAAAATACTCGATTAATCAGGACGAAAGTACCTACAATCGAACATCGGGACATTGGAAGCCGCTCTTTGCTAAGTAATGCTCCACCAATTCGTCAGGAATCTGAGGAAGAAACGCAAATTACAGTGTTTGTTTTCTGTGAATGAATGCATGGATTTGATTTGAGAGGGATTTCAATGGAAGACTTGAACTTACAGTAGGTGTATAGTCCATCAAGGACGCGAGAAACTCGGAGAGTGCAGCATCGTCATCGTGCCTGCCTTCGCTTGATTGCTGATTGTTGTTCATCTCTCTCTCTCTCTCTCCCTCTCTATCTCTCTCCCCTACACGATGCTCTAATTATACAAATGTGAATTTTCTACGTTTCCCCTTTTTCACTTGTACCCCGTTGACCACCCTTTTACTTTTTATACACCCATTAAACTCACAAGTTAACTGAAAATCATGGACGGCGTTAACGGGAGAGTTGAAAAGACTGGAAAACCCACTCCCATCATTTCCTAAGGCCCTGTTTGTTGATGGCAGGGTTCAAGAAGGGAATTGGACTATGAAGGTGGAGGGCCCCCAAAACTCATGTTTGTTTTGAATTTCATGGGTGGGATTGTTAATCCCAGGGAACTATGAAACCCCCATTTTCATGGGATTGGCCAACGGGGGGGGGGGGCGAACCTGTCCCATGGGATAGACAACTTTGTCATCTTCCTTTTCGTTTATTTCCACAATACGCACTTTTGTTGTAGCTGTTGCTTTTCGTTCATTTGTTAATGCTTTACAATACGTGAATGTTAATGGTTTTGCTATTTTCATTATGCTGTTGCTTTTCGTTCATTTGTTTTCGCTTTTTTTTTTTTTGTGATTCTAAAATTGTTTCTACTTCTAGTTTTGTTTGTTTCTTCTAACAAATTCTTTTTAATCACATTGAGTATCTGAGTAAGAATCAAGGATTAAATTGTTCCCGGCTTTCGTTTTTTTTCCTTGGATGATATGAAGTTACATAAATCACAACTCATTACTTTTTTTGTTCAATTTGTTGTATTCATTTTATACATTGGAAATCTAGACAAAAAAAATATTATTCTTCATTTGAAATCTGGAAAAAAAAAAAATTCTTCCAAATAAATATGTTATGTGGTCGAATGGTTCTTGAATTTGGTCAAAGGGAAATTCATGGTTTGCCTCCCTATAACCTGGTGATGAAAAATGATGTTTCTATGCAAGGGCAGAAGTGGAACAAATTATTTTAACTCAATCCTATTCTATGCAAAGCAAACATGTTATTAGTAATCCAATGATCTAATCTCGTGCAAAACAAACATGAGGGAATAATTTATCTCCTCATTAATAATCTCACCTCATTACCAATCCCAAATCCCAATCCCACCTCATTACCAACCTTTTTGAAACGAAACCTCGTATCAAACGGGGCCTAAGGGTCTCTCTCTGTCAATCCTGTTAAAAGATCAATCTCTGGCATGATCGCCTTGGACATACAGGATCAACAATGATGCGTCGAATAATTAAAAATTTGAGTGGTCATCACTAAAAACCAAAAGATTCTTGATTACCCATGTAATGCTTGTTCATAAGAAAATTTGATTTTCTTATTCTCCCTCATATATAAACTTAAAAGCCATCATTTTTGCCAAGGGTTTGAGATATTGTGGACCAATAAATCTTTCATGTGGGCATTTTTGTTACTTTATGGTGTGGTATTAATCGATGCATCACATGTCTAATTGCTTTCTACTAGTAATAAGAGCATCTCTAGTGCACTACCTAAAAAATGTTTGCTAAAGTGTACACCTAAGCACATGTGAGACCCTATTTTGTGTGCTAAGAACTTAGTTAGCTAGCTAAGGAGAAATGCATTTTAATGGGACTCCCTAAAAATGTTCATTATCTTTTAGAGTGGGACCCATTTAAGTGGTGAGGAGTGCCAAGTGGTCCCACAAAGTTCTTCTCTCCTTCCCTTCTCTCTATCTCTCTCCTTAAGTCTCTCTCCAAATTTAGGTAGTCACTTAAGACACTTTAGGTAGTGAGGGGTGCCACTTAGGATTTTAAAGAGTCAATTTTTGTGCACTAGAGACCATTTTTTTGAGTTTTTCTTAGCTAACTAGTTAGAGTACTCTTTTAGGTAATGCACTAGAGATGCCCTAATGCATTTGACACACTTTTGACACCAATTACTAGCACATTTTCCAGATCGTCCAATTAAGACAACTCGTCTTGATAATGCAGGTGAATCAACTTCTCAAACATTCAAAAGATTATTACATGCAAATTAGAATTGGCGTTGAAACGCCATATTGCCTATATGCATATTCAAAATGGTTAATGGTTTACTTGAATCTTTAATTAAAATACCGGAAATACAAGGGGTATCGACCCCCTTGTACTGACAATGAACAGACGGCGCCGGCGACCCCATTGTGGATACCAAAAGATCAATCCGAACTGTTGATTCATCTCAGAATTGAATTTCGAGTGGGCCCATGCGGAAATCTTTTCAATCGGACGGCCTTATGAGCACGATCCAAAATCACCCCATTTCATTCAAATGTTTTTGGTTGAAATGGGATGATTTTGGATCAAGATCATAGGGCCGTCCGATTGAAACGATTCCCGCATAGGCCCACTCAGAATTCGATTCTGAGATGAATCAATGGTTTGGATTGATCGTTTGGGACCCACAAGGGGGTCGCCAGCGCCGTATGTGTGTGGTCAGTACGTATAGAACGGTTATAAAATACTCAAATTAATTTCTAGATCTATACTTGTGAAAAAATTAAATGTTTCCGCTTCGTGAAATGCCATACTTCATACTGCATCTCATGTTCGAATATTACGTTCAGGGTTCTCACATTCAAGGCAATCCTAAATGAGTCTGGGAAGTAATGATGAAAATCCTCTTATACAACGAAAACAAAAACCATTAGTTCTTCCCTGAATGCTACAACGAATATTACGTTCGAGAGAACAGTTTGGAGAGCAGTTACAAAATAACATGGCAATGCAGCTCAATTCATCAACAGGGAAAACACAAAAAGGAAAATTAAATATGCAATCTTTGAATGCTACAATCTCCCCCACTGTATAATTTAAAGCTTGCACCCCTGGGACTCTGGTACTAAAATTATCTTTGCTTGATCAGATATCACCCACTGCATGAAGGGTGCCACCCTGGTAAGATGCTATCTCCATGTTACCGCGACACCCTCCTTGTATTTGGCTTCATCACAGCCTCGAGAAGTCTATACATCCACCGATCGAGCATGCCTGTTAAAGAGTAAAATATGAACTGTAATTTGAGATTGATGGAAACTGGAAAGTGACCTTATGTGCAGTGGCGAAAAATTCCATGGAATTGGTCCCCACAGGTCCCTTGGGTGATTTTTTTTCCCCCCTTAAAATTCATATATGTGGGGAAAACCCCCTAAAATTTCAAGTTATTAGGTAGCGTCTATCAACATAAATGGTGTCTACGCACATACACACAATCTTGTCTCTTCCTTAGACATCACAATTAGCAATATATACTAGGGCAATATGTTTTTTGTTATCAATATAAAAATACATGTGGTTTTGGGCCTTTGCCAGTCAAATTCTGTGTCCGGCATTGATTCCACCCTATTGCCTCAATACCCCCTCTGGAAACATTGTTTGCAGTACGTAGAATTCAAAAACTCTTATGAAGTTGACAAGTTTGTAGCAGGCTGTGTTATATGGACTTCAGTACAGAAATCGACTAGTTGCACGAGGAGTGGTGGATTCGCCTAATTTATTGCCAAGGAGACTGCGTGAGTGCCCGACACAGATATGTCCTACATTTCGAAGAGAACAAGTAACCTAAGTAATAGATGAATTTCTAAATCAACTCAACTTTAAATCAAGTTCTGCAGCGCTGAAAATGCTAAATTTATAAATGCTTGGATAGACTTCTTACTGAATTGAGTCAGATTCTCATTGCTCAGTGTGCAACTTCTTCGCCACATTCCAAAAGGCATCAGAAAGAGAAAAAGGACAAACCTGTTAAAGCAAAAGTACCACCTAATACTGCACAAAGCCGAGTGATGAAGTGGAGAAAACTGCGACGTTCTTCTCGGATGGTCACAGTAATTGGCGAGAGATCGTACAAAAAGTAAACAGCTGGATAGAATAACAGTGAGCTTAGTATTTGGAAAATACAAGCAGCAAGGGAAGAAAAAGGTCCAACAAGAAAGGGATCAAATAAACACAGGATGTGTCCAAACTAACCTGGCCAAGTTCTGTCGTTTATAGGGGAATAATATTCCGTGACTGAGAATTGATTAGTTGGTAAAACTTCTTTAGATAAGTATCGATATTCAGTAGGAACAACCTACATCAAAATAAAGAAAAATATCTTACAGAAGGACAAGAAAAAGAATGCTAAAACAGTTGAGATAAACCTCAACATTAGATGAACAGAAAGATAGGCAAAGAGGAGTTCAACACTTTTGTCCACTAACCATCTATCAAATTGGTTGTAGGTAAAAAATTTCTGTCAAAAAAGGTTAGATACTGGTGAATTCATTTTTCCCATTAGCGCAGATTGTGATGCTCTTACTTTATTTTCCAAGTTTCAGTAAGCTAAATTTGGATAAAAAAAAGATGCCAAAAGGGGCACCGTGCAAGCAAAAGGCTAAGGTAAAAATACTGCCCATCGGCTATCTGTAGGCTGAAAAGGACAAAAATAAGCAATAGCAAAATTTTAAGATCCAAAGACTAATAAAAAACAAAGGCGGTCAATATCACACGGCACGCCCCTTCTATGGGTACCTCCACTCCGACCCTATGTCTTTGCCACCATAATAGTTTTACCGCCACACTATTGCCAACCATTGCTAGAATTACTTATGTCGTTTCTCCTTGTGATGTTCTCATATTATGTCATAAACTCGTTGAAGCATGTCGTGTAAAATGAACTTGCCCGAAAATAGTAGGATGTATAATCTCCCCTGAACATTTCACAAACCATTTGCAAAGTACTAAAAATAGATTATCATGCTTCTGTTAAGGAAATGAAGGGCATATCATGTTTTATTTCACTCAAGGAATGTCAAAGCTTGACACAAACAATTATGGACACAATGGTTAGAGACATTGTGCATCAAGATTCTGAGCCCATATGGGCAGATATGAAAAATGTATGTTAAAGAAAGACCAGGCAGGAAACACAGGAAAATAAATCAAATTTCCTTAAAGAAACATAAGGAGTCAAACCTTTATGTAGTATTTAAATGTTCCACTCGTATCACGCAGAATCCGTGCAGTCTCATCCAGTGGATTGTGAATTCCAGGATATTTTGGCCCAAATGATAAATCATGAATGATATGACTCACATTGACATGAATGGGTCCTTCAAAAATCTGTTGATGAAAATTTATTTCCGAGAAAGAGAGAGAAGCCAGGTAAACTGAAGTTAGTGAAAAAGCAGATGGAACAGATGAACATGAAGTAACTGACCTCCAAACTAACAGTTCAAGACATTGAAAAGGCTAGTACAAAAAACAGCCCCTCATAGTAAGATTCAAGGGGCTCTCTGAGGTAGCATTATATATTCTCGTCTAGCAGTTTTATAAAAGATAACTTGTGCAATTAATCTTCACATAATAGCAGAACTTAGGCTCTACTTATGAAGCTTGCTTTGTCAAAATTAGAGCATGTGTCGGCACCGTGTAAAACAAGGGTTAGAATAAGTTATGTCCCACATCGTTTATCTTGTGTTATGTAATGAGTTAGTAATATAAATAAACATCTCATGTGTTAGGGTTAATTAACACCCTATACACTTCTTTCTTTCTCTCATAACATGGTATCAGAGCTTGATCCTAATCCACCCTAGAACCCCTAAAAGTAAATCGTATCCCTGAACCACTACCACCATCGTCTAACAGCAATCACCTATCCACCATTATCATCTGCTGGAAACCCTAAATCGACCCTCTGTAAACAACCCCAAACCACCGAAACCTCTGTAAAACCCTAAATCTATCCTCTCTCTACACAGGAAAACCTAAATCGATCCTCATACCACTCTTATAACCATAAATCGAACCTCATACTACTCTTATAACCATAAATCGAACCTCATACTACTCTTATTCTGCTACTAAAGCTGCTAATGACAGTGTGATTGCAAATCTAGAACATTCAAGAGGATCAACAATTTATTCATGAAAAGCTAAAGTTCTGAAGAATCTGAACTTGTATATTTACAAAAGATTAAGACAAAACTATACTATATAGTATTGCAGGGGATGTTTTTGTGAGAAGCCCCAACTGTGACATCTATATTTTAGCTATTTTAAAATCTAATTGGTCTAAACAAGTTGATAACTTAGAATTTGAAAAAAACCCTACTAACTAGGGATCAATAAAATTTATTTACCTACCTATCTCTAGTTACATATATTACAGGAAAACATTAGTTATTGGAATTCTTTTTATTTCAGTTTTTGCTTTTAATTTGTTTTGAACATTATTTTTCTTTTTCCAATTGCCGTGGTTGATGCTAGTTTCTGATACTTCAGACTAAAAGGAATGGCTAAAATAAAGTCTGTTAGGAGAAGCATTTTTTACTGATGCAGTGGTATACATGATTATTTTGTTCTACACCTGCTACTTCCACTTTTTTATTTATCAAGCAACCAACATTTTAATCAGGAAGAACATTCTTCACAAATTTCTCAATACAAATGACTTTTTGCAAGTATTCTAAGCAACCCAAACGGAAAAAAATAAAAAATAAAATAAAAAAAATCTGACCATTTGTGCGACGAAAATGTTTAACCCATGAACTGAGACATGGAAATTCCCAGCAACCCTTTGGACATCTAAAACCCCATAAACCTGCAATAAACTTTAAGGTTAAACATTTCACAAACTTTGAGAATGTGCCCGTCCAAAATTGAATCCGAAAACATACCCTGCAACCTTCTCCATTGGCTAATGCCTGCTTAACCTTCTTAATCATGTTTTCAGCATCTTGATCGAAGCCAGGCAGATGAACTGAATCCTCATTATGATCTTTGCCGTCATCTGGTCAATGATTTCTGTGAGAACCACTTAGTTAATGATAAAAAAGCTTGGACAAGTATGTTATTACCTTTAAATACACAAACCTTGACGCAATTAAGATTCAGTTCGTTAATAATGAATTACACCATATGGGCGTCATTGTAAATTATCAGCACAAAGCTTAATAGCAGCAATGGCATCCAAACACAAGGGGTAGGAGAATTTCAAAGAAACGAACAAAAAAAATTTGTAGCAAAGCAAATAATAAAGGGTTGACCATTGATTCAGTGCTAAAAAACTCAGGATACAAATCTCCAGGATATTGGTTTGAGTACGAGGACAAAGACAAACACTTCCTATTTAATGCCAGCGGCTAGGCCTGTAACCAATGTATCCCTCACAGATACCCATTGCTGGGTCTAACTGGGTGTACTTCTTTGAATTTGATGTCTTGTTTTCAACAAGCAACATGGGCATAGTTTGCATTCAAGAAAAGAAAATGTATTTGTGATGATGATCATCCCGGTCAAAGCACTTATGACCTGGATTCTTTGTGTCAATGAGAGGTAATTCAGACGTTCTACCTACTAAATCAACTGGGAATTTACATCCACCCAGACAACATGAGATATGATAACCAGAGGAAATTTAATACGATAATATATCTTCTATATATCTACATTACCAACTGTCTATCTTTGTTCTTATCTATCTACATTACCAACTACCTAGGTATTAGAGCTAGGGATCACAACAAATAACGAAACAAGATGAGCTCAAGGCACAAACAACGAGGCAATCAATCAAGAGTCTTATTCCAAAAGCCTCAGAAACCCTAGCTCTGACACCATGGTAAAGCATCCAACTCAAAACCAATTGGCAATGAGTCGAGAGGCCGCCCAGACTCATAGACTGGTTCTTCTTTCTTTTTTTTTTTTCTTTTTTCTTTTTTCTTTTTTTTTTTGAGGTTATAGTTAACCAATGTGGGACAAGCTATATCGCTAACCCTGTAATAGAATAAGCAATCCTGATTGAAGGTAAGTTAAACAGTATAACTTTTTCTAAACCAGAATACAGGTATATGTTCAATCAAAGATATTACCATGCTTATTCTGATGTTCCTTTTCCACAAGATCAGACAAATATTCTGTCCCAATGATATGACCATCCCTACTCAAGCGAAGCTGCAGAAAAGATTAACAAATTAGGAAAAGGTAACTAAAACATATAGACAAGATGTCATGCAATATATACTGAAGCTCGTGAGAAATATACTCAGGACACAGAATTCTCTTAGTAAAAATAAATCTTACTTTGCTATTATATAAGACATCAATTAATCAAACTATTACTCAAACTTATGGCTACAGGAGGTTTCTAATGCAGCATCAAACCCAACCCATAAAAACAATTTTGTTCACCCAACTGATATTGGGTACCAACCCCCTTGTTTTAACCAATCACGAGTCAGATAAAATGTTCACACACCTGTCAGAGGTGGGTGAAATTGGATTCCCAAACTACAATTTTCTGCATACTAAGTAAAGTTTCCATGGAATTTCTTGTTACCTCTGACAAGGTTCATTCCTACTGACTAAGTTCCAAAACCCAAACTCGAGTATCAGTAGACCCAGAAAAATGACAGGTTACGAAGCAATATGCAGATGCATCAAGTAAATCAAAAGAAAGCTACTCTTTAACAACCCAACTAGTGAAAAAAAGTTATAACCAGCATCTGACATACATTTGCCTACTCACCTTTTCATTTGTTTTACCTATTGGCACTCTTGTCAAAGCAAACTTAGTAACACCACTATTATTCTCAAATCCTATATAGCTCAAATTCCCCGCCAGCTAAATAAAAGGTTCTATAGTGATGCAGCCAGAAATTGTTATCACAGCATTGAAGTCAGTTTTACAATACTTGTGTGACAGAGAATCTTTAAGCTTTCTCCAACTGTCAAATAGTCTTCTTTGCCATTTGCATTGGAACTAGGAAAAAAAATTCAACGTGATAGGTGCTTAGATGCAGTGTCACTTGTTTACGAATTAGAAAAAATTCAACAGTCTTTCTTAGTTAGTTAATAGATTTTCTCTGGTTCTAATCCAGTTAATTACTTGATAAATTGCATAGGGCTCCCATATCTGAACTTAATAGTGTCGAGGTGGATTCATGTCACTCCTGGTGGGATCATCCCAAAAACCCTCTATAGGATAAAGGGAGACAACATATTCTCTTTTCTATATAGAACGGTGCACAATTCCGATAGTGTATTCCTTTCCACTTAACTGTTTGTCACTTTTCCAATCCATAAGTTCAAGGACCTCCTAACTTTAGCGGTTCCAAAGTGAGGGTGAATTACAATATGATTAGGATACCCAACATTGCAACTGCTGGTTCTATTGGGGGTGAATTACAAAAAAAAACCTCCTCCATTGGGGGTGAATTACGATATGATTAGGATACCCCAACCTTGGGACTGCTGGTTCCAAAGTGAGGTCTCCAATCAGCTCCTTAGCAAATGCTGCCTTGTTGCCTGGAGTTGTAGTCTTTTATGAGCCAATTTGAAGAAAGTTTCCTTCTTTTCAAGGTTACTCGTGTCATTATAAGGGGGGCCACATGCCATGTTACTAATAAAGAGCTGGAATTGAAGTCTTGTCTTGGTCAAGAATGACTGGAACTCTTCTTTTAATTTCAGCGTGGAGCTAGAGCAGCCCTCATGAAGTAGGGTACTTTTTTGTTTCTCTTGTCTCCTACTTCTGAGTTTTGGTTCATTATATTCGTTTGAGAATACCTCTTTTTCACAGAAAAAAACCTATGGCTACTGTGGATTTAGGCTATATGACCAACCTAGTATGCTGCTAAAAGAGCATCCTATGGCTACTGTGATCCCATGAAAAAAAGCAAACTTGGGATCCCGTTTAGAGTCCAGAAAAATGCCATCATCTGCTTGATGCCCACAAAAGTTTCTTACAATAAGAGCAAATTGTGGGTATTACCTACGTAGAAAAGGTCAAAGCCCACAGCTTAGATCCTTTACCACACTAGTACAACCAATACTTCTTCACAATCATTTTTCCTACCACAACCCTCCACAAAAACCCCTGGCCATAATCTTTAACATGTTCAATTTGTTCACTTATATTCAACTTCTTCTAATAGACAAACTATTAGCATTCATGTACAATTTTAATTACGACAGCCGACAGGTAAAGGTATCTAAATAGATGATTTTCCAGAGATGTTTGCCAGCTGCGATCAAGGTAGCATCCGCACTAAAACTGCATCAAACAGACAATTAACTTTTCCTTTGCCTCACAAGAAGGGTGTAGTGTGACCGTGTAAGATGGCTTCAGGAATTCCTTTAGATATGAAGGGACTCATAGGCTATTAATCTTTAGAAGCCATTTCTGGGTATTGTAAGGGTCACTTTCAATTGCAGGTTGAACAAGGCTTTTGCTCATTTCTTAGAGCAAGTCCACCTGACAGTCCAATGCTCTGCCCCAAAATTTGGCAGAAAAGTGGCAACATCATCTCCACCAGCAAGCCATATTTGGTGCCAAACTTGGCACCGAGTTTGGCTTTGCCAAACTCATACCAACCAACTGATCAGTCCACCCTCAAGGTTTCCCGACAAACATGATACGAGGTTAAAAAGAATCCCCAATCTGGAGGTACCCAAGAGATAATTGTGAAAAATCATGGTAAATGATTTCTCAACCAATTCAAAAAACATAATCGCTACTGCTTTCATTAACCAAATCACAAGAATACTTAATAGAAGTGGTAACCAAGAACCTAGATTTAGCAAAGCAATATCAAACAAATACAAAGGGTAAGCAAGGAGCTAATAAATAACTGGGGCTTCAATCTGGAACGAGCCACATGCAGAGAAAAGGAGACGGCTCATCATTGTTTAGGACTCGAGATCCAAGAGAGAGGTCAGAGAACAATCTTCGTTTGCATCACTCACCATCTTCAGGCAGTGGTCTGGAATATCCAGGAACACCAAAACCCATCTAAATTGTTGGATAACACAGATTAGGGCTGAGAGGGGGAGGAAATCATGCATGGAAGAAAAGAATTAAGGGATAATATGCCCTAGACTTGGAGAGGGGGAGAGAGGCGATAGTCGATACTATCATCTATTGAAGTTTTTCTCCAAAGATGGAACTTGGGACTGAAGCGAGTGCGTGATTTTATTTTGCTATGGATCAACAGATGGCTTTGAGTCATGGTAGGAAGGGATTTTCTCTAGGTTCTTACTGATTTGTCCAACTGTTAGGAATGAATATGGAGATAGGACATCCGTCAGCGAGCTGTACTCACTACTGCTTTTAGACACAGAACAACCTTGTTTCACTTCAAAGCACTAGCCATTAAGCCAATTTCTATCCAATCCCTTTCATAACCCAACGAATTCTCATAATACAATCAATAACACCTCAAATCGATTGTGTTCAAGGGAATTCCATCATATTTCTCCGCAAATGCAGCAACTATGGACTTTCTACATCGAGTGATGTCAATCTTTTCACACGCACAACTTTGAAATTATCTTCAACTATATGACCCACTATATGAACCCTGACCCCTCATCTCCCGATCAAATCACTTCCTAAAGATAATGCAAGTAAATAAAGTTGGAGTTCCCCAATAAGTTCTTATGTCTCCACGGAAAAGCACGAGTACTTTATTTTTGGGTAAATGTTTAAAAAACTTTTGGATAAATAGGCATGAGTACTTCACTTTCATGCACGTGAGAAGTTAACAATACATAAGACTAGAAGGTGCATATTCTTATTAAGAAATAAGCAATTCTCTTACTTTCCATATATTTGTATCAAGATCCACCTCATGCTTGCCAGACATGTCAATAGCATCTACACTTAAAACTGCAAGAAAGCAGGGGAAAAAAGGATGAAAACCTATGAAAAATGTGTCTATTGATGCAAGATATGAAGTCATCAAGGTTAAAAAGGTCATAATAATTATTTGCTAAATGATTAGAAAGAAATAACGTAGTTAACTAGAGCATAAGACAACTAACCATCACAAGGTAAAGATGGGAAACTCATATTTACGTGAATTGGAAGAGTTTCACCACGTTTCAAGTCAACGGACATCTGCGCGCAGACGAATTGTCACGGTAAGAAAACTCTATAGTGATTCATTTAGCTTGTGGATCTAAATTAAATAAATCTTATGCCATTGAATATGAAGAACAACATGAGGGTAATCCAGAAACAAATAACATACCTGGTGAACAGTATATGTGGTAAGATAGTATCTTAGCTCGTGCAAGAATAAAGTGGCCATTATGAACAGACCCACAAGGGAGACTAGATAAAAAGCCATGGAAAACAAAACAAATTAGCACTAAATCAGAACACTAATAAAAAAAATAAGAAAATAAAAGATCTAGAAACACAACTTGCTTAATATACGCTAAAAGAATAAAGTAGCAAGGTCGCATCCACAAGTTACATGCTGCTACCGCTTCGTTCACTTTACGGGATCATAGGCTAGTTGCATGTAGCATTGCTCGGGAGTGGAGTAGGTGTGGAGTGGGGAGGAGAAGCAAGACCATATAGAAGATGGGAGTGTATAAGATCGCATGCAAGTCATGAACAAAAATGTAAACCTTTTGAACTATTTTAGTTGAAATAGGTGAGAATATGAATATCAACAAGAGATTGGTGTTATTTACAAATAAATTTTTGCAAATGTAAAATAACAGACCTAGATCTAGAGTAAATCTCAGTTTATTCTTTTTTAGTATCTAATGTCTGCAGCAAATTTCCATGTTATTGGCGTCTATTCGTTTACTTTATTGATGTTAGAGCTTGTCCCACATTAGTAGTATATGAGCCTAGGCGGCCTCTCCACTCATTGTCAATTGGTTTTGAGTTGGGTACTTTAACATGGTATCAAAACTAGGCTTTCGGACAAGACTCTACATTGTTGATGGTTGCTTCCCCTTAGTTTGTCGTTGATGGTTGATAGTTGTTGTTTGTGTTGAATCGTTGTTTATCTCTCCACGTACAGGTCAGGGTCGCACGTGCAGGGGAGTGTTAGGGTTTGTTCCACATTGGTTAATTATAACCTCTGAAGCTAGTATATGAGCCTTGGCGGCCACTCCACTCATTGTCAATTGGTTTTGAGTTGGATGCTTTAACTGGATTCATATGCTTGAGAGGTTTCATTCCAGTCGAGAAAGCAAAACCGACATCAGGGGAGCAGCAACGTTCTTACAAGATTCTTACTTGAAGAGCAAAGGAGAATCCGAGAACGAATTAAAGTCTCTTTCAGGAACAAGGAGGTTAGGGAACTTTGTTTGAGCATAAACTAAAAAACATAGGTTATTGATGTTTGAGGAACCTTCGAATCTTGAAATACAATAAGAACATATTACGAACAAAATAAAGCATGCAAGGCAGTTAACAAACACCTTTGTTACATGTCTCATTCAAAAATGTATAACGTGCCAGTGTTTGACCCTCGAATAAGGGTATGGAATCCTTGTCGGGCATGTTTAGTTGGACAATAACTTAGCAATCAAATTTTCTAATTCAAATTTCTCATGAGCTATGCATAGAACTCCTATACTATTCATGCAACGATCAAAGACGACTAGAAAACACCATTTACGTTAGACGACAGAAATAATATGTAAAGGATTTCAAAAATTTCAGCAGGCCCTTGTATCCTCCAAATTATTCCCTAGTCCGGATTTGTTTGTCCACAAACATACCTTTTCAAGTCCTAAAATGTTTGTCCATTTTCAAAAGTTAAAGGATAAAGTATGAAAAGATTACTTTTTTACCCCTATTCTAAACATTAAAATAACAACTCAAAAACTAATTTTTTAAAATAATGTGTTTACATTTTTGAATTTTTTTTTGGCACCGTATTAAAGTTCTCAATGAGATCTATCAAACAAGTTCCATATTGATAAAAAAAAAAGAAGAAAGTTTTTGTGACTACATTATTTTTGAGTTTGAAAATTGCACGTAATTTTGTAGTCAAATTAGAATGGGGGGAGTATTAAATGGAGGGATTGAGGATAAACTAGGAAATTAACAAACTCAAAAGGTAATGGAAAAAAAGTTGGAATCCCCAAAACGGACCAACAAATCCGGACAGAGGGAGTAAATTAGAAGAATCAGATAATTCGGTTCGGCACGTACCCGCACCCAACATCCGTACCTGAGTTTATGTAACATAGGTTGGTACTGCTTTGATACCATGTACCATTGTGAAGAGGGAAGGCAAAAGCAGTATGCTGCTTATTGAAAAGATAAGACTACAACCATAGTCATATGGCTATACAGGGCAAACCTTAACATCCGGAAACCTAATAACCAATATGATCGAAACAACTAAACTAACCCAATAAACGATTAAGACCATACAAGTGCCAAGATGGAGGCTCAATACGAAGAACGAACTTGACTTGTCATCACGTTCCCCCCAAAAATAAGAGGAACAAGAATAAAAGGCTTACAATCGTACTGCGCAACTCAATCAACATCAACTACGAATGACTCGCAACAGAGGTAGGTAGGATTGAGTTAATGTTGCCTAGTACAGTCAAAACTCCTAACAAAACAAATGCTAACAACAGAAACTTAATTGTATGAACTATCCTATAACAACAACAACAACAACACCACCACCACCACCACCACCACCACCACCACCACCACCACCAACAACAACAAATAAGTAGGAAAAGAGTTTCAACCACGTATGTGCGTTATGTGCTCTTCGAAATAGTTCCAGCAGTTGGCAAGTAGAAAGGAACACAACAACCAATAGATGCAAAATCTGTACGAACACAAACATCTTCCAAACGACACAGTTTTTTCAGGAAATTCACAGCAGGAAAACATCAGCAGAAAATAACTCGCTCATGAGCCTAAGTTTCAAGAATGGCAGAGGAGTTGTGTAGCACATCCAATTGATCTATGAAAATGTCAAATCAAAGATATGTTTCTAAACACGTCTCCTCGAAATAAAGAACTGAATTAGAGAATAGTGTCTTTTACTGCCTGAGAAATCAAGTGGTCAAAGCTGTCAATCGCCCAACATAAGAAAAACCCAATTCACTAAAATTAGGACTTTCCGCCGAGAGACAAGACTGAATAACTTACACAAGCATGTGCTGCATGTCCACTGTCCTTTTTTTCATTAGGTTATGTACACGCATTTCTTAGTTACAAATTAAAATTGTGTTTCCATCACTGAAAGTTAAAAAGAAAAGGAGGGAAGTAGAAAATGGAAAAGGAGGAGAATATGAAAAAGAGCAAGTAGATACCAACTGCCCCAGACTGTGTTTTCTGCAACAAGTGCTCTTCTGCTCGTGGAAATGCATCCAGACTTTTTATTGATTGTTTAAGACCCATCCTTACCTTGGTATAATCTCAAATCACCTACCAAAGGTAACACTGACCAACTTAATGCAAGTAATGATTCAAGCCACAAAATCATAAAATCAACATGGCAAAGGCATAGAGCAAGTTCAAGGCGATCAATGCGCACCATGAATGGACTAAATTTACACAAAAACGAGAATCTTTGAAACAATGGTTAACCGTCAAAGTGATCTTGTGTGTCCATGTGTGTCCCCAACTATGGAATGTGCATCCAGGAAACTAAGACACATTTGGATGTCTCGTAGATAGTAAATAAGTGTTCCATTTGTGTTGGTGTCCAAGTAGCTTCGGACACGGATGTGGCAGCTTCTTTGAATCGTGCATGCTGCTTAGGAATGCCTATAGATGTATCTATACTATTATACCCATGGAAACTTGGTAATCCTCCAAATGAACCCCGTCACTTTTTCATTCTTGTATATTCCAAGATCATTTTTGTTAGTTCCACATAAAAGGTATTCGACTGGTGTAGCTTAAATGAGTGACTTCCCTCATCATTTCATAACTGACTAAAACCTCCATTTGCAAATATGCAATACAACGGATGTTTGTGAATCAAACTAGTCAATCACTTCCGAATAAAAACATAATATTACCATACATAAGCCAAGTGTTGAAGACCGTATACATGGCCATGACACGAACTTCTCTTTTCACTTCATTCATTGTAGAAATGAAGGAATTTTTTATTTAGTCTAATCTTTATATTTTGCGAAGACTATTTATCTTTATTCTCAACCTCTATTTTCACATCCAATATCCGTGTTATTATATCAATAACTTCTGATTTGTGGGTTCATCAGCCTTAAGGAAATAAATGGTACTTCAAACACAAGTAACACAACCACTGTAGGCCTGTCTAATTTAATAGCCTGGGCTGATTTTCTGCTTCTTTAGTCATTCCGGCTAATATGATTCTATAAAACCGAGATCGAATGGGACAAGTATGCATCCATCAGTTCATACAGGTTATTTATGGAAAACACATTGAAAGTGCTTGTGTATCACGGGTTTGGCCACAGCGTGGGATAATAGAAATCTTGTGCATATCTTATTTAAGCACCACATGTAACATTTTTTCAGTCTAGGTGTTAATTTACCAGCATCCATTACAAGGTGCGAAATATATTTTGCTCACCAATTAGTCTTCGTCATAAAACTCGATTGTAAAATTTTATCTTGAGAAACTATTTAGAAACCCACTACAGAACAAAACAAGGATACAATTCAATGAAATCAAACACCCAACCTAAAAGGTTAAAAAATTCAACACTTAATAGTTAGGCCCAAATTCCTACTTTGCCTGCGACACAATTATCCGATTTCCATAGAAAAAAAGTTTCAAAATCTAATTCGTACTCGAATTGAAACAAAGAAAACAAATTAGAGCGTCAATAAAAATTTTAATTTTAAAGATGTATGCAAACATATACACATATATGCATGTATGTATAGAAAGAGAGAGGGAGAAATAGGGTTGACGGACCTGGGAAGGATCAGAGAGAAATCGTTGGCCTGAAAAGAGGAGCAGTTGAGTCTGACTTCCCAAAGCGGCGATTTGAACGGGACAGCCCCAATTTCGAATCTGAAGAAAATTTGATCAGAAAGGAAAAACAAAAGGAAAATTCCACCCCAATGATCTCACTGACACCCCCTGAATTCTATTCAAATAGTACTTCCACCCCCCTTAATCTCTGAAATCACGGTGAGACCCCTCATAAGCTGACGACGTATAATTCCGTTAAATCATGTATTAGAGTTACAGAAATGCCCTCAATTTGTTCTCCTCTCTCTTCTCTATCTCCCAAGATGATACCCAAGTTCTATCCACAATGGCGCAGAAGAGGAGTTCCTGCTGTACACGGCACCGTGTGCTGCGGGTCATCCGGCCGTCCATTGCAAAAATGTACAACTCGAATTTAAATCAAACCCCATGTAAATCCGAACCATCCAAACCATGCCTTTTTCACAAAAATCCCACACCACACGGTGTTGTACACATGATGCACAACAGGAATGCAAGGGCACACCCCAATCACAATCAACCTCTTTCATTTTATGCCCTTCAGACTCCATTGCATTCCAAAATTCAACCTTCACATCCACCAATGCCAACACCAATTAAGTCCAAATAAAATTCACCACCAATTCATCTATAAATTTCATCAATTAAAACCCATACTCAGAAAAATAAAATTTCATATTCAAATTAAAAGCAATAGCCCTAGTATGCACTGATTAGTTGACATTTAATCACTTGTCTCACTGATAGGAATAAATACAGACTAAAGTTGAGAAAAAAATCACTACAGACGAGAAAAGTTTAAAAAAATATTGTGTTACGTTGAGAATAAAAATAATAAAGTTTCTCTTCTCTTTAACAGCTTCAAGGTTTTAGATGAGTTGGTGGTTAACAATATATATCAGAGCAGGCAATAGATTCTGTGTTCGAACCTCACTGCTTTGATTAAAATTTATATGTGTTTAGCTTACTTATGGACGAGAGTCTGGCTACTTATGAGAGGGCGTGTTGAGAATATAAATAATCAAGTTGTCCCTCTCTCTAATTGGTTAAGCTTTTAGATGAGTTGGTGGTCAACAATAACAATCTAATATGTTATATCCAGAGCGATTTACTTGGTTTAAATGGATATTTTCAATTGTTAAGATTTATTAATCATAATGGATGAGGCTGCCGTGGAGTACGGAAATTTGGCTAAAAATCAACTTTGTCTCACCCACTTAAAAATAGAGAAAACATTATTTACATTGGTGGTGTAAACCAAAATTTCCTCCAAATCAATTGCATTGCACCATGTGTCTATATTTTACCTTTTGAGACCACTGTCTGGACACATGGCGCAATATAATAGATTTGGAGAAAACTTTGATTTACACTGCTGGTATAAATAATGTTCTCCCTTCAAAATATTGCGTGTTCTCCTTAGCGTCTTTTCTATGAATTTGTTTACAACTGTGATATTTAAGTTAAAAATTATGTCGAAAAACCGAAAAGGGGTACCTTAAAAGTTAAATAACACCGCCAGATTTAACAAAAATTAATTTGTCTTTAGCAAATGGTGATGGGTATGGACTCCATTGATGTGGAAAACTTTGCTTTGTGGAAGACTATGCCATGCTTTGTAGCGGAAAACTTTTCACAATTTCCAAACAGAACACAGGTTTTAGGACTCCATTGATGTGGCATTCTAGTACTCTATTTTTTTTGGAACTTCAGAAATTCATAAATTACCCTATGAAAATAATGAGAACATAGCCAGCTAAATTCATAAAGAGTTCGCAAGGAGACAAGAAATAGCAATTGACAATAAGCACAGCAGACACAGACTAATCTGGAATGCGTCTAGTTCCCAAGCAATTTTGAATAACAAATTCCCTAGTTGAGATGGGAATTTGGTACTGAAATCACCAAGTCTTCTGTTTGCCCGGCACCCATACGCACAAGCAGGAGTAGACGCCCGGCACCCATACGCACAAGCAGGAGTAGACGCAGGATTTACTATTGGGGGGTCAAGTTTCTACGGTATATCCTATATAATACTAAACCAATCAGAGTTAATCCATAAGAATCATTTGGGCAAGGTTGTAATTATTTCATGTTACTTGGGGCAAAATATACAAAATAATGTATAGGATACGGGGCAAAATTCGCACAATGTCCAAAATTATATATACACATTAGTAGGAAATTTCAATTCAGTGGGGTTAGTTGACCCCGCTTGCCACAACATGGTTCCGCCCCTACGCGCAAGGTTGTGAGCACTTTGGTTGCCATCCTGGAAATATAAGAGATAGTAGCACCAATTCTTGCTAGCAGCATTCTTGAGTCTTCAATGATCCGACGATGAGGGTGGCCGTCAATATTTCCTCCGTTAATGGCATTTACGGCACATAGGCAATCAAATTCACTTTTCACGTCCAGTAAATTCTTTTCCAGCCTCCAGGATGATGGTTTTTTTTTTTTTTTGTGAACTGGACAGGATGATGGTTAGTCCTCTATATATCGTCAAGAAATCATTTTCAATTGAGATTATAGCCAATACACTTAATCTCTCTTATCACGTGGTTCTACAAAACGTAAATTTATATCAACTTCAACTTAGAAAAACTCCTCTCATTTGAAGCAACTATAACCGGCAGTGCCGACGCTAATATTTTAGGGGCCCGAAGCAAATTCCCAACATTAGACCCTCTACATCTTGAAGAGTTCTTTTGAAAAAATCATAACATACAAAAAATTCAAAATAAAAAGATACAAAGATAAAAGTAAAAGATAAAATTGTAAGAGTTGGTTTTGAAGAAAATAAGAGAGTTTGCTTCATATTTTAACTATGATCTGCAGAGAAAAAAAAAATCAGTTCTGTGTGTTAGCTCGCTCATTTTTTTAAAATTTTCACCATTGTTTTTTTTTAAAAAGAAAATCTAATATAAGAAATTATCACTTCTACATTATTGTTGTGTTTGTAAAATGAAAATTTATAACAAAATAATTGAGTAGTGTGATTTTCGTAAAATTGTGAATTGGGAGAAAAACATGAGCCATAAATAACAAAAATAGAGAAAGAAAAGAAAAGAAAGGCCTAAAAGAGGCCAGAGTCAGAAAAAAGAGGAGCTTGGGGATTCGAACTCCATCCACGCTTACGGGGCTTTTGGATGGTAGATTTGATTTTGGATGGATTTGTAATGAAGGGCAGATTTGAGGGTGGATCTGTAATGAGGGCGAGCCCTCCTCTTAAGAAAGGTGTATTTGTATATTGGGCGTTTGGATGGTATTTTGAGAAGAGGGATTTGGAGGGTGGATATGATAGGATAGGAGGTCAAATGACATAATTGCCCCCACCATATTAATTTAGTAAATAAAATTGATTAACTTAATTATAATTATAATAAATACGTAATAATTATAATAAATAGACAAAAAAATACATAAAATAATTAGAACAATACTAAAAGTTTGTTTTTTTTCCCGGAAAAAAATTAATTAATTAATTTTTAGTGGAAAATTTTCTAACATAATTAAAAGAATATTTATGGTTGATTTGAATGGAGATTAGGTTTTTTTAAAATTTAAAATTTATTTATTTTTTGTTGAATGGATAGTAGATGGTGGTTGAATGGTGAATGGTTGGTGGAGTGGTAGATAAGTGATTGAATGGTGGGTTTGTGGTTGAACGGTAAATAGGTTTTTTCCCTATAAATTCCAAACAAACTCATTTTATTTTACAAGCAAATTTTCAATCAAAGAAACAAGTCCTATATTTTTGTTTTTCACTTTGTTTGAATGGCACATCGTCGTTGGAGTGAGGTGGAAGAGGAAACTTTGCTCCAATACCTTACGGCCCTTGTAGATGAGGGTATTTGGCAAAGTGATTTCGGATTTCGTCCCACCTATTCGGAAGTCTTGAAAAATCGGATGCTTGCTTCTTTTCCTGAATGTGGTACTGAAAAAATTCATATTGAATGCAAGATTACGCTTTGGAAGCGAGATTTTTCCTATATTAATCAGTTGCGTCAAATTGATGGATATGAATGGGATGAAAACGAAAGCAGATTGGTGGTGCAAAACGATCAACTTTGGCAACTCTGAAATTATAGGGCATTCACGAATTAGGGCAAACTCACACAACCCAGAAAACTTGCAGAATCACACAACCCAGATTGCAAACCTAGATGGTTGCAAAATCACACAACCCAGATCGAAAATGCAAATAAAAAAACTCACACGACTCAGATCGTTGCACAAATAGGGCTCATTTCAGATCGCGAAACCTAAAATAGGGCACTAATCAGATTGTAAAACCAAAGATAGGGCACAAATCAGATCGAATCAGATCGCAAAAGCCAAAATAGGGTACAAATCAGATCGTAAAACCCAAAAAATAGGGCACAAATCAGATCAAATCAGATCGCAAAACCCAAATTAGGGCACAAATCAGATCAAAAAACCCAAAATAGGGCACAAATAGGGCTCATTTCAGATTGAGAAATGGAAAAATAGGGCACAAGTAGTTCGTATAATGATTGATAATACCTGAACTAGAAGAAAAATAGATCGTAATGCACAGAAATGGAGTCACCACAGTGATTTCTTGTGGGCGACTTCCTCGTTGTCTTCTCTCTCCCTTCGTTGAAACCACAAATATTGAACCCAACAACACCAGTCGAATGGTACAAAAGAGAGAGAAGAGGTGGATTTGGAGGGGTATAATCTACACAAAATAGCCCGGATTTGCCAAGCGGTGGTCTGAGGCAGGGCTTCACAAATCCACCTTGTGGTGGATTTAAAATCTCAACAATAAACTTATCCTGCCTCTAAAAAACCTCCCCAAAGACTTGATTTGAGAGGAGGGTGGATTACATATCAGGGCGCGTCGCAAATCCCCCCTCTTCTCTGGCATCCAAACACGTTGTTAGGATTGGAAATTAGCAACCGCGAAGCTATAAGCAAATGATTTGCATCATCTATGGAAACTTTATAATATTTATATAAAACGTAATTGTGGACGCTCGTTTGGGCGGGCATGTCCACCTGTTTTGGTTATGTTTGTGAAAAAGGGCGATCCGGAAAAAAGGAAAAATTTAGAGTCGCCACCCGGGGTTTAATTTTTGGAAAATGTTAGGTACCCGAGAAACCGTTTAGAAAAATAATGACTCTTATGCCGCTGAAAAAGGGTTTGATCTGTGAAAAGTAGAGATTTGGGTTCGGAAGCCTAGGTTACCCGCGGGGAAGGTTTTGTTCGAAAAATGCACCCCACGTGCCCAGAATTTTTCCGGTCTTTACTAAACATTTGTGGGATTATTCTTTGAAAGATTTTATTGAAAACTTTATTTCACATAAACAATAAAAAGGAATATTATGCTTAAAAGGAAATGAATAACGATAACAAATCACGTAACGCGCAATACATAAATGTAAGAAATTTAACCAAAAAGGGGGTGTAAGTGAAAAAGACAGAAAGTGGGAGGGGTTAACTGTAATTAAACCTCTCTGGTTTTTACAAAAACAGAGCATCGGATTTTAGAAAATAGAGCAAATCAAATATTTTTCCAGTGATGTCGTACGGCATCCAAAACCATGCCGCACGGTGCACTTTGGGTGCCGTACGGTGTCACTGTAAGTTATGTTTTTCAAAAATTTCCCATTTTTGTCCAATTGAAATCAACATCCGTTTTTATGTAAAAACCATGTTATTTATTGATAAATGTAGGTTTGGAAAATGGTTTTGATAAAGGAATGTACCTCGTTTTTAGAGACGGCATCCCGCGACAATGGATGATGTCGCGTGATGCTTACCCGAGAGGCTCGAATCTTGTTGAAACATCTTCGTTCGGGCTCAAGGAAGAGCTACGGAGCTCCCCTTAAGCCCGATAGAGACCCCCCCTCAGAAGATTGCAATTTGAACACGAACTGTTATACCTTGAAATAGAACCAAACGGATTAAACTGGATGATTGCGAGGGATGGACACTGGACTTCTGAGTTTGTGTATAAGAGAGGCTTGAGTTGTGAGTGAGTATAAGTATAGCAACGAGTTTTCAAAAAGAGTAATGGTATCACTGGGGTTTTTTAACTAATTCGTACAGGAGGGATTCGGGTTTTTTTCTTTTGATGTAATCTGATCGAGCTTTGAAACCGTTGGACGGGGTTGGGTTTTATAGACGAAGGTGAGCCGGCATCATTACTGATTATCATCATTTGGACGAATATCATCATTGTTTTGAGCTGCTGGATGAACCCGGAAATCCTGTTGATGGGACAAGGAACGCCGTACGGCGTCAAAAGTGTGATGTACGGTGCATAGTATAACATCGCACGGTGCAAAGAGAATTTCAAGCCGTACGGTTATGGGTTTCAGGCCGTACGGTTCAGGTAGGTTTGGGTTTTTGGCTCTTTTGATCCATCCGACTCAAGTATCCGTTCCAAGGTACATTTCGTGCATTCTTTTCATCATTGGAGATACACAAGTTTATCAAAATTGGGGTGTCTACAGTAATATTTTTTTTGTTGGCCCAACCCGGGGTTGCCCCTTACCCCTGGGTGGGCCCCGCACACATACAATCGTGCCACAATTGGTAATTTGAATTTTTTTATTAGACCCTTAAAAAAAACTTCAGAAAAAAATAATAAAACTAAAATTAGGGAAAAAATCCAATTTATTTTACCTTTTTTTAAGGAAGGACACACGTTTTTTGAAAGGGGTTACAAGGACATCGTTTTTTAAAGGGATTTATGGGTAAGACCAAAAAAAGAAAAGAAAACTATTGTTAGCGAGGAACCCGCTGTCGCTGCCTCCATAACCACCACCACCACCACCACTTCGATACCCCAACTCCATCACAGCGGCCATGGCCACCACCTCCACCATAATCACCTCCATTGCCCATAGACTCGTACCAAAACTTCATCACCCGATATCGCCGACCTCCTTTCCCTCCTCCTCTTCTAGAATCAAGCCTTTTTTTTCCAGTCCTTCCGTATTTTTTGAAGATTAGTTAAGTGTTACTAGTTTTCTGTACGGGTAGCGTTAGCGACGGCCTCGATCTCCTCCTCGTTTTCCTCGTTGTTTCCCGTATGGCGGTTTTATCATTGTCACCTGTCGCCATCGTTTTTGAAAGGCTTAAACGTTGACCTCCAATTTGAATGGATCGGATATTTTTTTTAATATTAGTTAAATTTCACTAATTTGCCGTCCGTCGTTGTTGTCGTCGTCACCTGTTGCCGCTGACCTCCTATCCCTCCTCTCCGACCAGTGACAACCTCTGATCACCACTCCCTCCCTTTCTCTCTCTCTCTCTCTCATCCTCCTTTGCCTATTATAATAGAACTTAGTAAATATTAGTGAAGTTTCACTAATTTTTTGGGTTGCCGGCCGTAAATGAGAGTCGCCGGAAGAGGTTTGCTGGAGGTGGGGTGGAGGTCGGCTCGAGGTAGGAGATGGAAAATGGTTGATTTTTGTTATTAGTGACAATTCTAATTTTGCTCGTCCTTATGTTTTGTTTGACGTGGATTTATGGCTAAGTCTCCCAGAAAATAATTTCTACATGGGTTTAAAGTTAGTTTTTTTTTCTAGAAGAGAATTTTAATTAGGCATCCTGTATCAATAATATTGTAACAACCCTAATTTTTGCTGAATAAAAATTTCGTTTATAAAATTAATTTTTCATATTTTCTCTAATAAATTACTTAAAGTTATCTTGGTAAAATACTATTTTGGGCCAACAATTATTTTCTTTGTGCTAGTACATATATGTGTGTATAACTAGCTCCTAAAACCCTCTTAGTAGGTTTTCTTTTCCTCCAAGTAAGTGAGCATGTGTTTCTTTAATGTGAGAAATTTCCTAGAAACTCATGCACATGGGGGAGAATTTAAGTGCACATGGAGAGAGAGAGAGAGAGAGAGAGAGAGAGAGAGAGGAGGGAGTAATGTGTGCTTACACATGCAAGAGTTAATGTAGAAAGTACATGCATGTGTTGTGCTTGACTTTGATGCCCATACTACTAACCTAAGCCTAAAAACCCTACAAACTTTGCCTCCAAGCTTCCTCCAAACATGTTTCCATGTTTTATGGCAGAATATGCTTCCCATGGAACCTAGCAAGCCTAAAATTTAGGTCACTATGCAAGCACATGTTCTCATTTTGTGTCTAAGCTTCCAAAAACATCCCATAACGAAGGTGACCATGCAAAATTCTACACAATAAGAGGCCTAATATTTCTACACTTTCTTCCCAAGTGACTTTCCCTAGATTCTCCCAAAAATTGAGGGTACTTGAACCTAGAAAGCTAGCCTAAACCTAGGGTGAAAGTTGGCACCTACGTGGTACTTGCCATGTGCCAATTGATTGCACACATTTACTCCCATTTTGGGAGTGGTTCGGCCAACATAGGGGGAGAGAGAGCCGAGAGATTGAGGGAGGGAGAGAGAGGCATTTTGGCTATAAAAACTCATCCCTCTTTTGTCAATTTGTCAACTTTCCTACTTTCTATAATTGTGCTTTCTTTCCTTTCCAAATATAAACCTACTTTCCTACTACTAAAGTCGACCTACTTGGCCATAATTAATTTCCTACTAAGTTAATTAGTAGGAAAATTGGTTGCTTAGAGAGTTCACACACTCACCGGAAAGGATTTGCTTATCGGCTTCCGATTTTAACCCGGAATTTGAGGCAGTTTACTCCATCTATCTTTTAATTAGTAATTTCTAGTTCATTAAGTTGTTCCTAATTATTTTCTAAGATGGAATTAAAAGGTTGTTAAGCACATTTATGCATGTGTTAAGGTTTCTAAGCTTGTTACTTACTCCCTCCGTCCCTTTTTAAATGTGTTACTTCGTAAATCGAACTTATTAAAGAAACATCATCATTACACCTTTAACATCAATTTTTCCTCTACTTTACACTTTTCACATCAACTTTTACCTCTACTTTCCAAAATTATCCTTCACTTTTACACATTAACTCTTTACCCGCTAACTTTTCATAAGGGCAAAATGATAATTGTACAAACTTTTACCCATTAACTTTTCAAACCACACACGTATTTAGGGACAGCCCAAAATGGAAAGTCAAACACTTAGAAAGGGACGGAGGGAGTGGTTTCTAAGAAAAGCTAGTGAGAGGATTTCATGTTAAAAAGATAAAAAAGGGTTCTAATTAGCTTTAATTAGAATGATTCTTCATGCAATTAGTGGTTGATTTCATGAGATTAAACTAGTTTAAAGTTGATTAGAAGATAAAGTTTCAATAGGGGTTATTAGAAAGTTTCTAGTTAAATTAGTTAAGTTTCTTGGAAGTAATAATTAATTTGGGTGGCTTATAACTTAAATTTACTAATTAAATGGTTCTTCCTAAAACTAGTAGGCTGATCATTTCTAGAAATGGTTTAATTTTTTTTTTTGCTAAAAAGTTTTTACACGATTCAATAGTTTTATTTTTGGAAAAACTAGAAGTTTTAAAAATAAAGTGTGTGAGTGAATTTTTCCAACATCAATTATTTTTCTAGAAATTTTCAACTAAAGAGTTAGTAGAAATATTTCTTTTAAATGAAAGTGTATGGTGTGTTAAAGGATTTGTTTAAAAAAAAAATTGAGTAAAGTGTTCTTGAAAAAGAAAGTTTCTTTAAGTTTTGAGAATACTTTTAGAAAAAGATAGATTTTCTAAAAATTAAGTTTTAATTGTTTATTTAAATTGTTGGTGTGAAATGTTATGACAACCTTTGGTCATAATTTTCTAGAAAAGTCATTTTTATGAGAAATTGCAAGAAAGAGAGTTTACTAATTTTATTTGTTTTAGAGAAGAAATAAGTTGGGTTTTAAAAGAAAAAGAGAGAAATTGGTTTTTTGGATAGAAAATAAAGTTTATGGAGAGATTTGTTTATTTTGGAAAAGTTGGTGCATTCAAGTGCATGATTTTATGTGATATTTTTCACAAGTGAAAAATATAATTTTTATGAGAAAAGTTTTTGGAAAATATTGCATGGGCATGATTTTGAGCATATGGCATTGAGCACGTACACTGATACGTTACGACCCGAGAAAATGAGAAAGTTTGAATAACTGTTGATGAGAAAATAAATATGAGAATGAAAATGTGTTTTGAAATGAGAAATGAGCTTTTTTTTTTCGGGAAATGAAATAAAATGAGATGAAATGAAATGAAATGAGATGGATTTGTTGCCACCTCAAGTTCCACGGGGAGAACTTGGAGGATTGGATTTGATGCGGTAGTGCAGCGAGAGAACCACCCCAAGTTCCGCGGGGAGAACTTGGAGGTTTGAGCTAAGCGTGAACAACACAAGGTGAACGGACCTTGCAAATAGGCTGTTAAGTTCGGTGATGCAAGGTGGCCGGGACTGTGTCGTGTGTGTTGCGGGGTGGACGAACCGTGCAAACAGGCTGATAAGTTCGGTGATGCACGACGGCCTGGGGCCTCGAGCGGAAAGGTTGGTGCCGCCAATTGAAAGGAGACTTAAGCAGACCAATAACTTTTGAGTGGTGGGAGATGAATGAAATTTGAAGAAGAATGCTGAAAGAGGCATTGATACGAGAAAATGTTTTGAGAAACTGATGAGAATTGAAATGAGAAACTGTTTTGAGAAACTGACACGTGATACTATTTTGAGATACTGAAATGAGATACTGTTTTCTGTGCATGTTTACTCTGATCCGCATACACACGCATGGTGCATTGCATGGTTTTACTGTTTACAAGTATCTTTTACTGCTTTTGAACTTATTGTTCTAGAATTACAAGTTAGAGATTTGGTAGTGTAGACTACTGGGCCCTGTTGCTCACGGTGTTGCAGTTGTGTGACCCTGACATATAATAGCACGATGTTGCTTGTGCGACTCTGACGTTTTATGTCAAATTATCGAGATGGGCAGGATCTATTCTATGGAGAGCAGGCCTATGGAGCAGGTAGTGCTGTCGGATTGGGGAATGACCCGGTGTAGGGGTAGAAGAAGACCTAGAACCACCCCGGTTGTTATTTATATAGTTGATGGAGACAGTATTATTTGTGTTAAAGTTTATGTCTAAACTTTATTTATGGTTTGTAATAATTATTAACGTGCCCAAATTTTGGGGGCGTTACAAATATCCTTATGATTCCATCATATAGAGTTTGAATACTTATGATTTCATTCTCAAAATAGATAATCGGACCATTATGCCCTTATGAATTTGGTCCGCGCATGCAGCTCCCTTAAAATTTTTTAACCATGATTCTCATGTTTATTATGTAAAGTCACCGAAGTAGTAAAATAATAAATCATATTCACTGTGTAAATAACCATCTTTTAAAAGACATGTGAACTGATTGATTAATTTACCATTTTCTCACCAAAGTGGCAACATAATAAACTATATTCACTGTTATTTAATTTCCCTTTATGAATTTGGCCCACGCATGCGGCTTCCGAAACTATTTTAACCATGATTTTTCTCTATGTTTCCATCCAAAATTGTTTATGTTTTCATCCTAAAATTCTTTGCCTATAGGTTAAAGATTTTTTGGATGAAAACATTATTTTTTGGATGAAAACATAAAGAATGTTTCCATCCTAAATTCCATCCGAAATTGTTTATGTTTTTATCTTAAAATTCATTGCCTATAGGGTAACGATTTTTGGGATGAAAAATAAAAAGAATGTTTCCATCCTAAATTGTTTATGTTTTCATCCTAAAATTCTGTCACGCCCTCGATTTTCAACATAAATAAATGAACATTTTCTTAAGAAATTTCTCATAAAAGAACTCATTGTGTAATGCAAAATCACCTTACAACATTTTCATACATTTTTGTAATAATCTCAATCTCGACACCCAATGCCCCATCGGATTACATTAAAGATTACATTCTTTTACAAGGGAAAAAAAAGTTTACAATGTTTCAAATGATTCTTCATGCCATGATTTGACTATGTCATGCTCTCCATCTTGCTCTTCAAGCGAAACCTGAAACAGCAAAGGGGTGAGCATACACTTCGCCCAGTAGGTGTCCCCTTTGGGTTTCAGACTCTAAAAAAAATTATATGCATAAATAACATGTACCGAATAAGAGCATCAAGCAAAACTAACATATACAAGTAGGTTTCTACACTTACCATTTGAAGTAAATATATATATACTTCACATATCACCCGAGGACACTTCCACAATCCAAACTTCAAACAATTAACCAATGGATATCCTTCTCGCCACACAACAAACCATACATACAAGCACTAGTTATAACACACCACTCATCGCGTCCCCAAACATTTCACACCTACTTAAATATACATATATACTCACTCGTCATAAGCTAATCTAAATACTTCCGCGAATCCATGTTCCCTGCCTTGCCTACACACTTATCAACATAATCCACAAGCACCAACGTGTCTCACTAATACTCACATACATCTCAACGTGTCCCATACGTTCCAAGGCATACTACAAGTTCACATAAGTACCACAATACCACATCGTGTCAGCGGTTTACCCACGTGCCCACTCAACACATCAATAATCAACCTATCGTATCTCATTTATATATTTGTGCGAGTGTACATATACTTGATATACTTGGCACCATCCCGATGGTCAATTTCTTTCCACGTGTCACACAACATACAACTAGTGTGTCCCGTATTCCATAAGTACCCACGTGTCAACTAACTATTTAGTAAGTGCCTTATTGGATCCTACAAACACTCTCGTGTCCCATGTGTACTCTACAAGTTTCTCTCACGTGTCCCACAATATCCATGAGTACCTCGTGTCTCTCAAATACCCACATGCCTCTCAAACATTCCACCAATGCCCATGTATCTCATAAGTACCCATATTAGTTCACTCATCAAATCCCGATCCGTTTTCTTTAATTTATCACAACGCAAGTCCAAGTTCATTTCACACGTATAAACAACCAAGCGTCCTTATTTAAATTCGTTAACCACCTCCACAAATCTCACTCACAACCTCGCATGACATCACGAATGATGAAAAGATGTATCGAAGGAAAGAACAAGACGCCCAACGATCATGGGAAGAACGGAGAATACAAATACAAGATTTTAGCACTTCCCAATCAGTTGGAGGTTTTTGCCCAACTGGTTGGACCAAAACGGAAACAAGCACAAGTTTTCAGAAAAGCCCAACTGGTTGGTGGTTTTTGCCCAACTGGTTGGGCAGAGGCAGATTCGTGTGAAATTTTCAGAAGCGCCCAACCGGTTGGAGGTTTTTGCCCAACTGGTTGGGAAAAACCAGATTTTCTGCGAATTTTTCTCAACACATGAAACTTCAACCCAAGTGTATATATGATGATTTAGGCAAAAATTTGGGTATGTAGAACAATGAATGGACATCAAAGGAGTGCAAATCAACCATCAATTGCATCAAACAAGTACTCAAATCATAGATCACAAAATCAAATTCAAACAAACCCACTTAGGAAGAAAATCATGATTTTGATAAATTGGATGAACAAGACCAAGATATATGCATCATATCACATAGATACAACTAGAGGGAGTAGAAATTGTTCCCCTACCTCAAGATTTGAGCTTGGAATCCACAAAACCCGAAACCCTAGCTTCCAAAAACGAGCTCAACCCGAAACCAAGCTTCTAGAGGCGAATACAAACACGGTTCAAGCTCCAATACGCGCAATGGAGGTGATTTTATGCATGGATCTTGAAGGAGACTTGAAGAAGAGGTGTATTTTGGTGGGTTTTAGCAAGAAAATGGAGAAAGAGAGGAGAGAGAGAGAGAGAGGGCTGATTTTTGGGAGGAAGAGAGGTGTAAATTTTACAAAAAAATTAGCCATATATAAGATATATACTCCCCAACCAATTACACTTTCACCCTTAAACTTCCAATGCACTTTAAAGACACCCAAATGCATTCTACCACTATCACATTGACCCATCTTAGTCAAAATTCAATTCCTCACATTTACCCAATATTATTCCAGAAAAATTATGTAAAAATACGGGTCCTTACAAATTCTATGCCTATAGGGTAAAGATTTTTGGGATGAAAATATAATGAATGTTTCCATCCTACATTCCATTCTAAATTGTTTATGTTTTATCCTAAAATTCTTTTCCTATACGGTAAAGATTTTTGGGATGAAAAAATAAAGAATATTTCCATCCTAAATTCTATCTTAAATTATTTATGTTTTCATCCTCAAATTCTTTGCCTATAGGGTAAATATTTTTGGGATGAAAAAATAAAGAATATTTCTATCCTAAATTCCATCTTAAATTATTGATGTTTTCATCCTAAAATTCTTTGCCTATAGGGTAAAGATTTTGGGAATGAAAATATAAAGAATGTTTCCATACTAAATTCTATCCTAAATTGTTTATATTTTCATCCTAAAATTCATTGCCTATGGGGTAAAGATTTTTGGGATGAAAACATAATTGATTTTTGCCGTAGTTCTTTATGTTTTCATCCAAAAATCATTGATGTAGCAATCATGGTTAAAATTTTTAAGGGAGCCACTGCGCGGGTCAAATTCATAAAAGGAAGTTAAATAAAAGTGAATATGGTTTATTGTTTACCACTTTGGTGAAAAAATGGTATATTAATCAACTATATTCACATGTCCTTTAAAAGAGGATTATTTACACAGTGCATATGGTTTATTATTTTACCACTTCGTTGATTTTACATAATAAACATATTTATTCTAATTATGGATAAAGGGCCTTTTGGGTATTATTTAAAAGACAGAATGTAATTATAAGTATTCAAATTTTGCAAGATGGAATCATAATGATATTATTGATACAAGATGTCTAATTAACTCTCCTTTTCTAGAAAAAGATAAGGAAAAAAGAAGCAAGACTGAGTACCTGACAATCCAATACCAAACTTAAGGTCATTCATGAAATCAAGAGGAGAGCAGTCTCTTAACACAAGTTTGTTGTTGTGAGTCGTTATTATTCTTCGTGTTACGTTTTGAATTTTATTCAAGTTTTAGCTCACTTTGGAAATAGTACAATTTTTGGTTCTTAGAATAATTACCTATAACCTATGGAGTTTTGTGGTGTGAAAAAAGTTGAAAATACTATCAATGAGATGGGCATTCGAAGGTTTGCAACCGAACAGTTCATTCCGAGTTTATTGAATCTGGACAAAACAAGCTAAGCAAGCTCAAAGGTCTAGTCGTTACGGCTGGTTAATATCCTCATGAAGAGAAGTGGTTAATACCCCTCATAAAGAGAAGTTTGGGCCTTGTTTGGTGACCGAATATGGCACCCGGATTTGGAAAAAGACCCGGATTTGTAATCTCGGGCCTATTCTACTCCTGCATTTGGGATGCAAAAACGGCCCCCCGGATTTTGAAGAAAAATTTCACCATTGGGAGTAAAAATCCGGGAGTATCCGGATGAGGTAATGACAGCCTCCCCCTGTTGTTAGCAAATCAGGGCGGATTTGTGGGTTTTTTTTTTGGTACTAAAATGCCTCACCAAATCCGGGTGATTTTGGGGAGTTTTTTGTACCATGATTTTTTGGGAAGTTTTTTGTACCATGATTTTAGTCTGAAGTTTTGCAGATTCAGCTCCAGGGGAGACTCGTTATTCGTTGCCTGAGCCGTCGTCGTGATCGGAGCCTCCATCATCGCCAGAGCCGCAAGGGGATCATGATCGTTGCCTGAACCGTCGTCATGATCGAAGCTCCAGGGGAGACTCGTTTTGGATGAAGATGGAGGCTCTGAAGCTCTATAGTGTTTGAGAGGATATATATGTATATCTATATTTTGTTTTTATTACAAATTACACTTTAGCCAAAATATATGTATACTATATTATGCTATTAACCCTATATAATTTCAAATAACTTTCAAAAATTACATTATTCATCAACTTGTTAATTTGGGATAAAATAATAAAGTAGGGAAAATTGGTGATTTATTCTATTTATTTTTGTATGAAATATGCTATAAAACCAAAATTGTAAATATATTTTCTAAATTCTTTTCCGGATATCATTTTTTTAGTACATAATATAGTTTAAATAAATTTATGAATTTATTATGTATTTATTTCAATTATTATGTATTTATTCAAATTATAGTGAAATTAATCTATTTTTATTTAATTAATAAACTGGGGGCAATTCAATGATTTGTCCAATTATCCTATCAAATTCACCCTCCAAATCCCCCTTCTAAAAAAAATCATCCAAACACCTCATATACAAATCCATCCTTCTTAAGAAGTAGGTCCACCCTCATTAAAAATCCATCCTCAAATCCACCCTTATTACAAATCCATCCAAAATCATCTCCGGTCACCAAACGGGGCCTTATGGCTACATTCACCCCGGTAGTTTCCTGTGCTAGAGCCTGTTTGGATTTCATCTCCGGTCACCAATCATCTCCTGTTTGGATATATCACGTCCCTGGATTTCATCTCCCCCCCCCCCCCCTAACCAGGTGTTTGGCTACCATTTTTGTCCTTTCTCTTCGTTTATTGTTTGGACTACAAATTCACCTGGGAAACACTCCCTCACCCTTGCGCTTGGCATATTTGGGAGGTTTTCGGTCAAAAAGACCCTTCCAAATCCAGCTTACCTTCTCGTTCTGGACTGAGAAGAGTGAGAGAAGAGTAGTGCAGGTCTACCGACCGGTTGAGCTAGAGCAAAATAGAGTTTTGTTTGTTTTGTTTTCTATGTCATATTGCCCGGCCAAGTGGTCTACAACCCTTCGGCCCCTGCTCTCCAAGTGGACTTTGATTCTAATAATCTAAGTCCAATAAGCCCAATAGTAAACTATGGCCCTGAAATGTTATGGCCCAATATAGTGTTGGACCTGCCTAGGGGGTTCTTCTAGGCCGGCCCTCTTTTAGGAGGGTGTTCCCATCTAGGCCCCGCGTCACACTCTTTCATTTAAGCCCTTTTTTCATGCGCATCAGGGGTGTACCATACCTTTTCTTTATTCTCTCTCCTCCAGGCACTGCACAACATTTTCCCTTTTCTTTATTCTCTCTTTCCTCCGTGCACTGCAACCACCTAATATTTTCTCTCATGTACGAATAACCACCAGCCACATGAGACCTCCTCCTCCTCCTCCTCCTCCTCCTCTCTCTCTCTCTCTCTCTCTCTCTCTCTCTCTCTCTCTCTTATTTTAGATTTCAAAATAAAATAACTTTTTTTTATACACATTCATTTTTTATAAAAATTATATATAAGAAACCTACTCGACGAGATCGTTAAAATAAGATCCACATTGAATATGAAAATATGTACACAATAAAAAAAGTTATTTACACCCCTTATCACACAATTCACACCCTCCATAGCGGAGAATTCATAGAACTAATTTACACAAATACACAAATACACAATTCACACCCCAAAAATGAAAGAATTCACACTCCTCAAAATACAGAATTCACACATTCCAAAATTAAAAAAAATTCACCCACATCAAATGCAGAATTCACACATCCTCTACAAAACTTACACTCTGAAAAAAACACAATTCACACTCCAAAATGAAAGAATTCACACCCTTAAATGTAGAAATTCACACCTTCCAAAATGAAAGAATTCACACCTATTAAATGCACACCCTTCAAAAGGAAAGAATTCACTGCATTTCTGAATAATTCACACCCTTCAAAAATGAAAGAATTCACACACCTCAAATGCAAATTTCACACATCATCTACACAAACTCACTCCCCAAAATGAAAAAATTCACACCCGTCAAATGCATATTTCACATCCTCCAAAATGAAAGAATTTGCATCCTCCAAAAAGAGGAGTCTACACCCCCAAAAATCAATTTTTTATACACATAACTTCATATTCAATATGGGTCTTGTTTGGTAGATGTTGTCGAATACGTTCTAAAAATATAAATTTTATTAAAAATAGATATGTAAAATAGAAATTATAAACATTTAAAGTTTTAAAAAATAAAAGGGAGGGAGAGAGAGAGAGAGAGAGAGAGAGAGAGAGAGAGAGAGAGAGAGAGAGAGAGAGAGAGAGAGAGAGAGAGAGAGAGTCAGAAAAGGTGGGGAGGAGAGAGAGAGAGAGTGAGCAGTTGTTGAGTGTGTGGGGTTTGTTTGGAATTGAAACACATTAAAGTGTTTGGATGAGACAAAACAACAAAAAGGGGACTGGCTTGGAATTTCCCGATTGTCATAGTTCCAAATCTGATCTTTGTGGGTTTGTAGAAGTTATATAATGAGAATTGGTATTGACACTCCTCTTTTCTCTATTGGCACTCATTTTTTTTGTCTTTATTTACAAAGTGCAAGAGTAATTTTTACCTAATAAAAACAAAAAATGTAGTGCTAATAGAGAAAGGGGGAGTACTAATATCACTTCCCTATATCATTTCTGCACATCCAAAATTAACTCAAGCACAACAGTAGCATAAACCAACAACGTTTATCTAGTATAATTCAAAATCATTCTAACAAAAAACATCATCAGCAAAATCATATCCCTAACATTATTTTTTCCGGAAATATTATTTTTTTAACATCTAATATAGTTTAAAGAGATCTATGCATTTATTGTGTATTTATTCTAATTATTATGTGTTTATTCCAATTATAATGAAACTAATCCATTTTGTCAATTAAATTACTCACTTCATCCGTATTTTTTTGTCCCTCGTTTTATTGCAGCCGGATAAAATATTAGTGATATCTTTAAATTGGTAAGTAATTATTTGTCCAATATGGATCTTGATTGATAGATCTCGATTAATTCTATAAGACAATATTTTTAAAATTACGTAAAACATTATAAGTTATAAGATATAATCATTTGAAAAGTGACACGAACTCCCAAAATTGACCAACAAATCCAAACGGAGGGAGTAATAAATTGGGGCAATTCAGTCATTTATCCTCTTATCCTATTATATCCACCCTCTGAATCATCCTTAAAAAACCATCCAAATACCTCACATACAAAATCCACCCTTCTTAGAAGTAGGACCCACCCTAAATTACAAATCCACCTTACCATCGTTACAAATCCACCCAAACTATTTTAACCATGGTTTTTCTTTATGTTTCCATCCTAAATTGTTTATGTTTTCATCCTAAATTGTTTATGCTTTCATCCTAAAATTCTTTGCTTATGGGGTAAAGATTTTTGGGATGAAAACATAAATGATTTTTGCCGTAGTTCTTTATGTTTTCATCCAAAAATCATTGGTGCAACAATCGTGGTTAAAATTTTTAAAGGAGCCACTGCACAGGCCAAATTCATAAAGGGAAGTTAAATAAAAGTGAATATTGTTTATTGTTTTACCACTCCAGTGAAAAACATGGTAAATTCATCAACCATATTCACATGTCCTTTAAAAGAGGATTATTTACACAGTGAATATGGTTTATTGTTTTACCATTTGGTGATTTTATATAATAAACATAAGTATTCTAATTATGGATAAAGGGCCTTTTGGGTATTATTTAAAAGACAGGATGTAATCATAAGTATTCAAACTTTGCACGATGGAATCATAATGATATTATTGATACAAGATGTCTAATTACTCTCCATTTCTAGAAAAAGATAAGGAAAAAAGAAGCAAGACTAAGTACCTGACAATCCAATACCAAACTTAAGGTCATTCATGGAATCAAGAGGAGAGCAGTCTCTTAACACAAGTTTGTTGTTTTGAGTCGTTATTATTCTTCATGTTATGCTACAAATTTTATTCGAGTTTTAGATCACTTTGGAAATAGTGCAATTTTTGGGTTCTTAGAATAATTACCTAGAACCTATGGAGTAATGTGGTGTGAAAATTGTTGCAAATACTATCAATGAGATGGTCATTTGAAGGTTTGCAACCGAACGATTCATCCCGAGTTCATTGAATCTGGACAAAACAAAGCTAAGCAAGCTCAAAGGTCTAGTCGTTAAGGTTGGTTAATACCCTCATGAAGAGAAGTTTAGGCCCTATTTGGTGACCGAATATGGCACCCGGATTTGTAATCATAGGCCTACTCTACACCTGCGTTTGGGATGCGAAAACAGCCCCCCGGATTTTGAAGAAAAATTTCACTATTGGGAGTAGAAATCCGGGAGCACCCGGATTACTGGATTAGGTAACGACAGCCTCCCCCTGTCGTTAGCGAATCAGGGGGGGATTTGTGGGGTTTTTTTGGTACCAAAATACCCTTCCAAATCCGGGTGATTTTTGGGGGTTTTTTTGTATCGTGATTTTTGTCCGAAGTTTCGCAGATTCAGCTCCAGGGGAGACTTGTTATTCGTTGCCTGAGCCGTCGTCGTGATTGGAGCCCCCATCATCGCCGGAGCCGCAAGGGGATTGTGATCGTTGCCTGATCCGTCGTCATGATCGAAGCTCCAGGGGAGACTCGTTTCGAATGATGATGGAGGCTCTGAAGCTCTGTTATGTTTGAGAGGATATATATGTATGTCTATAGTTTGTTTTTATTACAAATTTACGTTATAGTTATTACAGATTACACTTTAGCCAAAATATATGTATACTATATTATGCTATTAACCCTACATAATTTCAAATAACTTTCAAAAATTACATCATTCACCAACTTGTTAATTTGGGATAAAGTCATAAAGTAGGGAAAATTGGTGATTTATTCCATTTATTTTACATTTTGTAGGAAATATGTTATAAAACATAGTATATTTTTGTATGAGATATGCTATAAAACTAGTATTGTAAATATATTTTCTAAATTCTTTTTTGGATATCATTTTTTAGTATATAATATAGTTTAAATAGATTTATGTATTTATTATGTATTTATTTCAATTATTATGTATTTATTCGAATTATAATGAAAATAATCTATTTTTTATTTAATTGATAAACTGGGGGCAATTCAATCGTTTGTCCTATTATCCTATCAAATCCACCCTCCAAATCTCTCTTCTCAAAAAATCATCCAAACACCTTGTGAGGACCTATAATTTTAAATGATTTTTCGGTAATTTTAAATGATTTTTCGGCCCCCCTTCTCTCTTCACAAATTCACCTCCCACATCTCATCTCTTCAAGATTCAACCTCATTTTCGTCATCTACGCCTGATTTGGAGTCCGGGCTTTCTTGGAATCATCTTGGAGAAGCTTATTTTGGTTGGGTTTGCAACAACAACTTAGGGTTTTCATTCCTCTCACCATTGGAGCTTAACCATTGAGGTAGGGAACTTATCTCTACTTCCTTTAAGTGTATATGGTTTGAAATGTTGCATTATACTTGTCATTCCTCTTTGATTTCTTGCCAAGCTTGGACACTACCATGAGAGTTGATTTTGATCTTGGGTGAGCATGATTTCCATACATATGTTTGTTTGATGCATGAATTAGTTGTTGATACACTCTCATATCCTGTTTGGTTGTGATTTGGAACCTCATATTTGACTTGGGTTGAACCCCTTCATTTCGGAAAAAGCTGTCCAAAATATGCTCGTAATGATCTCTGGATCGATCCACATTTGAGGTGGATCGAACTAAAAGCCTTTTGTTCAGTATTGAACCCTAGTGGATCGATCCACTTTTGAGTTGGATCGATCTAAAACCCTCTGATTTTGTTTTATGCCATAGTGGATCGATCCAATTTTTGAGGTGGATCGGTCCAAAGAGCCTTTGTTCAGCTTGTAACCAAATTGGATCAATCCACTTGAAAGTTGGATCAATCCAATTCCCCTTAACTCCCAAAAATTCCCTCTGATTTTGTTTTAAGCCATAGTGGATCAATCCAATTTTTGAGGTGGATCGATCCAAAATGCCTTTGTTCATCTTGTAACCAAATTGGATCAATCCACTTGAAAGTTGGATCAATCGAACTCCCCTTAACTCCCAAAAATTTGTTTTCTTCGACTTTGGTCTCTTGTTCGGACTTGTACTTGACATATCCATTCCCTGCACCTCATAACCTATTGGAAAACTCATCCCTAGCCTATCATGGTATGATTCATGACACGTCTTGATTTCTCATGTACTTGGACACGCGTTAACTTTGTCGAAATCGATATACTATGTGATTTTGAACTAAATGGATTATACGGATGTTTTGGACACATGAGGGTTAAATTGATTTTTTGAAAATGGTAATCATGAATACTAGGGCCACCGTTCGGTGCGTCCTTGACCATGGGTGCATGGAGCCCACTAAATCCGGTAGGGGATTTATAGGGGATTTATTCCCAATTAAAACAAGTGGTTATTTTTGTGAAGTGTTTGAAAATGAAATGTTTTATGAAGGATACAGTATTTGATGAAATTGGATACACGACACATTTTGTAATGGTTAAGAGAAAATAGATGGATACTTGGGTTATTTTTGAATACTTTTGGTATTTCCTTGGACACTTGGGTACATGGTTGGGCATTTGGGTATCTTGTGGACATTTAATATTGAGTCGATTAATCGTAGTCCCTATTAGTCAATTCACTCATGTTTGTCATATTCATGTGCATCTTTCATTCTTTATTGAAGTTTTGACCGACGTTAGCTTTTACATTTCAGATTTAGAAGAAGGTTTTCTTTGTTGCTCATTGTTATCCTTATCTGGTATTGCTGCTAGCCTTGGGGGATTGGTTGCCTGATTTGCAACTCCTTGTGCCCCGCACCCCTGAGTCGGTGAGAAGTCAGTCATTAATATGACTCGCTTCGCATTTTGGGTATTAATCCGGCCTTTTAATTAGAAATATAGGCTCTGGCTATAATTTCCTTTTATTGTATCCGTTGGAAAACTTTGTACGTGCCGGATGGCTTCATTGGAATACATTGATGCTGATAAAAAAAAAAAAAATCCAATTTCTCAACAAAAAAATCATTCAAAATGAGACTATAATTTTTTGTGCAAGATCTAAAATTGGAGAATACGCCATTAGTATTTTCTACCGTTTTTGCTTGTTGAAAGCACAACTATCATTTTCTTTTGTATTGTATTGAGAGAAACGGATTGGTTGGGAGAGAGGCAGGGGGTGCCTGCTGTTTTTTTTTTTTTTTTTTGGGTAATTTGCCTGCTGTTTTGTTTTGGGAGAGTAAGCTACATGCCATGATTTGGGGGTGGGGTCAAGGAATGTTGGTGGACGGTTTTGGGAAGAGAGAGAGAGAGAGTAGCGGCTGGAGGGATCAAAGATTGATAGTATTTGAAATTCAAAAAAAATTCTCAAACTTTTATATTCAGTTTTGCAAAACTGGACTACCCATTAAACAAACAAAGCCAACGCAACCCCGGTTGTAGTACTTTATGATAAGCACATTCTGATTAAAAAAGAACTTCTAATTGCATTTTTTTAAGCAAATTCTTAATTGAGTCATGGTACTAACTCATCCAAGAACTCATTTTCAATTGAGATTATAGCCAATCCATTTAATCTCTCTTGTGACATGGTACTACAAATTACAAAAGTAAGTTTTTTTAAACTTCAACTTAGAAAAACTCCTCTCATTCGAAGCAACTGTAATCGGCAGTGTCGGCACTAACAATTTAGGGGCCCGAGGCAAACTCCCAACATTGGACCCTCTACATCTTCAAGAGTTCTTTTTAAAAATTATAATATACAAAAATTCAAACTAAAAGGATACAAAGAAAAAAAGTAAAAGGATCTGATTGTAATTGTTTGTTTTGAAGAAAATAAGAAAGGCTTCATATTTTAACTATGATTTGTATAAAATAAAAAATAAAAATCAGTTGTGTTAGCTCGCTCATTTTTTTTTAAAAAAATTTTCACCATTAGATTTTTTTTAATCTAATGTAAGAAATTAACACTTCTACATTGTTGTATTCGTTAAATGCAAAATTTAAAACAAAATAATTGAGTAATGTGATTATAGTAAAATTGTGGACTAGGAGAAAAACATGAGCCATAAATAACAAAAATAGAGGGAAAAAAAAAAAAGGAAAAGAAAGGCCTGAAACAGGCCAGAGTCAGAAAAAAGAGGAGCATAGGAACTCCCCTTACATTTATGCTTGGAAATTAGCAACCACAAAAAATCGTGCCACAAAAGCCACTATTCCTTTCACGGAGACAAAGCGCTAATCCTTTTTTTAATTAGACCCTCAAAAAAAACTTTAGAAAAGTAGGTACAATAATGTGTACCTGTTGATAAAAAAAAAAAAATGTCTACCTGGGTTTATAGTTAGATTTCTAGAAAAAGATAAAGAGAAAAGAAGCAAGACTGAGTAGCTGACAATCCAATACGGTCCAAACTTAAGGTCATTCAAGGAATCAAGAGCACCTATTTTTTCATAAGACTGAGTACCTGACAATCCAATACGCTATTGCAGTTTTATCCGATCTTCATTAGAGAAAAATTGATGTCAATCCTTGGTGTCCTCATTGTAATAAAGAGCTTGAGACTATTGAGCACCTATTTTTTCAGTGTAAAGTGGCAAAAGAGGTCTAGTCGATGGCTGGCTTAAACCCCAATATTTGGAAGCATATGAATTTTAGTCAATGGTGGACGTCGGTGATACAGGGGAATAAACCTAACAGTGATGGAAGGGATGTGGAAATTGTGGTTGCCTTTATCTGTTGGTTTATATGGAAAGATAGAAACAAGGCGGTATTTGAGCAACATACACGCTGCTCTCTCCAGACGGCGAAGAAGGCATTGGAAGCATGGTAGGAATTTAGTGAAGTGGCTAAAGGGAAGCCAAAAGTCAGTGTACCTGTTGTACCCAAACCTCTTTGGAAGCCTCCTAAAGTGGGTTTAGTCAAGTTTAACACAGATGGTGCATTAAATCTTAATATGGGGGTGTTGTGGCCAAAACAACGCTGGGATGATTGTAGGGGCTGGTATGGAATAATTTCAAGGTAGCTTTGTGTCGCGATCAATGGAGGCCGTGGATTTCCGCTATGCTCTCGAACTAGCACAGGCTTGGAACTACACTCAGATTATCGTCGAAGGGGATGCAGAACAAGTGGTTAATGCACTGAATCTAGTTCACTCCTATGCAGATTGTGATTCAATTATTTTGGATTGTTTTCGGTTAGCCTCATGCTTCCATTTGTGTATTTTTTCTCATGTCAAACGGCATGGTAACAGGTTAGCCCACTTGGTGGCTCAGCAATCCCTGTTAGATGTTGGAAGGATAACATGGAGGGAGAATTTCCCCGAATGGCTATCTTCTCCTGCATTGCAAGATGTTAGGGCCTTGGGCTCTTCGACATTATGATTAATAAAACTATTTCTTTCTCGGAAAAAAAAAAAAGGAATCAAGAGAGCAGCAGTTTCTTAACACCAAGGTTTTGAAATCGGGATACGCAGCACGTATCGTTTTCCTTGTTTAATAAATCGTATAGGGATACGTATTGCGTATCGTAAGATACGTTAACCATAATTTATATACAATTAACAAGTATTTATACCTAATAACACCAACAAACTATTGTTTTTTAAGTTGCAAAATTTCAAGTCTCTCAACTGGGATTTATCAGATTAAGGTTTCTTACTACCTTAGTCAAGGATAAAAGAAAATACCTAGTAATATTATCCCAAAACATGATCGAAGTATGATTTTTCTTATATTCAAGCCCTTCATTGAGGTTGGATATCTTTCAAATCGTTTGAATGTCACTCAAACGACTTAGATTTATGCGTTTGAGGCTCCACTTCTTACAATGATGTTTGAATTTTCTTCCATTAAGTAATCGTAGGATACGTACTGAATCGGGATACGTAAATAAATTGTAGGATACGCCATCGTATCGTAAGATTTCTTACAAAAAGGATACGGGATGAGATACGTATCGTTTTCCTAAGGAGACGATACGAATCGTAGGATACGGATTTTAACAACAATGCTTAACACAACTTTGTTGTTTTGTATCGTTATTATTATTCATGTTATGGTCCGAGTTTTATTTGAGTTTTCAATCACTTTGGAAATAGTACAGTTTTGGGGTCCTTAGAATAATTACCCATAACCTATGGAGTTCTGTGGTGTGAAAATTGTTGGAAATACTATCAATGAGATGGGCATTCAGGGTTCATTGAATCTGTATGAAACAAGCTCAATGGTCCAACCATTAACGGCTGGTTAATACTTGTCACGAAGAGAAGTGGTTAATACACCTCATGAAGAGATGCATTCACTCCGGCAATTTCCTCTGCTAACAGCTCAAGAGTTTCTCCTAGTGCTATAGATCTTCTACAAACCTGAATTTGGTAATACACAGAAATTTCGGATTCCTATTGAGCAGACTCTGATATTCAGTTCTTGAGAGAGAGAGAGAGAGAGAGAGAGAGAGAGAGAGAGAGAGAGAGAGAGAGAGAGAGAGAGAGAGAGACAAAAAGTAGTTCAGTTCGCCAAGGTAGTGGCAGTGGTGTTCCGGAGGTTTGTGGTCTAGCCATTTATAACCTGAGAGACGGCCGCTGACACGCATTTTACAATACCCTCGGTAGGCGGTGAATATGTTTTAAGGAGTGCTTCTAACATAGGACCGGCTCGTGTTTCATGATACTGTTTGTATTTCGGTATGTTCATGTAATTTGTAATTGTGTTTATATTACAAAGAAAATCGTTTTCTGAATGCCAGTTTAGGACATGAGTCACTGTGGCCGATTGGACTCAGGTCATTTAGTAATTGAGCCAAATTCAAGCTCGAATCTTAGTAAACAAACTCTCTAAAGCTCAGTTCGGTTTGCAAAAGTTCAGCTTGTTTGTACGGGCTTGGCTTGTTTAAGGAGGCTCGTTAAAGGAATTACCATGCTCGACTCATTCAGGCTCTGCTTGTTTGTAGACGACCCAAACTCCAGATCTAGTTTTTGTCTCGTTTACTAAATGAGTCGAATTCGAACACTACAAAGCTCGACTCGACTCAACTCGTTTGTAATGCAAGGGAGGGATGGGGAGCCTTGGCATCCCCAATCAACTAGTGATGCAAAACATGGGGTGCCTTGGCATACCCAATCAACATGGAGTTCGTTGGTAACAAACTACCCGTCAATTGAGGGATTCCCTTAGTATTTGGATGGAGAGGAGAGAGAGTTACAAAGTGTGAGACAGGGAGAGACTCAAGGGGTCTCTATTTTGAGGGGGGAGAGAGAGAGAGAGAGGGGAAAATGGAGAAAAAGTAGCAAAAGAAAAATGGTCGAACTTCTTCCTGTGTTTTCCTTTGGAAGTGGGTACAAAGAAATGAGACTGATAAAAGTTTGATTTTTTTTGTTGTTGGAGGGTGATTGGATTGAAATTTCATCTGGAAGACGGAGGACGGTTGGAAGAAAAGGAGGAATTTTGCTGGAGTTTGTGAAAAAGGGAAGTAAAAAGTTGGAAGGATGTGGATTCCAAGAAATGCAGAAAGGCATGGGGTGGTAGAAAGGTTGATTGCAGTGGCTATAGACAAGGATAATGGCAGCCAATATGCTCTCAAATGGGCTGTAGATAATCTCGTCACCAAAGGCCAAACTCTTGTTTTGGTACATGTCAATGTTAAATCTGGCTCTCATTCATCCGCACTTCATTCCAATCCCAGTAATCTCTCTCTCTCTCTCTCTCTCTCTCTCTCTCTCTCTCACACACACACACATTCTCTTCTATTGATTTATTCGCTTTTCAAAACGGTGATTATTGTATGTTAGAGATGCCTAATTGCCTACTGCTCTGGTTTTTAGTGTCTATTATTATTTAAAACTAAATTTGGGTATCTCAATGCAAAACCCAAATTTGGCCCATATTTATTATTTAAAAATACGTAAATAAGAGAGAGGAGAGGATCAGTCCTGGCGAAGTTTTGGCAACATATCAGAAGGGTTTTGGTTGCTTCGACAAAGCTCCTGTGACATATAAAATGGGTCGGGGTTTGGGCTTCTCCAAATTTGGGGATACAAAATGGTAAAATTCAAAATGGGTACACATTTGGGTAAAGCATTGGGGATGAGTTTTTGGTGTTTTTGCCAAAATTTGGTCATTTTAAGAATCAGAGATGCTCTTATTTGGGGGAGAGGATTGTAAGAAACATTTTTTCTTCTACCAAAGAAACAGGCATTTCACTTGTTCTCCCTCTTTTATTATCATCAATCTTTAGAAACATACCTAAATCTTTTGCCTATTTGATAATCAACCATAGAAAAATTGCTAACGACTGCTGATTGGTGAATGATCAATATTCTAAATGCGTCTCAACATCGGGGAAAAAATGTATATATATATATTGTGTGTGTGTGTGTGTATGTGAATGAAAATCGATCTTCGTGAATTTTGTCATTAAAATTGCAACTTTTTTCGTATTGCAATGTGTATTATCCATGCCTATTGGATAGTTGTTAGCAAAATTATGGTACTAGCAAGGGAGGGACAAATATTTAATTTAGTAGGAATTCTTTTATACTGGAGACAATATCGTTCGAATTGTGGGGTCAAATCCACATAATGAACTAAAAAGATTAATTTATCAAGGAAGAGGTTGGGACTTAGAGGTAAGTGCGGTTAAGTGACCCCACTTGACCCAATGTCTCTTTGCCTCTGTGTGCGTACGCACACATCTACACACACACATAGAGAGAGAGAGAGAGAGAGAGAGAGAGAGAAATTATTCAAGCTATGTGTGGTTTCATCACTTACGCAAACACCATTTTACTGTGAATCTGCACTGACCACGTCCACGTGGACTAGTAAGGAGAAAAACTTTCTGGATTGCAAAGATTTTTAGAGGCTAAAAGACTGCTAGTGCAAGCTGATTTCTCCTAAAAATTAGAATATTTGCTTACGGTGTCTCTTATCTGTTTATATTCCTCAGGATACATTTGGAGATTTGTTTCTTTTACATGATCACAAAGAGTTGTTTCGACTTATTTGATGTGCAGGGTACTGCCAAATTTTTGATGGTTATGGATCAGCAAATGGAGATCTGGATCCAAAAACCAAGGACTTGTTCCTTCCATTTCGTTGTTTTTGTACGCGTAAAGATGTAAGTTTCAAGTTCCAAGATCATTATTTTATTATCATGCTTATAGGCGGACACAAAATGACCAGACCTTGAGGAAGTAGTTTGACCTTTGTGTTTTCTCCCTATTTCTAGTCGTGAAGGTATGCATATGGGTGTTCGCCCTCTAAGGCTAAGTCCAACCCTACGGGCCTTGTGAGGGGTCAAACTTGAACCCCAAATGCTATGTAGCACGGACACGCACGAGATTTCTAGAAAAAGGACACAGACACGACAGGGGACACGGAAAAATTAAATAAAATAAATAAATAATAGTATCTTATTCCAATGGAAAATATAATTATCTGTACAAGTATGAAGCTTCAGCATATTTAAACAAGATCACATATACATCATATTGCACTTTTAAACCAAATTTTTTGAACAAATACACCTTGACCCCCAAAAAGATTAAAAAATATTATATATTTAACCCCTGCCATGTCCCCTCCCATGTCCCTCCCATGTCCCCGCCGTGTCCTTCCTGCATCCCCCTACAAAAATAAATTAAATTTATTGCCTTATTGGACACGCCGCCATACGATTTTGGCCATGTCCCCCGCGTGTCCCTGTGTCCGACATGGGGACACTCCGACCTCTAGGAGTGTCGGTGCTACATAGCCCACATGTGAAGTAGATGAAGAGAACACATTTCACCACTGGAGATTATGACTGTTTTTATTTTACCGCATAGATGGCTGAATATGAATCGCCAATCTCTATTCACATAAACTTACTGAGACATGGAACCAATCACAAGCATCCAACTAAGCGGGGAAATAAAAAGGTGAAAAAAATCGGTGACAGAAACCATTTCTATTAACTACTAAACCAACATCAGTTACTGAACTTCCAATTGGTCTGGGTGCATAAAAGGTGATGCAAAGGGAAGCAGAACATTAGCATTTGATTCCTTCCTCCTCAACCCTTTGTGTTTGGAAGTTGTGGAAGAGAAGAGAAAGAGAAGAGAAAATAAAAAAGGAGAAAAGGGAAAGAAATGGGGAAGAAACTTGTTATTTTTTTTTGTTTGGTTTGTGAAAGATTAGAGAAAAATTTGCATTCATGGGAGAGAGAAGGAGAGAAAAAAAGTAGTTAATTTTCTCTTCTTTTTCCTTTCTCTTTCTTTTCCTTTCTCTTTCTATTTGGAAACCAAACAAATGAGAGGAAAATTTTTAAATTTTCTCTTATTTTTCCTCACTATACATCTTTTGTGTTTTTTGGCCTTGCTATTTTTGCATCAGATCCAATGCCTCGACATCGTTCTAGAAGGTACAAATGTTACCGAAGCATTAGTCGAGTTTGTCAGTCAATCAGCTATAGAGATTTTGGTCCTTGGTGCACACCCCAAAGGTGGATTTCTAAGGTACGAACCTCCCTTGGTACTTTTGCGAGATTTCTACCTTCGACATGTTTCCTAACTTGTTCATATTGTTCCTTCTTTGGTAACTTCGTCGCTCGTCAATTCTCCTTCTGTTCCATTTTTCTGAAGCTAATCGCAACATATGAAATTTGAGAACCTCATTTTAGTTGCCGTATGAGTGTCTCGCACATATCAGAAACATGCTTTGGATGTGCCATACGCCTTCTTTACTTGGGTTAGACACGTTACTTACCAGCTTTGAATCGAGTGTTGAGTCCACATATATGTAGGGACATGCTATCGTTTAGCTACAATGCTTGGTATATGCCTATACTATCCCAATTGAGTTTTAAAATGATTTTGTAGCAGTTTGTTGATGAGTTTTATGAGTTTTACATTGCTCTCCTTCGCTGCAGCACGATGTTAGTGACTTGCTCTAGTGTGTTCAATGATGTATTGATGTGGCACAATGCATCTAAAAGGGTTATAAATGTTGAACTAGTATTAGTTTTCTCTATTACTTTTAGTGTTTTGTTACTGTTGCATTCACATAAACAGGAAATAAAATAGTATTAGTAATTGTAAATTGTATTTTGGCGTCCATACAGTTATCCGATTTTGTGAAGTTGCATTTCTCACTGTCACTGTCCATAATTATGTCATATTCGTTCTCTATTAATGGTTCTTTGTGAGCAACTTTGCAGACTCGTAATAATTATAACCTACAAATGGCTTCTAAGGTGAAGTTGGAAAACTCTAATTTTCACAATTTATGATAACCAAGAAAGATTTATTCCCCCCGCCCCTCGTTTCTTTTTCTTGGTTGCTAGCCACCATTACTCACATCTTTTTTTGACTTCCTTCTCACATTCTCACTTATTGGTTCCTCTTTTACACCCTTTACATGGGTTGCCCCCAAACTCTTCTGAAGGTTTACTTTTTTGAGCCTTTTTCACGCGGGGATGTCTTTTTCTTGTTTGTTTGTGCTTATCTTATTGAATTCAAGGACTGACAGGATTAATACACAGTAGAGAAGGGTTTTAGATTCTGTTTATAATGATAGTGTAGAGTTCTAAAAGACTTGGACTTGCCTAGGCTCTCACAACAATTGGCTATTACCATATTTTTTTTTTTATTTTGAGGGCGAAGTTATTGTATGAAATATACAAGAACCAAGCAGTTGTGAGTGTTGGAGCCAAAACGTAACAACTTTTAATGATCTAAAACCACCCGGTGATCACTTTAAAACTTGTGGAAATATCAGTATGTGGAAGCTGTCAAGGTTCAGATTCTATGAACCCAATTTATAATGACCATGCTCATATCATAACCATCGGTCAAGAATTCAAACATATGCATCTTTTCTAGTTCCAACACAATCTAAATTTATGCCAAGCCCAAACAAAAGAGACATTTCAAGGATCCACACAATTGGGATATGGAAAACAAGTGGCCGGCTTCCGCCCTTGCTTTGCAATCAGATGACTTGATTGGCTGGAATAGCGATCTCAAGCAAGGCGACAAAAGCCTGGTAACTTGGATGTAGGCATATCAAAAGACCTTTCTTGGAATTTTTCTTTCTACAATGATGCTTTGCAGAGTTTGGATATTTAATGATAAATCTTTATAAACTATCTACGATCCTATAAAATTACGGATTCCCAATCCTAAGTTCATGATTGATCACTTTGAGCAGGAGAATGAAATCAATAGATATTCCATGCAATGTGACGAAAGCAGTGCCGGATTTTTGTAACGTATATGTCATTTCATCAAAAGGAAAAATTTCATCCACAAGATCAGCATCTCGTCCAGCACCAGCTGTCTCCCCACTGCGTAACCAAATTCAGTACCAAGCCCGAATCAAAACAGACCGTTCTGAAACAACACTAACCCCATGTATGAGTACAAGAGGTTAGCTATTCTTTTCCTGCTTAAATGATCGATTTCTCTGACTTTTAAACTATTTGACAGTAGTCATTGTTCAATATTATTTTGAATCTTATGTCAGGAACACCCAAGGTGTCATCTGAGTCACAACCACATAACATTCACAATGACCCAGACTTCATCAAGTAAGTCAAACTAATTTCGAAAATTTGAAGCAAAAAATTGGCAAGTTTCCTTGAGATCCATATTTAGTCCTTTTATGTATCCATGGAGCACATTGAAGTTTTGTTCTGGATCTCTATAATTGTACTCTATATGAATTACTATACCGAGTGCCCCGTTTAACTCTCGATTGCTTATGTGCTTATCGCCTGTTGCTTAATACAAGAAAGAAGCAATAAGAACTCTGGTAGTCCCAAAGAAGGTTATTTACTTATTGCTTAAAAATAAGCAATAAACAAATAAGCAAGTGAACCAAACGGTCGCTGAAATATGAACATATTGGAGATAGATTATGAAGTGGGCTTGAAAGGACTGATTTGAGAGTTATTGTCATAAACAGGTCACCATTCAGTCATAGGAACGGCCCAAATGGAAGACCTTATGGGGAACTCCCGTCACTGGAAACCGACATATCCTTTGTTAGCTCCGGCAGAACGAGTGTCGACCGCATGCTTCCTTCGTTCTATGACAGCCATGAAAGTTCAAGGTCATCAAGGCCGTCAAACAGCTCAGAAGTAGAGCACCATAGCTTTGAGTCACCACACCTTGGAAGAAAATCAACCGGCGCAAGCACACCACCTGAATTCTCGATTGTCTCCAATGATAGTGGTAAATCGTCGCCCTCGCACTCGCACTCGCACTCGCACGCATCGGTAAGAACACTTCATGATTTTAGACCTTCTTTGTTCAACCGTACTAATATCAAAGAGATATATAATACCGCAGGATAAATGACCAGTGATGAGGGGATTAAATAACAATGACACATCCCCAATATTCCATATGCCCCGTTTATTTGACCGCACTAATAACAAAGACGTATATAATCCAATGACGTAAATTATCCCATCAGACTCACAAGGAGCTGATTAAAATTACCACATTCCCCATGATATTTGTATATTCCATGTTTTGTGGATATAATATCCATATATTTACCAGCTTGCCAAAATTCCAACCAGACGCAAAACACTTTATCCCCTTGGATTCAGAGTTGAAATCTGATTTTTTTTTTTCTCAGAAAAACAGACGTGGCTTGATAATTCATTCATATAGTCATATCTGTTAAAGCATCCACTATCACACGCACCGAAATCTTGCTCGCTTCTGATTCCTGAAAAATTGATCATACCCCTAAATCGGGCTCATTTCCGAGTCCTGATATAAGCACTATGCTGTATCTTCTCCATTAGAGGGTCATAATGGTTCCATTATGGAGAAGGGGAACACACTAGGAAGAACCAGCTCTTACTTACCCAGCTTCCTTCAGCATACTGTCATGTATGTCATAATCAAATGATCATGAAGATGTGTTCGCGATATAGCCCTTTTTCCTACCCACAGAAGAAATTTACAACATTGAAGTGTAGGTTTAATATTAGCTTGACTAGCAGAATTTCAAGCAAACTCATGATGAAACAAGTCAGGACAAGGGAAAGCGCTTGACTAGCAGAATTTCAAGCAAACTCATGATGAAACAAGTCAGGACAAGGGAAAGAGTCAGTGTACATTATAGCCCTCAAATAAAAGTATGAACAAGTCCCTACGATGACTTGACATATAAAAAAAGATAACATGTACTTCAAGAGACATTTGGAATGAGTGGACTTAAATTTGATGAATGTATATGGCAATTTTCATGACTGAATAAAGGTACCAACTTATTGATACACGGTCTTGGGTAGAACTCAACCCCAAAAGCTAGCTCATGAAGTGAGGGTGCCCTCACGCTTATATATTTCATATTGCTTTAGTACCCAGGCACTGTGGGACTTCGCTTCACACTCTCCCTCACGCGCAGTGTGTCACATGGCAACACCTGCCGCGTGCAGGCCAGAGACCTGCACCATACACATCTCTAGTACCCAACTCTGATACCATGATACATGATATTGGGTAGAACTCAACCCCATAAGCTAGTTCATGAAGTGAGGGTGCTCTCACGCTTATACATTTCATACTGCTTTGGTACCAAGGCCATGTGGGACTTCGCTTCACACTTATAAGCAAACATTTATGCAAAATGCAGGTAGTCATTTTTAGACAAGAAAGCATTTGACAAACCATCCTTCGAACAATCACACGAGTGAGAAATACTAAAGCAAAGTCAATATACCAGAATATTAAGCTCCCAAATCTTAGGAGAGAAACTGAGAAATGAAGTGTCGGTTGGAAATAAATGTGCATGCACATGTGCTTGCATGCATGCTATAACGAAACTAGGATGGCAAGCGTGATCAGAATTCTCTCTCTCGGGGAGACATTTAAACCTAAGATCTACCTAATCTAACATCATGCATCTCTTTACCACATGAGCCAAGGCCCAAGTGCAGTGTTCCAGAAGGCCAGTAGAAGTACACCATGTAAAAATCCATGACCAAGCTTCTGCTTTTGCATGCTTTTGATGTATGTACATATGGATTGGCCTGAAAGCTGCAGTCCACATGCAGCCCTACTTTTTCCCACATGCTTCTCTAAATTTGGTGTATGAATATGCTGTAGCCTAGTCCCTAGACACAAAGGTACATTGACACAAAGGTATATGCTCAAACAACTGTCATGCTTATGAATTAAACTTGCAGGATGATGTTGAAGCTGAAATGGATCGGCTAAAGCTGCAACTCGCACAAATGATGGAGATGTATAGTACAGCCTGCAAAGAAGCAATTTGTGAAAAAGAGAAGGTACACAAAACCGCATCTATTTTTCTACTTCACAATTCAACGAAATGTAAAAACTGATCTGTCCTATATAGGCAAAGGAGCTCCAGCGCTGGAAAGCAGAAGAACAACAGAAGTCAGAAGAAACAAGACTAGCTGAGGAATCTATAATGGCGATTATCAAAAGGGAAAAAGAAAAATCAAAGGCAGCCATTGAACATGCTGAAGCAGCTCAGAGAATTGCAGAAATGGAAGCACAAAAGAGGATTAATGCAGAAATGAGAGCACTCAAAGAGGCAGAAGAGAAGAATAAGGTCTTACAGAAACTGTCACATTCAAGTGCCAGATACAGAAAGTACACAATTGAGGAGATTGAAGCTGCAACACATTTCTTTTCACAATCTCGCAAAATTGGAGAAGGTGGCTATGGGCCAGTGTATAAGTGTTTCCTTGACCACACACAAGTAGCAGTTAAGGTTCTTCGCCCAGATGCAGCTCAAGGAAGATCACAATTTCAGAAAGAGGTATGTTGCATGTTGATGATAAAGTTAACCCTCTTTCTAATAGGTTAAGCTTTTAGATAAGTTGGTGTTTAACAATCTAATATGGTATCAGAGTAGGCAATAGATCCTGTGTTCAAACCTCACCACCTATCTATTGATTAAAATTTGCACGTGTTTAACCCACCTATGGAGGAGGGCCTGGCTACATGTACGGGGGCGTGTTGAGGATATAAATAACAAAGTTGTCCCTTTTTCTAATAGCTTAAGCTTTTAGATGAGTTGATAGTTAACAATCTAATATTGCCTAGTTACATTTACATGTTGCTACAAGATTTTAAGGATTCAGTTGAGAAGGTACAACACGAAAAGTTGTGCTCTTTTCAAGTTAAAAAAATAAAGTCTTTCTGCATAATTGATAGATTTTCTCACGCCAATTTGAAGATCACAATTTTGTTCTATTTGGAGCTAAAAAATCGAAGAGTTATGCATGGGTGCACTATTTTTTTTATCCCAAAAATAACATGACCTTTCATAATGGACTAGAAGAATCAGGGAACAAAGGGAAACTGATTGACTTCATATTTTCACTTTTATTGGATGTTTTAAACATTTTAAATATACATCTCTCTCTCTCTCTCTCTCTCTCTCTCTCTCTCTCTCCATACATGCATGCATGTATATAATCCTTGCAACAATAATGCGTAGCGGAATCCGAACTTCCTATGGTAGCAGTACTGTCACGTACCAATTAAAAAACCGGTCGTAGGTTCAGTATTCAGAGTCTCAGACCCTTGCTCTGGACTTGAAAATTCAGCTTTCGTTCATACTTGTCTTGAAGTTTGCGTAGACTAGCATGGAATCTTTCAACTTCGAGTTCCCCTCCAAGGAATAAAATTTCGTTTCGTTTAATAAAATTTCGTTTCGTTTCATTTAGTTTCCAACTTCTGACTGTAATTGTTCCCACTTTGCATACAATCATGTATTATAGTTTTCTAATTTATTAACTACATGCTGACAATGATCACAGGTCGAAGTACTGAGCTGTATACGACACCCTAACATGGTTCTCCTTCTGGGAGCCTGTCCAGAGTACGGGTGCCTAGTGTACGAGTACATGTCGAAAGGAAGCCTAGAAGACTGCCTCTTCGGGCGAGGACATGATACCCCTCTCTCTTGGCAACACAGGTTCCGAATCGCCACCGAAATCGCAACCGGCCTACTTTTCCTTCACCAGTCCAAACCAGAACCCATAGTTCACCGCGACCTAAAACCCGGCAACATCTTACTCGACCGCAACTATGTGAGCAAGATTAGCGATGTCGGATTGGCCAGGCTCGTCCCCCCGTCTGTGGCGGACACTGTTACTCAGTATCGAATGACGTCGACAGCCGGAACTTTCTGCTATATAGATCCCGAGTACCAACAAACTGGGATGCTTGGGGTGAAATCCGACGTGTACTCTCTTGGAATCATATTTCTACAGATATTGACAGGCAAGCCGCCAATGGGGTTGACTCACCATGTGGAAAGGGCTATTGAGAAAGGGACTTTTAGTCAGATTCTTGATCCGGCAGTGCCGGATTGGCCTGTGGAGGAGGCCTTGTGTTTGGCGAAGCTGGCGCTTGAGTGTGCGGAGCTGCGACGAAAAGATAGACCGGATCTCGGCAAGGTTGTGTTGCCAGAACTTGAGAGATTGGCAGCCATTGCGGAGGAGAGTATGTTCGATTTGACAAGTGATGGCAGGAGCGGTGTATGGTCACCCAGCCAGAGCCACTATTCCTTGTGCCAGGTAACTGGACTCTGAACTGATTCTCTAGTTTCTTGCATTTTCCTCGGAACTTCCTGTACTATTAACGAGGCCTGACTAATACTCAACATGACATTTTTTCAGGAGGAGTTGAGTTGCCCAACAAATGGATATGATAGCTCCAGGAGCCGCTCGAGCATGGATGCCTAACAAGACGCTATTTTGAGGAATGCTATGGACACAGATAGAGGTGCGGAAACTAGGATACAGATGTGTCATGGACCATCCGATACCCTTGGATCTTAGACGGTAGATGGACAGCTCCCGACACATCAGCGTCCGTAGCATTTTTGTATAGATGGAGAACAGTTTTGTGGTAAGGAAAGTAAGTAACAAGTATTAGGCAAGGTAATAATGAAGGCATCAGAAAACCTTCACTAGTTCATGTTATTTCAGAAAATACACCTCTGATAATTTTTGTGCAAGTTTCTTCCATCCTGAAATGTACAGATGACTAAGACAAGGTCAAAAGGATTCCAATGGGTTACATCCTCAACTGTATATAGTGTAGATGTAACCCCACAAAATTAAACTTTAATGTAAGGAGAAATTATGTGATTATTATTGTGGTCTTTGTGATGGTTGGAATGTGGGATTTATCTTTGTGACTGACTTGAATTTATTGTGTGGAACCATTACATACTCCGTGGCATCTCTTTGATTCAAGAAAATTTTTGGGTAAAAATTGGATACCCCGCACACATGGTGCCCGAGCGGGTATCTCGGCCGTTAAAGTGTTTTGGACAGCCCAAATTTCTTCCTCCCTAATCCCTCTCTCCTCTTTCGCTTGGACGGCTGAGATGCCAGATGGGTACCCGCCTGGCACCCAAGTTTTTCTCGATTGATTCTCATTTAAGTGCTGCCGTCGGAGGTTTAGACAAACATCAGTGCTCGTATCAGGTTTGATGGGGTGGAGTTGGGTATCAAGTTTGTGTTCAAAACCGCATATTTCGGAGTTGCTGCTGGCCCTCCAATCCCAAAATTGACCTTGACAAAATATCATTGTTTGATTGTCATGGAATTATATATATGGGGAAGATGAATTATAAAAATTGAAAAAAAAGAAGTGATAAATGTAGGGGTTGGCACTCGGGCATGTTCACATGCAGGGCAAGAATCAGGGTGAATTGTAGTTAGTGAGGTTTGAACTCTTGAGCTACTACCCCATTTGCGTGTAACTATAACTATTCATTTTGCAATGAGGAATTAGATGAGAGAATAATTTGGATTTGAAAGGTAAGAGGGAAAAGATTTTGAGAGATTTATGTGGAACAAAATACACCCTAAAATCTCCATTTAATTAATTTTAGTTTGAAACCCAGGAAAGGAAATATATGTAATTACAAAGTCTACAGGAATTTCTGCGTTTATAAATATAAAGAGAGTAATTTCCATAACTTATAATTTAAGGATTAAATCTTAAGTCAAGATTAGGGACAGAACGAATACTACAGTTAGGCCTATGATTTAATTTACCCGTATTTTATGGATATTCCAATTCCTCTATTTCCAGAGCAAAGCCCGAAAAATTCAAAAGGCTAAATTACACGGACACCTCCTAAACTATAGCCCTGTATCCCTAATACCCCTTAAACTTCAAAAGTGGACAAAGACACCCATAACTACTCAAGTTAGACACCTACACCCCTTAGATATTCTCTTATTTCGGTAGGGTGTTGATTCTTTCGGTACAAAAATATCCTTTAATTCCCTCTTTACAAGGTATATCTGTCTCCCTCTCTTCTTAACCGACAAAAACCCTTCCCAGTTAGAGAGGGTTTAAGTGGGTTAAAAAGAAAATGGGAGAGATATTTTGTAGGTAGGGGAATTAAACAGTATTTTAATACCCAAAAAATAAATAAATAACTACTGAGAAATAAGAGGTTATATAACATTTCCTTGAGAGGGTTTAAGTGGGTTAAAAAGAAAATGGGAGAGATATTTTGTAGGTAGGGGAATTAAACAGTATTTTAATACCCAAAAAATAAATAAATAACTACTGAGAAATAAGAGGTTATATAACATTTCCTTGACGGAAGGGGTGTAGTTTCCTAACTTGAGTAGCAAGAGGTGTCTTTGTCCACTTTTGAAGTATATGGGATGTTAGTGATATATGGCAATAGTTCAGGGGGTATCCATGTAATTTAGCCAATTCAAAAAACCACTCAAAATAAAATATAAAAAAAACCTAAAACCACATAACGAAAACAAGGTCCTCTAGTGCCCAATCTAAGCTTTCTAAAAGTATTTTCAATGGTCCAAATTTCAAATATTATCATACTATTTTACATGTAAGATAATCTGAATCGTTAATTGCTGAACGGATGGCTCATATTGGACACTACAGGGACCCTAGTTACCCAAATAACTAATTCACAACCCTCATTCCAGATGTGTTTTCTGTTATTCGAATGCTTGACTACAGTAAACACGGGTTTAAAGTGACAGTAACTGCAGATTTGGTAAACAAATTGCTCGCGAAATTGTGTGCATTTTTAATCAGAACATTTCAGAGACGATGGCGCCAGGAGGAAACAATTGCAGCAACAAAGGTGAGGCAGAACGCATTCGCCGTGAAAGGTTATGGAGCAATCCTGATAGGGTCACGAGGGAACAGTGTAGTTTTGCGGATGTTGTTGAGGCCACAAAAGAGCATTACCACACGCTCCAATCCAACCCCGAAACCACCATGTGGAGGTGCACCATACCTGCAGCATCACGGCAGTGTTATGCAGTGAACCAAATTTTGCTAGTTTTTATCATCAGCTTGGTCATAATTCTTGCGGACAGCTCACATTACAGTAGTCGAGTAAAGGCCGTAAATCGGGGCGGTTAAGATGGTCAATCATTGTTTTCTGGTGAAGAGTATCTCCTCAAAGACAACTTATTCAATATGAGTGCATAGTACTTGAAAATACTAACATACAGGATATGGAATCTATCTATTTGATAACAAAAATTTGTACGCAGGTATATTTACCCGAATGCTACCCCGAAAATGATTTGACTAGTGCATAATAAAATAGCTTACAACTTGAGAAGTACAGATATCAGAAATAGCAACAGTATAATAAAAACTTGTCATCTGGGACGCGTTTAGATTAAAACGAGCCTCAGGCAGTTATATCTTAGGACCTATGTTAAGGAAAGGAAATTTCCATGTATGATTGAATGAGCATTATAGTGCTCAGATGCCATCAATAAAAGAACAACGATCACAGTGACAACTCATTAATATCGTCACCATGAGACTGATGAGAACGACGATGAGAATGGCGATGAGAAAGGGGTCATGGTACTAACACTTAACAAGATTGAAACTGACCAGGAAAAATTTGTAAGAACCATTGCAAAAAGTTAAAGAAACTACATTTCATATAAGCTCAATTTCTAAAAATGTATATCATATCAACGTTCTGTCCCAAAAGCAAGACTAGGGTCTCAAAAACTATCATAGGTGTATATGAATTGTATTCAGTGGCATGCAACAAAAATAATACGATGGTTTGCATTGTTACCGGCTTATGACTGGATTTTCTTAATGCAAGGAATGAAACCAAACTGAATTTCAGAAGTTCAACATTGACAAAAGTTCCAAAATAGGAAAAGCAAACTTCCAATGAACAGGTAATCTGACCAAAGAATTCAAAGATGTAAAAAAACATCTGGAAACAATGTTCTTTGATTCAATAAAAACACAGAGCCACACACAGAGAGAATATTAACAAGACAGGCAGATGCAGGTGGTCGACTTTTTGCAAGAACAAGAGCAATTAAAGACGACAAAAGTGAAGAGCAAGCTGGTCAAATAAGAAAATACCGGAAGGAATCAACATAGGTAGATATCATTTTGACATCTATCCCGCAGGCTATTGCACGTGTTGTCAATAAGTCAGGTTCGTGTATCCGCTGAGCTCCTGAAATTATCTCCTCCCCTAAACTCAAAGTAAAGGACAAATGAAGTTGTTAGAATGCTGAGAGAGGAAAAAGATAATCTGAATTATGAAAAGATGAAATGTTGCGCGACTGAGGATTGGTATATCGGCAACACTAATAACCTTGAGCAAAACCTAATAAGAACAAAAAGACTGTACTACACTAGAAGCTGTAGTTTTAAACCAAATACAAGAACTACTTTTGCATATACTACCAGTGATCATTTAGATATAAAAATAAAAAAGTACCAGAACTACTATACTTGCACACCCTCAAACTCATGATGCAAGCACAGAGGGCATCGTTAGCTTGATAAGGATAAAACAAGGACAAACAGACGAGTATAAGTCTTGATAAAGAAGTCAGGCAACTGCAGCAATGCTGAAACAAACAGCAGGGCAATAGTGCTAGACTTTAGATGTTGGGTGAACAAAGAGTAAATTACGTGCAATTTGGATGACGCACTTATTCTCACATAAAGAGGTGGAAGACTAAAGAGAAACACTTGCATGTGACAAAAGATAGCAGAAAAAACCTCTCATTGTCATACCGTGCTACTTAAGCGTTCTTGTTTTCCCTAATGCAACAATCTACTTTCTAGTTTAGTAATATCAAGAAAAGAGAACATAACAGTCAGTGGAACATAAGGTGCAAGATATTAACAGGGAATAAAGTAAAACCAAAACATACATTAACAAAACATTATAATTCTATTGAAACATGCTACAATTGAATGCTTACCTCGCATGAATACGTCAAATGAGTTACTGTAAGTTTGATCATCACTGCAAGGCATGTTATAGAATGGTCGAACGGCCAAAGGATAGCGGTGAAGTATATAGAACTCAGTACCATACCTACATTCAGAAGAAGTCCAGTTCATTGATTACTGGTTTATGGGATACCAATCTCGGATAGAGCCATAGAGGTACTAGAAAGGATAAGAACGGGAAAGTAAGTAAAACAATTCAAATATAGGTAAGTAAACATAACTCACTTCTCCAAAACAAGTTTCCCCAGTTTTTTCTCAGATTCTGTGTTCAGGTCCCCTAGAGGATCAATTTCAATTCCATCCTCCTGTGGAAACATATAAGAAAGATTACAACCCCAAAATGCAGGATGCAGCAAGGATGAATTCATCTAACGAGTCTAATGAGCGTCAGATAAATTTCATATCTAAGAAAGTCACAGAGATATATCTTGATTAAGAAATTTCTTTTAGCTTGATGTTGAATTTTTTGTGACTAGAATTATTAGAGTATCTTCACCAGTCACAATACTTCAAGATTGGTAGGTAGAGACCAAGAATTAAAAGCAATTACTTCAGCGTATTTCCACTCCAGATCTAGTGTGAGCCTGGATACCTTATTATCTAGGTCTCTCAAAAGTTACTGTGCACAACATAAGAACTTAATTTGTACATTATATTCAAAGAGAAAAGTAACCTTTCCCAAAATGATGTTACAGAACATTTGGAAGATGAAATAGAGCATAACATTGGTTTCCAAATTCAGGGCCATTTTTCTTATCAGAGATATCGTCAGTAAGAGACAATAAAGCATGGATGTGGACCATGCTTAAGTTCATGCAAAACAACTTTAAGCCTCTGTAAAAACTGATTTTGTCAATGAAAGAGTAAACAGATTCAAGCAAGATTACTGTTTTCCGTGCAAATTTTCATGTATCCATTCTCATCTCAACATGAAGCAAGTCCTTTTAATTGTGAACCTGGAAATTCAGGTAGAATCCTAGAGTCCAAGACAACCCCAACCATCATAACATTTTAGAAATTTAAAATCATTTTGCCATGCCACAACGGCTATCAATTGATCCACTAATGAGAACAGAGCCAAGGACTCTGCATGTTATTCGGTTAATTTTTTTGTTTTTTATTTTATCAATGAGGAACAAAAGAAGTTACGTCAACAAGAAAGGAAGAATAACAGGTTAAGGATGACAATAAGTCCACCTATAAACAAGAACGGAAAAAGAACACCATTACAAATCCCATACTCAGCGGCGACCCGAGAATTTATGATGAGTGGTGTAGCATCACTTATCTTTTTTTTTTTGGTAATGAAGAGTGACCCGATGAACTGGACTAATCTCTTCAATCCCTCCTACAACCCCTTTTTCTAGTGTTGCGTGAGGTGGGGTGGCCCCAACGACAAATTGTTGCCGATGGGAATCGACAATACGACTTTGGAATGGTAAGCCCCACCGAGACAAATCGATTAACCACTGCAACAACCCCTTGGGGTTATAGCATCACTTACCTTACAAATCTCAAAAGGACAACCTAATTTGCGTATCTAGAATCACAAATAACAAGGTAGTTTAACGAACATAGGATGTGTTCAAAAGAATAATAGAAAAGAAACACATAATTTTTATCATATTGAAATCGATTCCCCTAACTTGTTTACGGCAAAACTCAACATATAGTAAATGATCCACCAGTAGAAAATTTTCAAAGTTCTATCAAAATTCTATTTGAGTTCTAACTATTTCACCTTTTAAAAGAATTCTCACCTACTAATAAAGAAATAAAGAGTGAAGATAAAAGAGAGGTGTTTTTTTAGATGGGACCATGGGAGTAGCCGATGAGGTGTGGGTTTGAGGAGAACAATAGACTAGGTAGATGGGTTCAGAAAGGAGATAGAGTCAAAAAAAGGGGGAGAGATTATAGGGTAGGTGTGCTATCTCTCTACGTTATCTAGTGGTGTCATCACACTAGATGTTTCCAGGAGTGGAAAATTAGACTCTGTAAAATTAAATTCGGCTTTGCATCTAAGTGGGTTCACTTGACACCAGTCATTGTACACATTGGCGTCGCCCCTGCACATTTCCAATCCGTTAGTCAAAAACAGAATCATCCCGTAAAAGTGTGAGACACAGCTGCTCAAAAAGAAGAGAAGTAGCAAAACCAAATCCCAAAACTCAAGCATTTCTCTCAAGCCAAGTCACCAAAGAACCGCACTACTAGCACAATTCACTAGAACATGGCTCTCCAACTGTTGGGTTAGAGTATTGTACCAAAACTTGGACATCTGATAAACTTAGAGGAGGGTACCAAAATATGGGCGTCACACTTCCCCCTAACTTTCGTCCCTAGCCCAGCATTTCCGAGCGAATGTGCAACTTCTCTGGAGGTGTATTTGTCTATCTGACATGGGATTTCATGAACTTTCTAATACAGATAATAGGTAGAACAATTTTCACTAGAGAAATGGAAACCATTTCCTGCTGAAAAGAAGAAAATGACTTGCAACCTGTCGCACTGGATAGAAGGAAGAGAACTTTTACCTTTAACAATTCGACTCCCTCTTGAAATGTAAGCCGTAAGGTCTCTCTCAAGTACTGTGTAGCCAATCAGTCTTAATAGTCAGCATCAAATAGGAGTATAACTATGAAGCATAGATATACAAAATATGGAAACGATACAGATACAGATATGGTGTTACAAGAAACTCTTCAAAATAAGATACGGCTCAAAGAAATAACCCTAAAAAACCTATATTACTAATATTTTAGCATTGTACAACATATAATTGCAAGAACACAAGAAGAGAGCTTTTTTGTTCTTCGTATCCAAAATTGTCGTGTATGTTAATTGTTGAAATCCAATTATCATCGCAATCTATGTAGCAGGGACACGGATACGGATACGGACACGGACACGGATATGGCAATTTTGAAAAAGGGACACGGACACGGCGGGGGACACAGCAATATATATATTAATTTATATATAAATATTATTAAAAAAAATTTAAAAAAAACTTAAAAATTTAAAGATTGACAATCACAGTTTGACCCCCAAAATTTAAAAAATTACAATTTGACCCCTGAAAATTTAAAAATTACAGATTCACCCCAGATATTTTTTAAAAAATATAATTTTCCCCCTGCCGTGTCCCCCACGTGTCCCCGCCGTGTCCCCGTGAAAAAATTCAAAAAAATTGGGGGACACGCCACGTGCGTATTTAGGCGTGTCCCCGTGTCCCATACGGCAATACGGTGCCTCCTAGGAGTGTCAGTGCTTCATAGATCGTAATGTATCTTCCAACAAATGTGAGAACACATGTATGACATAATTTTAGTAGTGTCGGTGCTTCATAGATCGTAATGTATCTTCCAACAAATGTGAGAACACATGTATGACATAATTTTAGTATTCAAATTCAAAAGCAGTTAAAAAAGGTGATACTATTTTCCTATCAGTATATCTTCCTCTCTAAAAAGTAAGTAAAGTATAAGAAATTAATAATTTTCTTTACTCTTTACTATTCTACTCCAACGCTATTTATGAAGTTCGACAATTTTAATTTCATAATTCGGATATTTGCCCAATAGTATCAAAAAAGGATCCGATATTTCAAAACAGGAAATGTGTGTGTGTGTGTTGTGAATACTTCTGCGATATGCATCCGCAAGTATCGGATTACCAGTACGATATGGATATGACTCCTATATAGAAGTATTTGTGCTTCATCAGAGTATTCCTACATATTTCACTTGATAGGAATATACCGAACTTTTTTACATCAACTTTCAAGCATGCAGGTACATATTAACATCAATACCCACAACACATTGATAAATAGTGCACACACAATAAGAAAATATGATATTATGACCTTCAAATGTTGAAACGGATATTGTTTTCCAATGGCTTCAAGGTCCTTCTGGCATCTTTTATTCAAACTGTCAAACAGTGCAACAAACAAGCGGTCCACTATATCCATCACCTGCATGTAAAAGCTAGGCACCTTAATATCACACACCTTATAACATTTACTCATTGACGATCCTTACACTCAGAAGCCAACAATACAATTACCTCAGAATAGTGCTCCTTGATCTCCATCTCAACGTCAAGACCTGTAAACTCACACAAGTGTTTGTGGGTAAAGGAGTCCTCTGCTCTGAAAACTGGACCTACCTCAAAAACACGGCCAAAATCACCACAAATAGCCATTTGCTTGTGAAGCTGAGGTGACTGAGCTAAACATGCAGGTTGCCCTTTGTATTCCAGCCTGAAAACAGCTGAACCACCCTCACTAGAGCCTGCTATCAACTTTGGGGTATGAATCCCCACAAAGCCTTCAGATAGCAAAAATTGCCTGAATATCTGAAGAACAGTTTAACAGAATTACAAACCAAGCTAGTAATCAAACCATGTGCTCAGTCCAAGTGTAGAACAACAATGAAAGGGCGAATGCAAATTGGTATGTACTACTGCACAAAACACGTGTCACATACAGAGAGAGGGTAAGAAGAACACAACAATACAGATAAAAAGTTAGGCAAAACTGCAGCTTCAAGTTTATAGCAGCCGCAATAAGAACACTGACCAATAACAAGGGAGAAGGCAATAATGATGTCAAGAAATAACCTTGTTTTGGACGAAGTCAAACAAAAACAGTGCATACACAAACATTGCCTACGAATAAACAGCTAATCTAAGAAACCCATGAATGGTCTCACTAATGCCTATGTTAACCTTGAAGACAAAGAATTCGACGGGAAGATCCACATCTATTTTTTAATTGTCAATAAGCCTTTATGTTCTCACAAGTCTTCCTTTTCTTCTCCCTTTGAATACAGTACTCCCTCCGTCCCATAAAGTTTGTCCGGCAAGAAGTCCAAGGACTCTTTGTCAAAAAAAAGTTAATTTTTTTCCAAAAATTATAGAACAACCATTGATCAATTAATTTGTGCAAAAAAAATTATTTTTTCTTGTCAAAAGTCCTTTTTTTTTAGTCCTTGGACTTTGTGCCAGACTAACTTTATGGGATGGAGGGAGTATACAACAGTTGAAAGCAACTAGAAATTTACAAGGTAAAGAAGGTGAAAATGGGGTTAAGTGCAGGGTGTGGTGGCTGCTGTAGTGATCATTCTTGGTGATGCCGAACAGAGTAAAGAGGTGGTCTTGCTGTACTGATATGACCTAATCTGTATTGTTTTCGGGTTTTCATATTTCCCTTGCCTTTTGTTGTATGTTCAAGAATGTCTTCTTAATATTGCCCAAATGGGAGACAAAAAAATTACAGTAGCAGTTGCTATAAGGCATTACAGTAGCAGTTGCTATAAGGTTTCAAAACAAGCAGGGATGGTAACTTAAGTAGATAGAGACGCAACCAGTTGAAATTTGTTGTCTAGCATTGCAAAGGTCACAGCCAGCTACCCTTGGCCTATTCAAATTGGAACCGGCCCTTCCTGTGGTTACATCTACAACCAATTTGGAAGATATGGAATTAAACACCTTAGAAGCGGTCTTCTTTCGTATTGATCCATTGAAGCAGCTAAAAAACCAATCTCTATTGACCAACCAGACATCATCCAACCAAGTCTATGTCCCTGAAATACGATTCGGGTGCAGACTCTCTGGCCAGCTATGGAAAGATCAAAGATCACTCCACAAAAAAAAAATTAAAAAAAAATAAATAAATAAAATAATAATAATAATAATAAATAAAAAACTTGAGCTCAATTTTTCCAAAGAAATTAGCCTCCACCGGTCCAAACACTGGACATATGGGGATAGAGGCAGAAGAAGAATACCGAAGACTTCATATAGTACTTCCAATATGGCTAGCCCCTCTTTTTCGGTACCACGAAAAGGAAATGACATTCCTCCAGTTGGTTCAATGAACAAATCCAATCCTCCCAAGAGAAGAGATGGAGAACTCTTCTGGCTGGTTCGATAATTTTTCTCTTCGTTCACTCACTTGAGGTGGCCAAGATTTATTAAACCCAATCAAACATTGCTTGAATGATATGTGATGACAATGATGTGCCCAGTTTTGATTCGCTAATGCTACATGCTATGAATGTTCTATAATGTTTGTCAAGTGTGTAGCATTCCCCGTAACTAAAAACTCGAGCACAAAGCTGAACGTTGAATTTTATACTTGGAAGTGTAGCCTCACATTTTTCTAGCAATATCTGTCTAAGAAAGCAAGTACAGAATGATAGGTCCAGATAATTGTCAGATATCTCAGGGGAGCCCCAATTACTTATGTACATGCATACCCTCATTGCACGGCAATAATTTGTTGCCTCTGAATACCATTGAGGAGTCTGGATCTTGTCCTATCCACAACCCGTAGAGGATTTTAGGAATTAAATGTCCAACGAAGCCTGGAGACAGAAGACACTAGGAATACAATATCTTCGCCCAACATTACTCTCTTACTTTTGGGTGTGAAACGGGAGATTAATGCATTGATTGCCAATGGTTTTTGTTCCATCCATACCAACTAATAAAGGATTATTCATACCACCCTACATGGGGTCTGTGTCCATTTCAAAGGGAAACTTTACTCGAAAACCTATCCAGCTAAATGAGCCCAGGGGGGTTATGTCTAATCACAACATAGCATCACCCAAACAAATATGATGATAGCACGACAAGGCTATCTATTGAAATCGCTGTTGTTGTCATAATACATGAGTGGATATTGTCCTCTAACCGACGGCTAATTTTAAGTGCGGGTTGAAAACCTCTATCAAATAGTTATTTATCTAATCATATAGCAAAATAAGTCTATTAGGGAATGTATTGTTACAAATAAAGAACCTTTCCGGTCCAATATATTTGAAATCTCGGATTGATCTTAAACCTTGACATAGAAGTAGCTTCCTAAAGATTCCAAGAAGGTGGCAGAAAGCTAAATGTAATAACCAAGGGTAACAATTAACTAATATCAACTAAAAATAGTTCATTATCCACAAAACAATGGGCTAGTTTGTTTATCACCGTCATTAGAAAGTAACACAATCTTTGAAGGCCTGCAATGCTAATTGATACCTTGTTAACAACAGCCTGCAATGCTAATTGATACTTTGTTAACAACAAATGTGTAGCAGATTTAAAGAGAGTGCAGTAACTACTAAGTTGTTGAAAACTGGTGTGAAGGTAAAGATGCTTTGGTATATCTCAGGCAGCCTCTTTGGACTGTACGGGAGTCCATAGTCTACAAATGTAACAAATCTCCATCTCCATCTCCGAAAACAGTCTCCAACAACTATTTATGCGTCTGATACATGTTGATTTGCCATCCTTATGAGAAGCACAAGAGAGTATTCAGTGTCGCCTATTAATATAATCACTGCATTCAACAATCTTCGACAAGAAGTTACGCATTTGATACACATTGTACTGGAAATTTTCCTTTGAAATTAGAGGAAAGAATGAAAATAGAGTACTTTGTTCATTTCCTTCACTCATCTAATTTTGTTTCTAAACCTGGGTTACAACTAAGATCGCCCCCACTATTTTACCAACTGATCCAACAGCCATTGGCAATAATTTCTTAATCTCTCCTTCAAAAGGACGACTTACTTCATTTACCCTTCTTTGCTAACAACAATCATTTTAAACTTTCCAAAGAACCATGCAATAGATTACAACAGAATGAGAAGAAGATGGAGTGATGTATGCAATGTGAAGAATATAAACCGCATTATGCAAGCTTACACTTTCAACTTGGCATTGAACGCGGAAAATTGCTTGATTACAAGGTGTGCGCAGGTCAAGAACCCTAAAATTTAGACGGGTATCTTGATTGACACGCACAAGCTGTTCTCCAGCCTACACCCATCAAAAAGCAAAATTGTCATACAGCTTAAAAGGCAGTAAGTACATGAGTACAGTTCATCACAATCACAAAGCATGTTATTGATCTCCACAATCGATAGGATTGCCTGTCTTATATACAGCCTTCATCCACTACAAGCACTCGATAAGTTATATGTGAAGGAATTTGTAAAACCGATATACCTGCAAAGCCTTGTCAATTTCAACTTCACTACGTGCAGCATCTTCGATATTAATAGGTAAGGTAGGCACTGCCTTGCTGATACAGTAAAGCTTCCTCACTTGAATTTCCACCTGCAATGTCAAAATAGATTCTTTAAACTACTTATTGTTAATATTCTAACAAAAATTCATAAGTCATTTCCAGACTTTCCGAATCATAAGAAGAAAAAAAACCCGAAATTTGTGCCACATCCCAACTGTTACACGGTGTTGGGTAGAACTCAACCCAAAAGCTAGCTCATGAAGAGAGGGTGCCCTCACGCTTATACATTTCATATTACTTTAGTATCTAGGCGATGTGGGACTTTGCTTCACACCCTCCCTCACGCGCAGCGTGCTCACTCAGCAGGCCCTACCGCGTGCAGGCGAGAGACATGCACCCTACCCATCTCTATTACCCAGCTTTGATTCCATGTTACACGGTCTTGGGTAGAGCTCAACCCCAAAAACTAGCTTATGAAGTGAGGTTGCCCTCACGCTTATATACTTCATATTACTTTGATATCCAGGCAATGTGGGGCTTTGCTTCACACCAACGACCATCAAACTAATGCCAATAAAGATAACATTGTCTACAATATAATTTGCTAAGAAAATCCCAAGTGTTCTAAACTACTGTATATCAAAATATATACACTGTCGATCATTCCCAAACAAGCATTGTAGTTTGAAAATGCTATTATTTTGGTAGCTTCATTAGTGTTGGGGTTTTTTCAAAATAAATAAGTTATTATTTTGGGTGGTTTTTAAAATATTCCAATTCCTTTGGAAAGTCACATTTTTTATATGTGGAGTGTTGCAACTTTTAGTTTTATGCCTAAGAGTTGTGTTGTTTAGTTTGTGGAGGGAAGTGACTTTTAGTTTACTATACTAAAAGTTGCGTCTATTAGTTTTACACTAATTAGATGTGGTTATTGAATTAAAATCAAAAGGTGTTTTGATTAATTTCTTACCCAAAAGGTTGCCTTCCGAATGGGTACCATTAATGTATTAATGTATTTCTTACCCAAAGGGAATTAACAGATGTCTTTGTATTAATTGGTAAAGCACCGAATAGGTGCATTGTTTACTGCCTTTGATCAATTCAAAGAGGTGCCTTTTCTATGGGTTGTAATTCTCTATCAATAGGTTGCTTCTTTTCACCCGAAATGATACTTGAAGGTCTATAAATAGGCCTTGGATCCACACTGTAGGGATCGGGTTTTTTTACTCTCACAAAACGTGTACTCCTATTATATAAATTCGGCTTTCCTACTCACTGTGGTGATTCTTGATTTTCTTATTTTCACATAGCGGATATTCTGTCTGTTTTCGTTTGTGCAAACGCAAACAGAAAGAACTTCGAGTTTGGTTTCGTTGTATCTTGAAGGCGGATTTGTTGTAACCGGTGCACACCATTTGGTGGGGGCAAATACTGTCTTTAGAAAAGCGTTGTTTCAACGTGTCTCGAATGTAAGTTATAGTTTCACATTTTTCTTTGGAGACACCGCCATCATCAAATTTTCCCAGACCAGATTTCCAACAATTAATGGACTTTAGATCAAGGTTGTCAAATCGGGAATCGAATTGAGAATCGAAATAGTCCTTTTCTGAATCGTGAATCGCTCTGATTCAGTCATGATTTCTATAACGCATGGAGACCTATGTAATATTGATTAGGGTAACAAAAACATATACTACAAATGAAAGTTTTAGGCCTAAATCAATAAAAACCTTGTTCTAAATTATGATTTGATAAAGATGCGGAGTATTAGGGAAGCTACTTCTATTGCAACTACCAAGAGATGAGGATTCGTGAATCCTACTTATGTTCTTTTTTGTAAAAAAGAGTTAAAAGAACAATACAAACCTTTAGAATTGAAGGTCTATAGGGTGGTTGTATTCCCTTTATCTTTCTCATTTTAGATTCACTCGCGTAATAAATCTTCCTTTCTTATTACCTATAATACTACATAAGGAGAAACATAGACTAAAGATGACATATAACAATACTAAAGACCTTAAAAAAATAGTTTGAACCCTTTTCCAACAACAAAAAAGTAAAACAAGAGTAAAAAATGAATTTCAGAAATTTTAAGTGAATCGAACGATTCACCGATTCGATTCACCGATTCGGATCACCGATTCACTTACGATTCACAGCTATTTCCGATTCAGACAGCCTATTCGTATCGATTACCCACATAATCGTATCGAATCGTATGATACGAATCGTGAATCATACGATTCTAACAACTATGCTTCAGATTATGCATTAATGAATTCTTGTTTTTTCATAGGGAGGGGCAAGAATCCATTCTCGATTCACAAAATAGAGATACAATTTGAAAAATCACCCTAGGAAGAGTTTTGGATTCTCATTTTCCCCTCGAACGAAAAGACGAAATTATCCTATGAAGCTAAGAAGCACGGACACGTCTAAAGGCCTCACGTATCCGTGTCCGACACGTGTCTGTGACGGACACAACAGAACACTCTCCGGACACATGTAGGACATGCTTAAATATTTGTCTATTTTTTTTCTTGTATTACTTTTATTCAAACACATTGTAGATACTCTAGGACGCGTTGGCAAAACTCTTAGATTATGCTAAGGACACATACAAGGTTAAAATCTAGTTTTTAAAACTCGGCCATGAGTGAAATTTTCACCTATGTTTCAATGTATTGTTCTTAAATTCGATAGAAATAAAGATTTCGTCATTTATATGAATCCATCACATACCTCTATAATACCAATGCATTTTATATTCGACGTGTCCTTGTCCTAATTTTTCAAGAAATAACATGTCCTCGTGTCCGTATCGTGTTGTGTCCGTATCCCGTATTCATGTCCGTGCTTCTTAGCTATGAAGCATGGGTACCGGTACGGGTACGCAATACGGCAAAAAACCTAAAAAAAGTAGGGTACAGGTACGGTTGGGTGTGTCGGTGTAATTTATTTTTGTTCCAATGGGCTCCCATAAAAGCTCCATAAGATGACTTCTTAGCATGACTCCAACCATGTTAGCTAAGTTTAGGGAGGGAGTTGGGATGAGGAGAAGAGAGAGAAAGAGAGAAGGAGAGGAGAGAGAGGGAATGGGAGACCCACTTATATTTTTGTGTGCATAAATAATTTTAAGATATACTCTAGGATCCAATTTTAGATGGTAAACAAGTTACATTCCTAAATTAGCAAATCCTTAACCCACAAAATTGGACCCCACTTTTACTTATGTGTCTCCTAAAAGGAGTCATTGTAGAAGGTGTTTGGGAGCCTACTTTTTAGTTTTTTATTTTTAATTTTTTTGCTTTTTGACTTTTTGGATTATGGCCAGAATGAGTTTTGAATCTTGGAAGAATGTTTGGGAGAAATGTGCAGAATGTATTTTGCAAAAGTAGAGTGTTTGGGAGAAGAATGATGAAAATGAGTTATTGATTCATTTTTTACCATTTTGCCCTTGTTTTCAATTTCTTTGGTAATCGATGAAAAAAAATACAGATTTCCGGGGGAAAAAAAATACAGATTTCCGGGGGAAAAAAAAAAGAACACCAATACAATTCTGCACTCCCTCCCCCCTCTCTCTCTCTCTCTCTCTCTCGCTCTCATCTCACTCACCACCCAAAACCCATCTTCCCCGTGCTAAAACCGAAAATGTTGGGTTTTTTTTTTTTTGGGAAAAAAGAACATTAATCCCCCCCCCCCCCCCCCCCCCCCCCTCTCTCTCTCTCTCTCATCTCACCCCAAAACCCATCTTCCCTTTGCTATAGCTGGAAAAACAGATTTTCGAGGGGAAAAAAAATCACTGATAAAATTCTTCTCTCCCTCTCTCTCTCTCTCTCTCTCATCTCACTCACCACCCAAAACCCATCTTTCCTTCTCTTGCTACAGTCGAAAAACTTTGATTTCCTACCCAAACTCGGTTTTCACCACCCATGGCTCAAGCAATTGAACAATTTTGGCCCACAAAATAAGAAGGCAAGACAAGGGTAGAATGGGAGAGTGTTTGTAAACGAGAATGAGAAATTGAAGTGAAAAAGGAGCCTCACAGCTCTTTTTGGCTTTTGGCTTGGGATGTTGAAAATGAAAAACGAGTTCTCACAGAATAGGTTTTTAGGGGAGGCGGCCAAACAGTCAGAAACGGAAAACGAGAATGTAAAAATACAAAAATAGGTCGCCCAAACAGGATCGTAGTAGGACTGTAGGAGCCAAATTTAGGGGACCACTGTGCCTGAACTTTACAGAAAACAACTGTGGAACTTTAAAATTGCTGTGTATTTTTTTTATACCTGCTGAGAAGCACCTTTAATAGGACTACTGGGAACTGAAACAGTCCCTTCAACATCCACATAGGACTCTCTGCTCAGCCCGTTCGCAAACTTAACCATCCCGAGACTAACCAAATCGGGAGCCACCAACAACACACACTGCACCGTAGACCCCTTCTCTCTCAAGACCAGAAACGCCATCTTCTTACTGACGGCACGGACCGTCTGCGCTCGACCTCGCACAAGCACCTTCTGGTCCTTGAGTTCTTCCGTCAGCGCCCTGACCTCTGTCCAAATACGGCCCGTGACCTCCTTCGACTGGAGTTCTTCGAGAGGTACCTCGCCGTAATTGGCCGCCAGGGGGTCGGGAGAGGGTCCGGAGGCGGTGAGTTTGCGCTGCTTGTCGGCTTCCTTGTTGTCTTCGTCTTTGAGTTGGAGTGGCGTGAGATGGGGAGGGGTTTGTGCTTCGGTCGCCATTGGAAGGAGGAGAGAGGGGGAGGAATTTGGGGAGAGGGGAATTTGGACTCGAGCTCTTTCGTCGGTTCACCATCTAAAGGAGTGGATTTGTCTGAGTCATTCCACCAGTAAACTGCCTTGGGTACCAAGTAGATGAAACTGACGTTCCCTCTCATGCACATTTAAATATGACCAAGACTTTTGACTCACAAAATTGCTGAAATCAGCAAATTTAGATAACTTAAAAATAGGCTAGTCACGACACTTTTTTGAGTAATAATACATACCTGGAAAAGATACACCGAAAATACCCAACTCACACACAGTGTGTGTGGAGCCCACACACTGTGTGTGGGTTGAGTATTTTCGGTGTATTTTTTTTCGGGTACTTAGCTTTTCAGCACTTTTTTATTCCTGCCACGACTTCTTGTTGTAGTTGACGATTTTATCCTCATATGAAGGTGCATTATCAGAGAGCATCTTTGCAGACAACTCCTCGGCACTCCCCCAAATCGACATTTTTCCCCTCCGTGAGCTTCCTCTCATCTTTTCACCTTTTTAGTTGGTGTTCAAAAACGACAAAGACAAACCTTAGATCCATTTCCGTCTTTTGGATTGTTCAATTTTTGAACCAGCAAAGGCTCTAGCCAGCCCCAAATCAACAACTAATTGGAAAGAAAACTAGACGGGCATCTAATAATTTGAATCGTAGAAGCATCTAACAATTTGACTGATGGTTTTAATTGTTGTGCAATTGCTAGGATCCGTTAGTTTAATTGAGGTTAGTATATCTCGAGGTCTAGCAAGACAAGATGACATATCCACCAACACCTCCTCCTCCTTTGATGACAACCTCCCAGCATACGCGTTCCCTTCCAAGTGACTATTCGGTGGATGGTTGTGCTTGCCCTTCAATACAGTAACAGTCCACCCTTGATAAGTTTGCACACATTTCAATTCAAAGGGGCAATCACATTTCTTTGACCCCGTGGTGCGCACTCTTTTCTTCACAACCCGATCAACATCATCAGGCTTCTTCACACACTTCCTGTACTTCTCACTTCATTCACATGCAAATCTCATCCTTGGCCTACGACCCTTTTCGGCTTTCTCAGAGGCCTTGGTCACAGTCACATGACCGTGTGCTTCACTAATACTTTTTATCCAATCTTTTAAGGCATCATCCATGGCAAACACCTATGACCATTATAAAAATAACAATCAACTCCACCATAAAATTGTGGACATACACATTTCAAAGGATATAAATATTACCGCTCGCCTCCTCCGTTGTAAAATACTCCGCACAATCATATAGAGTAGAAGATGGGCCTATGTGGCTATCACGCGTTGAAGCGTCACACTGAAAAAGCAATTAAAAAAATACATGATCCACAAAAGTACATATTGATCAAGAAACATCAAGTTTTAACAATTGAAAACGTGACAAAAATTCCTTTTTAAAAAAATGAATTGTGACCTATAATTCGGATATTCAAAATTGAATCATGCATAGATGGAAGTATTATAGGTTCAATGATCAATACATTAAGATTTAACAATTGAAAACATGTCATAATTTTAAATATTAAAATATTAAATATTAACTACTATTCGGACAAACAATTAATTTAAATCTTAATATCCTACAGTTCCGTGTTCATATTTCATAAGTTGAAGCAGCGTATTAATTCATATTCTAAAAATTGAATAGATGTATAAAATTCGGTTTTAAACAAATGAATCATTTGGCAGGAATTTAGACCTAAGTTGTTTCGAACTTTTTATCATGTTTTAACAATTGAAATAAGGTACGTAGTTCAAACTTTACAAAATGAAAACCACGTGCAACTTCAACACTGGGAATCCGAATTTCAAATGACGAAAACGCGAAACTTAAATCTGGGTCTTACCTCTTTGCTCATTTTTGCCTCCCAAACCACCCATTTTTTTCCCATCATCTTCCTTTTCAACCTCCTTACAGCTTGTAATCGAAAAATTAACACCCACTTCCGTTTCTTCCATTTCAAAAAAGGACCATTGTGGGTCAAATGTAGGTGAAGAACCTTCCATGGAAATCTCCATTGGATTCTCCATTGAGGGATGAGGAGTCGAGTGAAAGTTCTTTAGGGTTGGAGATGGGAGATGGGAGATGGGAGATGGAGATGGAGATGTGGGAGAGGAGAAGATGAGGTTTTTTAGGGCATGTACTAGGAAGAAGGAAGAAGGACACGATCGTGTACTTTACAGGAGTTTTTTTTTTTTTGGGCAATAATTGTGTACAGTAGATGGGTTGGACCTAAGATGGAGAGGGGTGGTACAATTTTTGTGGTTGTTTTCAAAAGCTTTTTGCTATTTGCATCCACTCATTTAAGGACAAAAAAGTCTTTTTACGCAAGGGCATTTTTGTCTACTATTGATTAAAAGTTAGTGGGCTGAATTTAGTCATTCCTCGGTTGCAAATAGAATTGACCTAAAGACTACTCGTGGCATTATCACCACCCCTTAAATTACTCCTACCAAAATGACTAAAATGACCAATATCCTCAAATACATGACTGACTTCTTCAACGAGAATGAGTTATTTCCGTCGGCGGTGGAAACAAATGTTTCCTCCAAATCAATCACAGCAGTCCGTGTAATTGTGTACTACACAATCACATGGACTACACAATCACGCGGACCGCTGTGATTGATTTGGAGGGAACATTTGTTTCCGCCAATGGTGGAAAGAATGTTTTCTCTTTTTCAACATCTCGTTCCTCTTACTCACCGTCCCACCACTGCTCTCAGTCTCACTCATACCACAATCGAAAGAAACTCTTAAGAGTCCGTTTGGATGGTGTATTGTTTTTGGGTGGATTAAATAGTGAGGAGATAAAATCGTCGGGGGATTAAATAAGAATGGTAGATCCACATTAATGTGGCAGTTAATAAGGGAATTAAAAAGTACATGGTTTGGATGATGGATAAAATAGTAAGGGATTAAGACCTTGTTCGATTGGGTTTCCAAACTTAGTTTTGAAAACCTTACTTGAAAAAAAGGCTTCAAAATTGGTTTCTCTTCCTAAAAGAATCAACCCTAAGCTCAAATATTTTCATGTAGGTCCCACCATAATTAATACTACACTCTCTCTCTCTCTCTCTCTCTCTTTCTCTTCCAAGTCACTTTCTCTCTCCATAATTACTACAACTTTCTCTCTCACTCTCTCTCTCTCTCTCACACACACCTTTCCCAACATAATCCAACGATCAAACTACCTTTTTTTACTTTTACTTTTCTGATTTATTTTTTTTTAACAATCACTTTGGGAAACTGAACAGGTTTTGACAAATCAGTCCTCAAAACCAGTATGGAAAACCATACCGAACAAAAATTTTCTCTTTGCCACCCACACCGACCTTCATCAACTCTTCCAAAAATTTTGTTTGCATGTTTGCCAACACAGTGCCGACTGCCCTCTATATCACTGGTGCTCCTAAATTGTGAAACTTTCCACTTATTTTCCTTCATCTTTTGTAATGGTTCCAAATTTAGGGGTGAGCAAAACCTATCCGACCCGACCAACCCAATCCGATCCGACGGGTTTCGGGCGGGTTTAAAACATAATTGGTTCGGGTTTAAAAATAGACAACCCGATATAGTAGGGTCGGGTCTCGAGTTTAAGTGTGGGAATTCGGGTTGACCCGACCCGTTTAGCTATATATAAGCCCCAAAATATCAGTTTTCCAGCTCATTTCTCTCTCTCTCTCTCTCTCTCTCTCTCTCTCTCTCTCTCTCTCTCTCTTCCTAGTTCCCCACCCCATCTCTCTCTTCCAGTCCCACAGATCCACCTCTACGCCGTCCACCTCTCTCTCAGATCTCTCTCCAGCCTCCGTCGACAATGACGGCCTCAATCGACGGAGACTCTCTCTCTCTCTCTCTCTCTCTCTCTCTCGTGGGTGTGAGTCTGTGAGACCTCTCTCTCTCAAGCCTCCGATGGAAGATGACAACGGCGGCGACTTAACAAACGACGGCGGCGGCAGCAACACAGAGAACGGCGATGGTGACGAATATGATTTCAGATCTGATGTATTCATGTATTTATCTGTGTTACAAACTGTGTAAGTGTGAAAGATTTCAGATCTGTATCATGTATTCATTTGTGTTACACTGCACAGATCTTTAGTTCTCTCTGCTTTTTGTGATTTGATTTGTGATGAGTCTAATGAATATGTGCTCACTGCTCTCTCTTTTTCTCTCTGTGATCTGGTTAGGGTAACCCGACCGACCCGATCCGAACTCAACCTAACCCGATCCGATCGATTTATAGGTTAGTTCGGTTCGATTTCGGATGTCATTTTTTCCAACCCGACCAAATCAGACTCGACCCGAACCCGACCAACCCAACCCATGCTCACCCCTAGTTCCAATCATATAATAATTATATAATTATTATTGTGTTTCTGAATTCAATTTTCTCAATAATTGTATGATTATTATTGTGTTTTTGTGACGGTTGGAATGTGGGATTTATCTTCGTAACTTGAATTTATTGTGTGGAACCATTACATACTCCGCTGCATATCTTTGATTCGAGAAAATTTTGGGTAAAAATTGGGTACTGCACATGGGGTGTCTTAACGCGCATCGGTTGTTCAAAAGTGTTTTGGATAGCCCAAATTTCTCCCTCCCTCTCTCTTCTTTCTCTGAGACAGCCAAGATGTGAGTTGAATACCTGTCCAGCACCCAAGTTTTTCTCGATTGATTCTCATATAAGTGCTGCCTTCAAAGGTTTAGACAAACATCAGTGTTCGTAGTTGAGCAATTTAACTTTAAGGGGTTGAACAAAGTGCGTTGTTGAATACCTACTGTGCCAAACTGGGATTTGATGGGTTGAGTTGGGTATCAGGCTTGTGTTCAAAACTGCCTAGTTTCGGAGTTGTTGCTGGCGCTCCAATCCCAAAACTATGCAGAAACTGACCTTGACAAAACATCAGTGTTTGATTGTCATGGAATTAATATATGAGGAAGATGAATTATAAAAATTAAACAAAAAAAAGTGATTAATGCATGGGGTTGGCAATCGGGCATGTTCACATGCAGCCACGCAGGGCACGGATCAGGGTGAATTCAGATTTTAAAAGCGACCACGAGTTGCCCTGCCAGCAATATCATGTAGGGTAAGAACACTGTTGGCACAGATATTATTGTCAAGCAACCACACCTGAAAGTACCCAATCTGTAGACGAAAATTCGATCGAAGACGAAACTGACAACTCTCACAAAGCGAGAGACATAACCCTCTCAAATCAGACGACAAGTCGTTGATCTAGAGAGACAAAAGAAAAAAGAAAAAACAGACGAAGAAAATAAATATTACCATGGCCCTCCCCTCCCACAACCATCGAGGGTATTGAAACCCTAGAAGGGAGGAGAAGAAGGAACCCTAGGAGGGAGGGGAAGAAGGAAGAGTGATATTTGTGGTGGCTAGGGTTTTCGGGGAGAGAGAGAGAGAGAGAGAGAGAGAGAGAGAGAGAGAATTTATCAGTTTTTATGAATATTCCAATTCCTCCATTCAGAAAGGAATAAAGTGATTAAGGGGTTTATCCAGATTAGGGATCCATCTATCTTGTAAAAGATTAATAGACCTCCCGTTGCCAACCCTCTAAGAGATACGCTTGGCAATTAAGTCACGTCGAAACAAAATGCTTTTTCATGTCCATGAAGAGTTGGAGGAGCTTTAACATTGATTAGGCTATTTTTAGAGCAATATTTCGGAAGAAGGATACGTGAAATGAGAAGGTCTGGGTTAGTGAGGAGGCGCCAACATTGCTTGGCCAGCAAAGCTTGATTAAGAAGTTTTGCATCACGGATCCCTAAACCACCCACTTTTTTGTTAGCTGAAATTTTCTTCCAAGCCAACCAGTGAGTGGGCTTACTATCCTTAGTCTTCCACCTGTAGTTAGCAGCAATGTTGTTCAGTTTATTACAGATGGAAATGGTGGCATACAGTGGAATATAGATAGGGTTCGAGAGATGATTCCAAACTTTCTTGTTCCAAAAGTTCTAGCCATCCCGCTCCCCAACCATACTTGCTCTAATCAATTGATATGTCTTTTACCAACTCAGGCAACTACTCTACTAAATCAGGCTATCGGTCTCTATATGACATGCATAGGCTTTCAGATTCCTCCTCTAATGATTCCGTTTGGATTCACAATGACCAAAATGTTTGGAAACTACTTTGGCATCTGGATATTCCTGAACGGATTAAGGTATTTTTATGGAAGTGTCTCAAAGGAATCTTACCCGTTAGAGATAATGTGGCTTGACGTCTTCGTCACATCTCTCCTGTTTGCCCTCTATGTGAAGAGGAAAATGAATCAGTTGATCATCTTTTTTACCATTGTCCACGGACTATCTCTGTTTAGGAAAGAACTGATTTCCATATACCAGATATGGGCACTTCTCCAGGAAGCTCTTTCAATGATTGGCTCCTGAATATGATAACTCAATTCTATAGAGACAGACGGAACTTATCTCTGTTCATCTCGATTCTCTGGGCTATCTGGAAAAGTAGAAATCGCTTGGTCTTCTCAAATATCCCATTCAGTACAGACTCTACTCTTGTAGTGCTTCAAGTTGACTTTCTAATTTCAATTCTTCTTTTCCACCTCAGTCGGACTCAACACCCCCTATAAGGAATCCAACTTTTACCATTACACACATTCAGCTTTCGGATGTTGAACGGCGTATCTGTCACTTGCATGTGGATGGTGCATGGAAAGAGGGGCATCTTTGGAGTGGAGTGGGTTTCACGGTTAGCCAACCCAATGGAATTCTTATTGCGAAGCGCGCCTTATCCACATATTCCTTGACTCCTACCCAAACAGAAATTAGAGCATGTTATGAAGGGATTAAATGGGCTTTATCTCATAACTATAATATGGTTTATATTTTCTCTGACTATTTTAATGCAATTATGCAGATAGCAGGGAATGCTGAGTGTCATCACAATGACATGTTTTTGTTGCGCAACATTGCTACAGAGATCTCAAAGCAAATGTCGTCTTAGTGTATCTGAGGTCGATGTACGTAGAGGTGGTGTTAGCTTTACAGAGCTTGATCCTGGACCATTTGTTTCGGAAGTTGGTGCTATAAGAGATGAAGTTGATAGGATTTGTTGTTATGGATCCTCAGGAATTTTCTGATGTTTTACAGAATCTAATAATGAGTGTCAAAAAGTGTGATGGTTCAAAAGATGTAATAGTTGATGACAAGGGAAATGTTGTAACTAAATGAGATATTCGGAGAAATAATAGTGTGAACACCCCGTGGAAATGCTCACGAAAATGATTTGTCGTTTTTGGAAAATGGTTTAGATTGATTGGATGGAGTCGCCACCCGGGTTGAGGACCGTACCCGAGAAACCATTTGAAAATGACTCTTTTGCCCTTTTGGTAGAAAATATTTTACCGGTCTACTTTTATTGAGATTTCTTGGGTTCGGGAGCTGGGTTACTGAGGGGAAGGAATTTAAAGCACCCCTCACGCCCGATGGGACTACTGGTCTCTATTAAATGTTTAAGGGATTTTGAAAATGTTGTTTGGATAGACTTGATTCACCAACTCATGCAAGAGCACATAAATACATAAAGAAAATCAATGAAATGAAAGTGGATGCTTATGCAAAATGTCATGAGTGAATGATTCATATGCATAGAACATTGGAACTTGATCAAATCATGCCCAAACTACTCCAAGATATCCCAGAAACTGATCACAAACATCAAACATATCACACTTGGATAGCAGTCTAGGCACCTGGATTAGGCAAATCCAGGCGCCTGAATTGAATGCAAGCGCCTGGAATAGGCCAATCCAGGCGCCTGGATGGCTTACCAGACAGAAACTGCAGAATTCCATTTTTCACAGTAAGCCCCCAATGCAATATCTTTAACCAATTCACACACTTCATAACAATGTTTGGCAATGCAATAACAGGCGTAAACCTCAAGCTCAACCCAAATGCATGATATGGACTTAAAAGAGTTTTGGTTTTAGATGATTTGATGATGAAATAGTATGGACAAGACACATTTCAAAATTGACACACCATTCTCACACATATAAGATACTATTCAATCAGATTATGCTTAAAACTAAATGGAACAGAAGTGAATCTATACTAAGAATGCAATAAAAGGAAAATGCTTGTATTTAAACAATAGTGGGTATGCTTATGCAACATGAAAGCTTGTCTGGATATTTTCAGAACTGAGTGATCAGAATCTATAAATGACAAATGAACTCATATGTACACTTCTTTCTCATGTAACTTCCTTATGAAGTATGATCAACACCTCAAAACATTTTAAATGCTCATTGTGATGAAAATCAAAACGTGAGACATGGTCAAACTCAGATCCTTTATGCAAATGATGTGCCATAGATTAATTGAAATGCAAAAGAAACAAAAATCATAACCAAGAGAAGAGGATCCAGGCGCCTGCATTGAGTGAATCTAGGCGCCTGGATTCAATACAGGCGCCTGCAAAAGGCTAACCCAGGCGCCTGGATTGTAAACTGGTGCACAAAACAAATTTCTTTCTTGATTTATTTCAGACCTCTCCCAAGCCCTCTACTAGTTTAGATAATCAGTGAGAACTTGATTGAGTCCCCCTCAGGGCCTACTTGAGCATATTGGTAGAGAAAGCTACCTTTAGCTTGATCAAAGAGCTTGAAGTAGATTTTTGAATGGATTTTGTAAATATATATCTACTGGACTTGTAGGTTTGGAGCAAATAAGGATAATGTATGTGGATTTTGAGAGGGCTTGAATGGATAAAGGATGATATGAGAAGTGTAGATGGTGTGGGGGTGGATTTGTAAGATTATAAGTGAAAGGCTTAGAGAGAGATAGGTTTCTGGAGTTTTGCCAGCATAACAGTCAAGAGGAGAGTGAATTTTTTTTTCAGTCCTCAAAATGGAGAAGAGAGATGGTTTAAATAGGCAACAAAGGTTCAAAATGGGCCACTTGAACCCTTGGAAAGGTTGAGGGGTCAACTAGGGGTAATGGCTAGATGTAATGATCTCCCCCTCACTTCCCTTCAACTGATTCTGCAGAAAATCTCGAGCAAATCCTCTTCCCGCCCACTAACAACTTAAACCACACTCAACTTGGGCTGATATTCGGGCGCCTGGATTATGCCATTCCAGGCACCTGGACTATGGAATCCAGGTGCCCAAACTCCTTCTAAGTGCCTGGATTTAGCCAATCCAGATGCTTGAAAGAGTAATCCAAGTGCATGTGTTTTAAGGTTTTGGGCTACTCCAGGGTTCCAAGGGATGTTTTGGTAATCTTCTGGGAGATTATTGGTGGGGTCCTCAAGTCTTTGATCAAGCCTTACATGCTCTCATTAGGCATTTTCATCCTTGCGGAAGTCATGGAATTTCAACAGCCCGGATTGGGGTGTCTGCAAATAGATTAAATAAAAAATTTCATTAATCATCATCGTGGTTACATTACCATCAAACCATTCTTTCATTTTTGGGGACATAGCATCTAACCAACTGTTGTCGCCATTAACTAAGATAATAGACGGTATTCCACATTTAATTAATAGGTCTGGCTGAAACTTAATGAAGACGTTGAAATCTCTTTGGCAGCCAACTAGATTCTTCATTAATTCAGTTTGGATTGTGGAGTATTTGATGTCATCGATGACGTTGTAGCATGGTTCTTGGTCGTAATCCTTGAAACTTATTCTGCCTGAGAAGTAGTTATGTCGTCCGAGACTTCTGGCCCAGGCGGTTTTTCCAGTTCTTGACGGTCCTTCGAGGTAGAGGGAGATTGGGCGGATTGGCTGCTGTTCTGGTTTCTGTCAGAGTCAGATAGCATTGGTTCGTTAGCATAAAATCTAGCATTTCATTTTTGTGTAGCTTTAATCTAATCCAGTCGTCTTCACTGTATAGTGAGATCCGGCAATTTTGACAGAGTTCATATTGTGCGAAATTCATACTTACGAACAAAATATTTTGTTCAACCCAATGTTTTAGCTCTTCAGGAAGAAAAGGAAATAAATTAAAAGGACTTGTCTATGGGGGCCTTTCTCTTCTGTAATGGTCCCTAGAAAATGTTTTTAACTGGGGATATCTTATAACATAATCTGTGGGACATCTCTCTTTGCAAAGAGAGAAGAATTGCTCTGCTGTTTCTGCCTAAGCCAAAATACTTCTCCACAGGGGGTCTCTATTTTTTGAGGGGCTCCTCCCCTTTGACGAGAATTCTCCATGTTCGATGAAGTCTCCCTCTTTTTGTATGTAGTTTCGACTTGCTGTTGGTGAGTTGAGGGTTTCCACCTAGGATGGTAGATTTGACCGTTTGTTGCTGTTAGGCCGAAAAACCTAGGGTTTGTTGTTTCAATTTTTTTGGTGCATTGTACCATGGCATGGAGGTGAGGGTTTCCATCTTGGTGGAGCTCTCAGGCAACTTGGATGTAGTAGGGTTGGTAGGCTAGTCGGAGTAGTGAGAGTAAGAGTTCTAGTAGAAGTTCTTTTGGACATGGGCATTGTGGGTAGGTGAGGAATACATTTTTTGCTTGAAATCGAAAATTGGTTCGGCGTGGCATTTCTCTAGTATTTTTAGAAAATTGGGGAAGTCCCTCCAACCGTACAAGGCTCAAACTTCTTAAAAAAAACCCGGAGGGAATGGAGGGACTAGTGTCTCTTTGTGTGTACAATTGATTCTCTCTGCCTCCCCCATTTACAGCTGTTTAGTGTAAAAGAAAAACGTGGGGGTAAAGTAAAGGGAAAACGAGTGGCGGGAAATTAATGTTTTTGAATATTTCAATTTTTTTGAAAGTGAATCTTGATGGGGAAGATTCGTGATCTTTTGGTACATATATAGTGGCAAAGATGCTTGTGGTGTTAGACAAACTAGAAGGAATATGCTATTGGAGTGTGGGAGCTATTGTGGTGATTTTGTGTTCTGGTATCTTGTCTCTGCCCTTCTTTTTTGCCTGTCGCTGTTTTTGATAATATTGGCATAGAATGTTGTACTGCTTAGAAGACTATCCCGCAAATTATGGGCAGTTCACTCAAATGTGTGTAGATCGCTTTTTGACGTGGCAAATAGGATTGTGAGAAGAGAGTTGGTCGACAACTCCGGTGAAGTTCGTTCCAACGTGCGAGGAAGAGAGGGAGTTAAATTCAAAGCTAAGGTGTCTCAACCGAAGGGTTAGTAAAGGTAACAGAGTGGGTAGAAGTGTTAGGATAAAAGAATTAGAGTGTTTTATTAGAAATGGAAGGAGGAAGCAGCCAGCTTCGAACAACATTTACGTTCCGAAAAACGATGACTCCGGCGGGCAGTGGCTACAGGCGTAGTTATCGTGCTCGTGCGCCCTTCCGGTCGTACAAGGGAAGACGTTACATACAAAATATCCCTAGACTGGTTAAAAGGACTAAGAGGGGGGTTAGGAAGCTACAATTATTCGATAAAGCGTTAAATGATGTTACTTTTAATAATCAAGGTTGTTCGAGGTTGTTAAATGGGATTAATTTGGGAAATAAAAGATATGACCGCCAATCAGACAAAATTGTTGTGAAGGGCATTAAGTTACTTGGGAATGTGCAACTGGGACAAGATGCAAAAGAGGAAGCTGTGGTGCATGATGTGCTATTGTTCATTATAAGTGACAATAGTCTATCAGATTCTATCCCTACACCTGATAAGATATTTACTGGTGTGGGCGAGGGCAATCCAAAAACTTGGATTGTGGACCCGGACGAGTTAGATAGATACAAGATGCTCAGGAAAATGAGGTTCAAGCTTATTGGTGGCAAGGACAAAGATCATCCTCATCATGAAATAAAGGTTGTGGGTCGCTTCTGCATTATTGATGTGTGGACGGATTACAAAGATACGTTGATTGGGAACGTGGGGAATATTCAGAAGGGTGCCATATATTTAGTGGCTGCCTCTGTCAATGGAAAAGAGTGCAAATATACGTTGTAGAGTCAGATGTATTTTAAAACTGTATAGTAATCAGTTTGTAATGGAGTGTTTAATACTTTTATATTGATATTGTAATGTTCAGGTTAATGGAGGTCGATGATATAAGAGCAGGTGTTGTTGAAGGTGTTTCAACAAGTGATTTCAGTTCGGGCCAAAATTGGAACAACTTTACTAGGAGCATAATGTCATACATCAACATTCTCTCTTGTGTAATTTTTAGATAACACAACAATAGATGGCAGTCTCATAGTTTGCTCATCCGGCATCTCCCTAATAGAATACTTCAAATACCCCTTCATTTTACAGTAGGTTACACCCCTTTTAATGTTACAATTTTCAATGCGATACTTAATTACCCACGGTACTTGTTTCTCGTTAAGCGAACAATATCCATTCCCATAGTAGATTAACTCGCACTGACAATCCACAGGGAATACAAAATACGCCTGCAGACTATCGTTCCCATCTAACCTCCGATCATAAACATTAACCCTAACAAGACCATTTGCGTTGGGGGCACAAGGGGTAAATATTTTATCAATATTTTATCCACTTTAATACTGCTTTTACCCATTCTTAACCTTAGCTGCGAAAACAAATTAGGCAATGCAAGTTCAATACAACTGAAATCACTTGTTGAAACACCTTCAACAACACCTTTTCTTATATCATCGACCTCCATTAACCTGAACATTACAATATCAATATAAAAGTATTAAACACTCCATTACAAACTGATTACTATACAGTTTTAAAATACATCTGACTCCTCAACGTATATTTGTACTCTTTTCCACTGACAGAGGTAGCCACTAAATATATGGCACCCTTCTGAATATTCCCCAAGTTCCCAATCAACGTATCTTTGTAATCCGTCCACACATCAATAATGCAGAAGCGATCCACAACCTCTATTTCGTGATGAGGATGATCTTTGTCCTTGCCACCAATAAGCTTGAACCTCATTTTCCTGAGCATATTGTATCTATCCGTCTCGTCCGGGTCCACAATCCAAGTTTCTGGATTGCCCTCACCCACACCAGTAAATATCTTATTAGGTGTAGCGACAGAATCTGATGGACTATTGTCACTTATAATGAACAATAGCACATGATGCACCACAACTTCCTCGTTTGCATCTTGCCCTAGTTGCACATTCCCAATTAACTTAATGCCCCTCATAACAATTTTGTCTGATTGGCGGTTAGATCTTTTATTTCCCAAATTAATCCCATTTAACAACCTCGAACAACCTTGATTAGTAAAAGTAACATCCATTAACGCTTCATCGAATAATTGTAGTTCCTAACCTCCCATCTTAGTCCTTTTAACCAGTCTAGGGATATTTTGAACATAACGTCTTCCCTAGTTCGACCGGAAGGGTGCACGGGCACGATAACTACGCCTGTAGCCACTGCCCGCCATTTTTCGGAACGTAAACGGTGTTTGAAACTGGCTGCTTCCTCCTTCCATTTCTGATAAAACACTCTAATTCTTTTATCCTAACACTTCTACCCACTCTATTACCTTTACTAACCCTTTGGTTGAGACACTTTAGCTTTGAAATTAACTCTCTCTTCCTCGCACGCTGGAACAAACTTCACCGGAGTTGTCGACCGACTTTCTTCTCGCAGTCCTATTTGCCATGTCAAAGTCCAGAGAGCCCATATCCTTGCCAAGCATGCTTTGGACTTTTTTGTTCCTCGCCCGGACAATGGCGAAGGAGTTTCTTATCAGCCTTCTAGTGCTACTATGCTCATTAATGTTGTGTAATTTCTATTTGTCTTGTTTGTATTTGGATATTTCAGTGCTTTCTTGTTGTACGATCGGCTTTTATCTAATGAATCTTCTTCCTATTTCTCAAAACAAAAAAAATCCTCCATTCCAAACCAAAGCCGAAAATTCAAAAGGCTAAAATACATGGACATCTCCTAAACTACCCCCCTTATCACTAATTTTTATTTATTTTTTATTTATTTATTGCTAGTATGTGGATACCGTAACTTGAACTCGTAACCCAACAAGGGGTGCACAACTTCAGCGCTTTGGTATCACTAATACCTGCTAAATTCAAAAGTGGACAAAGACACCCATAAACTACTCAAGTCAGACACCTACACCCCTTCCGCCAAACATTAGATACTCTTATTTTGGTAGGATGTTGATGCTTTTAGTACAAAAATACCCTTTAATTCCCTCTCTGTAAGATATATTCTCTTTCCCTCTCTTCTTAACCCACATAAACTCGGTCCAATTGCTCCATTTCCATATATATAAAGAGCAATTAGAGACGGTTTAATTGAATCAAGAAGAAAGGGAGATAGATATATCATGTAGGTAGGGAATTAAATAATATTTTAGTACCAAAAGCATAAAAAAACTACCAAGAGGTTATCTAACTTTTCCTTGACGGAAAGGGGTGTTAGTGCCTTACTTGAGTAGTTTATGAGGTGTCCTTGTCCACTTTTGAAGTCTAGGGGATGTTAGTGATATAGGGCAATAGTTTAGGGAGTATCCCTGTAATTCAGCCACTTCAAAAAACAACCCAAAATAAAAAGCCTGAAACCACATAATGAAAAAAACGGGGCCCCTATAGTACCCAATATGAGCTGTCCAAAAATGTTCTCAATGGTCCAGATTTCAAATGTTCTACTACTATCTTAAATGTAGGATAATCTGGCCCATTGATTACTGAACGAACAGCTCATATAGGGCACTCCAGGACCCCAACATAACGAAAAAACAGAGTCCCCGTAGTACCCAATATGAGTTGTCCAAATATGTTCTCAATGGTCCAGATTTCAAATGTTATCCTACTATCTTCACATGTAGGATAATCTGGACCGTTGATTACTGAACGAATGGCTCATATTGGACACTACAGGGACCCCGACATAACGAAAACGGGGTCCCTGTAGTACCCAATATGAGCTGTCATATTGGGCACTACAGGGACCCCGGTTCCCCATATAACTAATTCACAACCCTCATGGCAAACGGAGATGAGTTTTTTCTTATTCAAATACCTGACTACAGTAAACATGGGTTTAAAGTGAAAGTAACTGCAGATTTGGCGAACAAATTGTTCCTTCCCAGCGAAATTGTGTACAATATAAAAACGTTCCAGAGAAGATAGCGCCTGGATGAACCAATCGCAGCAACAAAGGTAAGGCAGAAATGCAATCAGCATGAAATGTTATGGAGCAATCCTGAGAGGGTCGCGAGGGAACAGTGATGTTTTGCGGATGTTGTTGAGGGCACAAAAGAGCATTACCACACGCTCCAATCCCACCCCGAAACCACCATGTGGAGGTGCACCATACCTGCAGCACAACGGCAGTGAATTAGGTTTCACTAGTTTTTATCATCAGCCTGGATGTCCTAGGTCATAATTATTACAGACAGCTCACATTACAGTAGTCACGTAAAGGCCGCAAGTCAGGGGTGGTTCAGTGGTCAATCATTGTTTACCGGCGAAGAGTATTTCCTCAAAAGACAACTTATTCAATATGAGTACATAGTACTTGAAAATACTACTGACGTACAGGATATGGAATCTATATGGTAACAAAAAGTTGTAAGCAGATATATTCACCTGAATGCTACCCAGAAAATGATTTGACCAGGGCATGATAAAAACACGTAGCCACACACACAGAATATTAACAAGACGGGCAGATGCAGGTGGTCGACTTTTTGCAAGAACAAGAGCAATTAAAGACAACAAATGTGAAGAGCAAGCTGGTCAATTACGAAATTACCGGAAAGAATCAACATAGGTTGATATCGTTTTGACATCTATCCCGCAGGCTATTGCACGTGTTGTCAACAAGTCAGGTAGGTGTACCCGCTGAGCTCCTGAAATTATCTCCTCCCCTAAACTCAAAGGACAGGACAAATGAAGTTTGTTAGAACGCTGAGAGAGGAAAAGGATAAAATGCATTATGAAAAGATGAAATGTTACACGACTGAGGATTGGTATAGGCAACCCTAATAACCTTGAGCAAAACATAATAGAACAGAAAGACCATACTACACTAAATGCTGTAGATAAAAACAAAATACAAGGACTACACTTTCACATACACTATAACTAATCATTTAAATATTAAAACAAAAATATGAGAACTACTACTCTTTCACACCCTCGTACTCATGATGCAAGCACAGAGGGCATCGTTAACTTGATAAGGATAAAACAAGAACAAGCAGACAAGTATAAGTCTTGGTGAAGAAATCGGCAACTGCAGCAATACTGAAACAAACAGCAGGCCAATAGTGCTGGACTTTAGAACTACTACATGATATATGTCTGTGTGAACAATCCAACAATCAGCCTCAACAAGTTGTGTCTGCTCATGAAAGAGGTGGAAGACTACAGACAAACATTTGCAAATGACAAAAGCAATCAGAGCCAAGCTATTTCAGCAGAAGGATGCGCCCCAGAGCGGTATTGAGCTTCAATGGGAGAGCAAGCAAAAATAGATTGTTTATAAAGAGAATCACATACGAAATCCGAGGCATCAAATATGGGTTTCCTATATATACATGGGCCCGATTCCCCTCACACTTACAAAAACACATAAAAAAACACAAGATTTTGTTCCCGGCCCCACTGTGACGTTTAAAATAGGGGGTCCTGCAAAAATTCAGCTTAATCGGATATTAGTAAGAGCTTGATCCAAATAGTTTTGCAAAAACTGTGACAGGAACTAGTGTTTTTAAAATCGTTTGAATCAAGCAATTACCGATATCCGATTGAGCTGAAATTTTGCAGGACCTTTTATTTTACTCATTTAAACAAGATCAACAGTTCAGAACATCGCAAGGGGGCCTAACGACTATATATACATATATATAGTCAAACTTCAAGGGCAAAAGAGCGGTAAGCACTAACAGATAATGCTACATATCACTAAGATGCGTAACTAGGCAGCCCAATGTGGAGAATGTGGAGCCAAAACAAACTGAGGAATGATTCTACGATAGCTAATATATAGTTAAAAGTTGTACGCTCGACCAAAGTGACTTGAGCTACAGCTTTTGGGCCACGCTGTAAGACCCTTTGTGCTGGACCGCTGGTTAATAGGGACTAGTAGTTATAGGTGCTATCAGAGCATAACTCAAGTTTGCATGGTGGGAACTATCTCTAAAGTATGTCCTCTTCAATCTATGGAAGGAACAAAGGTCAGAGAGCTAAGTGCTGCAATATGGCCACGTGCCACAACAAAGACGTAGATAAAATGTGGGGAGATTGTGACAATCCATGGGTGACCAATCGTGGTGCAAACATAAGTGCCCATTGTGGGTGCCTCACAATGGGTGATCATGGTGACCATGTATTTTGAATGTCTCGTCCATTATTGCTGTGATGGGCTTACCACTGAACAATTTTTCGTTATCCAATCAACCTTCATGAAGGTCATTATGTTTACCCTACAAGAGCTGAATGTTCAGAAAATGATCCATACAATAGTTTACCAGGATTGATAATTGATACATACAAAATTATGCTAGAACTTGGAGGTTTTCCACATCACCAGCGGATTAAACCTTCTTTAGTATCAAGTGAGTTACTCTCAGCAAGTCAAACTAAACATTACAAATTCAACTAATTGACATGAGTATATGATAAGTACCTCGAAGCCCATTGACAATTCTCTTGTGCCTAGACAGGACTTGTACATGTTTGGTGATGATATTATGGCACACGCACCTAAGACCCATGTAAGGAATTTCTAGTAATAGCTTTCATGGCTATGGCTATGATGAAACTTGTTTGTGTATAAACGTGTACATGCACACACGAATATTGAGATATATGGTTACGCGCTAAAGAGAATTTAGGTGCATCGTCTTCAATCCCAACGTTTTTGTACTTCTAAAATTGTATACAGCATAAAAGTAATCACCATTATGATTTAAAAAGGTTCTTCGGAGCAAGAGCTACTAGCCAATTAAGTTCTAATTCTTATGGGTGCAGTGCGGGTCGTGCAATGAAGCACGTACATCTCGCAATCACCATGTTAAGAAATATTGTCCCACATTGCTTAGGAGTGGAATGGGTGATCACTTAATATATGCTGGGACCTTTCCACTCATTACCAGTTGGTTTTAGGTTGGAACCCTCCAAGAAATTTAACACACCATTATGATTTAAAGGGGTTCCTGGTAGCAAGAGCTACTAGCCAATTAAGTTGTAATTCTTATGGGTGCAGTGCGGGTCGTGCAATGAAGCATGTACATCTCGCTGGGGATACGTCCAATTTCCAGTATGGATACTTACCGACCAGGTCTGACACTTAAAACAGAAGTGACCTATTCGGTCTCAAATTTTCTCTTTCCATTTGGACACTCCAGGGACAATCTATAAGACTAGAACACATTCAGGACAATCTATTACACAGTGTCAAATCAAATAAAAGGCTCTAGTTAAAGTGTGGACTGTGGAGAAGGCTTCACTTAGCGTAATAGCTCATATTTGGTACATTATAAGTACACAACGGATAATGGAAAGCTATTCATTGGAAACCTCTAGGAATGATGTAATAACGAAATAAACATTTTGGATTATGTAAAGACATAGGAGATATAAAGGCATATATGGTACTTTTTTCAACATCCAGTGTCAGAGATTCAGCATACACTAGTGCATACCATGCCCGTGCCTTAAGGCACGGCTTGAACAATCTACGCACGTGCCCGTGCCAATTTTTTATGGTCCTTTGAATTTCAGAAAAGGAGAAGGAGAGGAGGTAGTGAGAGAGAATGTGATTTGAAGTTCAAAAGTGAGAGAGAGAGAGAGAGAGAGAGAGAGAGAGAGAGAGAGAGAGGGTGTGTGTGTGTGTGTGTGTGGTTTGAAATTTTGGGTGTGTGGGCCGATGGAGGAAAATGATAGAGAGAGAGGGAGAGGAATGACTTGGCAGGGAGAGATAAAATGTAATACGATGACTAGGACAAAAAATATGACTGGGACAAAAACCGCTCTCCGTTGTGATATAAATTCATATATTTTATGATACATCACCAACGCAATGTGGCCTCCATTCGTTTAGGAACATGGAGAGATAGTGTCATGTTTGTGTCCGTGTCAGTGAATGCTAAGAAGTATGGACACGTTTTTCAGCCCAAGTATGCATATCAGACATGAGTGCTAGCTTTGGACAAATGTCGACCACGGTTGGATATTTACCCAAATTTTAGCGGACACGCTAAGAGGTCAAAGAGGGGATACATTACGATGTCAGAGTTGAAATCCAAAAAGTTAGGTTTGTGTCCGTATCCGTATCCTTATCCATGCTTCTTAAGCCGTACGGATTGAAAAAAATGTTGAAGGTATGTCCCCTTTAATAAGATACCGATTCAACATCATAGATCAGCATCCTTCTAATAAAAACCGACATCTCTTAAGTAGTTGATTCGTCTAACTCGTCAAATAGCGGCACTCATTTGACACTCTAAGGCACATGTCGAACATGCGTCCACAGGTCTGCTACTAAATTTTTAATTGCAAAGCAATACCTGCACCGGACAGGCGGACTCTTAAAGTCCATGTAAACACAAAGTCCATTACACATTTGGAAAAAATAACATAAGATCCAATGATAACAAAATAGTGAAGATTTAGATACATAGTCCTTCCCCTTTGTCCATTTTAGTTTTAGGGATTCTACAAGCTCAAAACTTCCAATTGGATAATTGATAAATGCATATAGTAAGACCTTTGCTCATTTATTTCTGCAGTAAGTAGAATGTATAACATATTTAGGACTATATAGATAAATAGACAGTTATCTACTCTTAATGTCAAACAAATAACAAAACTGATTATTTTCAAAATTAAGAGCTCAGTGTTAACACAACATTTTTTAAGGCCCGGTCAACATCCATGTATCATGATCTATCAACCTCCCATTGTCATACCGTGCTATTTAAGTGTTCTTGTTTTCCCTAATGCAACAATATACTTTCTAGTTTAGTGATTGTGAGAAAAGAGAACATAACAGTCAAGAGCAACACAAATAGCTAATATTAACGGGGAACAAAGTAAAACGAAAAGGTTATCAACAGAAAAAAAAAAAAAAAAAAAAAACATACATTAATCAATGCTTATAATTCTATTGAAACACGCTACAATTGAATACTTACCTCGAATGAATACGTCAAATGAGTTACTGTAAGTTTGATCATCACTGCAAGGCATGGTATAGAATGGTCGAACGGCCAAAGGATAGCGGTGAAGTATATAGAACTCAGTGTCATGCCTACATTCAGGAGAAGTCCAGTTCATTGATTACTGGTTTATGGGATAATAACTCAGATAGAGCCATAAAGGTACTAGAAAGGATAAGAACGGTAAAGTGAGTAAAACAACTCAAATATAGGCAAATAAACATAACTCACTTCTCGAAAACAAGTTGCCCCAGTTTTCTCTCAGATTCTGTGTTCAGGTCCCCTAGAGGATCAATTTCAATTCCAGCTTCCTGAAGAAAAATATAACAAGAAAAATTACAAATCCAAAATAAAGGATGCAACAAGGATTAATTCATCTAACGAGCACAATAAGCATCAGATAAATTTCATATCAAAGAAAGTCACTGAGATATATCTTGATTAAGAAATTTTTTCTAGCTTGAAGTTGCATTTTTTGTGTCTAGAATTACAAGAGTATCTTCACCTGTCACAATACTTCAAGATTGGTAGGTAGAGACCAAGAATTAAAAGCAACTACTTCAGCATATTTCCACTCCATGTGAAGTGTGAACCTGGATACCTTGGTATCTAGGTCTTTCAAAAGTTACTGTGCGCAACATAAGAACTTCATTTGTATATTATATTCAGACTCTGACAAAAGGTTCAATACACTTTGACCAGAGACAATTAACCTTCCCAAAATAATTTTACAGAACATTTGGAAGATGAAAGAGCATACCATTGGTTTCCAAATTCAGGGCCATTTTTCTTATCAGAGATATCGTAAGAGACAATAAAGCATGGATGTGGACCATGCTTAAGTTCATGCAAAAAAACTTTAAGCCTCTGTAAAAACTGATTTTGTCAATTAAAGAGTAAAAAGATTCAAGCAAGATTATTGTTTTCGATGCAAATTTTCATGTATCCATTCCCATCTCAACATGAAGCAAGTCCTCTTAATTGTGAACCTGGAAATTCAAGTAGAATCCTAGAGTCCAAGACAACCTCAACCATCTCACCATTGTAAAAATTTAAAATCATTTAGCCATGCCACGACGACTATCAATTGATCTACCAATGAGAAGCGAGCCAAGGACTCTGCGTCTTATTCTGCAAGATATTTTGTTTTTTATTTCATCAATAAGGAACAAACGAAGTTACGTCAACAAGAAAGGAAGTATTACAGGTTAAGGATGACAACAAGTCCACCTATAAACAAGAACGGTAAAAGAACACCATTACAAATCACATACTGCTCTCCCCAATCCATTACTCAAAAACAAAGGAATCACTTAAAAGAGTGAGACATAGCTGCCCAGCTGTCCAAAAAGAAGATAAGTAGCAAAACCAAGTCACAAAACTCAAGCATTTCTCTCAAGCCAAGTCACCAAACAACTGCACAACTAGCACAATTCCCTAGAACATGGGTTCTCGAACTATTGTGTTCTCTAACTAAATTTCAGCTGGTCCAAACTTCATTAATTTAGGGAATCATACAACTCTACTTTTTGCCATAGAAGAATCTATGGAGTTTTCTTCTTTCACTTTTCTATTTCCCTCCTGTTGGCCAGAGGAGGACAGAAGGTTATGTTTTTTTGTCCCTAGCCCGGCATTCCAAGCAAATGTGCAACTTTTCCGGAAGTGTATTTGTCAATCCAACATGGGATTTCATGACCTTTCCAATACAGATAATAGGTAGAACAATTTTCACTAAAGAAAGGGAAGACATTCACTGCAGAAAAGAAGAAAATGACTTCCTACTTGCAGCACTGGATTTCATAACATTATGCACGTGCAGAGTCCAATCCCTTTACTCACATTCTAATTGCATCACGAGATATTAATATATTATTATAAGATGGAGAGAAGGAATAGAATACTTGCCTTTAGCAATTGGACTCCCTCTTGAAATGTAAGCCGTAAGGTCTTTTTCAGGTACTGTGTAGCCAATCAGTCTCAATAGTCAGCACCAAATAGGAGTATAACAATGAAGAATAGCTATACAAAATACGGATACGATACAGATGCAGATACAGTGTTACAAGAAACTCTTAAAAATAGGATACGGCTCACAGACATAAGAATTAAAAACATATATTACACTAAATACTAATTTATTAGCATTGTACAACATATAATTGCAAGAACGAAACAAGAGAACTGTCTCGTTCTTTGTATGCATAAGGGTTGTAAATGTTACTTGTCGAAATCCTATTTTCATTGTAATGTATCTTCCAGCGAATGTGAGAACCATGTATGACACAATTTGAGTAATCAAAAGCAATAAAAAAAGGTGATACTATTTTCCTATCAATATATCTTCCTCTCTCTAAAAAGTAAGTAAAGTATTAGAAATTAATAATTTGCTGTACTCCTTTACTACTCCAACACTATTTATGAAGTTCGATAATTTTAATTTCATAATTCGGATAGGTGACCAATAGTATCCAAAAAGGATTCAATACTTCAAAACTGGAAGAGTGTGTGTGTGTGTTGATACTTCTATGCATCCGCGAGTATCGGAGGAGTACCTACATAAGATATGGATATGACTCCCATATAGAAGAATCCGTGCTTCATAGGAGTATTCCTACATTGATAGGAATACACCAAACTTTTTACATCGACTTTCAAGCATGCAGGTACATATTCACATCAATACGCACAACAAATTGATAAATGGTGTTCACACAATAAGAAATATGATATTATGACCTTCAAAGGTTCAAATGGATATTGTTTCCCAATGTCTTCAAGGTCTTTCTGGCATCTCTCATTCAAACTGTCAAACAGTGCAACAAACAAGCGGTCCACTATATCCATCACCTGCATGTAAAAGCTAGGCACCTTAATATCACACAGCTTATAACATTTACTTATTGATGATCCCTACACTCAGAAGCCAACAATTCAATTACCTCAGAATAGTGCTCCTTGATCTCCATCTCAACATCAAGACCTGTAAACTCACACAAGTGTCTGTGGGTAAAGGAGTCCTCTGCTCTGAAAACTGGACCTACCTCAAATACCCGGCCAAAATCACCACAAATAGCCATTTGCTTGTGAAGCTGAGGTGACTGAGCTAGACATGCAGGTTGCCCTTTGTAGTCCAGCCTGAAAACAGCTGAACCACCCTCACTAGAGCCTGCTATCAACTTTGGGGTATGAATCCCCACAAAGCCTTCAGATAGCAAGAACTGCCTAAATATCTGTAGAACAGTTTAACAGAATTACAAACCAGGCTAGTAATCAAATCATGTGCTAAGTGACTAAGTGTAGAACAACAATGAAAGGGCAAATGCAAATTGGTGTGTACAACTGCACAAAACACGTACGTGTCACATGCAGAGAGAGGGAAAGAAGACCACAACAATACAGACAAAAGTTAGGCAAAAATAGCCTACACCGCGACAGCTTCAAGTATATAGCAGCCACAATAAGAACACTGACCAAAAGGGAGAAGGCAATAATGATGTAAAGAAATAGCATTGTTTTGGAAGAAAGCTAGTACAAATCAAACTAAAACAGTGCATACACAAACATTGCCTGCGAATAACCAGAGAATCTAAGAAACCCCGTGAATGATCTAACTACTGCCTATGATAACCTTGAAGACAGATTTTGCCAGCTATTTTTTATTTGTCAATAAGCCTTTATGTTATCATAAGTCTTACCTTTCTTCTCCCTTTGATTATAGTATACAACAGTTGAAAGCAACTATAAATTAACATAGGTAAAAATGGTGAAAATGGCGTTAAGTGCAGGGTGTGGTGGCTGCTGCAGTGATCATTCTTGGTGATGCCGAACAGAGTAAAGAGGTGGTCTTCCAGTAAAGATGATCCAAGAAGGGTGGTGGTGGTTCTTTGTCTCTCGCTCTCTGTTTTACACTAATCTGTCTTGTTTTTGGATTTTCATATTTCTCTTGCCCTTTGTTGTATGTTCAAGAATGTCTTCTTAATATTGCCCAAATGGGAGACAAAAAAATTACAGTAGCAGTTGTTATAAGGCTCGGCTCGGTTCGGTTCGGTTTGGTTTAGTCGCTATAAGGCTTCACAACATGCAGGGATGGCAACTTACATAGATAGATGAAAGTGCCCGGGCACCTATATTATATTGAGACCTAGTTACTTTAGATTGCATATCAGCTTCTTTCTTCATTCCCATATGGTTAGCTTGAGCTTGCACAATAGACTCAATCTGATCAATTAAAGTAGCTACCCTAACAAAGGGAAATTCATTTGTACTGTGGAACAAGGTGTACTACATGAATAATTATAGCCTCCAGCGTATGTTGACCAAATAGATCGAGAATAGCATTGATCTCTTTCGGATAGGCTTTATTATTCTCTTTTAGATAATCCTTAGCTGGAGTAATGTCCTTATTTATTAATAAATTGACCATACCTGAAGCCTTCATTCCTTACTCCAGTACTGACTCCGGTCAGGAATGGACGGATGGAAGCTTTTGTTGAGCTACCCTTGCTTGGTTTGAACTACTTGCTTGGTTACCTAGTGACTTTCTTTACTGCTCTTACAACAACGTCTTGTTCCAATAAAGGAGATTGGCTTGGGTTGGGAGTACTTTTGAATTTGTAAGTCTTTCTTTCTCAATTACGCTTGTAAATTAGTGATATATAAATAGGTATACTAAAGCACTTATTTCAAAGGTTTGGAACTCTTGGGGGCTCATTGGCTCACATGCTTTCCTCTATTTGAACGGAAACAAGAGACAGAGATAGGGATCCTGGGGCATCGCTGCAATTGGGGCGGGTCTTGATGCTCCTTCTCGTTCAGAGCCTGGTGAATTGGGAGAAAGAGAAGTCTTTGTTGGGATGTCAGGAAATAACCCGCCACCTTATCCCCTTCATTCATTTTATGTGGCAGTGGGTGAGGAAGGAAATGATCAAGAATAGAAGCCGAGAGCTGATTAGCTAACATATTATTTTCCAACAGACAATTCCACAGAGAAGGATTTTCCAACAGAGAATTCGCTGACTAATGAATATTCAACGGATTCTCACGAAACAAGAGATCCAGTTTCTCACGAATCTGAGGCGGAATGAGAATTCAGTAGGAGGTGTTCAGTCTCTTTTGTTGTTTGCTTGACTCCCTGACTACGTGGCTACCATTTGCGTTGAGAGCGAGGACCGAGATAGGGAAGTGCATTAAGCCTGCACTAGGCAATTGGACGAGAGTCACGAGACTATTACTGGGAAACAGACCAAGACTTTTCTATATAGGTGCTCCCTCGCAATACTAATGGAAAAGGCCTTCGTTACAGAGGGGAAAAGGCCTTCGTTACAGAGGGGAAACCGAGAAGTTAGTTGATTCCCTTAGCCAAGCGGGAAATACACTTGCACGAGAAGCTGCCCTTCAAGCAAGTCGGTAAGTGAGCTAGTTCCTGAGCTCAGTCTAGGGAAGCAAGGAAGCGAAACTCAAACTCAAGCAAGGAAGTGAAACTCAAACTCAGTTACAGTCTTGAAAGATACAATTGCGGAAACTCCTATTGAAAGTAGCAAGTCATGACCAGAAACAAGACCCTCGGTTGGAGCCATTAGAGTACTTTCTGCTTACGACAGGGTTTGCTGTGAGAAAGCATCCAACCAGAAAAACCAGTGGTCACTTTAAACTTGGTCTGCTATCCCAATCATAGCTTCGAGTTCTGGGCAAGAAGAAGGAAGAGACAGAACTTTCCCAAGCTAACTCGCTAAGTAACCCGAACTCACCGACTTGTTGATATGAACAATCCACTCCGCCCTCGCCCTACTATTTACAGTCCAGAAAAGAAGAAACTACTAACTCAGAACTCAAAGCAGGACTTGCAATACTTTACAGGAAAGAAAGAACTGACTACCTTCTTGACTCGACTTTTCACTTTCAAGCTCTCTAAGGGATGGCAAGAGCAAGCGAACCTGGCTCGTTCCTACTTGGCTATTCGATTTCTTTCACATGCCTTAAAAGGTCTTAGACATGCCTTAAAAGGTCTTAGAACCGTCCTAGGAATCTTACAACGCATTTTTCTCATCAAAATGCATTGTAAGATTTAAAAGGATTTATTCGGTCATTAAAAGACTACCTAATTGCCATGGGACTGAATTTTTTACAGGAAAAGGGCCAGAATCTTTTACCTGATGTAAGTAAAAGGTCCAACTTTACCGTTGATGGGAAAGTACCTAAATCTTGGTGCTTTTTCAATAGGTAATGGAAGACAAATGGATATACCAAGAAGGGGGAACAAAATATGGTAAATAAAGAAAAATGGAACACTTACACACACTTAAGCCACGCCTGGCTTCCAATAGGGCACAATTTTTATTTGTCAGATGTAATTATCATGCCACTACAAGTAATTAATAACCCTATTCAGATTGAATTACACGAGCGTAGTCCTGTTCATGATATTGGTGAAGGTAAGTTGGCATCTACTTTGATGGTACCGTATTGTCAATCTTCAACAGGTCTTAACGGTAGCGTATCTAATTCTTGTTGCTATCCACCTTTGATGGTAGGCCATCGGAAAACACACTTTATGGAAAGACAGAAAAGATATAGGAATTGCCCAATACCAGGTATGCAGGAAAATGGGTATATTAAAATCTTTGGAAGAAGTTATTCAGATGAAGCAGAAAGTGATTAGTGATGATTCAAGTCCTGTTCCTGTTCAAGATGAAATCTTATACATTGGATCCGCCTGCGTACGTTTACAAAATAGGTTATATATATATTCCTGTTCAAGATGAGGAACAAAGTGAAGATTCTATTGGTATCTATATCATCTGGTGATGATAACTCCTCTACAGAAGATCTTGGCATAGGCGAAGAAAGAAAGGATGGACAGACTATCAGTCAAGAATCGATAAATGAAAGTTTACATCCAATACGTGAAGAATATTGTGATAATTTCCTTCGATTTAGTGATGATAATCCAAGTAGGATTCATCAATCTTGTCCGTTGATTTGGCTAGCATACAAGATTGGTATTATATCTGAAAAATATCATGATAAATGCTTTCAGGAATTGACTGCTAATAATGTAAAAGATATTCAGGAAAGCATTAAGAATGGAACATACACCCAGTTGCCGATTTCATTGGCGAATTCATCTAAAAGAAGATTTAAAGATTATTAAGTTCTACTCTCTTCATGTTAAGGATATCTATTTGGTTCTCTACACGAGAGAAAACAACCACCTTGTGCAAATGGGGCTAGGGCGTATGTTAAACCATGATTTTCTCAACAATAATACCATTGGCTTGCAATCAAATATAAATAGAATTAGATTTTTATAGAGTATGTGCAGGAGGTAATGTATTTAACCTTATGAAATTCAATCTAATAAACTCATTGATTGCCAATGGTTTTTGTTCCATCCTTACCAACTAATACATGAATTATTCATACCACTCTACATGGGTTATAAGTCCATTAAGAAGAGAAACTTTACTCGAAAACCTATCCAGCTAAATGAGCGCAGGGGGTTATGTCTAATCGCCACATAGCATCACCCAAACAAATATGATGATAGAACGATAAGGCTTTCTATTGAAATAGCTGTTGTTGTCATAATACATGAATGCATATTGTCTTCTACCCGACAGCTAATTTTAAGTGCTGGTTGAAAACCTCTATAAAATAGTTATCTATCTTACCATATAGCCACATAAGTGTAAAGAACCTTTCCGGTCAAATATTTTTAAATACCTCTGCGTAATACGTTCTCGGATTGATCTTAGACCTTGACATAGAAGTAGCTTCCTAAAGATTCCAAGAAGGTGGCAGAAAGCTATTTGTAATAACCCAAGGGTAACACTCATTAGAAAGTAAACACAATAGTTGAAAGCCTACAATGCTAATTGACAGTACCTTGTTAACAACAGCCTGCAATGCTAATTGATACTTTGTTAACAACAAATGTGTACCATGTTTAAAGAGAGAGCAATAACTATTAAGTTGTTGAAAACTGGCGTGAAAGAAAAGAATGCTTTGCTATATCTCAGCTAGCCTTTTTGGACTGTATGAGAGTCCATAATCTACAAATGTAACTAATCTCGGTCTCCAAAAACACTCTCCAACAACTATTTATGTGTCTGATACATGTTGCATTTCCATCCTTACGAGAAGCACAAAAGAGTATTCAGTGTCCTCTATTAATATAATCACTGCATTCAACAATCCTCTTCAACAAGAAGTTATGCATTTGATACACATTGTACGGGAAATTTTCCTTCAAAATTAAAGTTAATTTCCTTCACTCATCTAATTTTGTTTCTAAACCTGGGGTACAACTAAGGCTGCCCCCACTATTTTACCAAGTGATCCAACAGCCACTGGCAATAATTTCTCTCTCTCTCCTTCAAAAGGACGACTTACTTCATATACCCTTCTTTGCTAACAACAATCATTTTAAACTTTCCAAAGAACCATGCAATAGATTACAACAGAATGAGAAGAAGACGGAGGGATGTATGCAATATGAAGAATATAAATCGCATTATGCAAACTTACATTTTCAACTTGGCATTGAATGCGGAAAATCGCTTGATTACTAGGTGTGCGCAGGTCAAGAACTCTATAATTTAGACGGGTATCCTGATTGACCCGAACAAGCTGCTCTCCAGCCTACACCCATCAAAAAGCAAAATTGCCATACAGCTTAAAAGGCCGTAAGTACATGAGTACAGTTCATCACAATCACAAAGCATGTTATCAATCTCCACGCACGATAGTACTGCCTATCTTATATATTGCCTTCATCAACAACAAGCTCTCCATAACTTATATGTGGAAGAAATTGTAAAACCGATATACCTGCAAAGCCTTGTCAATTTCAGCTTCACTACGTGCAGCATCTTCAATATTAATAGGTAAGGTAGGCACTGCCTTGCTGATGCAGGAAAGCTTCCTCACTTGAATTTCAACCTGCAATGCCAAAATAGGTTCTTTAAACTACTTATTGTCAATATCCTAACAAATTTCACAAGTCATTCCCAGACTTTCCGAATCATAAAGAAAAAAAAAACCCGAAAGTTGTGCCATATGCCAACAAACATAAAGATAACATTGTCAACAATTCCAATTTGCTAAAATCCCCAAGTGTTCAAAACTAGTGTATATCAAAGATAACACTGTTGATCATTCCCAAACAAGCATTGAACATATCAAAAACCCACTGACTGGAGTTTGCAAAAAAAACACTCCAAGCAAAGTGACGAAAGTAAAAAAGACAGCTCCTCCATGTGTCGGCCCTGGGAGTTGTACTTGAGCCAAATAGTAAGCATCCCAAGAAGAAGACCGGTAGAGATCGGGGCTTTGATAGAGGATTCCCAAGGGTATACAAACATATATACACACATCCACGTATATGAATGTAATTTAGATAATGCATTTATTTATACACGATTTTCAATGGATATTTAACAAATGGCAATTAACATCATGAGTTCATGACAATTTTCCAAAGTTTTTAAGAAATCCATTACGAAAGCATCCTAAACTAGTGTAATTAAGATCAACGATACACTTGCACATACAATTGTATTCCCTTTTTTTTTTCCCTTTCCAAGCAAAGCTACCTTAGACCACAAAATAAAATAGCTCTTCGCTAAAGTTCACTAGAGATTTTAACGAACATGCATAACCTCATAATTTTTCTGACACACAAGAAGTCACTCCACAGCATAATGATTCGCAGCACTGACTGCAAAATATGAACCGTAGATTTCACCTCTGTTTACCTACACCTGTAAATGCGAAGTCAATATAGCATACTACATTTGCAAACCATATAGAGTATGAACAAACTTTTCAAGAGAGTGCGTATAGCCCTACACAAATACTAGGTACAGTCTCTTGTGTCAATTCTTAGGGCCCGTTTGGGACCTTCATTAATGGACTTCGAATCTTGCATTAATGAATTCTTGTTTTTCCACAGCGAGGGGCAAGAATGAATTCTCATAACCACAAAATAGAGAGACAATTTGAAAAATCTCCACAGGAAGAGTTTTGCATTCTCATTTTCCCCTACAGACAAAAAGACGAAATTAACCCGATCTTTGATGGAATTACCCCCACCATAGTAATGAGTAACCAAGGGCAACATGGTAAAAAACCAATTTGATGATTTTTTTTTTATCAGGAAAATATTTACAAACACTATCCTATACAAACACAAACCTATTGTAAAATCTAATCTGCACATATCATCCAAACTCCCCAGGGATTCATAATCTATAATGAATATAATTAAAAAAAAACTTACAATTCGCATTATAAAACTGAAACCACCCCCCCCCCCCCCCCCCCCAAAAAAAAGGGGGCTCCCAAACGATAAGCTATGCAGAACAACTTTGTAACATTAACATTGTTGCGTAATTTTTTTATACCTGCTGAGAAGCACCTTTAATTGGACTATTGGGTACCGAAACAACCCCTTCAACATCCACATAGGATTCTCTGCTCAACCCGTTCGCAAACTTTACCATCCCAAGACTGACCAAATCGGGAGCCACCGACAACACACACTGCACCGTAGACCCCTTCTCTCTCACGACCAGAAACGCCATCTTCTTACTGACGGCACGGACCGTTTGTGCTCGACCCCGCACAAGCACTATCTGGTCCTTCAGTGCTTCCGTTAGCGCCCCGACCTCTGTCCAAATACGGCCCGTAACCTCCTTCGATTGGAGATTTTCGAGAGGGACCTCGCCGTAATTGGCCGCCAGGGGGTCTGGAGCGTCGGGAGAGGGTCCGGTGGTGGCGGAGGCGGCGGCGGCGGCTTGCTTGCGCTGCTTGGCAGCTTCCTTCTTTGCTGCTTTCTTGCTGAGGGAGGCATTTCCGTTGTCTTCTTCTTGTTCTTCGTCTTTGAGTTGGAGTGACGTGAGATGGGGAGGGGTTTGTGCTTCGGTCGCCATTGGAGGGAGCAGAGAGAGAGAGAGGAATTTAGAGAGAGAGAGAGAGAGAGACTCGGTACTATAAATTAGGGTTTGGGGAAAACTCACGCTAATAAATATACAGTACGAAAATTTATACTAGCTACGAAACTGTAACGAAATGAAAATAATTTTAAAATGGTGGTGGTTTTATCTTATATATGATACTCTGTAATTGGGAGATGTTCTATTAAGGACTTCCTCACGGATTTTTTCCGTGAGGATCACTTCTTTTTTGATTTTTCAGACCAAATTTTGATGATTCAAACCGTTCAATGTGTTTAAAACATGTTTTCCATGGCCAACTCGAGGAATCACAAAAAAAAATACCCGAAAGGGCTTCATCCAAGCAGTTTTTCATAATAACTGTACATATATAGTTTATCAGAAAAAGCTCGAATGAAGCGCTTCTGGGTTTTTTTTTTGGACGAATCCTCTCGGTGACCCTTAAGAACACGTTTTAGACAATTGAGCGGTTCGGATCATCGAGATTTGACCCCGATCCATGAGGTCCGCAAATTGAGAGTTTGAGGGAGTCCTTAGTAGAACGAGATATCTCTGTAATTAGCTTCTATGCTGTAGTATTTAACAACTGCGGTCTTATATGTTCATGGTATTATCTTTCCTCCCGGCTACCTCTATATTAAGGTAATAAACTAATCTAAACTTTTAGTGAGCTTTGTTCGGTTGTCAACTTTTAAGATAAGTTTTTGCAATAAAAGTTTTATATAAAGTTGCTTAAATTTGCATCTTTAATAAATCTTTTAACATTTTAACAAATTCTTTACTTTAATTATAAATAGATGTATGCAATATACATTTAAAATATAAAAAAACAACTAAAAATTTTGATTAGAAAATCAGTAAAGACCCAAAAAAAACATAGGTGAAGAAATAGTGGAAGCTTTGGGAATTTTTTTTTTTTTTTAAATGGGAACCACCCATCTATAGAATGTTGATAATTTTGTCTAATCGTACGTAGTTTTATGATGATTGATAATATCTAGCTTGGTTTTGTAAAATACTACTCCCTCTGTTCCAAATTCTTGGTCCCTCTTTTCATTTTGGGATGTTCCAAAATATATGTCTCATTTCTAAAAACATCCATCAAAACAGGTTCACTTTCTAGTTTTACCGTTAAAAGTATTTTTTCCATCTCAATTGGTTTGTCAATTACCTTTTATTTTATAATGGTTTTTATGATTTTGAAAACTTTGTATAAAAAAACTAATTGATATCTATCAAACAAGATCCGTATTGCAAATGTTTTGAGTTTCATATAAACTCCTTATCTCCAAAAAATTGGTCTCGTTAATATCGATTGGACTTCAAGGGCAAAACAGAAAAGACAGTATAAAGTTTTCACACCTCTTAATAAGTTGAATTCCCCAAAAGTGGCAAAGAAATTAGAACGGAGGGAGTACTAGGTAGAGTGTTATTATGGCGTGTTGGTGCACTAAGGTTGGGTTGCCATAAAATTTTATAGAAAATCCCATAAAATCAACTGAATGATTTTATGAGATTTTCCATTTCCATTTTAGCATGTTGATTTTTAGGGCTGTAAACGAGCCGAATCGAGCTGAACCCTATGAGGTTCGGAATCAGTTCGTTAAGATATGAGTCAGGCTCGAGTTCGACTCGGGTTCGATTCGAGCCTAGATAAGTGGGCTCGAGTTCGGCTCGTGAAAAAATTTCAAAGCTCGGGCTAGGCTCGATAGGACTCGTTAAACTCAAACAAGCTGACCCGAGCCGAATTTAGGCTCGAATCAAGCTCGTTAAAAATTTGCAACACAAACTGAGAGGGGAAAGAGATATGCTTCAAAACAATGTTACATGTAGATCTACCACAATAATCAAGAAATCAAACAAAAATAAACAAATCTACCACAATAATCAAGAAATCAAAAGAAAAAGAACACGACAAAAAAAATATTGAGAACTAAATAGAGTATTCTAGTAAGGGATAAAACTCTTCTGTTTCGTAGTAGAGTAGTCTAGTTAGGGATAAAAGAAGAACAAATTACATAAAAATTTCTCAACTATAAAATATATATATATATATATATATATATATATATATATATATATATATGTATGTATGTAGACCTCTAAAGTATTATTAATTACATTTTGACCTTAGGTTCGCGAGCCTAACCGAGCCGAATCCACTTAGGTTCAAGTTCGGCTCATTTATGAAACGAGCCTAATATTCAGGTTCAAGTTCAGTTCGTTTAGTAGACGAATCGAACTCGAATGAGCTCTTACCGAACTGAGCCTCGAATAGTTCGCGAACGGCTCAGTTCATTTATAGCCCTATTGATTTTATAGATCTCCCATAATTAGCACGTCAATTTTATAAGATTTCTCATAATCATTCAGTTGATTTTATGGAACATGCTAAAATGCAAAATTCCATAAAAAAATTTAAAAAAAAACCAGCCTAAATAAAGTGTAAGGATCTAATCTTGTTATCTTTTGTAAGCAAAAGGGAATTTGATATTATGTTAAAAGAATTTTCTTCTTTCAGAGCATCAATATATAGCTTAACAATTTAACTTTTAAGTTAAAGTAGAGAGTAAATTTTCAAAGAATCTCAAAAAATCAGTCTCACCAAATGTCTTACCAATTTACAGATTTTTTAATTTTGCTACAATAACTGAACAAATTTGGTGTGGCACTGTTCACGCACCAAGGCACTGTTCACGTAATGTTCATGCACTATTCACTTTTTTATTTATTACTTTTGTAGAGTAGGAGTAGAAAGAAAAAATAGTTTAATAGAGTTTAATTCACTTTTTTATAAAAAAAATTTTATTTGGCCATTCGTTAATTCTAATCTACTCTTTCTTAGGGACTTAGGGAGGGGGATGGGTGCTTACGAAAATCGAACCCTACCCATATGCATGAGAATATAAGGGAAACACCAACTGCACTCCACTCCACTTTATCTCTAAATAAAGTGTAAGGATCTATTCTTGTTATCTTTTGTAAGCAAAAGAAAATTTGATATTATGTTAAAAGAATTTTATTCTTTTAGAGATACTATTATACGGTGGTAGGAGTAGAATATTCTTATTCTGATATTGTATTGTATTTGTATATAGTGCTAATGGTTTGAATAGGGAAACTGGTAGTTTCGGGAGTGGTCCCTAGATTTTTTGTCCTCCCAAACTATGGGGGAGATGTTGCGTGTGCTCAACGATTTATGCTTATTCTCATTTTAAGCCCTTTTGACTTTCAAATTGAAACGGTCAGGCCCTTGTATTTTGACTAGCGCCGCGGAATCTCTTTGTCGGTTTCACACATAAAGGAGTGGATTTGATTTCTCCACCAGCAAAATTGCCTTGGGCAGCAAGAAGATGAAAATTCTTTATTTCCGACGTACCACAAAAAAAAAAACAGAAAAAGAAAATTCTTGGATAAATTACATCCACTTCCCTTGAGCTATCTGAAATGTATACCGGCATTCCTTTACTTTTTCTAAAATTACATTGGCCTCTCCTCTTATTCACTTTTACATGCTACGTTTGTCCTGAATTTCTTGTCAATTTACGTGCATGCATGTCATTTTTTTTAATTACATGTATATCTTTCAAATTATAATAAACTTTACAATTTTAAAATTTTTGTTTAATAGAAGTCATCGAAAACTATTAAACGAGATCCATATCGAATATATATAACATTGTACATTTGAAAATATAAGCAATTTTTTGAGGTATCGTGGATAATGAAAATGGACAAGAAAATCGAAAGAGGGAGTATCAAACTTCCCTTTCTGATAATTGACCATTCTTATTCTTTGACTGACAAAAATTGCCAAAATCAACAAATTTAGTTAACTTAAATTTCCATTTTTTCCCTCCTTTTATTTTCTATATACTAGGCACACAGCTACGGACTCCGCACGAGATTTGTGCTCGTTGCTCAGAAATGGCTTGATTTTCGTATGTGTGAGTAGACGTTGGCTATGGTGGCAAACAACAATAGTAGGATTGAGAAGCTCAATGCATTTTTCACAGAACAAGGAGGGGATTTCGTTATCCAGTATCACGTTAGATTTTTTCCTCTGTTTTAAATAAAAAAATTTTAAAAAAAAGTTGGATTAAGTAGGTAAATGGCTATTGAGCCTTTTCCTCTGTTTTTTTATTTTAATTTTTTATTTGTAAAAGAAAGAAAAAGATGAATGGGGTTAGTGAGATGTAGACCTCGTATTAGTCAAAAGGGTAGTTTTTCGTTGGTCTGAACGTCAAAGATTAACATCACTTACCAAAAAAGTTGGTTGAGTCAACTCAGTTTAGATGTTGGCCCGATCAGTGACTCAATCCTTAACAAAATCTTGATTCTAGAGAGAGAAAGTGTAGAAACGTAAATTGAATTTCATTGAATATTCTGCGTTGCCCATTATAAAGAAGAAAAAACACCTTTTATACTCTTCTGAACCGACTAAATCGACTCATCCTATTAGACTAAAACTCATCACTTGGATTGCTAACCTGGCAACCCTAACACTCCTTTCTAACTAACTAATTGAATTACAACTGAAATGATTCCCAAATGAAAACACAATACCAATCAAATGAATATCTATTGAGATCTCACTAGTTTGTCCAAAACTAGTGAGACTTTATTAGTTTCTTAATGCAATGGTGAAAATGTCACTTAACACTCCCCTGCAAACTCTTGGGTGGAGCACCAACAAAGAGTTTGGATTTTAAGAGGTGAAACCTTGCAACAGGTCTTGACCTTCGGTAAATATATCAGCAAGCTGTGTAGAAGTATCAATGTTGCAAAGAACAATCTTTTTGGCCAAGACTTGTTCCCTAATAAAATGATAGTCGATTTCAATATGTTTCATACGTGCATGAAACACTGGATTCGAAGCAAGAGCCATAGCTGATCGATTGTCGCACCAGAGAACATGAGGAGGAGGAACAGGAACATGCAACTCAGTGAAAAGTTGTTGCAGCCAAACTAAATCAGCAGCAATATGGGCCATGGCTCTGTATTCAGCCTCTGTCGATGAGTGAGTAACCATATGTTGCTTCTTAGCACACCACGACACAAGATTAGACCCAAAGAAAATAGTAAAGCCCGTTGTAGAACGTCTATCAATAGGATCACCTGCCCAGTCAGAATCAGCAAAGGCAGTGACAGAGAGAGGACTAGACAAGAAATGCATACCATGGTTGAAAGTACCCTTGATATATCGAAGAATCCTTTTAACAGCACAATAGTGACTAAGCTTAGGTTGATGCATATGCTGATAGACAACGTTAACAGGATAGGCTAGTTCTGGCCAAGTCCATGTGAGATACTGTGAAGAGCCCACCAAAGATCGAAACAAGTGAATATCCTCAAAAGGAGGGTCTGAAATATCAGGTGGGGCCTTGGTAGAGGTAGGTGATGAACTGGGTTAACAATCGAGCATACTAGCTTTATTCAAAACCTCTGTACCATATTTGGACTGAGAGAGGAAGAGCCCATGTTCAGTAGCAATAACTTCAATTCCCAGGAAAAAATGAAGATTCCCCAAGGTCTTTCATGGCGAACTTAGAACTAAGCTGCAGAATGAGATGTGAAATGTAAGAGGAGTCACTCCTAGTAAGAATAATATCATCTACATATATCAAAATCAGAGTGATAGCAGATGAAGAATGTAGAATAAAGAGAGAAGTGTCAGCCTAACTTGGTGTGAACCCAAGTTCCAAAAGATAAGAGGAAAATAGTGAGAACCAAGCCCTTAGGGCCTGTCTTAGGCCATATAAAGCTTTGTTGAGCTTACAAACATAAGAGGGATGCTGTGGATCTTTATAACCCTGTGGTTGTCTCATGTGGACATCTTCAGAAACAATACCATGGAGAAAGGCATTAGACACATCAAGTTGTCTAAGAGGCCAGTGATGATGAACAGCCAAGCTCAAAATAACTCTCACAATTGGTTGCTTCACCACTGGACTGAAAGTTTCAGTAAAATCAAGGCCAGCCTCTTGTTGATTTCCATTGGCCACTAACCTGGCTTTGTATCTAGCTATAGAACCATCTGAGTGCTTCTTAATTTGAAATATCCATTGACACCCAATTATATGTCCATGAGCGGGAGAGGGAACCAAAGTCCATGTGCCTTGTTTAACCAAGGCCTTATAGTCGTGTCATTAGGGGGGCAATTCCGCGTTCTCTTTCCCTGCTAGAAAGAAATTATCTCTCCAGCTGGGGAAAGCTCTATCTATAAGGGGGACTCCTATAGAGTAGAGGACAGGCCCTGAAAGGTAAACCCAGTAAGGTCCTGACGATTGAGGGAATAAAAGAGTATCCAGTGACATGGCCTGTTGCCAGACAATGTGTTTTATAGCTTTTTGAAAAGTACATGGTTCTATGACAGGTGGAGAGGTAGTAGTAAAAAGAGTAAAGGGATGTGTTGGTTTAAATATCCATGCTTAGCTCTTGTGATCATGGGATGGATTGAAGTAGAAGAGGAAGGAATTGAGGAGACTAAAATTAAGGGAGAAGACAGTGTGGCAGTTTGTTGAGAGATAGGAGTCAGGCTAGGAGAAGGCTCGGAAGTTTGAGGAATAGGTTGCAAATAAGAAACAGGAACATTAACATTGATGTTATCAAATGAGGTGAGATAAACATCAAAATCTGAAATAGAAGGAAACATAGACTGAGTAGAAGAAGTAAAAGAAGAAGAATGAAAAAGTGCAGAATAAGGAAAACAAGTTTCTTCAAACTTGACATGTCTAGAAATGTATACCCTATCACCAATAGGATCATAACAACGATATCCTTTAGATGCAAGGCAGTAGCCTAGGAAAACACAGGTAACAGATTTAGGAAGTAGCTTATGAGAGTTATAGGGTTTGATCCAAGGGAAACAAGCACATCCAAATGGCTTAAGAGATAAGTAATCTGGAGTATTATGGAACAAAAGAACATATGGAATCTGAAAATTGAGAGAAGAATGAGGTAACCTGTTGGCTAGATAAACTGCAGTAGTTAACCCTTCTAGCCAGAACTTTGTAGGCATTTGAGCATGAGTGAGCAAAGTGAGTGTGGTCTCAATAAGGTGTCTATGCTTTCGTTCAACCACCCCATTTTGTTTAGGAGTATGCGGACATGTTGTTTGATGAAGAATACTAGCAATAAGAAACAATTCTGTGAGATATTTGTTCACAAACTCTCCTCCATTATTTGACCTTACGGTTTTTACCAGAACTTTGAATTGAGTAAGGACATAAGCCTTGAAATGTGCCAGAGTAATCTTTACATCTGATTTATAGTGCAGTGGAAACATCCAGGAAAATCTACTAAAGTCATCTATAATGAGTAGATAGTACCTATAACCCTGAACAGAAGGGATAGGGGCAGGTCCCCCACACATCCATATGCAAAAGATCAAAAGCTGCAGATGAAACACTAGTAGAAACAGGAAAACTGAGCTTGTGACTTTTGGCTTTATTACCACTAAAACATGTCACATCAAAAGGTCTAACAATAGGTAATTGCAGTTGCTTTATTAAAGACAGAAATAAAGGCATACTAGGGTGTCCCAATTTCTGATGCCAAACAGCAGCTGAAGATGTAGCAGTACTAACAAAAGCAGATGGCAATGTGACCTCTGGAGAAGCTTTAGAGCAGCTCTTGATGGGATACAACCCCTGAAGACATGGCCCTTGATGCAAAGTTTTAGGGCTGCACAAAAAAAACCGGTGAACCGTGAATCCGGTCCGGACCGAACCGATCCGCGCGTTTTGGATTTTAACCGTGGATTAATGGTCCGGACACGGATTGAAAAATTAGTAAACCGTGACTCGCGGTCCGGACACGGATTTTGATTTCAAAACCGTGGATTAACCGATCCGGACCGTGAGATTTTTATTATATATAAATTTTTAAAATATATATATACACACACACACACATACATAATTTTACACAAACTTCTACTACACAGACTAGGGCATAAACTGTGATCTCTTTCAAAATTTAGGGGTTAAACTATTACACTAACTTCTACTATATGCACTTGTTATCTATTTCTGGGGTAAATTGTGATCTCTTTCAAAACTAGGTTGATAACCGTGTTTGGATGTGTATTTTTATTGATGACCCATGGAAGCAGTCTAATATTGCCCATCTGGAGTAAATAAGCTCAGAATTTGTGACAACATATAGTAGATTCATTTAGTAGTTGTGTATTTGTGTTTACACCATTAGTGTGAGATTCCAACGAAGGCCTCTTCTCTAATTAGTTGTGTTTACACCATTAGGTAAAATTTCAATTATATAACTTTGTTACTTGTTTATATATAACATGTAATCCGTGGATAAAACCGGAACCGATCCGTGACTCGCGGATCGGATTGGAACCGAACCGTGAGACTTTTGGTCCGGACACGGATTGTATTTTCTAAAAACCGTGACTCGCGGATTAGGATTGGATTCATGCCAATCCGATCCGATCCGGACCGTGTACACCCCTACAAAGTTTGCAAGGTTTGCTTATCCTGAATCTTGTACCCATCACAATCAAACATAAGAGTTAATTATTATCCTTGGCAAACTGATGTACTGAAAGTAGATTATGAGTTATGGCAGGTGTATACAGAACATGATTGAGATACAATGGTGTTGTAGGGCTTGGAAGAAGTCATTTACCAAAATAGGACACTGGTAGTGATGCTCCATTCCCAACTTGAACACCTTCTGTTGGAGAGCAAGACTGATGATGAGTAAGGTTTGTCAAATCATTGGTGACATGTGTGCTTGCAGCACTGTCAAAAAACCAGTTAGCAGTAGCAAGAGGTCGTGAAACCACATTAGCAACAGAAAACCCTGTAGACTGTGGAGAAGGCTGTGGTGGATATCCTTAAGAAAGACCAGTAGACTGAGGGAAGCCTTGAGAGTACCCAACAACAGATGAGTATCCAACAAATTGTGGAAAGCCTTGAGAATACCCCATGAACTATCCCTTATTGACACTTGAACCATAGTTATAACTAGTCCCATTGAAGTCATGGTATCTAGGAGAGAGAGTTACTATATTTGCTTGCGGCATTGGAGACATAGCAGAGTACTGTCCTTGTGACAGAGATCCTCCACTGTTCCACTGGTTACTCATAGGTCTCCCAACAGGAGGAGGCATAAAAGGTGGAGGTTGAAACTACAAATTTTGTCTATGGTAGTAGTAAAAAGCAGTATGATTGCTTTTGCCACAAATTTGACAACCAACTTTCTGGTTTGATCTTCTAACACCTTTGCCCCTATTAAAACCCCCAGTAGCATTCACATTTCTGTTGGTATTGGGAAGGTACTGTTGTGGAAAATAATTTCCTTGATTTGGGGAGTTTTGAAATATAGGAGCATGTCCAACAGGTTGTGAAGAGGACTGGTTTAAGAACATGTTGGCATTAGTACTCACGTTCTGTGTAGCTACAAAAACCTTTGCAGAACTTGTTCCCTCATCCTTACGTATCTGAGATTCTTCCGCATGAAGAACAGAGGACAATTTCTCAAAAGGTACATCTCCTTTCATTCTTAGAGGAGATTTTATACCATTAAATTCTGGTGGTAAACCATTTAGGGCATAGAACATCAAATCATCATCATCCATATGATGCCCTACAACTTCAAGCCTGTGTTTATAACCTCTGATTTCATCTAAATAATCCTCCATGGTTCCAGACTTTTTCACATTATAGAGCCTCTTCTTTAACTCATGAATGTGTGATTTAGTGAGAGAATTAAACCTCAATTCAAGAGAAGACCACACCTCAGATGCATGTGTAAGCCCTAATACATGTGGTAAAATAGCTGGCGACAAACTTGCAGTTAAGCATGATAACAACTGATTATCGATTAAAGTCCATAGAAGAAATTCAGGATTCTCAACAGTAGCATTAGAAGCATTCACGATAGTTGATGCTGGACAAGTAGCAGATCCGTCAAGATAACCAATGTAACCATTAGCACGTAATGCATTTGTTACCTGAGTTTTCCAGAGAAGATAATTTCCTGATTCAAGCTTGATCGTAACCAGAGAATGGAAGTTTGAGACGAGAAAGGCTAGAGACGACGGTAGTGTAGTTGAGGTTGAAGTAGCCATTGATTTGATGAAGCTTCTTCGTTTCAGATCGAGAAATGAAAAGAAGAACACACGATTATCAGGATTGATTTCTTGAGACTTGCGTCATACGCTTGCTTGACCGAAATCCTAGACCTAATTAATGGGTTGCCCCAAGCGTAGGGCGGAGACCGTTGTAGCACAATACCCGGTAAGACCGGAATCGAATCCACAGAGAAGGCGAAGAGTGCTTACTAAGTACTCGGATTGACTAAATTTAACACGGCTCTTAGGTAGCCACCCTTTATGATTTGATTGGTGGATTAACTTAACTAAGAGAAAAACTGATTTTAATTGAACTATTTAAAAGGAAGTACGGTCGTAGGGGTCATAACACAAGTGACCAGGTCCAGACAGTTCAGCTCTGTTCAGTGTTCTAAAAACGTTTGATTTTAGAGAGAAAAAGGTACCCTGAAAGATGCGAATCCTTGTGGTCGCCGTTTACCCATGTACATCGGAGAACAAGTTTTGGTCCCCCATTCCCCGCGTTACATGGGCTCCGACAATACCCGGACTCGTCTGACGGAAGCTCTTTAATAACCTAAAATTGCTTTTTCCTTGGTTAATTTAGAAAATAGGAGCAGAACATATCCGGGCCTAGCCACGATGTGTTAATCGCCCCGCGACCATACTTATCGAACTACTCACACATAGTAACTGAAACAACTGACAAGATCTCGAAATTAATCATGCTAAATATTGATTGAAACGAAAATCCAAAAGTAAAACGCGGACAAACTCCCGCGAAATAATAGTTTAATGAAAAAGACAAGAAGTACCCGAAGCAATAAGCAAATCTGTGAACAAAACTTTTAAAACTTCAATGGAACAAGCTCCGGAAAGTAGAATCTCCCGAGGGAAAATCGGCTACTACTTGGAAGCAAAAACTAAACAATGTTCGAACCCTAATTCGGCCTAAAAATGGGGTATTTATTCTCCCCCCGAAGTCAAACTACGTGGCAAAGTCAACTGGCTGTATAAAGCCCTCGGTATCGATACAGGAGAAGTCCTGTATCGATACCCATACGCTCTGTTCCCGAATTGGCCAACGGGTATCGATACAGGACAATCCCTGCATCGATACCGGTCCTTTAAGTTGACTTTTCAGCTTTTTGGTCGTCCTTGCTTGGGTCCCACCGGATCTTAACATGCCCCACATCCTTGGGTCCAATTGCACACTCTTTTCCGACCTGTTACCTACAAAACAAACAAAGACAAGAAAAACCAAGGACACCCCGCATCAAGTGGAAAATGGAATAAAACCGCGCCTCTAACGCTCTAATTTGCCCTACTTAGGCGCTTATATCTATGACATTGCGCGCCTATCACACCCCCCAACTTGAGCGTTACTAGTCCCTAGGAACGAACGAAATAAAACCTAAGACAAAAAACTAGAAAACACCAATGGGGGTACGGTGGTTATGACACTTGTAGAAACAATCAATCATAGCGATAAACATCCACTTCTTAATATGCCTGTAACTCACATGCATGCATGCCTTGATAGAAAATCGAACATGGTTATCATAGCGCCACATGCGCGAATAAATATCCCTACAAAAATAATCGCGTTGCACTACTCACTAGAACACTCAACATCCCACAATAGCACTTGGCGAGATGCGCGGAACCGAACAACTGGTTTCCACGTGCCAATCAAAGTTACGCTTAGCAAGAGATAACGCACAATATGCACAATATGTCTAAACATGATTTCACAAGATAAGCAACATCATTACAAACCATGCATAAGTGAGAGATAAAGTACGTGCACACGATCGACTAAGGACTTTTTGGATTATATTGACCTCGGTTAGAACAAAATAAGAAACTGCAAAATCAGGTGTCGGCCCACAGAAGCTCAAGGTTAACTACCCTAATCTGTTGCACCTATCATGTCTAAACCCTGTCAATGCGCCCATCGGCGCCATCCAAACCAAATCCACAAAACAAAAGAAAACAAACAGTATCCATACAAGTTATATTACAGACCCCAAATGCAGAAAACAGAAATAAGTCTCACATGAAATAACAAAATACCCCAACATAAAATAACACCTCCTCATCATACTCCTACCCTCAGCCGCCCCATGCAACACAAGTGCCTCTTCTCAATCCGACTCCTCCTCACTCTCCTCAGGAGCATCCGCCTCATCCGCGAAATCATCACTGACCTCCAACTCGGGCAACTCAAGCGGAACATATGGATCCGAAGTCGACCCCTCAAGGCGCCCTACCATCCACTCTCCCCTGTGATTAATCATCTGCTGCATCCGCGCATTTTGTCGCACCTCCCTCTTAAGCTTCTGATGGCTCCGGATGGTAGCGACCCCTTGGCAAAAGATCTTCTGCAGCCAAGTAGTATTGGATGCGTTGGGGGCAGGTTCAGTGGTCAAGTAAGCTCCACCTCTAGTACCACGAGTCTGGGCTATGCTCTTAGTCAGGATAGTACTGTCAATCGGCCCAAGAATCAGTGGATCATTGTTGAACCATTTGGACCCCCGTCAACCCGGAGTCTCTAGCAATAGCCGTAATCAGACACGGGAACGGCATTCGGGTCTGTGTTGGGGCATCACGGAAATCGATAATCTTAGTGTAAATAAACAACGCCCAATCACACACAGTCTCCGGCTCCATGAAGGCTGTCAACATATTCCCAGTATACTCAGAGGGCTTATTCTTAGTTGCCCTCGGGTCCACATTATAACAAATCACTTGGTTCAAAAACCGAAATGCCGGCTTAAACTTGCCCGGCCGGTGAGGAATACTAGCATCTCTACATTTCTCATACAAACTCCCCGCCACTCTACGTTGGACAAAATCCTCAGCGGGGCAAGGGTAGTTAGTATCAGTCTGCCTCACATACCGCAAACTCGCAGCAATAATGTCGGGGGTGATAACAATGGGTACTCTAGCTACTCGTGAGGTTATCTGAGTCTCGGAACTAAATGCACCCCCGGATGCTGGTACATAAAAATTTTTATAGAATTCCCTCACGAGTTCTAAATTATACCCGGGGTTTGGTTCGAACCAAAATGACATACCTTGTCGCACGATGGCTTGGATAGTGATGTCATTTGGGAGAAACCCATCCCGGATAATGTGGCGCTCGTTCTTAACGCCCCTTTGCTCAATGGAAGCCTCCCACCTTTCCCGCTCATCCCGGGCAATTTGATCTTTGGTCCTCCTTCCCCCGGTTGCTTGCTCTGGAGGAGCACTCGAGGAAGCCGCCCTCTTACCCTTAGCACTGGTGGAAGTCTTTCTGGGTGCCATGTTTTAGAAGTTGGGTTTTGGAAATTTAGGGTTTTTTAGATCTGGAGAGATAAGGATTTTGGACGGGATTGGAGAGGTGTATGTGGTAGAGATGGAGAAAAGGTGCGTTTTGGTGAAGTTTGGTGGAATTTGGGTGAGTTTTGGAGGAGTTGTGAAGGTTTGAAGGTGGTGGCTATGGAGGTTTTTGTGGGTTAGGGTTAGAGAGAGAGAGAGGAGAGGTTGAAGAAGAAGATGGGTAATGGGAGATGACCGGTCAAAAACCTTTAAAATTCGCGTTTAAGGGTCTCGGTATCGATACAGGGAAATACCTGTATCGATACCCATACGTTCTGTTCGCGAATGGGTCACCCGGTATCGATACAGCACTTTCACTGTATTGATACCGACAAGCTTAATTTTATTTTTTTTTTTTTCATGGCTGAGGTTAAGGTTTATAGACTTTGGTTTCAAAACATGACACCCAATCGAACTTCCTCACGCATTACTCTCTTAAAAAAAAACCATCATTTCACAAAATTTCCCCACAACAGTACGGCACTCATATTGCACGGAGCTTGACTTCCCCCCCCAACTTCAATCCAACCAAAACACCGGTTTCCTAAGTTAGACACGGGGACTGACTCGGACTGGTTTAAGATGGGTCAAGGGGACTCGTATGTGGTTTAATCATGCAAGAATGCCTTGTTTCATCCCCTATGCACGTAATTTCCTCTCTCAAATGCATGAAAAATAACTAGCCTCTTACTTGCAAAACAAAAGCCTACTATTTTATGCGATTGGAGAAAGGAATACAAGGAATATGGGAATGTTCTTCAGGATACGCTATTATCAATGCGGGGACACTATTCACATGCTTGACAATGCATCATGTTCCATGTATATAGCCAAATATATGCATGCATTAAAGTTAAACAGGCATACATTCAAGTTAAACATTCGCTCGATGATGCTTACAAGATGCATAACACCCGTATCCCCAAAAACTACCTAGCAACGCTATACAAGTACAAAATACACCCTCCCCCCAACTAGAAACATGCTATGTCCCCATAGCATGGAGACAGAAAAATTGAAAGAACAAGGGGAAGAACTGGACCTCCGGGTGGCAGCCAACCACCATGACCTCGGCTGATGTACAAGGAATTTCAGGTACGCTCACCGTGCAACCTGCAAAACACGTCAGTCCAGCCCGGCACGTGGTATCCGGGCATACACAGAGAAAACAAAAGAGCAAGAAAGAAGAAATAAAAGACACCACCACTTTCGTCACGTGAAAGACACGGGTACTACTTTTCTCCCTAATTCTTCACTTAAATTTGTGTAGAGAAGGTCATCATAACAATCCCGGGTAAGTCATGACTCAACAGGTTAAATTACTCAAGGTTCTTCCTTAAAGCAATCAGAGCCAATCGTCTTTAATGACTATCCGAGACACGGCAATAAGATTGTTCGAAACCCAGATACACACATTTAAAGCTAGAAAATAGGTGGCTATACCGGACCGCTATACTTTTTTTTTTTTTTGGTAAAATTAAAAACAGACACGAAAATGCATAACATGCCCTTACTAACCGGAGCTGGGCACACGATCCTTATTTTAATAGCGGCGTGCGAAGCTATAAATACCCAAGTCAATGATGGGTACCCCTATCGCTAGGGGCCGGCTCCACACTCAATTAAGAGCATGGTACGCGTGAGCTACCCGTAAAAACATAGCCCAACGGCTAAACAACGGGGGTATCCGAGTAGACTGGATCAACTAAATCCTCCTCAGGTTCACCTACGTCTATGATTTCTAAAAATGGTTTAAGACGCTGCCCATTAACTTTAAAAATATGATTATCCTTAGGGTCACAGACATCAATCGAACCGTTCAGGTAAACCTGATGGACTATATATGGCCCATCCCAGCGAGACCTCAATTTCCCTGGAAATAGGTGAATGCGCGAATTATACAATAATACTTTCTGCCCAACACTAAAGGTTTTGCGCTGGATTTTCCTATCGTGGTACGCCTTGACCTTAGCTTTGTAAATGCTAGTGCTCTCATATGCATCATTCCTAATTTCTTCAAGCTCACACAGTTGGAGCTTCCTATGGGCACCTGCCTCTGGCAAACTTGCGTTCACCGTCTGAATGGCCCAATGGGCCTTATGCTCCATCTCCACGGGCAGGTGGCAGGCCTTACCGTACACAAGCCGATAGGGTGAAGCACCCAACACGGTCTTGTATGCAGTGCGGTAGGCCCACAAAGCATCAATCAGTCGTAGGGACCAATCCTTTCTACTCGGGTTTACCGTTTTCTCTAAGATTCCCTTAATCTCCCGATTGGCCAGCTCAGCTCAGCTAAGACCGGAATCGAATCCACAGAGAAGGCGAAGAGTGCTTACTAAGTACTCGGGTTGACTAAGTTTAACACGGCTCTTAGGTAGCCACCCTTTATGATTTGATTGGTGGATTAACTTAACTAAGAGAAAAATTGATTTTAATTAAACTATTTAAAAGGAAGTACGGTCGTAGGGGTCATAACACAAGTGACCAGGTCCAGACAGTTCAGCTCTATTCAGTGTTCTAGAAACGTTTGATTTTAGAAAGAAAAAGGTACCCCGAAAGATGCGAATCCTTGTGGTCGCCGTTTACCCATGTACAGCGGAGAACAAGTTTTGGTCCCCCATTCCCCGTATTACATGGGCTCCGACAATGCCCGGACTCATCTGACGGAAGCTCTTTAATAACCTAAAATTGCTTTTTCCTTGGTTAATTTAGAAAATAGGAGCAGAACATATCCGGGCCTGGCCACGGTGTGTTAATCGCCCCGCGACCATACTTATCGAACTACTCACACATAGTAACTGAAACAACTGACAAGATCTCGAAATTAATCATGCTAAATATTGATTGAAACGAAAATCCAAAAGTAAAACGCCGACAAACTCCCGCGAAATAATAGTTTAATGAAAAAGACAAGAAGTACCCGAAGCAATAAGCAAATCTGTGAACAAAACTTTTAAAACTTCAATGGAACAAGCTCCGGAAAGTAGAATCTCCAGAGGGAAAATCGGCTACTACTTGGAAGCAAAAACTAAACAATGTTCGAACCCTAATTCGGCCTAAAAACGGGGTATTTATTCTCCCCCCGAAGTCAAACTACGTGGCAAAGTCAACTGGCTGTATAAAGCCCTCGGTATCGATACAGGAGAAGTCCTGTATCGATACCCATACGCTCTGTTCCCGAATTGGCCAACGGGTATCGATACAGGACAATCCCTGTATCGATACCGGTCCTCTAAGTTGACTTTTCAGCTTTTTGGTCGTCCTTGCTTGGGTCCCACCAGATCTCAACATGCCCCACATCCTTGGGTCCAATTGCACGCTCTTTTCCGACCTGTTACCTACAAAACAAACAAAGACAAGAAAAATCAAGGACACCCCGCATCAAGTGGAAAATGGAATAAAACCGCGCCTCTAACGCGCTAATTTGCCCTACTTAGGCGCTTATATCTATGACATTGCGCGCCTATCAACGCTCTGATACCATAACAAAATCTTGATTCTAGAGAGAGAAAGTGCAGAAACGTAAACTGAATTTCATTGAATATTCTGTGTTGCCCATTATAGAGAAGAAGAAACCCCTTTTATACCCTTCTGAACCGACTAAATCGACTCATCCTATTAGACTAAAACTCATCACTTGGATTGCTGACCTGGCAACCCTAACGCTCCTTTCTAACTAACTAATTGAATTACAACTGAAATGATTCCCAAATGAAAACACAATACCAATCAAATGAATATCTAGTGAGATCTCACTAATTTGTCCAAAACTAGTGAGACCTTACTAATTTGTCCAAAAACTAGTGAGACCTTACTAGTTTCTCACTTAACAACTACTGGAAATGCAGTGGTGAAAATGTCACTTAACAATCCTAACCCTGTTGAACTTTTGAGAAGTGCTATGGCTTTACGCCAACTATAGGAAACTTGGAAGCATAAGCAATGAGATCACAGGAAGTTCTCTCTCTTATAAAAAGTTTAAATAAATAAAGAAATGTCATTGTTTTTCACGCGATTTGGATTGAGTTTGAGCAATGTTGATTTATAGAACGAGCAAACTTAATTCAGTTACGGTGCAGTGTTTTACACGTCTGTCTAAATAGTTTCATTTGACCTAAGTGCAATGAGTTTGAGCTACGGTACAATGTTAATTCATACCAAGTGCAAACCTTATTCACAAAAAACAACCTTAAATTAGCTAACACGCACCACTCGTGACAATGTTCCATTGTGGTTTTGAATGGAGGACTAAGCGAAAGTGGCATATTGAAGTGTTGGGAGCGGGTTGGTGTTGTGCGGCAGTGCACAATCACAGTGTTGCACGGTGGTTACGGGGCCCACTCGGAGTCTCATTGTTTGATCCAAATCATTTATTTTGTTCGTCTCGTCAAGTATGTAGTCCACGTAAAAATACAGGTTGATTGGACAATGGTAACGATTTGATCGGTGACCATTTAAATTACAGTTTCGTGGAAAAAAAATCACCTACAACAGGTTGTTGAACTGTTTTGTTTCCCGTTGTTTGATCCAAACTGTTCATTTTGTTCGTCTTGTTGAGTATATAGTCCACGCAACACCAACCCCGCACCCGTAAGTGTTAGATTGTATCAAGTTATTTACCTTTTTGTCTATGAAGTATTAGCAAAATACCAAGGAATCTCCTCTAGTCTTTTTGAAAGATTTAATAATGCTTTAAACAATCCTTTCCTTCTCGTTCTTACATTGAACACAAACTCTCACTCTCGATCTCGATCAGCATCTGCCAATCACCAACAGCTTCTCTGAAAGATGAAGTTCCTGCTGTCAAATCAACAGAGCGCAAATGGCTCATTTGCTCCCAGTCTAGACGTTTAACCAATTTAGTCTCCAATGTTTAAAATGTGTCAAAATGGTCCCCACCCCTATCGCCATTACTTGTTTCCGTCAAAATAGAGGGCAATCTTGGTATTTCACATGTCGCGTGTGTTTACTTCAATTTCTTTCAAGTTTTGAACATAATTATTTACTTTTTACATTCCTCTCATCAAGACGAACAAATAATCCATAAAAATTAACACAAAAGTAACAAATGCGATTTTTTTTTTGAAACAAATGTAATTCAAATAGCTTATGAGGCTAAGGGTCTTGCTAAGCTAATAACTAAGCACGTGTCTAATATGTAAATCTTTGTCATCAATTTTTTTTTGAGATAAAAAAATATGTTTCTTGTTGGATCAAGATCTATTAGAGTCTGACAATGAATAAATCCGTTGGAATCTCAGAGTTTAGTTTTGTTATGCAGGTCATGAAAAAAAGTCTATCGAAAGTCTATTGTTATGCATAATTTAGTTGTCACTATCTAGTTTTTTCCACATTTGTTGCTACTTGGATTATATTTGTCAACTTTATTCAATTTTTTTCACATTTGTTAGTTTTGCATTACGTTTTTATACATTATTTGTTCGTCTCGACAAGAGAAATCTAAAAAGTAAGACAACATCTTCAAAACTTTAAAAAAATTGAAGTGAAATACCAAGAATTCCCCTCGTTTTGAAGGAAACAAGTGACGTCGTTTGGGCCATGGACCATTCTTGACACACATTTTAAACATTGCGAACTAAATTGGTTAAATGTTTATATTGGAGACCAAATTAGCGGTTTGCTAATATTTTGGTGACCAAAAAGGGAAATAAGCCGTATCATTTTAAAGTGAATAGCGCAAAGTGAGATTAGACAGGAAATCTTGCGGCTTTCTTAGGCCCAGTTTTCCAAAAGATTTAGCACCCAGGTGCTAAAATCATGATTTTTCAAATCAAAAAATGAAGTGGTTCCGAATATCTTTTTTCGATTTTTTTTGCACTAAACTAAAGTACACGAGGAGTACTTTAATTTGGTGCGAAAAAAATCGAAAAACGATACACAGAACCACTTTATATTTTGATTTGAAATGTCATGATTTTAGCACATGAGTGCTAAAATCTTTTGGAAAACTGGGCCTTAGGCAAGATTGTTGACACTCCACTAAAGTTTTTTTTTAAATTTTTTATCCAGTGGTGCTTACTGTGGGTAATTGCTAATACATCACGAGATATGTTGATCCAGGGACAGCACTACGGGTACCGACCATGGGGACCCGAAATTGTACCGATCGCACACGGGGACCCACTTTTGGGTTTTGGTTGGAACGGTGGGACTTTGGTTGGAGCACTTCCAACCGTCCGATTGAGTTGAAATTTTGTGGGGCCCCTCGGAAAAATGTTTTAAGAACAATGAACGGTTCGGATCACTCGTGTGGGACCCAAAAGTGGGTCCCCGTGTGCGATCGGTACAATTTCGGGTCCCTTGGATCTGTACTCATATCTTTACCGTTGATCCAGTGGTGCATACTGTGGGTAAATCACTCTCTACTAAAGTTTTTTTTTTTTATTGGACACTCTCTAGCTAGAGTTGAAACCATTATCATCGTGGAGAGCGGAAACAGAGCCGGCCCAAATTTTTGGAGGCATAAAGCGAAAATCAGACTTAGGCTTTTTTTTTAAAAAAAAATCTTAGATGAACAAAATGTAAGTAGGTAAATTACACTTCCAAAAACAAATACTAGTATTCATCAACAAGAAATACTGCTAAAACAATAATCAAACATTTAAAGATTTCAAATTCGTCACTTAAATATCAACAGTTCTAACATTTAAAAAAAAAAACCCGAACCTTACAAGATTTTAAAAGCGTCATCTAAAATATCAATCTTCTTCCAGTTTTAGTAGTAAAAGTACTAATTATGTCCAAATAATCATTCCTATCCACCACCTCATGTTCAATAGATAGAATGGAGAGTCCATTCAACATTTCTTGTAAAATAGTCAGAGCCGGCTCATGGCATAAGCCAATGAAACCATCGCTTAGGGCTCCCTCAAAAAATGTAAACATATAGGGCCTCAAACATGTAAGCTTCCTATATATTGTAATGATTGTTTATTTTTGGATGACTTTATGTTTAAATTTGTGTAATGATAATAGTTTTTATGAATGTGTTAAAAAAATTTAGTATGCAAAATACATGGAGGGCCTATCTCATAAATCCATTTCAGGCCTCCAAAACTGATGAGCCAGCATTAGAAATAGTTGACCGAAGGTAAAACTTAATCAATTTCAACTTTGAAAAGTTTCATTCTCCAATAGCAAATGTAATGGGAATAGTATAATGAAAAGGACGAGAAATGCCAACCTTCACTATCTTTGGGAAAATTATCTCCATCCCTCCTCAGTGGACCTATTTCTACTATAAAGTCCATGAAATTTTGAGAAATTTTGTCCAAATTACACGGATCATCAATGTTTCTCGGTCCACATTCAAAATTCATGTCCTCGTTTTGAGTTTCATCATCCATACCATCTTGGCCATTCTCGTGTTCTTCATTCTCCAAATATGCTTCTTCTCTATTCCCCCAATTCTTTTGTTCTTCATTTCCCGAATCTTCATGAACCTGTTTCACCAAGTCTTCGACCAAACTTGAACTCTCTTTTTGTGATTTACTCAAATACTTATCAAGAACACCCGCTTGAGATTGAATTAGTGCGTCTATTTTTTTGCTTCTTTTTTCTTTTTTCACGTCCAGACATACTTTCTAGTCATGGTGAATTAAAATCTGCAAATTCCACAACTAATTCACTATATTTTTTTTGGTAAGTAATTCACTATTATTAATTGTCACGGTTCCTTTTGTTTCTCCCTGTTTAACAATCAAAATTACCACCAAGCAAAAACCATCACGATTTTCTATTCACGGAATACTTTTCAAAATTCGGAAATCACATATGTAAAACTTAGACCTTTTTTTTTTGCACGGTAAAAAGTATTTTATTAATCTTTGAAAACAAATTACAAAGATTAAACCCTATATATGGATTAACTCTGACACGTTTCTTTGACCTTTTGAGTGAGTCCTTGTTGCTTAGTCTTCCACCCTTCCATATCAGTAGCATATAATAATCCCATTGATAGAAATTAGTTAGAATAAAAATATATTAATCACGACTCATGTTAGAATATAAACAAACAATACTATAGACTTATGGCAAGAAAACAAAACTTGGAATCACTTGAGATTTTAGCTTTGGGAACAAGTCCGAAGTTCATCTGTCTCTCGATTCTCCGATTTAAACAAGTCCGGAGAATCGAGAGACGTATTAAAGTAAACAATATTATAGCTTCGGGAACAAGTCCGAAGCTTCCATGTGCATAACATTTCTAACCTGGAAGAGCACCTTTCTTGGGCTATTCAACATTGTGGTGGTAACTGGTAAACTTCTGAAGCATAATATCTTAAAGTTCGTTGGGTTTGCCCACAAAAATAAATAATAAGCCCACAAATATTTGGCCCGAATTTGTTTGGAAGCCCAAAAAAATTATTTTGGCACTCCTTACGGCTTTTTTTTGAAAGCTTCAAGAAAGAGAACCTTTCTTTTTGTTAGGGGAATTTCATAAAATCAAATGAGTTGAGTTTAGCAAATGAGAAAATCATTTACTAAAAATCAGCCCATTAATTGATTTTTAGGAATTTAATGTTGGAGGGTTTTGGTTCTTCCATTTGGTGAGATCTGGTATTTCCACTATTTTAATTTTGGAGGGTTTGTAACCCTACGTGTGGTGCCCATAACCCTAGAGCATTGCTCTAGAAACACTGAATAATCTCTTCAGGAACTCGACTCAAACTCGCGAAATTTCATTTCTAAAATTCAAACTGCTATGGGGTGATTCACTGAATCTCGTCACATGAGTTAGGATCCTCTCACGTGTTCCTCATGTAAAAAGAAATTTGTTCCACCCGATTCCATTTCAGGGACGTGGGGGAGGCGCTAGCTGTGTGCAAGCTGTTGTGCACCAAAACGACGCAGTTTTGATGCTTTTCTGGGTCTCTCAAATCTGTTGAAAATGGCTCTGTTTGGACCCCTGAAAACTCACTGCTTTTCCGTTCCTGTTTTCCATTTTTGGGACACAACGCGCAACAGAAATGCAACTTCTTTTATGAATGATCACAAATGGAATCTGAATCTGCACATTCAAGAAATGCAACTTCCTTTTCATTCATGTTTCGCATGGAGCTTTTTTTCCCCCCTGAATCTGCTGAAAATGCCATGGATACCTAAGCATGGGAATTTGTCTTCCTGTATTAATTTGTTCCTTTGTTTTCAACGTGGAAGAGGCAGTTGAATCAACCTGCCGACAACAAATGCTTTCCTTTTTTCTTTTCATCTTCTCCTTCTCTGTTAATGATCTTCTCAACAATTTCTAAGACGATTGGGAACGGGAAAGCAATGGGTTTTCAGGGGTCCAAACAGAGCTCTTTTCAGCAGATTTGGGTGACCTAGAAAAGCATAAAAACTGTGTCGTTAAAATAAGAGATAAAATAAGGCAACAGATAAATGCATAATGCATTTTCTTGCTTATCTATAACAAATGATCTTAATCATGATAGATTTCTCCATATATACTTTAAGCCGGGATCGTGGGGGAAGGGAATATTCTAGTACAAAACAACAATTTCAATGACGGATTGTTGAACATTCAATGGGTGAGGGTGGACCCCATTCAATTCATAACGGAACTAACAATTTCTAAAAATTTTAAAGAAATTCGGCCAAAGCAGCCAAACGGACAAAGCTAATGACTCTCCCTGCAGGAACGTATACCTATGTCGTATACCTATTTGTCACCATAATGATGATATATAGTAGGGCTGTCTTCCGCTCAATCCGCCAAATCCATCTAATCCGATCAGTCCGTTGACCCATCCGTGAGTGTTCGGTTCGGTTCCGGATCGAGAATTTCTTATCTGGCGGTTCCGGATCCGGATCGAATTGGATCCGCTCGATCCGCTCAATAATCCTTCTTAATCCGTCAAATCCGCCCGATCCGATCCGATCCATGAATGTTCAGTTCGATTCCGGATCTTAAAAATCATAATCCGCTCTAATATATAATATAACGGTCCGGATCCTGAAGCACCTCCAAATAATAGTACAATCGACTGATTCACGCCACCAGTTTGATGTAAACAAACAGACAATTATTGAAAAGCCGTCTCCCACTTCCGTAATGATTTACATACTTTCGCATATAGGAGTACAATTTCTTACCCTTTCTTTATCATTCCCTCTGTTCTCCCCTTTTTTTCTCCTTTTCCGCCACTAATAAATAGGTACAATTTATCCTTGCCTCTTTACTTTCCTCTTTTCATTTCGGAAAACATATGGGTACCAACCCATATGTCCAGAAAATGTATCGAGCATATTCAAGAACCCACTTTTGGGTCTCTCATGAGTGATTCGAACCATTCATTATTCTTAAAACATTTTTTCGAGAGGCCCCCGCAAAATTTCAGCTCAATCGGACGGTTAGAAGTGCTTGAACCAAAGTCTCATCGTTTCAATTGAAAATTTTTAAGAATAATGAACAGTTCGGATCACTCGTGTGAGACCCAAAAATAAGTCCCCGAACATGTTCGTTACATTTTCTGGACACTTCTGTCTATACCCGTAGCAACGTCCTTTTCATTTTCCTCCCCCATATTCCCTCTGTTTTTTCCCTCCCTTGCCTTTCCTAGAAGATGAGACAGGGGGTATCTACTCCTCTTGGTGCATGTCCTCCACGTATCTCCACCTAACCCCACACTCACGTGCACACAACTCCCAAAGGTTGAAGAATAATGATACAGACACACCCTTTCAGTCACTCTTTATCACACCTTCACTCACATGTGAATGATCCCCACACCCACATGTCAGTGAAGGTATGGTAGAGTGTGGCTGAAAGGGTGTGTCTGTATCATTTTTGAAGGTTGAAACACCTTCCATGCAAAGCAATTTCACGTTTTATTCTTTTCCATTACACCTTAGGTCTTGTTTCCATAAGATTTTTTTTGGGAAATAGTTGATTTTATGAGATTTTCTATACAATCTTAGGGGAAACAAGGCCTAACACCTTAAGCCCCCATTATCATTAATTATGATTAACCACTTAAAAAAATAAATGCTCGAGTCCCACACACACAGGTTATGGGTGTCACAATATGGGAACGAAAATTCTGTGCCAGGTGGGTACTATGTAGCGGTAACTATCTACGATCCGATCCGAGCCGACCAAACGAGTTTTGAATGGAAAATTGATTCCCTTTCTCTCCTCTCACCCGACCACTCTCTCTCTCTCTCTAAAATTCAGACCTTCGAATCGCGTTGTGGACGGCTGAGATTGCCAAACTGGTATGTACGTGTACCATACCCGCCCGTCATTAAAAAATTTCTCCACAATACGACCTAATATCTTTGAGTTCTTTTTTGTTTATTATTATGAACAAGTGGCGAAAAGTTTCAAATTAATTACATGACCATCAGCTGGTAGAAATTTTTGGAGCCGCCACTAGATATAGCAACAAATGGTATCAGCTTCCTAAAGGCTGTATCACATCAGCTAGCTATTCAAGTGCAGAGACATATAATCACCTTGGGTTGTCATTGTTTTGTTAATTTGTTACGTTAAGAGGGATGATAGGAGCACTAGAAAGCATGAGAGGACTTATGTGTATCCGACTGCAAAAACAAAAAGCGACTCTCATGATTTGCTCGATACTTTTGACCCTCTTTATTTTTCTTTATTTATTTATTTTTTTGAAAAAGACGATATTATAAAAAGCTAAACATAAATAGTCTTGGGGTAATGAACTCCTAGAATCATCAGCTAATTGTTGAGACAGGAATAAAGCTGGTTCCGCCAGAGTAACACAATGAAAAGTACTTAAATTAAAATAGTTCTTAGCGAGCATGTCAGCACTTCGATTAGCTTCTCTTCCAACATGACGGATAGTGGCCGCCACTATCCAGAAGTCGCCTGCAATCACAAATAATAAAGCTGAGAGGATGATTCTCTTTTGACCCTCTTTTCAACTGTTTGTTGGCTAATTTTGATTAGGTAATCAATTTTCACATTCTTTTTTTTGTGATCAGACTTCTTTTTTGTTCTATTATTACTTGAATTTACAAAATAAACCTTTATATTTATATACTCTTTCATGATTGAAAGGACAATATTGTAAATCTACAGTACAAGAGGATAAAAAAGAGAGCATTGTCATAAAAAAGAAAAAAAGAGTGCAAAAATCAGTGGGCTTTTGATTGGTAACTTTCTTGGTGCATGATAAAGAGGTTTCCAAAAAGTAGGTTAATGCTTTCTTCGGTTTCTTTCCATACAAAACAGTGCTAGCTGAGGTTTCAATTCTTGTCTTTTGATGCACGGCAGCTAATTTACACTAGCTTTTGCATGGCCTTATATGAGTGGAACAAGAATATACCTCTCAATTTATAATTTTCAAACATGTTGAACAAAAAATTAGAGATTAACTTTTTTACGGATGATCCGCAAAGAGGGAGTTTGCACTAAGCAAATTCCCGTTGTCCATCTTGAGATCCAATGGTCCTGATCAATGCACTCTCTCTCCTCATTAAAAGCATCTCGGACTAAAGACAAAAATAAAATATAAAATAAAATTCACACGTTCTTTGAGCCGTTAGATCTCGGGATGGACGGCAAGGATTTGTTCGATGTAAACCTCCTCTTTGCAGATTATCAGTAAAAAAGTTAATCTCAAAAAATTATTTGTAATACCACACATGAAATATACTACAACAATTTTCCCCATTGCCGACTAAAATTTTAGTCGGAAAATGTCGTAATTTAGTCGGCAATAGTAATTTCCGACCAAAAATTTAGTCGGCCCGTTTGGTCGACGGAATGAGGTAGGAGATTATAATTTCCGACCAAAACAAGTTTGGTCGGAAAAAGTTTTGTTTTTGCCGACTAAATATTTAGTCGGTGAAATATTTATTTTTCTCCGACTAAATATTTGGTCGGTGAATATTTAATTTTTCTCCGACTAAATATTTAGTCGGTGAAATATTTATTTTTCTCCGACTAAATATTTGGTCGGTGAATATTTAATTTTTCTCCGACTAAATATTTAGTCGGTGAATATTTATTTTTCTCCGACTAAATATTTGGTCGGTGAATATTTATTTACACTACAAGAAATTGCATTGCCTTTGATGTTCTAGTATGTAAAACGCATGCATTCAAACACAAAATGGCACAAAACAAAATGACAATTTAAGCTTTTCAATATTCCTCACTATAGAAAATCATCTAACACAATTCCATTACACCAACAATTGCAATATATAGTTATACAACCTCATAATTTAATGTATTCAACAACAAAAACCCATAAATAATCAAAAGCCCACATGCCAGCAAGTCCTCCTCCACTATCATAATCTGTGCAAAGAGAAACAAGTACCATCAATATTTACTAATCACAATGCAAAACCAAAATGATTAATCATCGAAGAGGAAAACACAATACATACCATTAGAATTTGTCTTCTTTCAACAATTGGCAGCATTAGCATAATAGTGTAAACTACCTTTCACTACAAGAGAAAACACTTTCGGTGACTAAGAATTTAGTCACCCAAAGTCCATATCTAGTCACCAAAAGTATTCGGTGACTAGCATATAACTAGTCACTGAACCATGGTCACCAAAAGGTTTTTGTGATCAATAATGGGTTGGTCACTGAAAATATATTTTCCGTGACTAAATTTTAGTCACTGTAGGATACCAACAGTGACTAATTACGTTGGTCACCGCAAACTTCTTAGTCACTAAAGACAATTATTGGTGAGTAATAACTTTGGTCACCGAAAACCTCTAGTCACTAAAAGATAATTTTTGGAGACCAACTATTGGTCACCAAAAGCAATTTTCCGTGATCAAATTAGTTGGTCACCAATGGGGACATTTATTGGTGAGCAATTACTTTGGTCACCACAAACTTCTTGGTCACTAAATATAATTTTTGGAGACCAACTATTGGTCACCGAAAGCTATTTTCCGTGATCAAATTAGTTGGTCACCAATGGGGGCATAGCCGAAATCACTATCCTTCCTCTACCAATAGGTTGGTCATCCTCGAGACTACTTTCAGAAGAGGTAGCGTCTACCAATGCCTGAAATGGAATCCACAACACAGTCAAATGCTGCCTGAAGGGATGATAATACAGCTAAAGAGACCAAATCATCACAATTTGCCTTTCAAAGTTCAAAAAAATGCAACAGCTGCAGAGATAAATGAAGTTCAAGACACCAAATCCAAAGTTTTCTTGAAATGCAAAGTTGTTTCTGCTATGCACTTCAATCATTATGGCACGTACATGGTTAATTTTTTTCCATTTCTGTTCAAACCATGTGAATTCAACAATTAAAGAGTTCATACATGTGGGGCACAAATAGTTTCATTGGAGAGTTTTTTGTACGATGGAGAGGTAAAAATAAATAAACAAAACATTTCCAAAATACCAAACACTACGTATTTCTAGCATTGGCTTCATCATAGTGATTACCTTGAGAGATTGATGCTGCTTCACCTACTTTGTCCCTTAACTGTCCACAAGTTTCAATAAGAGCAGCCTTCTTACTTGTAACCTAACAAAATTGACGTTCCAGAACTTAGCTTTCTTGCAAGTTGTAACAGCAGGTAACCAATGGTGAATTTAAGCAAATATGTGGTCATATCATATAGTATAACTCAAAAGCTTTGGGTAAATCAGAGCAAAACTAGAAGGAGTATGGGTAAATTGCTTCTTTGGTCCCTTACACTACATAATAAGCCAGGCTAGTGTATTGTCCAGAAGGCCAGAACCCACAAGAAAGTTTTGATGGTTTCAAATTTTCACAAGTACAAGAACATTGTCAATCCACAATTATAGAACTAAATGACCAGACAAACATAGATAGCTAAGTAACCATGGCCACAAGCTGAAATTAAAAAGAAAGGAAAAGCTAAAAAGAAGAAAGTAAGACACAGAATTAGAATACCTCTTGCTATTTCAGTAGTGGTAGTCCCATAAGTTGGACCTGATTTTATGGATAGACAAGAAGAATGATTCTGAATTGCTAATATGGTGCTATGGGCGAAACACAAACCTGCATAACGACGAGTTTAGAGTCTCCTTGGACACCAATGAACTTATATCCTTTCTGAAGAGCATATTTCAATCCTAAAAGCAATCCGCAATATTCAGCAACATTATTAGTTGCAATGCCAACACCTTCCTGCAATCAACAAACCTATTGTAGCCCTAGTTAAGGGAACAACTTTAACAAACTATACAATTCCCTAACTGGATGGTACTAGTACTTTACTTAAATAAGAAAGCAAATGAAGCCCCATCAAACGAAAATACAAGACAGCAAGTGAGAAAACTGTAAATAAGAAGGCAGTTCAATATTACTTTACTTATCAGAGAAGTGGTAAAGAAGGAATTTACCACAAGGGATTGTAGTTGGTATCCAAAACATATACTCACTGACACACCTATTCACAAGTGTCTACACCAGTTAGCAGTAAACAACATATCGTTTTTTATTTCCGAAAAAATGTGTCCCAAGGCAAGTATTTTTTAGCTGGACCAACAAGATTTTTTCCATTTGTTCAACTATTTAGGAAAAACTATTGTCCTTTGAGTTCCTAAAAGAATAAAGAGCAGAGTAGCATAGTTCACGTAGTCATATATCATGTTTTGCTGCTGTCGAAGATGACTCTCTATTTTTCATCCCCCAGAAACAACCAAAGGCAAACTTGCCTGAAATTTTTCCTATAAAGCACACAGGAATACACTAAAAAACTACTCTTTGCTGATAAAAATATACTCAAACTATTTGAAGTCTTTAGTTTCTTACGTGTTGCAGCCTATGATGCACGGGTACAGACACGGCGGGGGGCACGGATACGGCGGGGGACACGCATGTCTTCATGGATCATCACATAAAAACTTTGTTGCAGCATCACAAGTCTCATAAACAACATTAGGTTGCCTCTTTGACTAACAAAACAAATAACACTTGACAAAATGTTATCAGTGAGTCAGACATCTGAAATTATTCTAGGCAGTTGAAGAATGTAATTCTCTGGGACTAAATCTTGAATCTGAGGAAGGAAACTTACATCAGAGAGAGGGAGGCCACAATCTACTATCAAGTTGCTTTATGGCCACAATCTACACCAAAAGCAGTAAAAGTGTTTGAAATAACCTTCATTAAAAAACTAAGTACTAAAATATCCAAGCTCAATGCTTCGGGATGAGAAAACCACAGCAGTTACAATCTACTTGGTCATTTTGGAAGTACTTGTTGTGTGAAAATTGACCAAACGATCCCTCGGCAAGGGGGGAAAAAACATCTCTCTTTTGTTTCATAACTAGGGATTGCCTGTGCCTAAAGGCACGGCGCGTTGACGTAATTTGCACTCAACTTTTTTTGATTGGCAATAAAATTTTATTAAAACTCAACAAAAGATACATCGCGGGTAAAAGAAAGCCAATGACCAAACACGTGTTTAAGGTAGAGGCAAACAAAAATTCCAATGAAGTGCTGAAAGGAGATTTAGTCGTTTCAATGCAATTTATACCGGACCAAATAAATTTTCCTTATCATAAGAACGATAAGAGATAACTAGATTAAACACCATTCAGCTACTAAGATGACAATTGTTACTAAGTTGCTTTCATTAATATTCTGAATTCATGGTAAGGAACGAACAACATGAAAAGCCATCGCGCTATGATTACCCCATCAAATGAGTCATAACACTAAGAAAAACACTAAGTACATGAGATAACCCCATAGCTTAGATCTGACTAACAAAGTTATAGCTTCGTTGAACATACCGATGGGAATGAGGTGGTACTATTCTTGTAACAAAGGGAATTGCAATAATGTCTCTATTGGTAATAATAAATCCGCCATAGCCACCCGAGGCCCTTTGAAAATTGAGAGACGGGAAGTAAAAGAAACTCCCAATCTGGTCCTTAACTTGGAATTGGCAAGTCCAGTTCCACTTGGGAGGAATCGGGCAATTAGTGCCGAGTACCCTGTCTTGCCAAGAAACTCAAATCTGTTGAATACCATTCCTGTAACAAAGGATAGATTGTACATCCCAGAGTGTCAATAACAAAGGGGGAAAAAAACAAAATCTAAATCAAATTAGTTTTAAATTACTGCAATCCTACCAAGTCAGGAGAATGTCCTCATCTAGTTTGTTCTCGACATTGACGACTACATTGTTGTTAGTAGTCACATTAATGATAGGCCCTGGAAATTTACCATTAATAACAATAACCTGCGTTTAAAAGCAATGCAGCTCAGAAAATCAACAAAAGTAGCTCTTCATTACTATCTCAAACCTACCACGAATAGTTTATTTTTTGGTGAAGAATTAAAATCACACACAAATAGCACAAAGAATAACCAATCACAAAAAGAAAGCAATAGACGTATATTGGAGAGTACATCAATCTATACGCTAGGGTTTTGCAGTAATACCCTAGAATTCAGAAGAAACAATGGCCAGTACTAATGAAGCTCCATAAACACAATAACAACAACTATAACCCTAAACCCAAAATACAATAAGCACATTCTGCAGATCTGAAGCTAAAGTTTCGAAATATTGAAAAACTAGAGCTAACCCATTACCTGTTCAGATGAAGATCAGAGAACTCAGATGGAAATAACGAAGACGGAGAGAAACGAGAGAGAGAGAGAGAGAGAGAGAGAGAGAGTAAAAAGGAAATCCAGGAACATACATACCTGTTGGGGAACACCCAGAGGAGAGGTAGTCATGTAGGAGACCAAGAAATCGAAGTTCATCCACGAAATAGAGGCTCGTGAAGAAACAAATGTAGGTGATGAACAAAGAGGAGACAATGTAGCTAGCAATGTATGAAGTGTTTTCTGGGGTTGAATTGAAAGAAAATAGTCAATTTTTTGTAGCTTTTCTGGGATTTAGAGAGATAGAGAGAGAGAGAGTTAGGATTTGGTTTTGGGGGCAAGAGAGAGGGGGGTTTGGGGGTCTGGGATCGATTTGGGGGGAATTTCCAGCGGGAGAACAAATTCAGCCCATTTTGGACCAAAAAATGGTGTGTGCAATTGTGTGTGTGTAGTACATTGCATTAACATATATAGAAAATTCAAGTAAAGTTACGATACATCACTCGAGGGCCTTTCGAGTTTTTTTTAGAAAATCGGAACCGTCTATCTTTTTTGTAGGATATAATATATTATTCATGTCAAAAATTAAGTATATTTATGATCTCTGTATGCTCGATCGAAGTTAACAAATATTTTCCTACTAATGGTTTTCACGTTCGGAATCTCCCGATGAAGGGTTTTTTTAAATCCGATTGGTCCAAATCTTGGTGAGGTTCATTAAAACACAAAGAAAAACAAAATAGTCGGTGTTGATCGTCGAAATTGTATTGCGATATTGTGGCTAACGTACATTAGACTATAGCTGTATATATTGGTTCATAACTAAGTATGTTCAATGTATAACATTGAATGGTAGATACTAGTTCGTTTTCTTGAACGTTTGATCTGAACCAATACGATTTAACCTCTTATCAATTCTATCATTCTCCCCGAAATTGATGATCATCCGATGTCAGTAACCACACAATCGGGACACGTTTAGTGCTTCCAGTGGCATTTAAACACTATAATGCACGAACTAAAAGGTCATCTAATCTATTTCTTGAAAATTTGAACCGCTAGATGTGTTTAAAACGTGTTTTTAAGGTCCTACAAAATGATTTGGGAAAAAAAAAAACTACCCACAAGGGCTTCATCGGAGCAATTTTTCATATAGCGATTTTATGCGAAAATGCTCCGATCAAGCCCTTACGGGTAGTATTTTTTGCCAAATCCTTTCGTAGGACCTTAAAAACACGTTTTAAATACATCTATAGTTTCTTTAATTTAAGTTTAGCTTATTTTTTTATTTTTTATTTTTTCACAAAAACAAATTTTTTTTTTTTTTCAAAATCTTCATTAGATAAACTCATAAAAGACAATGTATATGAGTATAATATCAGTATATGTAAAATAAAAAAATTAGTTTACTATTTTCCATGTTTGAACTTTGATTTAAAATTTATTAATCATATAAAATGTTTTAAAAGCTTATTTTGTTTTTCATGTTGGAGAGTCTTTCTTTTTTCTTTTTCGTTTTATTATTATTTTGTTAAAAAAATGAATTGCCGACTAAATGTTTAGTCGGAAAATATAAAAATGAATTGCCGACTAAATATTTAGTCGGAAAATATAAAAAGAATTGCCGACTAAATAGTTGGTCGGAAAATAAATTAATTTTTTTTTCAAAATCTTTATTAGATAAACTCATAAAAGGCAATGTATATGAGTATAATATCAGTATATGTAAGTAAAAAAATTAGTTTATTATTTTCCATGTTTGAATTTTGATTTAAAATTTATTAATCATATAAAATGTTTTAAAAGCTTATTTATTTATTTTTTGTTCAAACTCTCCTCTCTCTCTCTCTCTCTCTCTCTAAAAAATAAAAAATTGTAACTTATTTTTCCCTTTTGTTTTTTTTTTAATTTTTAAATTATGTTGTTCGTGACTTGACTTCAATTTATCAAAAATTCATGGTGAAATTTCTTCTTTCATTTATTTTGAATAATAAAACAAATAAAAAAATTCATTAGTTTATAATTTCTGACTAAAATAGATTTAGTCGGTGATTGATATAAGACAAATAAAAAAATTCTTTCATTTACACAAAGTCCTTATCTAATTTAGTACGGTTACGGTGGATCTAGAGTCATGTATTGATTTCCAACTTTCTTATTCTAATCGAGCAAGAGGTCAGGCCTTGATTTTCTTGAGATCAATTATAGGTATCTGTAATATAATGTGAATTTATTTTAAACCAAAAAATTTGAAAAATTATACAATGAGGATTTATTTCTTGTGAATAAAAATCAAAAAATTATATAATGTGAATTTTTGTTTTTTTAAATACTTGCCACCAGTTTTCGATATCTAATTGAGCTGACTTTAATTTATTTGAGTCTATTTATTCAACGGCCTAGCATGCACAGGTGAGTTGTTAATTAACAGAGACACCAAATAGTGGATCTAGAGTGATGACTGAGATGAAAAAATCAAATTAACTATTTGGGGACTCACTAGGGACTCACAAGTGGGTCCCACACAGATGATCCAAACTGTTCATTACTCTTAGAAAAGGGAGGCAAAGTCACAGTGAATGAGAGTTTTGGGGGTAATTTTAGGGCCGGTTCTTTTTGGGTTTACAGTAGTCGGTGAATTGCAAACAATTTCCGACTAAATATTATTTAGTCGGTGAATTTATTTTTTTTTCCGACTAAATATTTGGTCGGAGAATACTAATTTCCCCCACCAAACTATACACAAAAAATTTCGAAATGTTGAAATTTTTACCTTGATTTCCCGACTAAATATTTGGTCGGAAAATACTAAATTTTTCCGACTAAACAATTTTGGTCGGTGAATTGCAAACAATTTCCGATTAAAATTATTTAGTCGGTAAATTTATTCTTTTTTCCGACTAAATATTTGGTCGGAGAATACTAATTTCCCCCCGCCAAACTATACGCAAAAAATTTCGAAATTTTGAAATTTTTACCTTGATTTCCCGACTAAATATTTGGTCGGAAAATACTAAATTTTTCCGACTAAACAATTTTGGTCGGTGAATTGCAAACAATTTCCGACTAAACATTATTTAGTCGGTGAATTTCAAACAATTTCCGACTAAAATTATTTTAGTCGGCCAAACCTTTGAATTTTTCCGACCAACAAAAATTTAGTCGGTGATTGGTGGTAATTTCCGACTAAAATTATTTAGTCGGAAATTGAGGTGATAATTTCCGACTAAAATTTGTTAAGTCGGAAATTGGACAATAATTTCCGACTAAACATTATTTAGTCGGTGATTTTAGTCGGGAATGGTGTAAATTGTTGTAGTCCATTGCCCTTATTACTAGGTTGGGTTTTCCAAAAGCTAAAATGGACATTTGCTAAAATGAAGAGGGTGATTTTAGCAAATGAAGTGGGGAGGTGATAAAATCTCCAATGAATCTGGACATACATATGTCCAGATTCATTGGAGATTTTATCACCTCAAATGAACATTTGCTAAAATCACCCCCTTGATTTTAGCAAATGCTATACAAGTATTTGTATTTCTTACTAACTCCCCCATAGTGGTTTGGGAATAATAGGAAGAAAAAAAATGTATCGGTGGCTCGGAGGTGACAATGTTGACCCAATTAATTCAATATGTCTACATACACAACCTATCATTCACACCCTTGCTCATACCTTGTTGTGTGGGACATGGGCGACTCCACTATATACACAGCGAGGTCAAGCGACCTCGTTGGGTTCAAAAAATGCATTGCATTTTTTTAAAGATATAAATTATATTTTCTTTAGTATTGTCAACGCTGAGTTACTCGTGCGAGGTTAAAATAAATATATTTAACTAAATTTGACCCAACTTTTTATAGCCCTAACAAAACAAAACAAATCCAAAACCAAATAAATGGATATAATATCACGTAGTTGATTTTTAAAGCCAATGGGAATATGGGATAGTGGGCTCTAAAACCCAACATATAATATATAATGGCAAAGTGGGGTTTGATCAAAAAATTTAAAATGGGAAAAGTTGAATGAATGAAAGCTCTCTGCTCTCTCTCTGTTTAAGAGTGTCGATAATGAAGCTATAGTGCAACACTTTCAAAATATGAAGACTCGTCATGGGATATTGTAATATTTTGGAGTCTTTTTTTGTCAAACGATATAATGAATATGTCTCTTTTGCCTAGTCGATTTTTTTTTTTTTTTGGCATACAGCTTTTCATCATGGACACACTATGTATTTTTGTCAGCGTTGGATAAAAATCCTAGAGTTGCCACTGGTGTGGGACCTACCTCGGGGTTTCACACTAATGATCGGAGCCGCTCAATTTGTTTAGAATATTTTTGTAAGGGCTCCTGTAAAAAATCAGCTCAATTAGAAATCGGTAAAAACTTGGTAAAGTTTGTTAAAATTTTGGTTCATTCGATTTAGGAACTGAAACTTGAACGAGTTAATCAAGCCTTTACTGGTATTTGACTAAATTAATCTTTCACAAAAATTCTTAAAGACATATTTTAAACAAATTGAGCGGCTCGGAGCAAGGTGAAAATACGATACGAGAAAGTACATATATAATTTCGAGCTCCACCCCTAATTCAAATAAAAATAGAAAAAAAAATATTAAAAGTTTTCCCGACTTTATAAATTTTAATCCGACTACAACATCACTTAAGTGAACGAAAAAATAAAAAATCAGTTGAGTGGATACTGAGACTCCCATTGCGAAACTCGATCCACACGTTAGGAACACGTGTATGACACTATTGCAGAGTAAGAGCGCATTACGCAATTTGCAACTTCACGTAGGAGATTGAGTTGGAGACGAAAACGGCAATTATCCTTTCTGTTTTATTGTTGCGACGGTTAGGTATGTCCGGGTCAACTTACGTGTACATGGCCTAATCTCCTTTCCGGTTTGGTTAATTGGGTCAAAGGCAGGTCATTTAAGCAAAGATATAGAATTCTCAAGAAATTACTTTCTTGTGGCCCGACCCTAAGAATCAAACTCTGATTATTGTGTGAAGAGCAAATCTACTAACCAACCGGACTAACCCCATGCAGCATTAATATCCAATAAAAAGAAAGGCAAAGGTTGGGTTCCAAAATCAATTCTGTTTTATGAGTGATTCATGACATGCGAATGGCGTGCATGTTTGCTTGGTTGTTGCCCACCTCTTATCTCCAAAACATTCCCACTCACAATCCACCCCTAAAAAAAGATGCCATTTTTTAGATCGATGGTACGGATCGAGAAAGGTGCTTTCACTGATATGGAAAATAGTGCCTCAATATTTCTTTAAATTTCAATTTTGTTAGCGGAGAAGGTTACGATACACACTTCTATTTGGGTGTGTATTATTCACATCCCAAAAAATATAGTACGAATCGATTATTTCTTTGTATTAAAATTACGAGATGCTACCACAATGTTATCGATCATAGAGAAAATGATATGGGTCATATTTTTTATAAGTTACAAGTTTTTAATATAAAAGTTACGAGACACCAAAAAATATTATAATTGCCATGAGGTGGCACAGTTATATAAAATATATAATAGGTGCATATCGTACACATCTTTAATGAGTGTATATTGTGCAAGCCCTTTTTCACTCTGGTGCTTGTTTGGTGTTGTTTCTGCGGCTTTGCATTTGGTGTAGTTCTCTCTGCAAGGGTTTTTTTTTTGTTGGTTTTCTGGGCTTTGGTGGTGTTTTTGGTGTGTTGTTTCGGTTGGCGTCTTACCTTCCTCGTCTTTTGGGTCTCGGGCGGTTTACGCCGTTGTGCCCCTGGTCCGATTATTCTCTGTAATCTCTTTCAAAGATTAATATTCCTAAATTTCTTTTGCCGATGAAAAAAAAGATGTCATTCTTTTGTCTTATTTTCTTTTTTAGTGAGCATTTGTTTTTAATTTACTTTTCATTTCTTTCGTTGAGACAAATAAAAAAGGCTTATAGTATTGACTCAAAAAAGGAAAGAAATACAAAAGACAATAATTGAGAGCTTAAATCCTCTCTACCTAGCTAATTTTGTATGCATCAGCGGCGTTACGTTTCATTTTCAACCATGTTTTTTTCCCATTTTCAACCATTATATAACATGATGATCTTTTCATCTCTCAATTGTCTTGGGAACTTTTGGCTTTTGTGTTTATTTGTGTTTGTGGTTAGTTTTGTTGGTTCCTTAATCCTTACCAACTTTGGTAGGTTTTCCTTCTCATCTCCCTCTTTTAATACCTTATTGTCATCAATGAAATGTTTCATATTCTTTGCAAATTTTTTTTTTTTTAAAAAAAGCAACTGGTATAACTTAAAGTGGTTTTTTTTGGGGGGGTTCACAATTTTTTTTTTGATGCCCAAGCCTAGTGGCTTCTTGAGCTTACTCCTAGGCCGGCCCTATCTCTACGCGCATGAGTGCTAGATGAGGCGTACGTAAGCGTGTGAGATGACTATCGGAGTGGCTTTAAGAATTCATCTTGAGTGCGCTAAATCTGGACCGAGACACCTACATCACCAAAAAAACAAACTGACGAAAGTTATTATCCGAAGGATAGTCTTGGGACTTATGAGTTTACTCCCTTCTAAGTTGTGGTCTTGAGGCTTTTCGGTTTTATGTTCGAAACCTCGTAAGTGTTATCAACTCGTTTAGGCCAGTTTAAATGGAGCTTTGATCTGACTTTAATTGGGTTCCTCACAAGGGTGGTGGCATTGGCATTAGTTGAGGATCACGTCTGCTTCAAACCATGCAAGAACGCACCCTTCAATTTAACAGCAAACAAATTCGGGCCACTTGTCGAAAGCTAATTGAAATTTTAAAAAAAAAAAAAATTAAAAGGAAAACGTTGATAATTACTACTACTTAATACTCCTACTTTTTTCCCATGACTTTATCTCGATTAATTTATTTTTGTGTATGTATCTACGGTTCCAGTTCCACATTCATTGACTACTATTTTTGAACTCATAAAACTATAATTTTCAGTGAATTGCAAGTGCCATGCACTACCAAAAATATGGACCTAATTTACGATGACGATTGAGCTATATCTTTTGTTGAAGGATTAGCTGGGTGCGTAAAATGACCACATCACCCCTCAAACAAATTTTGTATTCTCAATGTAATGATAATAAGGGCAACCAAGTAATTTCTCAAAATTTTCCACTCTTATCGTACTACCACTCAAACCAAGTATAAGTTTATCACTCTTCTTATATAGTAATTAATTAACTATTCTCCCTTATAACATATCTACCTTTCATCCATTCTCCTTTCTTATCCACCGAATGCTATATCCATCCAACGGGGGCGGAGGCAGCATAGGCCTAGGAGAGTCACGTCCTACTAAAAAAATGTTAAAGAAATTAGAAATTTTGGGTATTAGGCTTGTTTACGTTATTTTCGCATGTTTCCAACCAAATTAATGGACTACTACCGAAGCAATCTTGCCAAACTTTCAAAAGATTTGTAACCTATTCAAAAAATGTTTAAGAAGTTGAAAATTTTGGGTATTAGGCTTATTGTTTACCTTGTTAATTTGCGCTCGTTTAACCTAATTAATGAACTACTAACGAAACAATCATACCGAACTTTCAAAAGATGAATTTAGACTATTGCGGTGCCCCGTTTAAGTGAAAATCCTGGCTCCACCACTGCCGTCCGATAAACGGGCAGTAAAGTATTGGGATGTGTTATAGGCATTGTGCAAATTTCAGGGGTGGGGGTTATAAGGGACCTGGGGGTCCCTTTGTTGAATCCTCCACATATCTCGAGAGAAATCTTTTCACATGATTAGGCCTTTAGTGCTTCCCTAATTTTAGTAGGAAAGTGGGAGAGCTTGCTTTTTGTCTCATGAAGCAGGCATTTTGCGTTCAAACAAGTCTATATACATTCTCTTCCCAAGCTCTATATATACTCAATTTTCTGGAGTCACCAAATGAGGACGTTGAAGTAGAGAGAATACAACAAAGCAATTATCACCACAGAGAGAGAGAGAGAGAGAGAGAGAGAGAGATGGAATGGAAGAAATGTTATTTAGACGTTATACTGGTGCCATTAGGGTTCGCGGTGATGTTGGGTTATCATGTGTGGTTATGGCACATGGTTCGAACCCAACCACTCGCAACCATAATTGGAACCAATGCCACCGGCCGCAGGTTATGGGTATCTGCAATGATGAAGGTAAAGGCTATCTAAATTGATTTCTTTCTGTCGAGAAGCTCTAATTGCATCTAAGTACATATGTTCATCAAGTTTTCGTCGTGACTCATATGTTCATCACTTCTTGGCTAGCTCTTCATTATAAGTACGTATGGTAAAATCTCCCTCCGTCCTAAATTGCTTGTCCCTACAAAAAGACATGCAATTTTTTGGACCAAAAAATAAAGTACCCATGCTTATAATTTTTTGAAAATTGTTACACCAAATTAAAGTAATTAATGAGTTCTTTAATATGGTGCATAGTAATTTCAAAATTATGTACGAAAGCATTTTGTTTTTTGATCTCAAAATTGCACTGACTTTTTGTATGGGTCAGCAATTTGAGATTGAGGGAGTAAAATCTCCACATGCACGAATCCAGGATTATAAATATAATGTCGGGTAGTATATGGGTGGTTTGCCTAAATTTTTTTATATTTCCAAAATTTCATTAGATTTGCCTTAATTGATTTTAAATTAGTCACTCGTCTTGACAAGATCAACCCAAAAGTAATATATATACATTCGAGATGAATCACATACTCACTACTTGGTGTAACTAGCCAAATTTGTTATATTTCCCCGGACACTTGCACTCTTCTTTTTCACATATCCGTGATCTTGTTCGTTCTTGTTTATGTGAATTTATTATGTTATTCTTTTATTAATTTTGTTCTAGCACATTAAAAGAAAACGTAATAAATTCACATACATAAAAGTAAAAATAAAATTCAATTCCCTATATAATAACATATGTATAAATATATGCGTGTGTGTGAATTTCTTTTGGAAAAAAGGAGGATTCAGGTCAGTTTTGCACGTTAATTTGCACTTTAATTTGCACTAGGCTTTTGGTCACAATTATTTGCAAGTAGGTTACTGTATTATTCTATATGCCACCTGAATGGGTAATTGTGCGGTTATGAATATGAAATCATGACTTCTGCGTGTATATCACTAAAACAGAAATGAACCCACTCAGTTTTTGAGTGTGCTTGAGTTATTTTTATTTGCTGATGTCTTTCAGAGTTATCGATGTTTATTTCGGGTGCATTGGTCCCCCGTGTCTCACTATTAATTATCTCGTATCTATCAAGGATTTAAATATCGGCCGATACGCGATGTATCAGCTTATACGTATCGGTTTTTCAAGGGACCGATCGATACCGATATTGACCGAAATACTGTCCAATACAGACTGATATTGACCGATATTTGACCGTATCACCAATACCATTATGTATCCCAATACCACTATTTAAAACCTTGTCTATGTACTTTTATTCCTTTTATTAAATCTTCTTTACAATGACCCAGAGAGCGAGTTTCACGAAGCTATAGTCACTTTTGTTTTTGTTTATGTTTATAAAAGTTTGAATGGTGGTATAATTTTTGATACCTTGCCAACTTTTTGGTGTTGGATAATGGGTACATGATTGGCTATGTTTCAACTTTCAACCAAGTTGAATATACTTGCTTTTTAGATAGGTTATGATGCATTTGGTTCATGTCACTTTCCTCCTTGTATTGTTTTTACTAATTGGTATTTTTCATAGGGATGGTTATCTCCCCCGACTTGATACCCGAACCGATTAGTGCGGTTTTTAATATATTTTTTAACCGTATTTTGGTTTTCGTTTTTATTCAAGATGAACCGATTTTTTAACCGTGATTTTGCTTTTGGTTTTTGATTCCAAAAACCGATTCAGTTCCGGTCTCATATGATAACCGTGCCTTACATAACTAAATTGTAATCGTGCCGCAACCGCACCATAAGATAAGATAGTTACCTAAATAGCCTTATACACACACACACTTATATATACACCTGTAACAACAGTTAGCAGGAGTCCTCCTCATCACTTAGGGTATCACATTGGCTGAATTTGATAGATATGAAGACTCATACTTGAGAGTTGGAATTGGAAGCTGGAATTGGCCAACATTTTTTAATGTAATGTTGTTGTTAGATACTAAATGATATTTAGTGTCTTAGAACTATATTGTGTATTAGTTTGTTGGCTTTTTTGATAGTCTATTGTTAGATATTTAGTATCTTTAACTTTATTAAACTATTGACCAGTGGTTTCATTTGGTGAAATCGAACAGAACTAGTAACAGTGGTTTTACAGTTTTGGTTTTAGGTACATGTTTTGGTTTCAGTTTTGATTTTACTAATACCGCACCGTTGATAAACCCTATAATATTTCATGCCAATTATTGGAATCACATCTACTTTAATGTGACAGGACCAATTTTCAACCAAATGGCTCTTTTTTCATCCAAACACAAAAGACTTTATTTAGTAGAACATGTACAATAGTTAGTGTGTATAACTATAAAATTGTTGTCACTTTCTCAATTACAGTGTTAATTTGGTTGGGGCATATATGCATGCAGGACAATGACAAGAAGAACATCTTAGCCGTCCAAACGCTTCGAAACACGATCATGGGATCGACCCTAATGGCCACAACATCGATCCTCCTGTGCTCGGGCCTAGCCGCCGTTATCAGCAGCACATACAGCGTGAAAAAGCCGCTCAACGACACGATCTACGGCGCCCACGGAGAGTTCATGGTGGCCTTGAAGTACGTGACGGTTCTCCTCCTCTTCCTTTTCTCGTTCATGTGCCACTCCCTCTCGATTAGGTTTGTGAACCAAGTCAACTTCCTCATAAACTGCCCACAAGGCCTGGAAATGTTCAATGACATAATTACCCCAAACTACATAGCGGATTTGCTAGAGAAAGGCTCCACTCTCAACACTGTGGGGAACAGGCTCTTCTACTCTGCCCTCCCACTTTTGCTTTGGATTTTTGGACCGGTCTTGGTTTTCTTGTGTTCTCTCACTTTGGTCCCTGTCCTTTACAACATAGACTTTTTGTTCCAAAAAGGAAAGGGAGATAATGATACAGACTGTTGTGTAAAAGATGTCACCCTTGTGTAACAGATGTCTAGCTAATATTGTCAATTATGAAATGATTTGGTTTAGATTCTGGCTTCCCTGCAATCTAATATTGAACTGCAAAAAGTCGTCCATATGTTCTTGGTAGTCCAAAAGTATTTTCAACGGTTGAGATTTTAAAAAGGAGTTTTTCTTTTAAAATCTCGACCGTTGGATGCAAAGATAAAAGATTGGAATGTAATGACAAAAGATGAACCGCAGAAAAGTCGGGTCCTTGGTTTATTGTTATATAGATGTCATTAGGCATTATGATACAACTTGTATTTTGCACATTGGAATGCACTATATTCCTTTTTATTCCTAATCTCTTATGAATGCAAGATACTAATATGTCATGTGTTTTGGCCTAATAAGTCATTTTGACTTATATTTTTTTGTCTTTATTGATTATTTTTTGTTTTGCATTTGTTAGTTTTGCATCAAATTTTTTGTGTATTATTGGTTCGTCTCAACGAGAGAAATCCAAAAAGGTAAAAAATTAGGATTAGGCCTCTCAATTTTTTTAATAAAATTGAAAAAAATGTAAAAAAATCTATCATTTTGACTTATTAGTTGATGTGCGCATCTGCTTCAAACCACGCAAGAACGCACCCTTCAATTTAACAGCAAACAAATTCGGGCCAGTTGTCGAAAGCTAATTGAAATTAATAAAAAAAATTAAAAGGAAAAAGTTGATAATTACTACTACTTAATACTTTTTTCCCATGACTTTATCTCGATTAATTCATTTTTGTGTATGTATGTATTTACGGTTCCAGTTCCACATTCATTGATTACTATTTTTGAACTCATAAAACTATCATTTTCAGTGAATTGCAAGTGCCTTGCACTACAAAAATATGGACCTAATTTACTATGACGATCGAGCTATATCTTTTGTTGTCGGATTAGCTGGGTGCGTAAAAATGACCACATCACCCCTCAAACAAATTTTGTATTCTCAATGTAATGATAATAGGGGCAACCAAGTAATTTCTCAAAATTTTCCACTTTTTATCGTACTATTACTCAAACCAAGTATAAGTTTATCACTCTCCTTATCTAATTAATTAACTATTCTCCCTTATAATTAATTAGGCTTGTTTATGTTATTTTCGCATGTTTCCAACCAAATTAATGGACTACTACCGAAGCAATCTTGCCGAACTTTCAAAAGATTTGTAACCTACTCAAAAAAATGTTAAAGAAGTCGAAAATTTTGGGTATTAGGCTTATTGTTTACCTTGTTAATTTACGCGTGTTTCTAACCAAATGAATGAACTACTAACGAAACAATCATGCCGAACTTTCAGAAGATGAATATAGACTATTGCGGTGTCCCCTCTAAGTGGAAATCCTGGCTCCGCCACTACCATTCGATAAACGGGCCGTAAAGTATTGGGATGTGTTATATTATAACACATTCCAGGGGTGGTATATTATAAGGGACCAGACCGGGGGTCCCTTTTTTGAATCCTCCACTTATCTCGAGAGAAATCTTTTCACTTGATTAGGCCTTTAGTGCTTCCCTAATTTCAGTAGGAAAGTGGGAGAGCTTGCTTTTTGTCTCATGAAGCAGACATTTTGCATTCAAACAAGTCTATATACATTCTCTTCCCTAGCTCTATATATACTCAATTTTCTAGAGTCACCAAATTAGGACGTTGAAGTAGAGAGAATACAACAAAGCAATTATCACCACAGAGAGAGAGATGGAATGGAAGAAATGTTACTTAGACGTTATACTGGTGCCGTTAGGATTCGCGGTGATGTTGGGTTACCATGTGTGGTTATGGCACATGGTTCGAACCCAACCACTTGCAACCATAATTGGAACCAATGCCATCGGTCGCAAGTTATGGGTATCTGCAATGATGAAGGTAAGAGCTATATGAAAAAATTGATTTGTTTCTGTCGATAAGCTCTAATTGCATTATGGGAAGTACACAAACGTGGTTCTTTTTTCATCAAGTAGCTCCCCGGCCACTTCTTGGCTAGCTCCTCATGCCTATAGCTAATTTTAGGGTGTTTTGGCGAAATGGAATTTTTTTTTGTCTTTGTTTAAAAAAAATTGCATTTGTTAGTTTTGCGTTGATTTTTTTGTGAATTATTGGTTCGTCTCGGTGAGAGAAATCTAAAAAGTCCATATTTTTATGGATTGTTGGATTATTTTGTCTTTATTCACAAAAATTTAGTTTGGTTAATAATTTTGTGCTCTTTAGATTCATCTCGTCAAGGCAAACCATTAATCTATAAAAAATCAGCGCAAAACTAACAAATGCAATTTTTTTTAAAATAAAGACAAATTGGGTTTATTATTGCCAAAACACCTTTCCCCTTGCCTCTTTAAGCACCATGACCTCAAGGGAACTTGTGGTAAAATAAAATCTCCACATGCACGAATTCAGAATTATAAATATAATGTGGGTGGTTCGGCTTGAATTAACCCAAGTAACATTTTATTTGCCCTTTTCTAAATTTCATTAGATTTGCCTTAATTGTTTTTTAATTAGTCACTCGTTTTGACAAGATAAATCCAAAAGTAATATATATACATTCAAGATGAATCACATATTTATTTACCCTCACTACTTGGATTAGCTAGCCAAACTTGTTATATTTTCCCGGACACACTCTTCTTTTTGCACATCCGTGCTCTTGTCGTTCTTGTTGATGTGAATTTATTATGTTATTCTTTTATTAACTCCGTTTCTAGCACATTAAAAGAAAACGTAATAAATTCACATACATAAAAGTAAAAATAAAATTCAATTCCGTATATAAAAACATATGTATACATATATGTGTGTGTTGAATAAGTCATCTTTCATATTTCCGTTTGACCAAAAAAAAAAAAAAAAAGAATAAGTCATCTTCCACGGTGGTTATCAGACTATCAGTGACGACTTGCAACACCTAAAGTGAACAGCCCTGCCACCAATTTTTTGCAAGTTGGTTACTGTATTATTCTATATGCCACCTGAATGGGTAATTGTGTGGTTATGAATATGAAATCATGAATTCTACGTGTATATCACTAAAATACAAATGAACCCACTCAGTGTTTGAGTGTGCTTCAATTGTTTTTATTTGAGGATGTTTTCAGAGTTATCGGTGTTTGTTTCGGCTGCATTGGTCCCCGTGTCTTACTATTAATTATCTCGTATCTGTGTACTTTTATCCTTTTATTAAATCTTCTTTATAATGATAAGGAAAGCGAGCTTCACGAGGCTATAGCCACTTTTGTTTATGTTTAGAAAAGTTTGAATGGTGGTATAATTTTTGATACCTTGCCAACTTTTTAGTGTTGGATCATGGGTACATGATATGATTGGCTATGCTTCAACTTTCAACCAAGTTGAATATACTTGCTTTTTAGAGAGGTTATGATGCATTTGGTTCATGTCACTTTCCTCCTTGTATTGTTTTTACTAATTGGTATTTTTCATAGGGATGGTTATCTCCCCCAACTTGATAACCCGAACCGATTAGTGCGGTTTTTAATATATTTTTGAACTGTATTTTGGTTTTCGTTTTTATTTAGGATTAACCGATTTTTTTAACCGTGATTTTGCTTTTAGTTTTTTATTCCAAAAACCGATTCAGTTCCAGTCTCATATGACAACCATACCTTACATAATTGAATCGTAACCGTGCCACAACCGCACCATAAGATAGTTACCTAAATAGCCTTATATATATATATACACACACACCTATAACAACAGTTAGGAGGAGTCCTCCTCATCACTTAGGGTATCACATTGGTTGAATTTGATAGATACGAAGACTCATACTTGAAAGTTGGAATTGGAAGCTGGAATTGGCCAACATTTTTTAATGTAATTTTGTTGTTAGATAAATGATATCTAGTGTCTTAGAACTATATTGTGTATTAGTTTGTTGGCTTTTTTGATATTCTGTTGTTAGATATTTTGTATCTTTAACTTTATTAAAACTATTGACCAGTGGTTTCATTTGGTGAAATCGAACAGAACTAGTAAATGGTTTTGGTTACGGTCTTGATAAAAAATAAAAAAAACAACAACAGTTTCAGTTATGGTTTCGGTTTTAGGTACATGTCTCGGTTTTGATATTACTAATAACGGAACTGCACCGTTGACATCCCTAATTTTTCATGTCAATTGTTACACTCACATCTACTTTAATGTGTGGACCAATTTTGAACCAAATGGCTCTTTTTTCATCCAATCACAAAAGACTTTAGTAGAACATGTACAATTTTGACTGTATATAACTATAAAATTATTGTTACTTCCTCAATTACAGTTTTAATTTGGTTGGGGCATCTATGCATACAGGACAATGACAAAAAGAACATCTTAGCCGTCCAAACGCTTCGAAACACGATCATGGGATCGACCCTAATGGCCACGACATCGATCCTCCTGTGCTCTGGCCTAGCCGCCGTTATCAGTAGTACATACAGCGTGAAAAAGCCACTCAACGACACGGTCTACGGCGCCCACGGAGAGTTCATGGTGGCCTTGAAGTACGTGACGGTTCTGCTCCTCTTCCTCTTCTCTTTCATGTGCCACTCCCTCTCGATTAGGTTCGTGAACCAAGTCAACTTCCTTATCAATTGCCCACAAGGCTTGGAAATGTTCAATGACATAATAACCCCAAACTACATATCGGATTTGCTAGAGAAAGGCTTCACTCTCAACACTGTGGGGAACAGGCTCTTCTACTCTGCCCTCCCATTTCTGCTTTGGATTTTTGGACCAGTCTTGGTTTTCTTGTGTTCTCTCACTTTGGTCCCTGTCCTTTACAATATAGACTTTTTGTTCCCAAAAGGAAAGGGAGATAATGATACAGACTGTTGTGTAAAAGATGTCACCATTGTGTAAAAGCTGTCTAGCTAGCTAATATTCTCAATCATGAAATGATTTGGTTTAGAATTTGGCTTCTCTACATTGGATTGCAGAAAGCTGCTCATATGATCTTGACAGTTCAGAATTGTTTTCAATGGTTGAGATTTTAAAAGAAGATTTTTTTTTTTTTAAATCTCAACTGTTGAATGCGAAGATGAACGGTTGGGATGTAACGACAAAAAATGAACTGCAAAGAAGCCGGGTCCTTGGTTTATTGTTATATAGATTTCGTTAGGCATTATGATACGACTTGTATTTTGCACATGGACACTATATTCTTTTTTGTTCCTAATCTCTTATGAATGCAAGATACTTTGTCGCACTATAATTAATGTGCGAGCGATTTGTTATTAATGTTTTCCTCTATTCAGGTGTAGTCCACACTGCCCCTTCAAGCACCTCCAATGACGCACTACATAAGGTCTCTCTTTTATAGATTCAGTTTTGAGTCTACATATATTTCATGCATGCACTACGTGATCAGTCTATATGTGGGAAAGATTCAATTTCGCGTCTGCTTATTTGCAGACGCCAAAAAGAATTGAACCTAACGTCTCTATTTGGAAGATTCAATTTCGATTCTCCATATTTGCAGACGCCCTTCAAAAAATAGAGAATTGTTTGTACATCCCTTCTCCTCATTTTAGTTTTCGAAACATATAATACTTAGAGCATGTGCAGCAGTGTAGTGTAAAATAAGGTAAAATAGAGAGACAAAAACATAAATTTTTATTTTACCTAGGAATCTCTCCCCAGCAGCTTTATGTATTTTTCTCCCCTTCTCTAAAATATTGCTTTTTTTTTTTTTTTATTTCTCCCATGCATTCCAGAAACGGAAGAGCCCAAGAGAATACGAAAACAGTAAAGGAATCAACACAAGAATTTACGTGGTTTCCCAAGATTGGGTACCTCCACGGGAGCGAGAGCGAGTCTGTATTATTATGATCAAAATCGGCTAGGGTTTTTACAATAGAGAGTATATATAGCCCTACTCTATTCCAATCCTAATAATTCTGTACCGTACCTTTCATTAGAACTCCTTTATACCTCTCCATATGAGCCACAAGTTCCAACAGACACAACTGAAAAAATACTAAGTGATCATGAGACAAGAGAAGGAGAAGTGAGATCCATAAGCTGACGAATAATATCGTCTCTGTCTAGGCCATTTCTAAGCACCACTGTCAATAATAGATGAGACTTTAGCAAGCAATGAATTACCAATATCCCTAACTGCCCTCTCACCAAAAGTTTTATAAATGGGACCAATAGGGTGCCAATTATACAACCAACGGATTGTCTGAGAGCCATCCCCAATTTTGTGTTTGATTAGGTGCTGCCCAAGAGGTCTAGGTGTAAAATCCATATATCATATACATTTATGTTTTTTACATACACATGGATCCATTTGACCCATAAAGAATCTATGAGTATCTAAAAATCATAAAAAAAAAAAAAAGATGTTAGAATACAGGGAAAGTTTCCTTGAAAATGTTCAGGAAAGAGAAATGAACAATTCAAAAATGTTAGAATAGAGAAAAGGTTTTCACGAAAATGTTCAAGAAAGAGAAATGAATAGTTCATGTACCCTATCATCCCTCAAAAACAACAATGATAGGTATACAACAAAAGTCTCTAACATGGCTCCAACATACTCACATAGTGTGTGGATCCCACACACAATTTGAGTGTGTGTGGAGGCTCCACACACCATGTGAGTGTGTTGGAGCCATGTTGGAGACTTTTGTTGTAACTCTGTTATTTTTGTTCTCTATAGAAGGAAAGGAAACTTACCATTTAAGACTAAGCTTTTATTTGTGGGAAAGATAGTGTACAACCAGGAGTAGATAGTGAAACAAAACTACAAATGCTAGAGACACAAAACTTCACTACTACCTCAATTGCAACAACATGCATGACACTTCCTGATTGGTAATTGCGAAGTAGTTTCGAAGTGATTGTTCCTCCATTACCAATCATACAATGCAGCACAGACTATTGTGGTTGGTGTTGTGTCCCGAGCATTATTGAGAAACCGTAAGAGAAAGAAAGTGGAAGAGAAATATTTTGATAGTCTGCGTAACACTTGGTAGGATACAACTTTATATAGATAAACCTATGTTACTGTTACGAACTTCAAACATTTTTGCTTCAAGTCCAGATCTCATGTGTTTCAAATAATGTGGAGTAATCTTTTTGACAATAGTCGTAACTTCAATAACATATTGTTCAAGAAACTTTACTCCAATTTTGACACAAAGTAAAGTAGGGAAATCTCCGTGGATGTATATTTACTTCTATATACTTAGGTTCTCATTAACCTTCGTTTACACCCACAAAACCCTAGAACATCTGGACTACTCGTCTACTAATTCCAATTTGGATGGACCAAGTACAACATAAGCCCAACAGGACTTAAAGCAAACTAGAGGCCCAAACATATTAGAATCTCTCTAGCAGAGTTTACAAAATTTACCTTCAAAACTGTATTTTGCTATCTTTCTACAAAATTTAAAGGATGGATTAGAAGTGTGCATCCCAACAGACTCTACAAATTCTAGTTTTTTTTTTTTTTAATTATCATTTGATCTTATTTTTCTATCTTTACCACTTTCTAATGAATTATCCACATTCTGTGCATGTAATTATTGAGATTGTCCATCATTAACATATGTAAAAAAAATATTTTTCTAGAGTATAGTAAAAATTATTTTCTGAAACATTGATAGAGAACTCATGTTCAGATTAAAAATAAAAAAAAATCTACGAGATTGGATAAAGTTTTAAAAACTGGTAGTGAAAAATATCCACGAACAACAGGAATATATTAGGGGTGTACAAGAAAACCGAAAAAACCGCGAAACCAGACCAACCGAACTGAACCGATCTATTTGGATTGGTTCTATGGTTTAATGGATTGGTTTTGGTTTCAAAAAAATGAGAACCGTACGTTATGGTTCAGTCCTTGGTTTTATAATTGCAAACCGTGGTTCGATCCGAACCGGACCGTTAATACATACCATAGATACATATATTTATTTATTTATTTGTTTGTTTGTTTTGCCCTTGCATCTACCATCGCCATCAATAAAACTTTTCAACTACTCATCAAACTCTTCTACTCCCCCAAATGACTAAAATCCTTCCAGTCCCCAAAACTATTTCTTGTTTCCCATAAATCTGAAATCCTACAATGATAGCTATATTAGAACTCTTTTTAAGGGATTCAAAGTTATTTCATTCTCACGTGTCTAACTCTCTCCCAAATTGATGGCTCTCTCTCTCTCTCTCTCTCTCTCTCTCAAAGTTCATCAAATTGTGAGCAATTTTAATAAATTAGTGGTATTTTTATTCTTTTTTTTTTTGGCAATTTGTAGATGATAAATGGTTTAGAACCGTAAACCAAACCAAACCAAACCGGACCGATCAAATGGTCTGGTTCCGGTTTGGTTCCATATGTATAATGGTCTGGTTCCGGTTTCAATTTTTTTGAACCGTTAAATATGGTTCGGTTCTTAAATTTCTATAAAACCGGTCCAATCCGGACCATGTACACCCCTAGAATATATGTATATTTGGGAGCGGTTCCGTTAATACAACGAATAACACAGCATTTGACACAATTTTTTTGAACCCCACACAAATGATCGGAGCCGTTCAATTTTTTTTAATATGTTTTTAAGACTACCTGTAAAAAATCAACTCATTTGAATTTTGGTAAGGTACCCAATTTTGGTAAGGGTTTGATCAACTCATTAGATTTTACAGGATAAATTTGAATGAACCGATTAAGCCTTTACCGATATCCAAATGAGTTGATTTTTTTACAGGTAATCTTAAAATCATGTTTTAAATAACTTGAATGGCTCCGATTGTAAGCGTGGGGCTCCGATTATTGTTTTGTCAAATGTTGTGTTATTCGTTGTGTTCATGGAACCGCCCCGGAGTATATAATATATATAATATACTCCCTTCATCCCTTTTTAACTGATCCCTATCGGAATACGTGCAATTTCAAACCCCCCAAAAAACATATTTCTTTATATAATTTTTATTTTCTAATATGAAATTAAAGTGCTCATTGAGTACTTTAATTTGGGGGGGGGGGCAAAAAACGTTTTATGTAAGTACATTTTTTAACGTCCATAAAATACACATTTTCCAAATATATCACTTAAAAATGGACGGAGGGAGTATAATAGTATATGGTATCTATTAGGGATTTGATTTTGATGATGGTGTTTTGTTAGAATTAATTTCAATTATGCTGATAAAAACATAACAGTTAATTTGATTGTATTGGGCTTATGTTTAATTTTGGAGTCGCGGGGATACTCGGCCTTAAAATATTTTTCTTGATCATTTTATAGATTGATATTTACCGAGTGTGCAGGTTTAAAGCTGGACCAATGGTTCTTAAGAAAGTGTCGATTTGGGCCTTTTTTGTTCTTGTTCCACTGACCGACGGCCTTAAAAGAAGGCAGGTGGCAAAAGTCAGTTTGACTTATTTTTTTTTGTCTTGATTTGATTTTTTTTTTTTTTTTTTTTTGCGTTTATTAGTTTTGTATCAATTTTTTGAGTATTATTAGTTCGTCTCAACAAAAGGAATTCAAAAAGATAAAAGATTTTTTATTTTTTTTTATTCCTCTCGCTGAGATGACCAACAATACTCAAAAGTTCATGCAAAACTAAAAAACTCAAAAAAAAACAGACGAAAAAAATAAGCCAAGTAACTTTTTAGCCGAAAACACACCTAAATGATACACGGGTGTATGACATTAAGTGATAAACATGTGTGTGTAACGGAGCCACGGAGGGGTGGGATCCCAGGCTCAAAACAGAGTACTATGTTCTGTTCTCTCTAGATTGAATTATGGGACCATGCTATATTCTTGAAAATTTCTTCATTCAGTTTATGCAAAATATATTCTCTCTCTTGTGTATATATTTTGCCTCTTTTAGTTTGAATTTTACAAGCTCATTTTTAAATAGTCATTTCCTTTTTTTTGAATACTGAAAAAGGGAGATTTGCTACTTCTGAGAGGTTTGCAATTACTGCAAAATACTCATCGGTTATTTGAAATACAAGAGCATATATTTTTAACCCAATATTTCTCGTTCATATGTTGACTTTGTGCCGGAGAAAATTAAAGCAAATGATATTCTGATAATTGAGCCGTAAAGGAGAAAGTGTGAGATTAATTGTTATGAACGTTGGAGCTAGAGCTGTCGTTGGAAGACTTTGTGGGTTTCATTCTTGGCTATTTAGAAGACAAGTTTCATGAGAGAAAATCAAGCTTTTCTAAGAATAAATCGTTCAAATACTCAAAAGAATACAAGTCTAAGATATATAATGTAGATTATCTTTTTTAGACTTAAAAAAAAAGGTTGTTTTTCCATTGTAGATTTTTATAGAGATTGAATTCAATGTTTTTTTATTTTTTATAGAGATTTTATTAATAATAGTATAACATGTAAATTGAAGAAAGGATAACAAGTAAAGGAAAAAAGAATATAAAATTCATTGTTAAGATTTGAAGGTTTCCTACCAAATCTTCGAATTTGTAGATTGGGGATAGAAATTTAATCTCTTAGGTCCCCCTCCAAAAAAAAAAAAAAAAAACCAACCACCACCCAACACGTGCTACTTGGATAGCACACACTACGGCATCGTTATCCTAAGTGGATTCTTTAGCTTATTCAATTTTTTTTGCATTTTTCGAAACATGTCATTCTGCTCTCATACATCAAATAAAAAGTCCGACCAACGAAAAGCCACTAACGAGTGGATCGGGCCCTACATTAACATTGTTCTATAACTCCAAGCAGCTCCCTCAAATGCTGAAATTTGCCTCTAGAATGAAGTGGTGCTTAATCAATCGCCTCTTGAATGAAGTGGTGCTTAATTTCTCTGTGTCCAGGGCGGTTATGAGAAGTGGTTTGCTATGCGCACAGATCCCGCACAAATCATTTTGATGTGCCCATTTTAAGGTCTCACATGAGTAACGAACAATTTGAGCCGTTCACTAATTTTAAAATCCATTTTCGAGTGGAGTACTCATAAGAAATCAGCTCAATTGGTGAGCACAAAGATCCCACACAGATCATTTTGTTGGGCTCATTTTATAGTCCCACACGAAAAATTTGCACCGTTCATTAAATTTATAATACATTTTCGAGTAAGTCTCATAAAAAATCGTTTAATTGGATAACTTTATATCCTTCAATCGGACAAGCAAATATGGGATGGAGTGCAATTTAAGTGGTAAGAAGGTCAGACAAACTTCAGAAATTAAAAAATAAAAACTTGTGACTTTTGATATTGGCTGTGATTGGAGTGGAAACCACTTTCATTTCTTTCTTTGTTATTCTGACAGAAACCACTTGCACTTCATTTAGCACAATCTTACGTAGGACATTGACAAACGGCAAAGGTCGGTGCTTGTCGAAATCAAAACCAGCTTGCCCCACTTTCCTCAATGAAAAGCCCCAGCCTTCACTTTTATTTACTGAAATGGCAATTGTACTGTTACTTGTAGAGGGTTTTTTGGGTTGAGCTCTGATGCTGCATTGAACAGAGCCGGTCTTGAGCTAAACTCTGAGATGAAATCATTTTAGGTTTAGAAGACGTACTCTCTTCGTCTCTTTTTAAATGATTCATATAAGAATACGTGTAATTAGAAACTCCTAAAAAACATATTTCTCCATATAAAATTTTAATTTATTTTATACTGTACTAAATTAAAGTGCTTATGTGTACTTTAATTTGGTGCAAAAAAAAATTAAAAATGTTATACGAAAATATATTTTTAAACGTTCACAAAAATATACGTTTTTCAAGTGAATCACTTAAAAATGGACGGAGAGAGTACAAATTTTAAGGGTCTTCGTTTTAGCCTAAAAAGTTGGTTGGCTTATTTTTTCGTCTTTATTTGATTTTTTTTCCGTGTTTTTTAGTTTTCCATTAACTTTTTGTGTATTATTGGTTCGTCTTGGTGAGAAGAATCAAAAAGTAAAAAACTGTGATCAAATCATAAATTTTTTTGAATAAAGACAAAAATAAGTAAAAACGACAACTTTTTACACTTTTTTCGATCTTATTCAAAAAATTGAGAGTTCTAGTCATAATTTTTTATATCTTTGGATTCCTCTCGCCGAGACGAACCAATACTCAAAAAATCAATGTAAGACTTACAAACGCAAAAAAAATTAAATAAAGACAAAACAAAAAGTTAAGTTGGCTTTTTTAGCCAAAACATAATCCCCTATAATAGTTCAACAAAATGAGTTCTATCTTCAAGCATCGCTTTTTGGTTCCGGAAAAGTCAGGGTCGGCCCTTACCTTTAATTGAAGCCAGTATGTGTATATGATTTGTGGAAGTGGAGAAGTGCTTTGGTTGTGTTATTTCTACACTATTAGGGCATCTCCAACACACTACCTAAAAGCGTACCTCCAAAGTATCCTACCTAGCTAACTAAGAAAAACTCAAAGAATGCTCTCTGGTGCACAAAAATTGGCTCCCTAAAATCCTAGGTGAGCCTTCACTCCTTAAAGTGCCCCAAGTCACTACCTAAATTTAAGGAAAGACTTAAGGGGGGAAAGAGAGAGAGAGAGAAGACTAAAAGATAATGAACACATATAGATAGCCCATTAAAGTGCATTTCTCCTTAGCTAACCAACTAAGTTCTTAGCACATAAAACAGAGTCTCATATACTTTTAGGTGTACACTTTTTTAGATAGTGCACTAAAGACGGTGTTAGTTCTTTGCTAAACTACTGGCAGAATTCAAATGCTGGGGGTGTTGGAGGTTTTTGGGCAAGGGGTGGCGTGTGGAGAGTTTTGGTCTGCCATGTGTTGGGGTGTTAGAGTATTTTAACATTAATAACAGGTATTTTGATATAAAATTCAGTCCTTTTATACTGGACTGACGATAAGACTAATTCTTACATGGAAAAGTTTTCACTGTTTGAACTTTTACATGCAAAAGTTCAAATTCTATACACGTTACTATCCGCCTATTGGACTGGCAGTAGATTTTTCCTATAAAATTATCAGGTGGAAAAATGTTTGTTTATGGTTGATTTGGTAAAAGACACAGAAATGAAGGAGTAGCATTAATTATTGGTGCATTTCGTGTAGATGAATATGGAGTAGGGCCCTCTTTTTATGGCATTTGCATGCCACGTAGGTTTGGGAGGTAGTTGAGGGAAATAGACTCATTTAATTTACTTAGTGCTAATCATGTCAGCTAGGTAGAAAAATCAATGGTGGCTGCTTGTACCTCTTGAGTTTGTCTCTGAGTTTGTCTCGTCCATCTATATTTCAGCACTGCTGCATAGTAAAAAATATACCAAAAAAATATCCATAATTTGAAATTTAAGAGTGAATTTGGACCGTTGAATTTTAATTTTTGGGCGGGGATGGAGCCAGAGGAGGTCAAGTAGGGGCAGTAACCCCTACAAGAAAAAAAAACTCATATAAATTATATTGGCTCACCCCTGCAAATTATATAAACTTGCCTCTGCGTAATAAAATTCCTGGCTCCGTTCCGATTCTAGGCACTCTTGCTGGGTATGTAGACTTTCTGATCTATATATAGGTATAACAGTATCCATTGTCATAACAGTATCGGTTACAAAGTCACGGTTTTGGGGTATAATAGTCGTATTGTAGACGTGAATTTTTTAAAATTCCACACAACATAGGAAAAAATTACCGGGAAAAGGTTACAATACACATCCCCAATTTGGATATGTATGATACACACATCTATAAAAGTTACGAATTTTTTGTAAAATTTATGAGACACACCAAAATGTTACGAATCATAGAAAATGTTACGAATCATATTGTTGAAAAGTTACGAAAAACTAAAAAATGTTACGATTGCCGATGAGGTGGCACAATCTGGACCATACAATAGATGCATATGGTACACCCAAATAAAGAGTGTGTATTGTAGCCATTTCCAAATTACCAATACCGTAAAGGCCCGTATCTGCCAAATATATGCAATTGTCGTTCACCCTACAATATCGATCATAATGGGATTCAGTACCTACCGATACTGTTACGTATCACTGTTATTTCAAGCCATGGCCTAAGGCTGTGATCAAGACTCTCCCTTTTTGCTCCATATTTTGTAGTTTTAGGCGGCTCCACAAATGACTAAGGTAGTCACTTGAATACCCTCAAAAAAAAAAAAAAATCTTAGAATACATGTAGTAATTTTAGTTTAGTCCTCTCTCACCCTTCTCGAAATTAGTTGAACACACCGTCCAAAAATACTTAAACATTTAGTTAAAAAAAATAGTTACAAACTAATCCCAAAAAATCAGCCCACAATTCAATCCAATGGAATAACCCAATTACAATCTACCAAAAAACAAAAAAAGAAAAGAGAGGAAAAAAAATATATGGGTATCCATTTAGAGAACCACTTTGCCAATGTGGCTAAAAAAGCCAACTTAACTTTTTGTTTTGTCTTTATTTAATTTTTTTTTTTTGCGTTTGCTAGTTTTATATCTATTTTTTTGAGTATTATTGGTTTTGTCAAAAAAAAAAAAAGTATTATTGGTTCGTCTCGGCGAGAGGAATCCAAAGATGTAAAAGATTATGACTAGAACTCTCAATTTGAGAATACATGTAGTAATTTTAGTTTAGTCCTCTCTCACTCTTCCCGAAATTAGTTGAACACACCGTCCAAAAATACTCAAACATTTAGTCAAAAAAAATAGTTACAAACTAATCCCAAAAAATCAGCCCACAATTCAATCCAATGGAATAACCCAATTACAATCTACCAAAAAACAAAAAAAGAAAAGAGAGGAAAAAATAAAATATGGGTATCCATTTAGAGAACCACTTTGCCAATGTGGCTAAAAAAGCCAACTTAACTTTTTGTTTTGTCTTTATTTAATTTTTTTTGCGTTTGTTAGTTTTATATCTATTTTTTGAGTATTATTGGTTCGTCTCGGAGAGAGGAATTCAAAGATGTAAAAGATTATGACTAGAACACTCAATTTTTTGAATATGATCGAAAAAAGTGAAAAAACTATCTTTTTTACTTATTTTTTTCTTTATTAAAAAAAATTATGATTTAATCACAATTTTTTACTTTTTTTATTCTTTTCGTTGAGACGAACCAATAATACACAAAAAGTTAATGGAAAACTAAAAAACACGAAAAAAAATCAAATAAAGACAAAAAAATAAGTTAACCAACTTTTTAGGCCAAAACACTGTTCTGATATCCATCGTTGATGGTCTAAATGTGTCAATTTTGTGTTCTTCTACATGTCCTGATATCCATCGTCGATGGTCAAAATGTATCAATTTTGTTTTTGTTTGCTTAGCTTGTAGAATTACGGACAATATGAAAACTTGTTTAGGCTGAGTTTTCCGTTTGATTTTAGCAACCCAGTTGTTAAAATCATGGTTGATTTTAGCAAATTAGTTCACCGGGTGCTAAAATCATGGTTGACTTTAGCAAATGAGTTCACCGGGTGCTAAAATTATGGTTAATTTTAACTTAAAGTCAACCATGATTTTAGCACCTAGTAAACTCATTTGTTAAAATCATAGTTGATTTTAGTAACTGGATTGCTAAATTCAAATGAAAAACTAGGCCTTAGTACATCTGTAAAATCCCAAAAGATAATCCACAACAGGGCAGGCTTGTGGGAGCTAGGGGGGCTTTGGTCCTTACAAACCCCAAAGTTTCTCACTAGTAATAGTGTACATTTTCTGTTTTTTTTGCGCATTTGCTATGGACTGGTTTACTAGTGTAGGAGTATTTTTCTAAGAAATGTGTACTCTATAGGACCACATACTTCTCTCTCTTCTTTGCTCTGGGCAAATCAAATTCGATGAGTCAGATTAAAGAAAGAGATAAAATGTACAGTCCACTTTGTGAAGTACTTACCTGAAAATGTACATACTTCTCTCTCTCTCTCTCTAAAAAAAAGTGTTGGTAAAGATAAATCTATGTGAAGTACTTACCTTCTTTTGTTTTTGACAGTGGAAAGTACTTACGTAATCTACTTTTGGTCTTCTTTTTTTTTTCTTTTTTTGGGCAAACTGAAAATGTATGACATGGAGTTCGTTTTTTGTTTCTTTTTGTCATCCATATCTCAATTATATTTATATATAAGAATGTGTTTTTGTTGTTAATTTATTAGTGCACGTAGTTTGGTCTCCCCACAACAACAATCCTGAGTCCACCACCACTGGTCCACAACCCAACAAACAAATTGAATTTCTGTTGATAATTATATATGAAAAATGTATTTAAGTTCTCTTTATGCCCGAGTAAACAAATTTTTCTGAATGGAGGTTTTTTTTTTGTTTGTTTTGCAACCGCACTGTTTATTCTATTATGCGCATTGTGTGCATAACTGGTTGATCAATTGAGTTAGTAGAACCTGGCAATCTTTGAACACCCTGCTTTAAATTCCTGGATCCGCCCCTATATTTTCTGTATTGTTGTTAAGAGAGATTACCCAACAAAATGTGAGGGCGTTTTATTGGCAGAGATTTTGGTTTTACAGGGTAGCTTGAACTGAAATGACTTCCATATTCGTGGCGCACCGATTGAGGAGATTCTTCGGTAACCACCAAGTCATATAATTGTTGTGCTCCCAGCCTTGCCATGTGGTGTGTACTGTTATTCGCTTCTCTATAAATGTGAGTGAGAGTAGATTGAATGCGCCTTAGGAGGACTTTTTAATCAAAATCCCAAGCTCAATTGCAACTCTAGCTTGGAGACGGAGCTTTTGGTACCCATAGTGGCCTAAGTCACTACATCTTCGTAGTGACTTTATTTGTGAGCCTTTTATAATCTAAATTTGGGATCGGACCCGTACAATTTGTCGAGAATTTTAAGTAGATCATTCATGTAAAAAAATCAAATTAATTGGATATTAGTAGCCATATGTTCGGATACCATTTATATGGATGACCAATATCATTTGGAGAATACACTGTAAAACAAATTTGTTTCAATTGTGTGTCTACCAATCTCTCTACTGATCGTAATTTTTTGTACCCAGAATGTGCTCAACATTTCTTCAAAAATGAACGGTTGAATCCCAAATGAAATTTTAAAGGGCCCACAACTAAGGTCACTACATGAATGTAGTGACTTGACTTACTACGGAAACCCCAAACCAAAGTCCAAGTGGTTACAAGTTTGAGGGCGTGCGGACATCACGTTCTTGTGGCCAGCCCTCTTGCAAGTTTGGTGGGGATTCTGTATGCCTCGGCGAAAAATCATGGGCCATTGTTCTCATATAAGGCTTCTGCGGGTCTTGAGTCTTTATGATTTCACCCAAAAGAAGTTGCTACAGTCACTCGCCACTCGTCGACCATCCTTTCTAAGGCTTTTAATTTGCAAAAGGAAAGGGTGAGCTTTAATTCTTATGGTGGAAAGATGATAATAAAGAGGTGTTGCCGACGGGGAAAAGGTATTTAAGCCTCTTTCTTTTGGCAGTACATCACACACCCAAGAACCTTTATCTTTTGCCATCGTCGGAAAGCATAGCATATGTGTCTCACTATGCCCACCATTTGATGGGCACCAATTTTTGTTTTGTGTTTTTTTTGGTAGGCCCCTCTGCAGTGAGTTCGCTCCCTACACAGGTATAGTGAGCAATTACGGACGTTGGTTCGGCAATCAATGGTTCGGACTAAATGTATTTAATCCAGACCAATTTATGTGTAGGATAATTTCACTTAATCCGAATTATTGATTGCCGAACCGACAACCGTGGTTGCTCACTACAGGCACCCCAATTCAATGTTTGAGAATTTCATAATTAGCCAAATCTCATACAAACTAACAAGCGAGGAAAAATAACAAAACTAAAAAAGAAAACCCGTTTAGCCTTGATAAGAGCTTAAATGCAATCATTTAAGGTCCCCAATTTATATTAGCTAAGCCTTTATTAATGCTACTTGGATGTTCATACATGTTGTTTGTGTTTTAGGGGTCAAAAGGCCAATTGAGATGGAATTGGAGCTAAATGATTAAGTTTGGAACACATGGGAGTGAGCAAGGAGTGATGAGTGGAGTTTGGAGACAAGACAAGAATTTCATCCAACCGGACAATATTTGATCTAATTGGACAAGCCAAAATTCCAGCTCACGGATGATTTTTCCAAGCCATGTGTCCAGTCATCCAACCGAACGAGGTCAATCATTCAACCAGACTGGATTTGGTCCAACTGGACAAACCAAAGCTGAAGCTCACAGAGGATTTTTGCAAGCCATGTGTCCAGTCCATCCAACCGGACGAGCCGACTTACTTCATTGGACAAGATTAGCTGACTTCAGCAGATTTCTTTGACTCTTCAAATTCTGAAGAGCTAATCTCGGTTCAGAGGATATATAAGCATTTGAGGGGTCATTTAAACAACGACAACTTGCTTAGGAGCCACCTAGAATTACTTCAAGGCTAAGCATAGAAGAAAAAGGAGGAGATTCAAGGGAGTATGGATTCTAATCAAAAGAACTTGAAGTCACCTCCTACCATGGCCAGCTAGACTCCGTCTCTAGGGTTAGATGAAGGTTTCTTCCAAGTAGTTGAGTTTTGCTTGTGCTTTTAAAGTTTATTCATTCAAATCTTATGATGTATGACAAAGGATATTTCATTTGTAATGAAAGATTGAATGTTTTCTATTCATCTTTTGTGTTTGTATTCTAGATTTCAAACACTTGTATACATGGTTTGCTATTGATTCACGAACTTGGTTGAGATAGGTTATACTTTATAAGACCGGGCGTGCTATTAGACAAATCGTACTTAGATACGGCTTGTGCTAGTAAGACGACTTGTGCTATGCAAAGATAGCCTATGCCAATCGATTATTCGCGAATATCTTGTATTGATTTGAATGAATAGTTGTTGATCAAGCAAAATCATGCTACGAGGAGGAAACCGGATTCGACACCCTAGAGATTTCTCCACTTGTTTTCCAAAATCACAATTCTCTAGTTTCCTTAGTTTGGAATTTAGTATAAAACCCAAAACTTGAATTTCGTTCTCGAATTGAAATAGAAATTGATTGGAATCGATTCAAATACGTGCTCTTGTCCCGGTGAAACGATACTCGGACTTTTGCCACTATTCTATGGAGTAGTTGCAATAGTTCCATTTTAATTGATAATTTTGGCATGGTAACGACACGGTCAAGCCCAAAAAGCCAACTTGGCGTTTTTGGGAAACCTACCTCAATTGTGAGATATATATGCCAATATCGTAATAGTAGTGAGGTACACACCAGCATGTTAGCTCGCCCAACTCAGACCATATATATTTTTTGGTTCGAGATATGAATTTTGGCTCATCAGGTTTAGTTGGGTCGGGTAGAGTTTTTAAGTCCATTTAGTAAGTGGTTAAGCTTGAGAATATCTCTTAAAATCAAGCCCGACCTAGTCCGTATAGAATAATGACATGACGTGTGTTATATATTTATACTACTAAAAAAAAATTAAGAAGCAAAAAAAAGATACTATCATACCAAAATATACACAGTACCATTTTTTTCAAAAAGCATATGTATACATATGTCCCTGGGTCTTCATATAACTATAATAATTGATAGTAGATTCTAATTTATAATAGTAGTTGACATGATTAATTTACTTGGGTATTGTACTTTAGAAAAATAAATTGGCTAGTTCTGCGAGCTTGAGAAATTAAACTTTAAGAGGGCTAGAGTTGAGAATATTAAATGAAGTTCGGTTATTAAGGGGCCAAGCTTGGGTATGCACAAGTTTTGTTATTATCTAGTATAACCCTAGCCCAAATTTGGCCCGACCTGATATATTAGCTGGTTTTTAACATTTGGGCTAAAACTTGGATATTTTCAAAAAAAATCTAGGTAAAAGTCATACTAGTTTTTTAGTTTTCCGATTCCTCTCGGCAGGACGAATCAATAATCACAAAGGTTTGACGCAAAAACTAATGAACGCGAATTATTTTTTAAATAAAGACAAACCCAAGAAGCCAAGGTACTTATTTTGAGAAACTACCCCTTTGGCTATCACCTATGGCATAATAAAATTTGAATAACCAAATTTGCCACATCATCTTTTGATTATCTATTTGGTGCATGACTAAAGTTAGCAATCCTAAGATCCATAATGACGTTATCAAAATGAGTTGGTAAAAATTTAAATCTAACAATCAGTTTTGTTCTTCTCAATCTACTGGTCTACATTGAATGGCATTCTTCTATTAAGAGAAGTGAAAGTGGAGAGCATTACAATTAGTCGGAGACTTTCTCTCTCTAACTTTCCTCTCCTCCCTCTCTCGAAAGTTCTCACAGAAAAGCTCGATGCTAAGCCCAGTTTCTCAAATCTCCCATCCAGAACAAATTTCTAAGGAAGAAAAAGATCACTTAGAAAGAAGCACCAAGAAAATTAAGAGCAACTCAGCTGATTCATCCCAATCTGTAGGTGTTTCCCCCATGGAATCTGAAGCTATTGCTATCGTTCAAAATACTTCGCCTGAGGTCCAAATGGAAACAATAATTAGACAAGAAACTACAGGGGAAGCAGTCAAGAACCCCACCAACCATGGGCAACCACAGGAAAGAGCAAGATCCTTTAAAGCTGCATTATTAAATGCCCACACCCCCTCAATGGTTGGCGATAAACAGAAGAGTTCAGAGTTTGATTCTGATAGTGAGGAGGAAGATTTGGCAACAGAGACGGTAAATACATCTTCCAAAATCAAAGTGGAATTCTCCAGAGAGCACCTCAAACGAATCCGGCAAAATCACAAGGGTAGTCTCATTATTAAATTATTGGGAAGGAATATGGGTTTCAAACCCCTAATGGATAGAATCTCAAACCTTTGGGATCTTGAAGGGTTGTTCACCCCTGTAGATCTAGGTTTGGGTTTCTATCTAATTAAGTTTGAATCCAAATCTGATTTTAACAAAGTTTACACAGGGGGGCCTTGGATTATCCAAGATCATTACTTGACAGTGAGAAAATGGAAACCACAATTTAAAGCCGACATGGCTTCGGCCATCACCACGGCCGTGTGGATCAGAATCAAGTACCTACCCTACGAATTTTATGATGAAGAGAGTTTATTCACCATTGCTGCCAAGCTGGGAAAACCCCTCAAAGTAGATTACAACACCATTGATGGTCTGAGAGGGAGTTATGCCCGTATCTGTGTCGAATTAGATTTGAGCCAGCCTCTTGAAGTATCAGTGGCAATTGGAAGGTATGATTATCAAATTGAGTATGAGCACATCCATATTATTTGCTTCTCTTGTGGCAGGGTGGGTCACCGGAAGGAATCGTGCAATCTCTCACCGGCGCCGAAAAATTCAGAAGTTTCTGTTGGCCTTGCTGACACCCCTGAAAAAGCTGTTCCTAAAGCTGTCATCTTTAACGACACTATTGTGCCTGATGAACCAACTGGGAAAGGGTATGGAGAATGGATGACAGTCACAAGACGGAGTTATAATCGAACTAGGGCCATTGGATCAACATCTAATACCTCGCCCAAGGAGAACAATAAAAGAGTTCAAGTTATACCCAAAGAGCCCAGCCACTCTAAAGGCCCAGAAAACGCAGTAGCCGGCCCAAGTAACGCTGGCCCAAGTGAGACAAACAATGCCAGAACCCAACCTCCCAAAACCACAAGCAGGCCCACTGTGCCCAATCCGAAACCAAAACTTACGGCAGCCCAAAAACGGAAAGGAGCCCATACTCCAAGTAACCAGAAAGTCCACAAATTTCAATTCAACCCACTTCTCAAACAATTTAAGCCCACACACAAGACCACTAGCAATATTGTGATAGCTCTTAACCCTAACCCCTCTTTGGACACCATTATAACAGACGTCTCTCCTTCTTCTTCAACAGAGGTGTTATGCTCTACCATCAAACCCAACCCTGGTATTGTCCCTCCTGATATAAGCCTCCTCCCAACCCAAACTTATCATGAGTTTGCTAGAAGTTCAAACAACAAGAATCAGTTACCACAAGACCAAATTGTGGTTAGAAGCAGAGACAGAAGTACTTCACCCAGCCGGGGTTGCATGGTGGAGGGAAGAGATCAGTTTGAAGCTAAAGATCAAGGAGCAATTCCTAGGAAGATGGGATCCGCACAAGATATATGTGACGCCGGCCAGGAAACGACGGCCAACATTGGTGGACATGAGGAACTTTCTTAACCCCTCCAGGTTTTCCTTTACTCGAAATTTTTTTCTTATGGACGGATACAAAATTATTGTTTGGAACTGCCGTGGGGCTGGAAATGATCGGTTTAGAGTTAATTTCAGAGAACTTGTTCGTCTACATTCTCCAGAAATCGTGGCTCTTCTCGAACCAAAAGTTAAATTTCAGTCTATGGGCTCTTTCTTTCATAATTTGGGTTTTACTAGAGACTCCTATACTGATCCGAATGGAAGATCTGGAGGTATTTGGATCATTTGGGATCCGACCAAAGTCTCCGTCTTCACCATTAACGTCAAACCCCAAGTCATTCACGTCAAGATTCAAAAAAACGGCTGTGAAGACTGGATCCTTTCGGCCCTCTACGCGAGCCCTAATCCCAGAATCCGAGACATCCTTTGGGAAGATCTAAAAGAGTTTGCGAACACCAACATTCATGCTTGGTCCGTAGCTGGGGATTTTAATGAAATAGCCAAGAGAGAAGAAAGCAGAAGCTATTCATCGGATGCTGGCCACAACCAAAGAAGGAAATTCGTGGATAACATCAATGCTTGCAAACTCATGGACATGGGGGCAACCGGGCCAAAGTTCACCTGGAATAATGGTCGCCAAGGCTCAGCAAATGTTCAGAAGAGACTGGACAGAGGCTTATGCAATGAAGATTGGCGTGCTTTGTTCCCGGAAGGTATGATTCAAAATCTCCCTCGTATTTACTCTGATCACACTCCTTTACTTATTAGCCCCCACGGTATGCATAGTGCAAACTTTATTCATAGACCTTTCCGGTTTGAAGCGGCCTGGATTACGGATCCTACTTTTGGGGATGTTGTCGTGTCTGGATGGAATGGTTCTAATATTAGAGAGAAAATCGAAAATTTTTCCAAAGCTGCTATAACTTGGAATAAAAATATCTTTGGCAACATATTTAGGAAAAAACGATGGACCCTTGCTAGGATTAAAGGGGTTCAAGAGTCTCAGAGCACTAATTTTTCCCATAACTTAATTTCTCTGGAAAAAGACTTGGTGGATGATTTCAATAACATTTTAGTTCAAGAGGAACTCTTGTGGTTTCAAAAATCTCGTGCCAAATGGATTGTCATGGGGGAACGAAACACTCGGTATTTTCATTTATCCACCATTATAAGACGTAGGAAAGCCAAAATTAGTTCCATAAAGGGTCATGATAATAACTGGATTGAAGATCCTGGAGCTATCAAAGACCTTGTCCAAAACTATTTTGTTGACCTTTTTCGCGACCAACATAATACTCGGGGTACTTGTTTTCTCATGAGTAACCATAAAACTTTGTCTTCTGAGGATAATGATTCTCTTCGCACTCCGATTACCAATAGTGAGATTTGGAATACTGTGAAAAGCATTGGCCCTTTCAAAGCTCCGGGGCCGGACGGCCTCCAAGCCATTTTCTATCAAAAATTTTGGAACTTTATTGGAGAGGATGTCTGCAATTTTGTTAAAAACTGTTTTGCTATTAGCAACATACCTGAGGAAGCTAACAAAACTCTTATTTCTCTCATTCCAAAATCTGATAATCCGGAGAATATAAAGATGTTTCGTCCTATCAGTCTCTGTAACGTGAGATATAAAATCGTTACCAAAATCATTGTTGATAGATTGAGACCTCTTCTCGACAAGATTATTAGTCCTTTTCAAAGCAGCTTCATTCCGGGAAGGTCCACGAGGGACAATATTATTATTACTCAGGAAATTTTACATACCATTCGATCCAAGAAGGGTAAAAAAGGTGGGATTCTTCTTAAAATTGATCTTGAGAAAGCCTATGACAAAATATCTTGGAATTTCCTTCTTGATACTCTAATTTTCTTCAATATGGACCCCTCTTGGACTGCCCTCATTATGAGTTGTGTTACTAGCGTCAAAACCTCTATTCTTTGGAATGGGGAAGCTTTGGATGAATTCTCTCCTGGGCGTGGGCTTAGACAAGGAGACCCCCTATCCCCTTATTTATTTGTCTTATGCATGGAGAGACTTTCTATACTTATTGATAATAAATGCGAAGCCGGGGATTGGAAAGGTCTTAAAGTGGCCAGAGAGGCTGAGGCTCTTACTCACTTATTTTTTGCGGATGATCTTATTCTCTTTGGGCATGCCAATAGGGCCAATTGTAAAGCTATCATTGAAGTGCTAAATGAGTTTTGCTCTTTATCGGGTCAAACTGTGAACTTGGCGAAGTCTAAACTATACGTCTCCCCCAATGTTGCCCGTAGAAAAGCCCGTCGTTTGGGTATCTTCTGTGGGATAGCCCTCTCTAATGACCTCGGTAATTACCTCGGAGTTCCCCTCCTCCATAAAAGAACCAATAGAGACCACTTTAAACACATTATTGAAAAGGTTCAGAATAAACTCTCGGGATGGAAGGCCAATACTCTTCATATTGCTGGTCGTGCCACTTTAATCCAAACTTCTTCGTCCACTATTCCTAGTTACACTATGCAAACGATGAAGTTTCCTGTTAGCATTTGTGATAAATTGGACCGTCTTAATAGAGACTTTTTGTGGGGGGATACTCCGGAGAGGAAAAGGATACATCTTGTTAATTGGAATACCGTGTGTAAAAACAAAGACGTGGGTGGATTAGGTTTGAGAAAAGCCCAAAATCAAAACCTTGCTCTGCTAACTAAGCTAGGATGGAACCTTGAGAACAACGATGACAGTCTTTGGGCCAAAACGCTTAAGAGTAAATATCTCAAGAATCACTCTTTGCATAGTTGGCCTAATAAGAGACCCGCGTCTCATACTTGGAGGAGTATCATTCACACTAGAGAGCTTCTTAAGGAAGGAACTAAATGGACGATAGGTGACGGTAAGTCCGTGGATTTGTGGAATGATTGGTGGTGCGGCAATGGCCCGCTTGCCAAAAGGCACCCCGGCCCGCATACTCAAGCTAATACCAAGGTGGCGGACATTATTAATAATGGAGTTTGGAAGATTGATAGTATTGAACATATTGTGGATATGGAGTCACGTGGTGCCATATTGAACATTACTCTTCCTATATATTCTGTAACCTCTGATCATCACTCTTGGTTGGGCTCTCCCAACGGTATTTGTTCTGCGGCTGCTGCCTATGATCTTATTTGTAAAGACAACAATGATACCAAAGGTTGGAGTTGGTTATGGAAAATAAAGCTACCACAAAAACTTAAGACTTTTATTTGGCTTATTTTCCATGACAAGCTCCCAACCAATGTCCTCCGTGCTAAAAGAGGAATGACTAACTCGGATTGGTGCCCGAGATGTAACCTCTCTCAGGAAAGTATTGTTCACCTTTTCAGGGACTGTCCTAAAGCTATCGAGCTTTGGGATAAAATTCCCTCGGGTCGTGTCATGAGATCTGGATTTAATAACTCCACACTAGACTGGATGTCTATAAATTTGAAAAAGAGGAAAACGCTGTGTATGAGTACTGAAATACCTTGGAACACCGTCTTTTGTACTACCATTTGGCAAATTTGGAAAGATCGAAATCGGAAAAGTTTTGACAATGTTGATGCCAACCCGGTAGTTAGTTCCAATATTTCAACCTCATACGCCGCTGAAATTGTGGAGGCTTTTAAATCCAATCTCATTAACGACCCTCCCATTAATCGTCTAATGCCTTGGTTGCCTCCCACTTCAGGTCATATCAAACTCAATACCGACGGGTGTTGGTACGAAAGCACAAGAAAAGCAGGCTTTGGTGGCCTATTTAGGAATGCTCAAGGAGAATGGGTTCTCGGTTACTATGGTAATATGGCTGCAAGCTCAAGTCTGGAGACGGAGATTTGGAGTATTTACAGGGGACTTACAATTGTTCTAGAGAAAGGTTTAACAAATGTTCAGATTCAGTCTGATTCACAGACAGCGGTGCTCCTTTTCAATGACGGTGCCTCACCCAACCATCCCCAAAGCAACATTATTAGTGATGGACACTACATTTTAAACCGAACAGAATGTACGCTGACCCACACCTACCGGAGTGCTAATGCGTGTGCTGACTTTCTTGCTGGGTTTGGTGCTGAGCAGGAAGAAGAATTGGTGGTCACCAACAGCCCCCCTTTGGGCATCCGGGAGTTCATGATCAGGGATAGATGCAATATCCGTCAAATTCCGTCAAATTCTGGATTAATCTGCCAGATTGATGCTGCCAGTCTTATTTAGCTTTATGTCTATGTGCTATGTAATCAACTTTGAACTCTTGTTGCTTGTCCTTGGTTCCTAAGTTTTTAATATATTCCGACGTACCAAAAAAAAAAAAAGAAAGTGGAGAGCATTTGTTAAAATTCATAAAGTAACCAACATCGTTAAATGCAAAACCACTTGCCAAAGGGGAGAATGGGGTTCACCTACCAATAACGCATTTGCTTTATGAAGAGTGAGTTTCAAACAACAAAAAAACACATGGAAGAACTTTTGTGAACAGTATCCACTATTTTTTGTCAGTGAGATAAATGTTGCTAACTTTAATTATTGAAAGGCTCAAATTTTGTTATTGCTTAAAAGGTTATTAAGTTTGATTATTGCACTAATGAGCCACCTTTTTGGCTAACATTGTTACTACAACAATGCTACATACACACCCTCTCATTCATACCCCCACTCACACCTATTTTGGATTGCTCACATGTATCCTCTCACTTTGGAAGTTAGGAGAGAGGGAGGATATGTGTCAACAATCTAAGGTGGGTGTGAGCGAGGGTGTGTATGGAAGGGTGTGTATGTAGCATTAATGTTGTTACTATAAACATTTACTTTTGATTATGCCATTGGAGATAACCGACGCTAACTTTTACATGGATGACCTACTGAGTAGATCCGAACAATTTTGTGAGCCGGGACCCACAACTAAACCAGATTGGATGAGATTTAAATTGGATGGGAGCTCTAAGAAATGATAGACTCATACACACTTACACACCCACATTAACAAGTGTGTGGGTTCTACACACAGTTACATATTTAGTGTGTACTTATGAGTGTGGCTGTGTAAAATGGGTGTACTTGTAGCATTGTTTTTTTTATTTTTTAATAACGAAGCGTCCAAACTAGTTTTCGTATACCTCGACTAATTCTGGGATATCAATCCATAACTGTAGCATCGTTAGGGAGCTCTTTCCTGTCCTAAACCTCTCGTACTTCTGTGGACCGCCTACGGATTATTCATTCAATGTCCCTGTCCCCACAAACCTGTTCCTATTTTGACAGCTTCTCCTTCTAGTACTCGTACTTTAGAAAATCATAAGTTACAATTAATTGGACAAGAAGTAACGTTCATAAAGCATTGGGATGTACACAATAAATAAATAAATAAAATCAGCTTGGATTAGTAATAATATTTTTTATTCTATTTATTTTTTTGTGTTGATACTTAAATTAACAAGATAAATGAATGAATCAAGCTAACCCAAAACGATACTCCATATCAAAACGTATTAAAAAGATAGATGCAAACCGTATTAAAACGTTAACATTGATGGTTGGCTTGGTGGATTTTACTTCCTCATAAGATCACATATTCGAATCCTCTAATAGCCCAATCTATAATTTTGCTCCAATTTTAATTAAGCTTTTTGCATGTGGGCTATGAAATAGGTCCTTCGTTAGTACGCATAAACTTATTCAAACATTAGAGTTAACCCCCTAAAAAAAACGGTGCTACATACCCACAAATTGTATGAAATTACATAGGAATCTGGAATGAGTAGCTCAGACTCATTTCAGCTTTCTGGGTAATTTTTGGTATAAGACACTTATGCCTTGTTCATTTTGGATTTTTAAGACCCGATTTTCTCAATTATTATCCAATCACTATCCCTATTTTTAAATATTATTTTCATTTTTCTCTCTATTTCTCTCTAATAATTTACCCTTATTTTTAACTATTGTCCTTATTTCTTCTTCCAATCATTATAAAAACCAAAACCCCAAACCGAAACCAAACACAACCTTAGCATTTCTGGCCAAAAAAAATCATACTCACGTTGCATAGTTTTCCAAAAGATTTTAGCAACCCAGTTGCTAAAATCAACCATGATTTTAGCAAATGAGTTCAGTAGGTGCTAAAATCAATTTTTTGAAATAAAAAAATGAAGTGGTTCCGTGTATTGTTTTTCAATTTTTTTTATACCAAATTAAAGTATTCCCTGAACTGAATTGCTAAAATCTTTTGAAAAACTATGCCAGCGATTGTTCCTTTTTTGGTTGCTTTAGTAAACTAGTTACTTTATTACGTGTATAAAGCATTTGCAAAATTGAACGACTACTACTCTCTCTCTCTCGCTCTCTCTCACTCTGTCTTTCTCTTTCTATATCTTACAGCTGAAGAAAGGAAGGAAGCATAATAAATAGTATTAAAATGGATCGTAGGAGAGCAGTGAATTCAGCAGCGATCTTGAGCGACATGAAGCGAAGTCAATCGGAGTTGGCTCTTGAAGAGCTCTTCAGCAACGTTGATGATGACAACGCCGTCGGCGTTGATTTTTCCACTCATAATACTAACAACAACAACAAGCCACTCCCCAATGTTTCCATCTTCACCGGTGAAACCTCCGCCGCCGCCAATCATAACTCCTTTCCTTTCCCAAATCAGGTCTCTCCCTCTCTCCCTATCTATATGCATATTTGTATAGTATGTATTTAGGTGCGCGTAAGTTGACTCGACAATCAAGTTAACGAAATATATAGGTTATAAATTGATCCGATTAATGTGGTAGAACTATTTACCTTTTTTGTTTCTGGTAATTTTGCCCTGAAATTGGGCCTAATCAATTGAGGGGCGAGCTCATATCGCCAGCGGCATCGCAATAGTGGAAGGGTGTACAGCGAATAGTTGTCTGCCACGTGATGGTAAAAATTCAGCTTGGCTGTAGTGATTATTGAGGACATGAATCAAGTTCCTCTGTGCGGACGGTGGCGACTCCAGAAGTTTGAGAGCGTGTCATTCGTACATATCAATACTCTTATGATTACTCTCTTCGTCCGGCAAAGATGGTCCTCCAACACAAAAGAAAGTGTAATTTTCGGATAAGAAAATAAAGTATTTCTGTGCGTATGATTTTGCAACTTTATTTACTCCGGATTAGAGATGTCAATTAGTTCTTTAATTCAGAATAAAGATATTTAAAAATTATGCACGAAATAATTTTATTTTTTGATCAAAAAATTATTCGTTTCTTCGAGGGAGTATAAATTAGAGAAAAACATTTGTAGTTTTTTAAATGACAATTAAATTTCTCGTTCCAACAAAAAATGGGGGTAGTAAGATACGGGAAGTGGTGATATCAGGTGGAGCAGCCAACGCTGTCAGGCGAGCAATGGTCCCGAGTAGTTCAGGTCAGGGCATTCATCTACAGGTTCTATTTGCGGTCGTGAGAGGCTTCTTGTTATATATGGGTTCATTTATTAACTTCAAAAAATATCTAATATTTATATGGTAATAGTTAGGGCTGAACAAAAAAACCGAAGAACCGAGCCGAACTAGCTTTTTTTTTTTCGGTTCTATAGTTGACCGGTCCGGTTCTCGGTTCGGAAGACCTCTGAAATTTTGGAACCGGTTCGGTTCCCGGTTCTTGAGAATTTATCCCGGTTCAAACCGAACCGAACCGGTTATATATGTGTATATCAATATATTTTCAAAAAAACGTTGGTGGGATGGATTGAACCCCCAACCTAGGGGTGAGCAAAAAACCCGTCAAATCGTGAATCCAATCCAAACCGATTGGTTTGGTTCGGATTTTTAGTAGCATGGTTTGGTCCTGGTTTAAAAAAACTAGAATCCGTAGTCAATGGTTTGGTTTGTGGATTTACGTTCATGGTTCCGATTCCAATCCGATCCGAACCATTTATTATTATTATTATTATTATTATTATTATTATTATTATTATTATTATTATTATTATTATGTAAGCCATAGTCAACTAACTTCCTAATTTAATTTATTCATTATTCCTTCTCTAACAAGATTTTATTTTGCCTAAGATTCACAACTTATTCCTCTAATTCTAATACACCAATAGTGGTTTAGTCATAGCAAATAAATTCGGTGATGAAATTCTCCATTCTAATTTTGATTCCACAACACATTTCTATTTTTTCAAATTTCTATACATGATTCGGTCATAGCCTATTCCTATTCCATGATTTCCTTCATTACCATGATTAATTACCCTAAATTTCTATATATGAGGACCTATTCGTATGCTATATATAAACCTAACATAGTAAACCTAAATTTTAAGTACTCTAAATATTTTACGGAAATAATACCTCAATTTTAAGCAAACCGTGGTTTGAAACCGAATCCGATCCGTATTTTAATGGTTTGGATTGGTTTGGTTCGATGCCTTTTGTGGGTTGGTTTGGTTCGCCAAATTTATAATCCGTAGGTAGTGGTTTGGTTCTTGGTTTACTATAAATCCGAACCAATCCGGTCCATGCTCACCCCTACCCCAACCTTCTGGGTAGAAGGCCTAAGTCTTACCCACTTGGCTGCGAAGCCATTTATGTCAAGTTCAAGAAATACAATTATTTAATATGTTTTGGAAATACGGTAATATATATATATATATCTCTTCCCCAGCCAAACATTAACACTAGCACCACATATTTTCCCCAACCTCTTCAGTATTCACTCTCTCTCTCTCTCTCTCTAAGATAGGATGTGGGCCGGCAACCCTAGATCTGGTGCGGCGGCGGTGACATGGCGGCCTACCGACCGACCACCCCTCTCTCTCTCTTTCCCTCCCTCCCCTTCTGAGATCGGACCACGGCGTCTTCGTCACCACGGCGTCGTCTTCTTCATGACCGCCAGTCCGCCACCATGGCGTCGTCAAACTTCGTCATGACATATCTTCATCGTCGATGGATGTATGTAATGCTCAATCCATAGATATTTGTCAATATATATGTATATACGTAGATAGATTTTTAGATCTGTGATTTTTTTTTTTGAAAATGTTAGATCTGTTATTGGTGAATGGTTGTATGTTGAATGGATGTTTTGGCTGATTTTGATGACGATGATGGGTCCATAGAGGTAGATCTGCATGTATGATGATTTTTTTTTATTTTTTTTGAATCGTGACCATCTCTAGATCCCCTCTCTCTCACCATCTCTTTACGAACTGAACCGACCTCCGAACCGAGGCTAACCGGGACGAACCGAACCGAACCGAAACCGAACCGACCTCTGAAAACCGGTTTCGGTTCTGTGGTTCTCCTGAACCGAGTTTGTCCGGTTCACTCAAATATGCCGAAGAACCAAACCGAACCGAACCGGTTCGGTTTCAACCCTAGTAATAGTAAATTTTATTTTCGCCTTGGGGTTGCCCGACCCCACTGTTTCAAGTGTGGCGTTGCCGCTGCCTCTATATGAGGTGGCGCGAGTCCAGGTGTTGTGTGACAAGAAGTGTGGGTGCCTTTTGACTCCACACGAAAGAGTTTGAGAGAGATGGGGGAGATTGAGGTCATGCATGATCTCAGCCGTAGCCATCCATTGTTGATTTCATTGCTTCTTCTTTTTGTACTTACGTGTATATGAAGCCATGGAGAGGTGTGGGAGAGAGGGTGAACCGGGGAGGGAGGGAGAGGTGATTTTCATGATTTGTGTTACGATCTGAGTTTTTCTTTCATATTATTCGCGTGTGTCTCTCATGGCACAAAAATTGGTCTCAAAGCATAGGTCGAGTCGCTGGAAAAACACGGTTTAAACACTCTCAGGTTTGCTAGAAAATCCGAAGTGGTCGGAAACCAGTTTCAATCATAGGGTTCTCTTCGTCGGGGGAGAGACAAAGTGAGCGGTACCTTCCCTCCGCAATACAAAGTAAGCAGCCGCCGCATGTGCCGGATACAAATGACGCGTGCTGGAAAGTGAGAGCCACTCTCAGTGTTTTTTCATACACGCTTGGCTGGAGGAAGAAGGAAAGTGGGGGCTTATGTGCACGTGCGTCACGTTCATACCAGGTCTATGTAGTCAGCTTTGACTGATGTCCAATCAGCGATAGCAGGGCCTGTCAATGCTGAGTCATTGTTGACTCATGGACATGTCGTTGCCACATGGCTCTCCCAAAATAGCGGCTTGTCATCAGAAAGCTTGAAATTGGACCATGTGACAGTCCAATCAGTGTGCACAATCAGCAAGGAATATTCCGATTTTTTTTTTTTTTTGGGCGATTTTGGAGCTGTTTCAAGTTTCAACTCCAATTTGCGCGTATGAGTAGTTTTGATTATCTCAATGTTTTAGATCCAACTGTGCCCCCGTTTTTCGAGATTCGACATTGACATTGCTCGTGTGCGTATTTTATAGCCTGGGGATGCTATATTTGGGGGTCTTGAGTCAACCAGGAGCCTTGAGGGCCAGTCTGTCTGTGACTGCTTGCTTCGATATGATCTTAGAAAGATGACAAAGGACAATAGGAGCACCATGATCGTGTTGATGGTGACCAATTAAGCTATTTGAATGCCGAGGATGGAGGATATGCTCCAATGCAAGGATTTGTTTGACCCTTTGGCTTAAAGATGTCAAATTGCTAGGAATACAGGGCGAGGAGTGGAAGAAACTTAATAGCAAGACGATTGGGATGATCAGACATCATGTTGGACGCAAGGGTTTTCACCACATAGTCCAGGAGACTGACGCAAGGGTTTTCACCACATAGTCTAGGAGAGACTGACACCTATACTTTTTTGGACAAAGATGTAGGCAATGCATCAATCGAAGACATCACGAAAAAAGGCGTTGTTGAGGAGGCAGCTGGTGAATTTGAAACTCCCCAGTGGTAACTCCATTGTTTCTACTTCTCCCTTTCAGCTTGTTCATACTAATTTATGGGGTCCTTCCCCCATTATCTCTAAAGGTGGTTTTGTTTACTATGTTTCATTTGTCGATGATTTCGGTTGGTATACGTGGGTGTACTTAATGACGCATAAATCTGATTTCTTTAAGTTTTATCAAAAAGTTTTCATGCTATGGTTCAAACTCAATATTCTGCATCTATTAAAATTCTTCGTTCTGACTTGGGTGGGGAGTATTCTCTTTCTGAGTTTGATAAATTTTTAAATACCCATTGGACTATCCATCAGTCTTCTTGTACTGACACTTCTGCACAAAATGGTAAAGTCGAAAGAAAGCATCGTCCTCTTTTGATACTGGTCGGTCTTTACTATTATCATCTTCTGTTCCCTCTACTTTCTGGGGAGAAGCTATTCTCACTGCATCCTATCTTCTGAATTGGATGCCCACTCCTCTTCCCTCTGGTAGTTCTCCTTATGAGCGGCTTTATGGTCAGGTTCCTAACTACTCTCTTCTTAAGGTGTTGGTTCTACTTGCTTTGTTCTTCTTCCCAAGAAAGATCACACTAAGCTTAGCGCCCGTTGTGTCTTAGGCGTTTTTTTGGGATCTGGTATTACTCAGAAAGGCTATCGGTGTTATGATCCTGTCACCAAAAAGCTGGATGTATCTAGGCATGTCGGTCTTAGGCGTTTTTTTAGGATATGGTATTACTCAGAAAGGCTATTGGTGTTATGATCCTGTCACCAAAAAGCTGTATGTATCTAGGCATGTCATCTTTTTCCTAAAACTACTCCTGTAGCTAAAGAGGTTTTGATATATATTGACCCATTTCCTGTGGATGTGCATACTGACGAATATACCCCTACTCTTGACGTATCTGATATTTCTGCAGCTCCTCACCGCCCTCCAATCACTCAGGTCTACACCCGCCGTCCAACTTCTCCTCTTGCTCCCCAATCTGCCTCTGAAGATCTTGATCCGCCAGCTCACCGGTATCCTACCCGTGCTCGTCATCCTCCGGTCAAATATGGTTTTTGTAATACTTGTTTCTCCTCTTCGTACCAATCATTTCTTTCTCGAATTCACACTTATTTCGAGCCTAGGTCCTAATAAAGAAGCTTGTCATGATCCCAATTGGGTGGATGCCATGAACGCTGAACTCACTGCTCTTGCTCAAAATCACACTTGGGAGTTGGTTCCACTGCCGCCTGGAAAGAATCTTATTGGTTGCAAATGGGTCTACAAGGTCAAGACTCATTCTGATGGCTCCTTGGAGAGATACAAAGCTTGTTTAGTCGCTAAAGGTTTTTCTCAGGAGTATGTCATTGATTACGAGGAGACTTTTGCTCCCGTTGCTAAAATGACCACTGTTCGCACCTTGATCTCTGTTGCAGCCGCAAACCAGTGGCTTCTTTCTCAGTTGGATGTGAGGAATGCTTTTCTCAATGGCTATCTCTCCGAAGAGGTTTATATGCGACCTCCTCCTGGCTTCTCTCATCCCTCCGGTACTGTTTGTCACTTGCGTCGTGCTCTTTATGGTTTGAAATCATCCCCTCGCGCTTGGTATGCACGATTTCTGGCTGTGGCTCTTCAGATTGACTTCAAGCCTAGTATGCATGACTCTGCTATATTTCTCCATTGCTATATTTTGATGATATGATCATCATTGGTTTTGATTTTGCCGCCATTGGTGACGTCAAACGTCATCTCTTCCGCGAGTTTGAAATGAAAGACTTGGGCCCTCTTCGGAATTTTCTTGGCATTGAGGTTGCTTCTTCTCCTTAGGGGTATCTTCTTAGGCAGTCTAAGTATGCTTCTGATATCATTCATCATGCTCATCTCACTGACACCAAGACTGTTGATACTCCTCTTGAACTTCATGCCAAGTTCTTTGCTTCTGATGGTGTTCCTCTTGAGGATCCTACGGAATACCGTGAATTTGTCGGTTGTCTGGTTTATCTTACTGTGACTCGCCCGGATATTGCCTATGCCGTTCATGTTATTAGTCAATTTGTCTCTGCTCCTCGGTCAACACATTGGGCGGCTCTGTTACGCATCCTTTGTTATGTTCGTGGTACTCTCCATCAGTGTCTTCTGCTCTCTTCTACATCTAGTTTGACACTTCATGCTTATGCTGATGCCGATTGGGCTGTGGATATTACTGACCGCAAATCTACCTCAGTCTTTGTGTCTTTCTGGGTGATTCACTTATCTCTTGGTGAAGCAAGAAACAATCTGTTGTCGCTCGCTCCACTGCTGAATATCGTGCTATGGCTCATGCTACACCTGAAATTGTGTAGCTCTGCTGGCTCATCTCAGATATGGGTGTCTCTGTTACTTCACCCACGCCTCTTTATTGTGACAACAAGAGTGCAATTCAGATTGCCCACAACTCGGTCTTCCATGAGTGCACCAAGCACATTGAAATTGACCGTCACTTCATCCGCCAGCATCTTCAAACTGACACTATTACTTTACCCTTCATTTATTCTACACTGCAGTTGGCAGACTTTTTCACGAAGACCCATACTGCTGCCCGCCTTCACGAAGACTCATACTGCTGTATCTTTTATTTTAGGCATTGATTGCGTGTATCGTGATCTTCTAATTTAGGTAGTGATCATATCTTGTAATCTTTTCCTGGTTAGGCGTAGTTGTTCTCCTATTTAAACATGTAGTAGCATAGCGTTATATTCATTCAGAAATACATCAGTTTTTCATGTCTCTGAAACTTACATATTACTCTGAGTAAATTAGTCTGCAGTCACTCTGTCTATTGTTCTTCACACTGTATCTATCCTACCACACCCCTTATTTTGGGACCCCTTATTCGAAGTTTGGTGTGTATATATATCTGTATCCAATTCACTATCTCTCTCCCACCTCTCTCTGGCTTGATAGGCACATATGCTTACGGAGAGAAGAAGTAATGAAGTTAACAATGGAGGGCTAGGGTTGAGGTCATCCATGACCTCAATCACTTCCATCTCTCTTGCGTGGGGCTGTCAACAAGCACCCCCTTGCACCCAACGAGAGAATTTTCCACAGCTTGATCTGAAAACCGTATCCCCTAAACTAGCCCTTGCAATGCACTCAGGAGAAGGGTACGGACACATTAGTTGAGACTAGCGGACGGACTCTGGTCCAGGAGGTGCTGTTTTTGGATTAGGCGGTGAAAAATTCTCTCATTGGGTGCAAGGGAGTGATTGTCAACTTAGCCCAACATGAGAGAGAGAGAGAGAGGTGTGAGATTGAGGTCATGCATGACCTCAGTTGCAGCACTCCATTGTTGACTTCATAGCTTCTTCTCTTTATATATGTGTATGGAGCCAGAGAGAGGTGCGGAAGAGATAGAGTGAACTGGAGAGAGAGAGAGAGAGAGAGAGAGAGAGAGAGGTGTTTTTCATGATTTGTATTGCGTTGCTTAATACAACTGGAATTTTTCCTCTCATATTATTTGCATGCACGACTCTCGTGGCACAACAATACTAACAACCAACCAAATAATTCCATCCAATTCTTCCACATATTCAAATCAACACTAGCCAAGTCTCGCATGGTTGGCTTGACTCTTATTTTGTAATCACGATAGACACATGGAGGGGCACAGATCCTGAACTGTCGATGCACGTGGGTTCCACACAATAGATCTTCGGCTACACAAATGCAATGTTCCGGACATATCTGTATTCTGATCTGTGCATTTCCATCTCTATCTGTAGCATTTTTTGTTTCTCTCTCATATTGTTAGGCTTGTACGGAAAGTAAGCACCAAGAAACCACCTTGTGAAGATCAATTTAGGTGGCTGACCGGGGCTTTTTTTTTTTTTGTCCATTCACTTTGTAGGAAGGCCAAATACTGTTCCATATTACGTTAGTCTTTACTAAGAGTACACTCATCTATTATATGACTCGGGTACCGTTATTGGGTGCAGATATTTACTGTTTCATAAATTTATATTTTAAGGACATGGAGATTCATCATGATATTCACATGTATTTTAAGTATAAAAAGTGTCTTGAGGCTTTTCGTGCATAATGTCATGATCAATTCCAAATACAATGCATGCCTTTTGGGTGCTTTTCCAATTACATGTGCCGGACATGAGTTCGCGTTCCTTATTTGAGTATTGAGCGTCTGCCACCAGTAGTTTCTATATTTGTATTGAGTGTCAATAGTCATGCTCTTCACATTCAAAAGGATCATGCAACATAACTCCTTTTGGGCTCCGAATGTGTTTCATATCTTTAGAACAACTAATCATCAGCCGGGTAATATTCATCCACCTTGACGGTAGCTAAATGAAATACCTTTATGGTAGCTAAATGAAAAACCTTTACAGGCCACCTTAATAAAAAAAAAAGTGGCCCTACTTTTGATATTTTCTTATTAGTTCCGTACTTTTTCCAAAAAAAGTTGTGTTGATTATAATTCCCATTAGTGAAACATATGATGGGGATAATCCTTACCACTGTTTTGTGATTGTGTCTGAATTACTAACTTCTAGGAGAGTGAAGTTTTATTATTGTGATTTAAAGAACCGGTGGTGTACCTTAGGAATTGTGGGACTAATTACTGTAATGTAAAAGTTGATTTCTAAGTTATAATCAACAAGAAAACTGCTTGGTGGCTAGTCACAGAAATTCATGGAACATAACTAAATTTGGATTTAAGTGTGGAGAACTAATCTTGTAATTTGGTTACGGAGTTTTTGTGCTGATATTGATATCTAATCAATCAACATGGCCGTGATGTGTTAAGCTTCAAGCTACAATCACATACGACAAAGTAGTTATGTATATCCAAATAGGGCATGAACCATTTCTTACTATGACGGGTTGTTTATGCATATTATTTCATAGGTATAACTCTGTGAAGAATAAGGAATGATTAGTAGAATCTGAGGAATAAAGAATGATTTGGCAGAATCTTAGGAATAAAGAATGATTTAGCAGAATCTTAGGGTTTCCTTGTTTTGTTATTTTCGTATTTGTCATCTCCTATTTAAACACTTGTAATAACGTAGTTTTGTATTATTCAGAAATATACATTCAGTATTTCAGTAATAATGCCTTGGTTTGTTTCTCTCCCCTTTGGTTTCTATCATGGTATTCGTCTCTCTCCCTCACCAATAGCAGCAAGCAGCAGTAGCATCCAGTAGCCAACAACTTCAGCATCAGTAGCAGCAACTCATGTCCCCGACAATATTTCGACCACCCCAACTGCTGACGGACCTTTGCCTGACTCTGGCGACCCTCGCCGGAGGTTCGTCTGACTTCGGCGACCCTCGCCTGAGCTCCGACAGCTTCCGATGATTCTATTTTGAGCAGTTCTTGCCTAGATTCTGACTTTGAACCTCTGTTTTGTTCTTTTTGGCAACCCTCTAACTCCGGCAACCTCGTCGGAGCTCCGCCAGCACTCCGGCAGCCTCCGACAACCTCTGAAATCTGTTCTTCGGCCTCCCTCTAACAGAAAAAAGAAAAAAAATCTTAATATTTCTTCTCTGAACACTGGTTTTGTTCACTCCCTCCCCACTCAGTCTGTAGTTGTCCTCTCTTCTCTGAACATTGGGTCTGTTCTCTCCCTCCCCACCCAGTCTGTAGTTTTTTCTTGAAATCTGAAGCTGATTCTGTTTGGCTTCTGTTCCTTCCTCCTATCTGTAGCTGAAATCTTTCGGCATTGGTTTCTCCTCCCATCTGCAGCCATTTGGCATCGGTTCTTATTTGCATCTGTTCTATTCTGGTTCTTATTTGCATCGGTTCAACGTTTGGCATTTTCAACATCAATGGAAGCACTTTGGTTGGAATTGGCTTACATCCTTGGCAAACTCACGATGCTCTCCGTGCTCGCATCATGAGTTTGAGGGGGGTGTGTGAGGAATAAGGAATGATTAGCAGAATCTGAGGAATAAAGAATGATTTGGTAGAATCTTAGGAATAAAGAATGATTTAGTAGAATCTTAGGGTTTCATTGTTTTGTTATTTCCGTATTTGTCATCTCCTATTTAAACACTTGTAATAACGTAGTTTTGTATTATTCAAAAATATACATTCAATATTTCAGTGATAATGCCTTGGTTTGTTTCTCCCCCTTTGGTTTCTATCAAACTCATCCTTTTTATTCAAGACTCGTTCCAACTTACATATACGTGGCATGTACCAGTACAACATTATCTTTTTACAATAACAAAATTTTTGCTATGTGCTACATTTGCATCATCAAAAAACAAACGAAAATAAAATTTACAATTCATTCTATGACCGTGTAAATTGAAGCTAATCACAAGATATAAATACACAAATCCTAATGTTACTTGACTACGTTTTCATCTGCACCCTAAGAGGTGGAGTTCATTATGTATGGAAATGGTTGAGAGGCTGTGAGTAGGACCACTTGACAAAGGAAAGAGGACGGAGGAAATAATCAACGGTTACTAAATACATAAACTATTGAGGCTGTTGTCCACTTTAAAGTGATACATTTTATTTGTCAATGAATTGTTGTCAATATTTATGCTACATTTAATAACTTCTAAACTGGCTTGTAATACCAGGAGATAATGAACAATTTTCCAAGCTGCACTGGACTAACGGATACCCCTCTTTGGTCTCAAAATATCACTTCCAAGCAGTCCTGCATCTCAACGCCTATTGATTCGCAGTCATCTATTTGTGGTATGATAAAGCTTACGTGGATTTGTCTGCATCGTATCTGTGTGTGTTTGGGCATGCGTATGTATGCATGCATTCACACAAGTCCTGCTAGTAATCAATCAAGTGCTGCAAACAACTTTTGTCTCATATGTTATTTAGTATTAAGGACAATGTGTTTACCATTTACTTTCTTGATGGACCTAATCCTTAGGGATTTCAATTAATATCACTATTTCCAGTTTTATGTTTGCTTTACCCATTTATATTTGTGTATGCCTCTGCTCCTGTACCTTCTTGCTTTGTTATTAGTAAGATGGTTCCTCTAAAAAGAAAGATGCGGGTGTATGCATGCAAGTCATTCAAGTAATCGATCTTATTGTAGCGTACTACTGAGGGCTGGCACTTGTCCTTGATTAACAAGACCAATTATTGCTGATAAAAAAAACCGAGTATAAATGTGGTCGCAGTTCATTTTCTAATTCACAGACGCAATCCTCAGTGAGTTTGAGTCAGTTTTGTTTTAAAGTTTTGTAACATCTCAATGAACTGTAATTGGTCAGTGAGCAGTCCTAATTCTGCTACGAAACCAAAAGGAAGATATTGTCAAGCAATGGGAACAACCAGTGGTTCCTCAGGTGAGCAATCAGATGACGACGACATAGACATAGACACAGAAGCTGGTCCTTGTGAACAGAGCACCGACGCTATCGCTCTAAAACGCATCAAAAGGTACTGTCAAAGAAACATGATTTGAAAGTATAGAGAGGTCTTCACTCAGCCTTCATGACTTTGTTCGTTGTTGTCAGAATGGTATCAAACAGGGAGTCAGCTAGACGCTCAAGAAGTAGAAAGCAAGCACATCTGGTAGAACTTGAGCAGCAGGTAAGAAAAAAAAAAAAAAATCCTAGCTTTGTTGGGATAGCAATCACATTAAGTAGGAATACGCTTCACCCTATATTGGGTTGCCAGGAAGGCGCTTAACTGAGATGGAAATTTGTACTTAGTGTATGTAGCATTTATTTTGTGTGGAAGATTACTGATGAACAATGGAAGATTTCTTTTCTTACAATGAGCATAATTTTCATGGTCCTCCATGCTCTTGCTTCATGAATTAGAACAATTGGTCCTCCAGATTAAAAAGTTTTTACATCAGCTTCGGTTTCCTAGATCTTTTGTTTCTTTGATTAGTATATGTACGCAACAGACACGAATGAGTTTCAGTTTCTTTTTACATCAGCTTCGGTTTCCTAGATCTTTTGTTTCTTTGTTAGTATATGTACACAACAGACGTATGAGTTTCAGTTTCTTTTGGGGTGTTGATTTATGGCTTTTCTCTTAGGTTGATCAGCTGCGGGGAGAAAATGCCACATTGTTCAAGCAACTCACAGATGCTACCCAACAATTTAAAGATTCTACCACCAATAATCGTGTGCTTAAATCTGATGTAGAAGCTTTGAGAGCTAAGGTATCATGGTTTTTTCCCTCTTTCCTGGACGTGGTTCGACCTAAAATGGAGTCATCATATTGGTTCTTAAACTTTTATGTTGCTGCAACATCTATAATGCAATATGGTTTTTGATTTCCACAAGTACTGAACGTTATAGATGATCAAGGAAATCTTTTTGCCTTTTGCATTAAGAAGATAAGATTATTTGCTCCTCACTTTTAGTAGTCCATTTGCACTATTCCGCATATCCCAAAAAAACGTCTTCAGTTTCTATGTATTCTTGTCTCGACTATTTTGTAGACTTTGTCTACACCAACCAATTGAGATATTTTGTTTGGCAAAAAAAAAATTTCTGAAAAGTTTTTCCACGAAAAACACATTATTTCTTAACCCCGTTAAAGATCATGAGATGTACGACAACCCAATAAGAGACGACTAAATTTGAGACAGACGGAGTAGTTCATTTATGCTTGCCCTCACATTCAACCTTTGTTGTTCTGATAGTGGTAGTAATTAGGAAAGGAAGCATAAATGTAAAATCATATCATGCTAAAACTTCATTGGCTTGTTGAACGCTTGACTTTTTAGGTGGATGAAAGGTTATTTCTCATTGATATTGTACTGCGATTCAGGTGAAACTGGCTGAAGATATGGTTGCAAGAGGCTCGTTAACATCTACTTTTAGTCATCTTCTACAAAATCATCTGAGCACTCCCCAGTCCTTCGGTAGTCATAATATGTGCAGGCTGGGTAATGTCTCACCGACAATCAATGTAGGAGATGATGTCTCATACCCTGGAATGACCCAAAATTCAACTCTTGGAGTTCGAAATGTGGATGCATTTAGTGGCAACGTCAACAACGGAGTTATCAACGATACTGTCAGCTGTGTGTCAGACGATTGGGCTTGGGACTCTCATGTACCTACCATGTCCAAATAGAGCTGATGTTCTAGAATTTCCTGGTTTTTCTCCTAGACGTCCCGTTTTTCCTCTCTCTTCATTGTGCTGTTTTACCTTCGTCCTTTCCACGTTCGCATTGTGATTTGCATGGGACACTGTTGTTTGCTTTGTTTCGTGTATCTTACAACCTAGTGCTGTACAAACTTGAAACTCAAATTCCCACATTTGAACATTGTAGTTGTTTGAATGACTTTGTTTTCAGACAGAACGCCAAAGTACGTAGGTATCAAGTATCTACTAGTACTTTCTTGAAGTCACAATACGGCGATGCTATAGAAGATGTTTTTGTTCTCTTTCAGAACGTTGCTTGAGCATGGCTTCCCTATTGCTAATACATGAGCTTATATGATTACTTGCAATTCGGTAGCCACAAGACACGACACAATATGGGGTCACATAATACACATTTTCGTTTATTGTCTAACCTTTTATACAGAGTTTGGGGTTGATTTTCTCTTTGATACATCATCCTCTTCGACTACAACTTTTGTATTATGCTAATGACATTCAAAATGGGAGCTGGAGATGGCATTGACACAGAAATAGGGAAATGTATGACAAATTGCACGAAAGCCCTTCCTCTTTAAAATCCTTGGTATCTTCCTTAGTTAACTTCATAATTTAGGGCAACTGCTGGAGATATTTCCAGTCAACTAGAGTCGGCAGTAACGATGAGCTGTAGTTGACTTCCTGACCTCTAGTCTAATCACGCGACTCGAAAGATTAACCTTGAATTAAAATTATCTGGTGGCGTCAACTTTTATACCACGTAACATTTCTATGAATTTCCGATGTGGGATTTGAAATGGTCTGTGGTTGAGGTGACTTTACTTTGGCCGAGGTGATCTTAGGGATTTTGCTGGAGCTAAAATCCCACGACTCCCGGTATGGTGTGTCAGTGGTCGGTCGGTGCCCCCAAACCATTCCTCCATCACACATATCCGTGGAGCTCATAAATTTAATTCCAAGCTCCACAAAAATGTATAGTAGAAAACGATATTGGGGCACTACATGACAGTGCCCCAGGACAACCAAATAATTTTAGGTGTTAATGACACAACCTGCTTATCATTGCTCCATTGCGTACTTTTCTTTACAACGCATAAATACGGTAAAATTAACCTTGTGTTTGCCAAGTACTCTCGCCGAGGACAAATTTCTGTCGATAAAAATAAAGTGCATTCTGTTGTGAATATGCTAATGTTCCTCTGGGATTGTGTAAATTTGGGAAAATTTTGGGTACCCATTTGGCCGAACCGACGTAGTACTTGAACGTTGCATACGGGTAGTCCAAATGTGTAGATGTCCCAGATCGGAACCCTCTCTCTCCTCTCTCCCCCCTTTATCTCTCCTGTTTCTCTCTCCATAATTCGGACTGTCCGCTTGGCACTGAAAAATTGCTTGTAAATTTGTCATTGTGGGACGTGGTAGTTTCGGCCACACTCATCAAGGCCAGATGAATGGCATGGAAACTTGTCTTAAAAAGTAGAGAAAAACTTGGGTGCAAATGGGGTACAACTGACTTGGTGTCTGAGCGCGCATCTTGACCATTCAAAGTGTTTTGGGCGGCTCAGATTTCTCCCTCTCTCTCTTTAAAATCTGGACCATCCAAAACACTTTTGGACAACTAAGATGCGTGCTAAGTACCGTGACGTGGTATCCAGCCGGCAGCCAAGTTTTTCTCCTTGAAGTGTGATTAGAAGTGGAGTTATTAAAATAAGATCCTAACCCTGGCGAAGCCATAACCGGGGCTCCATAGATAGCTAGCAGTGAATCCGTGCTTCCATTTATATGTGGTAAATAGTTCACAGAGATTATTATTATTATGAAATACATCCAAAACATGAAGTTAGCAAAATTGAAACAATATAACTGAATGTAGAAACAAGACATAAAAAACCAACGCAATTATGAAAAAGAAAAAGAATAAAAAACCTTGAGAAAAAAAAAAAAGAAAGGTCCAAACTAAGCTACTGGGGTTCTGGGTTGAATATTCTTTTAATCGTGAGAAACAATTACAGAAGTAAATGGACATGAAGAAAACAACTGCAAGACCTAATATATTAAATGAACTCTCCGAAAATTTATCCAGTGCCCCTGAAGCGTGCCACCGAAGCACCACCATGTGGTGCCCCAAATCTCTTCCTCTTCACACATTCACGTGGGTCCAAGGCAAAGTGTATGAGTCCCATGAATGTATGGTGGAGGAGAGGCCTGAGCCACCACATGAAACAATGTCTCAAATTCTTCCTTGAGGGTCCTCAGAAAAGCTGCCTGCGTGACGCTCACCTGCATCCTCTTAATTTGTTTCCTCAATCACAAGCAAATACAATACACAAATAAATAACACATCATCACGTCTGCAATCTGTTACTGAAGATTCTATTAGGTAAGGATCCTTTCCCCAATCACCATTATATATTATACTCACTACTCCAACAGGGAACAGAGGGAGCAATTACCGGAATATTGCCAGAAATTAGACTCCAGAAAGGAACATGAGAAAGTCCCAATTGCAATTCAATATACCAATTTACCGTTTGTCTATAAGTTACAAAGCGTTCATTATAAGTAGATAAAATTTGATAAGTAGATAAAATTTGCTCGCGGGTATCTATTATATGGCACAACATGTGTGATCATCAACAAGTATACTCAAAAACATTGACGGAAAAGAGGAAAAAGGTTTCTCATTCTTCGTCAGTTAACCAGCGGTTTCTCTAAATTCGTCTGCATGTCAGCTCCCGCCTCAGCAAATCTAGAATATTCCTCGGGCACAGGAATGCCCAGCTCCGAGCAAACAAGATGAACTATCTTCCCAGTAACAGCACCGAACGACATTTTATTCAGGGTTACAGAAATAGCAAACCTGTTTTTGATGTCACAGTAGCCCGTCGATCCACCCAGGCCTGCGTGCCCGAATCCAATAAGGGAACCATCCTTTGCGTAGACTCTTCTAAACCCTAGCCCGAATCTCCCATTTGGAATTGGGAGTACCAAATTTTCGTATTCTCCAACGCCCATGAATGCATCATGAATTCTAGGGTTAGAAAAGATCTTGCTAACGCGTTGATGATCGTCAGCGTCTGTTGTGGTTTCAGCTGCCAAATTATTGCTGTCGCCAATGTTATCATTATTGGCAATTGCGCTATAACCACTGTCCTCTGAACTATAAAATTTTTTTTGCATCCGTCCATATGTTTCTGTGCAGTTTGCTGATGTCATCAACTTCCTCCAGAAGCCTTTCTGCTGCTTGACGGGTTTTAGCGAAGGAAATTTGGGAAGATGAGGATGGCTGCCAAGTGCTGGCTTTGAAGAAGAGGAATGGGGCGGTGGGACCGTACCACCGTCTACTAAAGTTGCATAGTAGCGTGCAAGTGCACGGGCCGAGCAATGTCCATTAGCGGCCGGTATAATTGCACGGCGCACATTTAGGGTGTTGAATAGAGCAGGAAGGGTGGTGGCAAGCTGGGCAATGTTGCTTGGCTGAAAAGTAGAGGGGAAGTCTGAACGGTTGCTTATACCTGAGAGCTTCTTGAGGTCATCTGCGTCCGATGTCAGTGATGCAAGTCGAGATTCCACACCTATACGGAAGCTGCCAGCAATGTTATATTGATAGCTATTGACAATGATCATAGCAATTTCACAAATACATAGGCAGCATAAATATAGTATAAACACTCCATTTGTCTGCACGTAAGATCTTAAAATATGAAAAACTGTAAAATGTCAGGAAAAAACACCTTTTTTTTCTTCTAATGTTTGGTTAAAACTTGAAAATAGTTTACGAGAACAAAAGTTTTGCATTAGATAGTTCAAACAAGATATTTTCCATTAGATGCTGTTTTTCTCCATATTCTATGTTTTCCATCAATTGCACTCCGTTTTTCTTCATGCCCTTACCATACAGCATATATGTATATCGACCATAGCAATATCCACGTATATGTATTGGCAGGCTCAAATCTCTGTTGATCCAAATTGTTTCAAATGTTTCCAGTCAATTACAAACATAAACATTAGAGAGATCTACAACTTCCAGTGTTAGAGAGAGAAGCAGGGATTTTAAGAGACCTGCCAGTCCCAATTGTAGAGAGAAATTACGCTTTTAAAAAGCACTTTCAGGCCCAAATGAAGAGAAACAGAATCTTGGAGAGAGGGAAGAATTCTTCTTAGGGAAAATTATCAAAATGGTCCCTGTAGTTTCACCCGAGTCTCGATTTAGTCCCTCTAGTTTCAATTGCACTCCAACGAACCCTGTAGTTTCAATTTTGGTCGAATTGAGTCCAAACGTTAACTTCCGCTAGCAGATTAGACGGAAAACCCAATTTGAGAATTTTTTTAGGGTCAAACTCATCTTTTCACCCACCCTTCTTCGTCCCCAATTTGTAACCCTAACCCTAAATCAAATCCAATCTTTTTCTTTCCTTCGCAAAATAAAAAAATGTCTTCAATCACAATTTACCAACATTACAACCACGATAATTACTTCGGTTTCTATTATAACAAATGAAGTTCCAGTTTCCAAGCTTCCAAAATATGTGCTCAAATCCTATGGTGGTGTTGATCATCACTTTGTCTTCTTTTTTATACACAACAGTAAAGAAAAAGAAAACAACTTCAGAAATGAAACCAGCTATTGATACGTAGTTTAATTCAACACGTTAATTCAGTTGAGAATTCCCACGAATGAAGCTTCTACTCTTCTTCGATCAGCGTTCGTGCTAGCTAGAGAGAGAGAGAGAGAGAGAGAGAGAGAGAGAGAGAGTTGTACGTATGGGGTTGGGAATCCAACACCGACCCGGGAGTTTGAGGGCGGAGGGGGAGGAGCACAGTCGGCCTCGAGATCGACGTTCGAATCGGGATCTCTGGGCTTGGGGAGGGGCCCAATTGGGCCAGAATCGGTCGCATTGGTCTCGCCAGAGACGTTGAGCCGGAATCCGGTGCGTTTGGCCCAAGTCGAGGGCGGCATTGCGGCGGAATCCGGCGCCGGAGGCCATGGGCCGGGTCGGGGACACTTTGGTTGGTCGGAGGTCGCCATTTGAAGACTGGGTTTCATTTTTTATTTTATTTTATGTTTTTTTTTAAAGGAAAGAAAAAGATTGGATTTGATTTAGGGTTAGGGTTACAAATTGGGAAAGAAGAATGGTGGGTGAAAAGACGAGTTTGACCCTAAAAAAAATCCCCAAATTGGGTTTTACGTGTAATCTGCTAAAGGGAGTTAATGTTTGGACTCAATTCGACCAAAATTGAAACTACAGGGTTCGTTGGAGTGCAATTGAAACTAAAGGGACTAAATCGAAACTTGGGTGAAACTACAGGGACCATTTCGATAATTTTCCCTTCTTCTAATTATGAACTTGTGGACATAGAATCCCTAATGTAAACTTCACGTCCAAAGACATTAGGGAAATTCAACATAAATCGTTTTGCACCGGATGATGGAAAATAGTTTAGACTAAGAACATTTTGGTTGTGTTTGGTTAGATAGTTTAGTTTAGTTTTGATGATGTCAGCAGGTGTAATGAGTGGAGAGAGATAGAGAGAGAAATAAGGGAAATGATGATGTCATCAAAACTAAAACTAAATTGGGAAACGAACAGGTCCTTTATTCCTTGTTTATCCAACCGAATTCTGGAGATTGGGTAAAATTATATGTGAAGGGTAATAGGTGATCAACCCAATTGAGGAAAGATGTTACAAGCATGGTCAAGTGCAGGCGCAAGCTGAATCTGTCACTGAAACAAGATACAGTTTCCAGAAAATTAAGAGAGCAGAGAATAAATCATGCCTGGAGGAATTCCAACATAAAGCTCTCCGTCAATGTTCAAGGGGCGAACGAAGGCTTCTTCAAGAATTTCCTGGAACTTCTTACCAGATGCATGCTGTTCAATATAAACAAATCATTAGATCAGTTGAAAGGTTGTGACTAACATAGGTTCAGTGTTACAGTCAGCATCTACACTTTCTCCTAGTCTTGTCAACACAACAAAGTGAAACTCTAATAATGATTTGCACAAAAAGATGACATCACGTTTTCATATTCACTACTTATTGAAGATCATATTACATCACATAGTTATGCATCAGATAGAAAAGCCAAGTAGAAGTGATTGAGAGACTCAAGACTGTCTTTCTCAGGGCATTCTAATTTGGTTTTCTTAAGTAATCAGGAGAATATTTTTTGGTACGATGCCCTGCAGAAATTATGTTTAGAGTACATAAATATCAATAACTGAAGGTTTTTAAGGGTGTAAAGTGGGACTAGTCTCTTCATTTCCTCCGATGAGACACAGGCACCCTTTGTCTCAAATATAGCAAAAGTGAAGAATCCAAACAATAAAAAGCATCCTTACACTCTCCAGACTGATAACTGATTAAAGAGGAGCTATTTGGATCAATATCGAACAACCATGGGCTGAATTTTAAAAAATAAGGCACGTTTTCTTTCAAGATTAGGAACTTATGAGGAATGCCATTGAAATAGAGTCCCACAGACATCCATTCACTAAACTCCTTTAAGAAATGGTAACCATATATTTCAAAAGCAGACCTCTACTGCTCAATACACCTCAAGCTTCCCTCATTGGACAAACAAATGGCCTCTGACAGCTGTTTTTTACTGTAGGCACCATGTACTCCCATGCATTTGAATGGGGTTCAAACATCATTAACTACAAGTAACACTGTTGACTTTCCCCGAAAGTAAAAATAAGAAAATAAAACAAAAAAGACAGTTGTTTTTGGTGGAGTTTCCGATAAGCAGCCCTCAATGTCAAAGCGGTTGGCGTAACACCAAGGATGGTGTTTTATGCAGGTAGGGAACTAGAAATCAAGATGATAGGGGTGGCAAAGGGGTATTGGGACTGTGAAAGAGGTTAGCAGTTCTGGGAGAATCTGAGAGTCTGTCACATTCGTAAGTGATCCTCTCACATGGCAACCTTGTGGATGCATCTCATTTATCTCCCTCTTGTGGCCTTCAACAAGGATTGGATGTAATTGAGAGAAAATGGAGGGTGTGGAATTTTTGGAAAGAGAAAATGAGTGCAAAAGGCTTTGCAGATTTGAGGTAGAATGGATATCACAACTCTTTTGCAGAAGAACTAAGAATTCTTTGCAAGGACCAAGCCAGACAAGATTCAACAACGAGAATCTAAAATCTGCCATCATTTTGGTATGATGGGCTACACTAAGATGGATTGTGATGCGAAGTTGGAAAAAGAGTTGTGCAAAGGAATGTGGGAAGTGGCGTCTGTTACACGGTCTTGGGTAGAACTCAACCCCAAAAGCCAGCTTATGAAGTGAGGGTGCTCTCACGCTTATATATTTCATATTATTTTGGTACCCAGGCGATGTGGGACTTCACTTCACACCCTCCCTCACGCGCAGTGTGCTCACTCGGCAGCACCTGTCGCGTGCAGGCGAGAGACATGCACCCTACCCAGCTCTGATACCATGTTACACGGTCTTGGGTAGAACTCAACCCCAAAAGCTAGCTTATGAAGTGAGGGTGCCCTCACGCTTATATATTTCATATTACTTTGGTACCCAGGCGATGTGGGACTTCGCTTCACATCGTCCATTAAAAGCAGAAGTCAACATTGGAGAGGAAGTACAGATTGGAGAAGAAAGACAAGCTCCAGCATTCAATAAGTGCAGGAAGATTGTTTGAAGGGGAGAGGCATTATGGGGTGAGTAGTAGGTGGATCAGTCATCGGAGAAGGAAATAGAAAGTAAAAGAAGTGTACGAAGATTCTTAGAGAGAAATAACTGACTTAACCATGTTTTCTATTCCCTAACTTCTTGTTTCTATATTCTCAAATTTTCTCTAGAACACTTTCTTCGAGCAAATAGGAAATAGAAATAAACCTTATGATATATTTCTTGTCAATATCATACGGTTACTCTAGCAGCATTTTGGTGGGAACATGTTTCTTGCACAACAAAACCTTTTCAGGGGAAACAAACTGAAGTTCTGCAACATGGTTCTAAATGGATCAAGCGTAGCATCTACTACAAGTTTACTGATATGATGCGTAGTTGCATGAAGAGGGAGCCGACATAGAGAAAAGTCTAAGCAGGGAAATACAGATGAAGTACACATTTGAAGATATATTTTGCTTTGCTTTGTTGAATGTATACATGTGAAACTGGGAATAAATATGGGAGATTGTTCGTGGATGCAAATTGTTTCTCCAAATGAACAAACTAATTTTACAAAAATATGAAGCAAGCAAGTACATTACTGTAAACTTTTTCATATTATCTTATGGTATCTAGATTTCTCTTGCTCCGTACATTTTATAATTCATATGTTCTAGAATTTCCATCCGAAATAGGGAACACGATTCTGTCTCAAAACTGAAAAGTAAAGTTTAGCCATATTTAAAGTTAAGTCGTAGGCATATTTAAGAAATAAACAACTCCCGAGAAAAGTAACACAAACTAAAAGCTTTCAAACTTCATGAATTAAACAAGGAAATTTGAGTACAATGTGGTTAATACACTGCAGGAGTACCTCCATAATTCCACCACATAGCCATCCAAAAGAAACATGATGATACAGCTGCTCAAGGCCAGGTTCAGTCTCTGGGGCTGAAGTAGCTATGCGACTCAAACACTCATCCCAATCAAGCATTAGGAATGGATTTTCTTGTATAAGGTTGGCCAATGCATTATGCATACCGGATGTATGATTAAGCACATGATGTACCTACTCAATGAAATTAAACTTGGTAAAGAATTAAAACATACACTGTTAATCTGGTTTGCTGAGAATAAAACATTCTGGGATAAAGGAACTAAAGCATTCAACACTGCGTTACATTAAGACTGGTGAAAGCTTTAAGTTTCTACTGTACTCATTGCATTACTTGTTTTTCGAAGTTAAAATCAATATTTGGATACCAAGAAAACAAAATATCTGATCCAGCATTTATTCCTGCAACTTTTCCATCATGTTCTCTCAGCAACCAATGAAAGAGTGATATAGGATTTACATTGACATGGGACAATGTTATTTATGGGTCCGAGGCACAGAGAAATAAAATTATACCTTTATCAGGTCCTTTCCATTCCCTCTGAATTGTGGCCAAACATTTCCAACATTTTCATCGAGCTTCAATTTCCTGGTAGATAACATACTCAAACAATTACCCCCTTTGCCTTACACCGTCAACTGGTTCTTAGGCATTAAGCAGGTTTTCACGACAGAAAGGGCGAAAGAGTAATAGTCATAGAAGATAACTGTTTCAATCAAACGTGTAAATGTGGCATCCAGTCAATTTCTAGAAAGAAATTTGGGCACACAAAATATTAAAGCATACCCATTATCCACCAGCCAATGTAGCATTCCTGCTGCAATACCCTTAGTTACAGAGAAAACAGGAAATAAGCTATCTGGCTGAACTGGACGAGGGTCATATCTTCCAAGCATTCCAGCAGCCGTATCAATGATCACTTCTCCATCTTTGTAGGCACACACCTTAAGGTTATCAGAGAACAAAATCAATATTTGCATTTTACCATGTTTGTAATTTATCACAAGAATAAGATTATGCTAAGACAAATATCCTTGTGGACATTGGACAGTGAAGAGCATGCGAAGCTTTAGCAAGAAGGTGAAAACGACCGAAATATAGACAGCAGAAAACAAATCCCAGATAATAGACAGCATGATGACATCATTTTTATTAAATTGCGAGCAAAATCAAAAAGGAGGAAATATACAATGGAAAAGCTTATTTCTGATGGTAATCTACTCTCAAGTCTCTTCTCAACTCCAATGACAAATGTGGTCCATTTAAAGAAGGAGAACGAAACAAGGTGTGAAAATAACAAACACGAAACTCGAATGTGGAGCCACAACTTAATGAAAATAGATTAAAGAAAGTCCCTATCATACTTAAACAAACAAATAAATCATAATAGAATTCATTTTAAGCTACTACACACTACTTAGTTGTAACTTATACCTGGATTCCAAGTATTTTATCAGCATCTCCTAACTCCACTAGGAGCTGTCTTAGCTTAGCCTCCACATCAGAATGGACAGGTGTGTCATTAATCCATTGCGCATTCAATGCCGGTCCTTTACTAATGTTGCTGAAACAAGCAAACCACAAATCAATAGGATTTCTGGACATAAAAACCACAACTAGACAGCTTTTTCATTACAGACTTACCCGTCTAAAACAGACTCGGCAAAGGGTCTCATGATATCTAGGTAAACTATGCGAACATTCATTGTGGATGAAAGCCCTGAACCCATGTGAATAGTAAATTTAATTGCGAACGATTCTCCAAAAAAATAAGAATCGAAAGGAGGGATTTATAAAAGACCTCTAAGCAAATTAAGGACCCGTGTAAATATCACGATGTCCCCTGGGAAAGCATCAACCTGAGGAGAAGTTTCATTATTGGTGGCAGTGGAGAAACTATCAACGAACATTTTAAAGAAATAGTCAATACAAGGGGATAAAATAGAAACCTACAGGATTGAAACGTTGAGCTTCTTTTTGGTTGAGTTTCGTCTTCTCCTGCAAGGCTTTCAGGTTTTTGGTTCTTTGCTCAGCCATAGATTTCATGTTTTCCTTCACAAGAAACAAAACAAAAATAGTTTAACCATACAAGATCTTCAACAAACACGATAGTTAATGGACAATCCAAAAAGGTGTACATACGCGAGCTTCAGATGAAGGTGTTGAATTACGGAAGAACACACTAGTGACCTCCATAGCCTGCTCTGGCATGTCAAGGCGCAATCTAAGCCCCATTTCTTCAAAGGCAGACAAAAGCGCCGCATGGTCTCCCTGAAAGTACAAGCATCCTAATTATTCGTCATCCCAAAAACAGTAGTTTGAAACAATCAAGGAAATAAGAGAATGGTAACAGGATCAAAGTAAATGTAAATTACATGGATGACTCTTGCGGTAATAAGCAAATGTGATAATCTACCAAAGAAAATTGCCAGACAAAACTACATTCACACTGAAGGGTTTTTTTTTTTTTGTACATCAACTGAAGGTATAACAACTTCAATTATTCCTGTTATGTATAGCTGTATGGACATGTTTGTATGTATACTAGATTATACACCTTATGTAGATGAACTAAAAAGCCAGCATAATGACTCTCTCCCCTACATTCTCTTCCACTCCATATCTTTCTATTTGTCGTTGCCATGTGAATCACAACCATAATAAGAAATTCTTCCGAAACAAGCCCAAATAGAAACAAAAGTTTGCTAATAAGAAACCATGAAACCATCGAACAACATACAAAAAGGAACAACGTGGCATCATATGTGATAGCCATCAACCTGAAAGAGCTCAAGTAAACAAGGTATTTAACAGTCACCTTATGCTTCATCATCATATCAGAAGGAGCAGCGTTTCAAATTCTAAACAACCTAACCTCATGTTCAGCATTGATTGGGTAGTGTGTGGGACCCAGCAAGCTCCACCCAATCAGTGCCATACACATTCAGCTTACATGATGGCTATTACAATTCATTTTCCAAATTATTAGAACAATTATATCTTTGAATCGCAAAAGACAGACCTCAGCAGATGCCAGAAACATTTTTGCCAGAGCTTGTTTCATGGGACTTGATAGTAACTTTGTAAGGCCGAAGTCGAGCAAAATTGGACGATGTGGCGCTTGCTTGCTCACAAGAAAATTTCCTGCAAGTAAACAAGCAAGCAAGAATCAACAGAAGCAGAAACAAGTTATTCCAAGTCCAAACCATACCTCATCAAGAAGACTAAAGTAGAATTTGGTGATTTGAACGGGGACTGAAGAGTACCAGGATGAGGGTCACCATTGAAAAAGCCATCGACATAAATTTGGTGGGCATAAGCACGCGTGATCTCTTCAACAAGTTTTTGCTTGTCAACACCTAAAGCTTCCATTGACTCAGTATCATTTAGACGAATCCCATCCATATACTCTAAAATGAGGAGTTTTTCAGTTGACTGAAATTGCAAGGTTCATGTAATAAATTAGGTACAATAGGTAGAAAAGTGAAGCAAGATATATGGAAAATTAAATCACTAAGTTTTCACCAAATAAGGTTTCCATGTAAGAAAGAATGAAATACCAACAGAAAGAAGATACACATGGAGGATAAGTTTGGTTTAGCTGATTCCTTTTTCTTTTTCTTTTTTTTAGCGTACAGAACAATCGATTGAGTCACTCTTTATGATGAACATGCAGTTGTACAGTCTCTGATATAAGGAAAACAGTTGGAAAGAGTGAGGTGGGAAAGTAGAGCTCGTCTTCTGTTCTCTATAGTCAAAGAAAGTGAACTGGAACGCTGTCAGTTCCAAAATTTATACTGTTAAAGCTGGTAATCTTCATTTAGTTCTTGATTTCTTTGTAGTTAGAGTCTTCTAGAAGTTGTTGGGGCACCCTCACTTCATGAGCTAGCTTTTGGGGTTGAGTTATGCCCAAGACCATGTAACATGGTATCAGAGCTGGGTAGGGTGTATGTCTCTCGCCTGCACACGGCAAGTGCTGCCGAGTAAGCACGTTGCCCGTGAGGGAGGGAGTAAAGCGAAGTCCCACATCGCCTAGTTACCCAAGTAATATGAAATATATAAGTGTGAGGACACCCTCACTTCATGAGCTAGCTTTTGGGGTTGAGTTATACCCAAGACTGTGTAACAACTACTACTTCAAGGGCAAAATAAGTGATGTTTTATTATTCAGTAAAAGAGAGATGTTGTATCTGTCAACTTTGCATTTTCTCTTCCTACTTGATCTAATCTTAATTTTTTCAGTGATGTTTTATTAATTCAGTAAAAGAGAGATGTTGGATCTGTCAACTTTGCATTTTCTCTTCCTACTTGATCTAATCTTAATTTTTACAGAGCTTCACCAAGAACTCTAACATTCTAAGATAACCAAATATTATTTAATCATTAAGAGCTGAAATATGAACAGTAGTTTAAATTAAATTTATGTAGTAGTTTACTGCAGAATAGTACCTGAATAACTTCTGGGATTAGTACATCCACACAATTAGCAGGATTCCTATCACTGCTATTGCCTTTGCAGTCTAGATTTCTAAAGACTGTTCTGGTATTTTCTACAGGCACCAAAACAAGCGTTTGTAAGAAATTCTCTGGCATGCTGAACAGCTAAATGGCTCGACAAAATGGATAATAAATTATACCAGCTTCATGGTTGAAATCGAGTTCCTTCGGTGCTTCTTTACACCATTCATCTATCATAGGGCTAAAGTCATAATGTGGTTCTGCCCATGCTATCCAATCGACTATCGATTTCGCATTCTTTAAGTCCTGTAAACAATAGTGCATCATATAGTTATACTTTTGTAGAAAATTACAACAATCATCCAAATCATTTAAAAAAGCCAGAGCAGGTATGACCTCCAATATTATTGTCTTAACACCCTGATGTTGAACTTTCACAACCACCTCTTGTCCATCACGCAGAGTTGCACGATGAACTTGTGCAATCTGTATAAAACATAAAAAGGGAAACAACAAAGACATGAGACAGTTGTTAAGTCTTGCACCACAAGATAGAAATAAACATTACATTTATACCTACTATACTCCTTATGATTTCAGGAAAAACATTCTTGTATTACATGTGAATCACGTTATGATTTTGATATCCTACTCCAAGTATTGAACTGAAGATGATGTCATTTAAGACAGAGAGTTAACTCAGCCAGCTGACGTTAACTTGTGTATTCTTTCGATCCCCATCTGATCAACTCCAAAAATTCAACATTTTGCACACTTTTTGCCTCTTAATGATGTCTAGCTATATTGACCTCTCTTTTTTCTAATCAACTCGATTATTTAGTAATAATAATGATGTTCATATGCTGTATATCCATGTGCCTTCTTGAAACAGCCAATGATGGCATAATGACAAGAATAAGATCAAATAGTGAAAGCAATATAACAACAAGAACTATAGGGTAACCAAGAAATAGGAAAGTCCTAGTCAGAAAGGCAAAAAAAAAAGCAGTAAGCAAGTACTATTTCGAGAGAAACATTTCTGCCTGTGAGAGGCATCTACACGTGGCAAAAGCATTGGACGGTTTTGCCTATTGCTGCAGCAAAAAGAAAGCTAATAGTGGCAAGAGTGCATTGTGAGAATAATAGACCAATAGTAGCCACAGTTGTAGTTGTATATAACGGAAAACTATGAAATATCAGTACTAGCAACAGTAGAAGTGGCAGCAGCAGCAGAAGACAACTATTTGAACTATGATCATAAGCTGAGAGCAAACTGGGATCTCACCGATGCAGTGGCCAGAGGTGCTTTAACGAAGTCTGAGAACAGGTCATCCATAGATTGTCCCAACTCTTTTTCTATGGTTTGACAAACCTAGGGAAAAGATATTAAGAAATGAAAATCCAGTTTGCCGATAATACAAGATTGTGTCTGATGTTCTACACAATGAAAGATGTAGCACAAGAATCTCAATCTTATACATACATACGTTACAAAGGCAACACCATTATAAATCAAAACTTGTTACCTCGTCAACAGGGCGAGGCGGAAGAGAGTCCTGTAACTGCTTCAATTGGGTTATATAGGCCTTGGGAAGCACATCTGCACGTGTAGACAAGTACTGCCCGAGTTTCACCCATAAACCTTCCAACTCTATCATCAAGCTGAGGACACGCTTAGCATTACGCTCATGAAGTCTCTCCCAAAGAGCAGCTCTCTTAGACTTTCTTATAAATTTCTCTCTCTGCTGTAAAGCCTTCAGGCATACACCCGAAACCAGACAAACAGATAAAGGTGAAAAAATGCTTTCAGGCATAGAAGCAAGGTAAGTTGGTTTTCCACACAAAAGTAAGCATATTAATCATAGCATACCTTGTAATCCATGTAGATAATAAAAGCCAATGTGAAAACTTTCATTCGCCTTTTGACGATGTTAACCATTCCCATCTCTGTGGCTTGCTTAACAAAGGATGAAAGTAGGTATTGACTTTAAAGATCTGCATCAAGCAAAGACAGAAAAGCAAACATCAGATAATATGCTAAATGCATTAAAAAAAACACCTGCAGCAAGACTGTCAGTTGTCCATAGCTGTTCTCGGTTAAATAAAGTGTACTAACAATTTTTTTAAGCATATTCAATTGTGCTAATAATTATCCGATACAAACCATCTACTCTGGTACGAAATGAATTTTACAAAATTATCGAACTACGAGGAAGGAAAATCGTTGTTAGCCAAAAGTAGACACTTGACACCGACAGCAACTTTAATGACCCTCATATCTCAATTTAAGCATAGCACCAACGTAGAAATGAAAACCAAAGATCACAGTAACACTTGCCACCTCATCATTGAGTTACCCATATTACATCTTAAAACCAAACTTCAATCCGTATGCCAACTGAAAAGGAAAAATACCACGACGTCAGATTATGACACCATGGTTGTTGTCCAGAGTGTGTAGCATTCGTGACCTCTCTTGACGGTATTCCTGCTGTGTCATGGTATTGGAATTGTACGAAGGAAACAATGCTCTGCCTGCAATTGACAGCAATTTTCCCTATCTTCGTGGTGGAGAAATATCATCCTTCTTCTTTACATCTTGGTTTGTAATTTGTTTACCCTTCCCTTTCTTGTCCCAAGGTATATACCTAACCTCCAAGTTATCAATATTCAGTAAACTCTTTTTCCTTTTTCCTTTGGCTTCTCTTCTTTAGATAACATTCTTTTTTCAGCCTAAGATAAGCTATTTATGAGTACTTGTTCCTGGCCATCAATTGAATGAGGACAGAACTTTTAATGCCTCTAAGTACGAACTCCGACGCCAAAAGTTCAAAATTTAATGCCTCTTCGCCCGAACTTGCACTGATCCTAGCATTTGATACCATTACAAAAGTACAAAAGTACAAAAGTCTCAACTATGAGCCATTTGTAACACGAAGGGAAGTGAATACAACAGTGGTCACTTGACCACTTTGAACCTTAAATTCCTAGAGGGATATTACTAATACACATCCAAAAATTGCTAATTGACCACTCTTTATTTATTTCTTTTGCCTCAGCCCATATACTGATATACACATTTGGTACATAAGTAAAAAAGGGGTGGCAAATAGCATCTTCCTTTTATCTTGTCCTTTGGCTTCACTTTATCCAGCAAACCAAATTCTACTCTTCTCTGGCGAAAGACAAAGAACAAAAAGATGATCTTTCGGGTAGGGTCCTTCGCGAGGATTTCGCGACAGCCATTAGTATTACTTTTGTGCATGTATGGTTCAACTCGTGAGCTCAACTCCTTAATCAAAAGAGCTAGGAATTAGGCTCGAGCTTGAGCTTCTTCATCTATAAGCCGAGTCCTAGCTCATCTATAGGCCGAGTAGCTAGCCCATAGTAAATTTGACGACCTTAATGAAAATTTCTGGCCATAGTAAATTTGACCACCCTAATGAAAATTTCTGGCTCCGCCCCTGTCTGTGTGTGTGGGTGGGTGGGTAGGATCGCGGGTTTGTGTGTGTACGCATGTCTGGTTTGAGAAACAAGGCCTTTGTGTTGAGAAACAACACAACAGTAAGGAAAACGTTAGCTAATAGGAATTCAGGGCGCCTACTGGGAAAAGTGGTTCGGTTATTTTCCAAGCAAAAAAGGTTTGAGTATTCCATCTGTAACCCAGTACAATCCAACAACAAAACTACGATGTCATAGGCAAAGAGTGAAGAATTCAGCATCGCATTAAATTCAACAAACCAACCCCAAAAATTAAACCAACCCTCCCTTACCTAAATTATATATAGGTAATAAAAAGTGGAAAACAAAATAATGAGAGACCAAGGTAAAATGGAATAATTGAACCCCTTGATTACAGAAAGCCAGACAAATTCACAGAAAGAGAAAAATAGACAGATTATTATCAAATAAAAGAAAAGCAGACAAAATAGGTGCATGTAAGTTACCCGTAATTGGCCAGAAGGAGAGAAGAATGCCGGAGAGAGAGAGAGAGAGAGAGAGAGAGAGAGAAGGAAAAGCCTCGAAATGATCGGTTGATGGCGTTCGTGGTAACAATCAGGGAATAGACCTGGGTGGAGACTAGTTGCTTGCCACCAGCTGTTCCTGCTGATTATTGTCAAATCATCCAAATTTGACCCCCACCGTAACGCAACGTAGCGTAACGTCGCTTTGTTTCAGTTATGCCACTGCTTGTCTGCGGTTGGCTTTTCCAACTTCACCGTGCGTTGTGGCTCAACACCCCTCTTCGCCGCATATTTTTGTAGGTTTAGGCCTGATTTGGCTAAATTAAAAAAATTAATTTTTTAGTTTTTTTCGTTTTGTCCTTATTCAAAGTTTTTTTTTGTATTTGTTAGTTTTCAGTCGATTTTTTGTTGTTTCTTGGCTTGTCTCGATGAGAGGAATCTAAAAAGTATAAAATTGTTAGGCAAACTTAAAGTTTTGTGAATAAAGACAAAAAATAATACAAAAAACTGATTTATTTTGGTTTATTTTCGGTTTTATCCAAGAAACTGTATTACTTTTGACCATAATTTTATTCTCTTTGGATTCGTCTCGACGAGATAAATTCAGAAGCCACAAAATCTTGACGCAAAACAAACAAATGCAATTTTTTTTTTGAATAAGGACAAAACAAAACAAAACCAAAAAACCAATTTTTCCAATTTAGCCAAATCAGGATATGCAGTGTATGAACTCAACAACAATATATAATGAGGAGGGGTATTGAGGCACCACGTGATGTTGTTCTAAGACCACTAAATAATTAGTCCTTAATAACACCACCTCAATGAATTAGTTCTCCGAAAGTTGCTACTTTATCATCATTGGATGAAAGGTAAATTGGTTTGATAGTAACAGTTCTATAATGGGCATGTTGATGAAGGCCGGAAATTTTAGAGGTTTATTTATCTTAAGGTCTTAAGTGCTTTTAATTCTTTGGAGATTAGTCCATTTAGAGCAAAAGCTCTAATTTTAAATGGGACGCGGAGTGAATGGTGTAATTAATTCTTTAATACTCGACGAAGTGGTGTAAGTTGGCTCAATATCTGACTACCAGAATACAATTGTATAATGTGATCATTCTTATGGTAAATGTTTCTAAATTGTGTAGCCTACTTTTATCATCATTGGATAAAATGTAGATATTGATTGGATATTAATGGTGGTATAATCTAAACCCCAAGAGTTGGCATGATGGTCAAAGTATAGACTTAAGGGTTTATTCCCTACTAAGATTTTATGATCAGATGCAATAAACTTCTTTGGCCTCGTCCATACTCCATACAGACCTTTGCTTCGTCTTTTAGTGGGTCTCCGTTAATGGACAGTGAGATGTCTCCCTCAATATTAGTCAAGATATGTGTAAACTAACCCGAATTGCCGAACACCTAGTTATCAAAATATAGTTCTTTGATATAAATATATTGTCATGATTCACGAAGAGATTGACAATGTGATAATTTTTATGGTATGGTAATTGTTTCTAAATCGTGTAGTCAGAGGTATTTGGTCAATTTACTATCTAACACATTATATATTCCCCCGTCTCATAAAGATAGTCTCATACATTGAAAGGACACGTAATTTTTATAATAAAAATAAGATATTTTCCGCACGTTATTTTACAAAAAAAAAATCATGAAATTATAGAACTCATGGTGCAAAAAAATTATATACAACAGTATATTTATTTTTATCCAAAAGTTACATGTCTTTTTATAGAGGACTATCTTTGTGGGACTGAATGAGCCGGGAAGCAGTAACCACTACTAATTTTTTTTTTTTTTTTTTTTTTTTTTAGAAGGGTGGAAAGCCCTACTACTCTTTAATATTTTAATTTTTTTTGGGATGAGCAAGAGCGTAATGTCACTTAAATCAATCAACTAGACACCACTATAATTTTTTTTGTTTATAATTTTGGAAAGAAGGACGGTAACCGGCACTACTATTCAAAAGGTAAGAATTGTGAAGGCACCAAAAAAATTTGAGCTGGGCCCACATCAAGGCAATCACACGATACGGTTGACGAATCCAACTGCAGACACGCAAAATCCTGTCAATGGTTAAAAATGATGGTAAGTAGGTTGCAGCTTTGCGTTTGTTCTGGGCTCAAAAGAGAACACGTCAGCTTTGATTTCACAAACCTTTTTCAGTACTGGTCAATAGGGAAATTAATATTAAAACGAAAAGGACAGGAAGTGTGCGGAAAAAGGCAATCCCGGAGACCCACATCGAGGGATCCAACCGTAGGATCGAAGTGAGAGGATGAATCTCAGCCGTTTATTCCTTGTAGCTAGCTCGTGGCTTGACTTTAAAACTAGTGGCTGGACGGAGACCCAACAGTACAACTTTACAAGAAGGTTCCCATCTAGTGTGTGTATTAGTCAAAAGTGATGTAAAAATGAACCAGCACACAAATTTTGTGCTCATAATTGTGTACTTATTGTAAAGGATAAATTCCAAAAATGGTCCTATGAGGAATCAAAAATGGATAAAATCTTGTAGGATTTCCGATTTCAATTATCCTATCGCGGATTTTCAAGTAGTAGTAGGGATGGCAAATTGACAACAAAATCAGGCGGCATAGATATGACTATTCTAGTCCCTAATCTTGGATTTTTGTCCTCGCCCCTATCTTTTTTGACAATAGACTGGGTTTTTCGGTTGCTAAAATCAACCATAATTTTAGCAAATGAGCTCACCAGGTCCTAAAATCATGGTTGATGTGACCATGACGTCATCTACAGTATTAGATATTTTGTAAAACATCATCTGTGACGTCATCTACAGTAACTGCTACAGTAAGTCGTAGCGTTTATAAAAAGCTGTAATCTGCACCTTCGAGGGCAGACTTCGCAGTATCTCTCTCTCTCTCTAAAAATTCTTTTACTTCTCCTCCACTTGTAAATTACCTTCATCTTCCATAATCTTCCATCATCAATAAAATCAACCAGTATTTCCAGTAAGTCTCTTTCTTTTACTTTTATTTCGAACCTTATTAATCTTTGGTATCAGAGCCAGTAATGGCTTGCTAAATCAGTAGTTAATTCATATCTGTGGAAGGTATATGCACAAGAAAATCTTTGGTACCATGATTTAACTATGATTTTAGCACCTGGAGAACTCATTTGCTAAAATCATGGTTGATTTTAGTAACTGGATTGCTAAATTTTTTTGGAAAACTCAGCCTGGGATGAGGCAGCAGTGGATGTGGCTGACTTACGCTGCATACAAAGGGTAAAAATGTCAAAATAACTTAAGCGATTCCCTTGCTATGATATAATTTACCATCTTTCTTTCGAAATGATATTTATATCTTTTGAGTCCAGAATAGTTCATACTTTGGTTTTGACTAAAATCACCACAGTAATTAGCCAACAAAAACTACAGTAGTATTGAAAACTATCCATATGAACTAAACTCTCTGCGCATAGATTTCTTGGTTAGGGCCGATGTAGTGTGAAACTATTTTTTATTAAGAAAAAAATGTCTCATTCTATGCTGAAAATTTTATGTTGATAGTGTCTAGAACCTGCCACACCAAGCTTATTTAACTGATTAATATGTATTATCTAAGTCAGGCTTCTAGAGTGAAGAAATCATTAAAAATTTAAAATCCTTATCAAGATGTGGTTAAATTATCATCCATTATTCATTTAATCTGCCTAATTTATCAAGTTTTTTAATGTGTTGTGCTACAACAGCGAGTTTTTAATGTACGTGTTGGATTTGCATCTAATTAGATAGAAATAATCAAATTAAAAATATTTATTTTTGAAGGGTAAGTTTTTTTTTTTTTTTTTGAATATGATCAGGGAAAGATTTGTAGACATAAGAGATTAGAAACTCAATAATTTTACTATTTAGACATTTTGCAGAATTTTTTTTTCAAAAGAATGTATGTCTGGACTAAAGATATATCTACGATTATAATTGATTCATAAGATAGAAGATTTAATCATGATTAACTGAATCGTCATCAAATATTTCATATTCTAAGTTAATGTGTGATCGGATATTTTTTTGGTTTTGACCGTGATACAATCTACCATTCTTAGTTTATGACAACCAATAAGCACCACTATAATTTATGATCATATGGTTAGTTCTTAAAACTTATCAATGTGAATGTTCTCTATTTAAGAACTATTTGGAAACACTTAGAAGGAGAATGATCGAGAGGAGATATAATATTCGAAAGTAGGTGAGGCAAAAATTTAAATTTACTTAATAATAGAAAATAAACATTGTAGACATGTTTTTACTGGATAAAATTTACTTAATAATACTAGAAAATAAAAAGATTGAAGGATCTAAAAATTGTTGACAAAAAAACTTAAAAAGAGTGTTTGTGAGGCTCATTTTCAGCTTGTAGGTCTTTTTGTTAATGAAAATCGGAACATAAGAATGCAAAAAAGAGAATCTGAAAAGCTCATCTACACCGCTTTTTGGCTTTTGTTCTCTATCAACCAAAAACCATAACTCATTTTGGTAGAATGAATTATTGGTGATGGCTGCCAAACACCCAAAAGGTGAAAAGCCAAAAATTAGAATGTGAAAAATAGGCATCTAAAAGAGAGTGTTTGGGAGCCTACTTTTCAGATTTTCATTTTCAACTTTTTGGCTTTTTGGCTTTTTATATTATTGTCAGAATGTAATTTGAATCTAGAAGAAGTGTCCGGGAGAAATGTGAAGAATGCATTTTGGGTGTTCTTCCAAAATCATAATAAGAAGTAGAAGTTGAAAAGTAGCCTCCAACCTCTTTTTTACTTCTTGCCTGGATTGCTCAAAATGGAAAATGAATTCTCATGGAATGAGTTTTGGGTGTTCTCCTCCAAACACCCAAAAGGAGAAAAGGAGAATGGGAAAAAGAGAAAAACGAGTGACCAAACACCCCCTAAACTTTTATTTTCAATTTTTTGGCATTTTAACTTTTTGGATTATGGTTAGAATGTATTTTGAATATAGTAGAATGTTTGGGAGAAATGTGCATAATGTATTTTGCAACAAGAGTAGTGTTTTAGAGATACGAGCAGAATACATTTTGTAGATTTTTTTTGTTAACCAAAATGGAAAAAGTGGAAAATGAGAAGTCGAAAATCTCCTCCCACCCTACTTTTTGCTCTTCAAGCACAAAAATTAGGACACATTTTGACAGAATGAGTTTTCCGTTTTCCAACCAAACAACCAAAACTAAAAAAAGTGAAAATGAAAACGTGAAAAGTAAGTTGCCAAATATGCCCTTAGTTTGGTATAAATATAACGAGTATCTCAATATTTAGTTGGAGTATAGTCTAAAAAATCTCACAATTCTTTTAGAAAAAGATGCACATGGACGATAAAGTAAAAGAAAGCTAGTACAATAAAATTCATATTCTTGTCAAAGTTCACCTTGTGTAGTGTCCTCCTTCAAATGAACCTTTTGGATTGGCTCTTTTTCACTGTGAGTAAAGGAACCTGACTCTCTTGATCTGCACAAGTAATACTCGGCGTTAGTGCCAAATCCGGCCGGAAGGTGGCCGAGGAAGGCACTCCGACGGTCTAGTGAGATGCATAGAGAGAAGTACCAAAGAAGTAGAAGGAAGTGGATTGTATTGTGCATCTCTTAGGGTTCCCTTTGCTTCTCTTATGTAAGCCTCCCTAACTTGGGTTCCAAGTTAGAGCGTGGTTCGGACTCGCGCCTTGGGTGATATCACATCACGTCATGCGCCGAGTTGGTTATCATTGTATACATATGCTACAAGTCTCTGAATGCCACGGGTCACAACCGCTTGGCCGTTGTCATCATAACGTAAGTGGGATGTCGTTACGTGCACATGGCTCATCACAAGCTAGTCACGCACGGTAACCATCTCGGATGACGTTACCCATGACGTGTCGGTTGAACTAACTTCTGTATTTCTCGTGAGTCATTTCAGGTTTATCCAACTGGGATGACTCGTCGAGATCAATCTCATCTCGGCGAGTCATTTCAGGTTTACCTGGCTTGAATGAGTCGTCCAAATCAATCTTTTCTCCACAAGTTATTTCAAGTTTACCCGGCTCGGATGACTCATCCGGATCAATCTTGTCTCGGCCGAGATGCCGGTTCATCTTCTCTGCGATTCGATTCATACCGACTCGGCACAGTCATATTGGGCTCGGTTCACACCGGCTCGGCATGGTCATATTGGGCTCGGTTGACACCGTCTCGGCACGGTCATATTGGGCTCAGTTGTCTATCTGGCCCCCATTTGTTAAGAAACGAGCCCAACCTTCCTATTGGATCGGCCTTGACATTTCGGCCCACTAAACCTTGGGGGCCACCAAGGTCGAGTAACACATGTATTAAGTAGTAAAAGGAATTAAACCTCAAGGTTTTTCTTTTTGATAACCAAGTGCCCGGGTTAGTTGCGCGTTTTTCGACTAATCTTTAGGGACTAATTCTACCTTTCACTAGTGAGGCCCCATTTAAAACCAATGCAAAGCTCCTTATAAACTGGTCTCAAAGGCAACTTTAGAGGTTTTGAACCTGAGAACTTAAAAGACAGCAGATCTCTAAGTCAGAAGCCTTAACTGCTAGGCCAACTCCTTAGAGTTAATTGAAACCTCGATATTAGATAAATTACAATTCAACCCAAAAGTCCCATACCCGATTCATAACTTTTATGTCTTACTCTTCTTCATTACATTGCATGAACTATGTTTACATCCTTCTTGTTTTGTTGGTAAAACTAGTGAATGCCCGTTCCTGAAGGCACAAAGCAAACTTAAGTGAAAGGCCACATTGATCCAACCTCAAGACCTCACAAACTTGCATTTTACTAAGCTTTAAAGAATCCGTCCAACATTAAACTTCAAAAAAAGAGACATCACATCATTTTCCAACTTGTAATTAAATTTTAAAGAGATCATTTTACACCATCATTGATCAACCAAAATTCCTTGTCTCAAACTCTTAGGAACTTATCTCAATACAAAAACAAATAATATAATTGGATAGGGGAAGTAAAGAAATTCCTAATATAATTGGATAGGGGAAGTAAAGAAATTCCTTACACCATCAAAGATAGTTCCAAACCTCTCAATTAATGGAGAAAGGTTCATAATGAAATTACGCAAGCCTTAACCATGAAATTTTAGGTGTCTATAAAAATAAAAAAAAACCCAACTTGACGACTCAGAAACAATTTTGATTAGTAAACAGCAATACCAAACTCAAGTGCAGCATTTCCTTTGCGTCCTAATCAAAAGATTATTTCAAAGCAAACTCCAACACTTCATATGGAAATTCCACCACGATGTATCCATACTTCTACGTACCATTAATTGCAGTTCTTGCATATCCTGAAAAAGTCATCAATTTAGTTTAAGGATGACAAAATATTGAATCCTTACTTGACAAATTCACCGTTTGGTTGCATAAACATAAAAAAGCACCTCGAAAAAAGAAAACCGTAAAAATCCTTGCTAGTTTGTCATATAAAACTATGCAGAATGTGATGGCAGAATGAAAGTGGAAAATGAAGACTAATCCATTCACCTCATCAGAAATTTGAAAGAGAATAATGCATAAAAAATGTTCCAAAATGTTTGCTAGCAAAAAATAAGACTTGGCCAATCTTTCCCACTCCAAGCCCCAAGCTTTTCAGTTTCTTCAACCATCAAAAGAATAAGCATGAAAAAAGTAACCAATCTAAACAATTTGTAGAGGAAACAAAAATTCACGGCTTAACCAAAAAAAACATTCCATGGGTTAATAAGTTACCCAAAAAAAAAGGACATGAGTGTACACCGAATTTTAAAAGACTCAACTACCGTTGTGGTGTCTGAATTGAAATAGGAGCGGAAATCAATTTATCCCGAGGGCCGGTGGGCTTCCGGCCTTCCACTGTTATCTCTGAAATAGGCTTGCATTGGGCAGGGGAAGGTAGCTACTAGGGCTGAGCAAAAAACCGCGGAACCCGCCCTACCAGACCAGAAGGCAAACGGGCAATTCAATCAGAGTATTCGGGCGGTTCACAGGTCAAAATGAAGTTTTTTTGTCGGATTTCGGGCGGGTAACGGGTTGAATAATTAAAAATCAGGTCAAACTGACCCGACCCGACCTATATTTGCTCCTACTTGTACCATTCGGTTATTAACTATTGGGAAAAGTAAAAGTCATACCTTTACTGACTTTGTACCTGTGGGAAGAGTAAAAGTCATTCATTTACTGAGAAACCACCCGTTTGTTTATCATTCCAATGCATTGGAGACAGTGGAGTATACTTTTCCTTTATATTTATTTCTCACAATATTAAAGTTAAAGTTGTCTTGTCCCATCAAATATCAATGGTTCAAAACCCACCTCTGATCTCCTTCCTTTCTCATACGTAATTTCTCTCTTCCCACATTTCAAAAAATCCATCTCTCTCTAAAAAACCAGGAGTAGCTTGAAAATGAACAAGAAAAATGATCAGATCGGGCTCGTTTGTTGTCATTCAAAGCCGATCGCCGCCGTGTTCTCACTCTCAAAAGTTGTTCATCGCCTTTCACCATTCGTCATCGTTCACCGTTCGTCGTCATTTGCCATAATCTACCCAAAATCTTGACATCTACCATTTCTGTCCCATATCTGAAGTTTTTTTTCCCCTGAAACCCGACAGACCTGATCGATCCGATCCACCAAAACCGTAGAGATTGTTTGGGCGGTTTTCCTATGCCCATCGGTCGGTGTCGGGCTCATTAATTTCCAACCCGACTAGTTCGGGTCGGATAGCGGGTCGGCACCAAACCCGACCCGACCCCGACCCATGCACACCCCTAGTAGCTACCACTGGCATCTTCAAGGAGGTGTATGATGACTGGAGGGAGGTGGATTTAGGAGAGGGTTCATCATAAACCATTCAATCCACAACCCAAGCAATCTCATAGTCACTGAAGCATTTCATCGACGCAAAGATATTACCAGTTTTCCAAAGCAAATGAAGATCAAACACAACATCCAATCAAAAAAACTAAGTTTTTATTTCAGCAGCCGAATTTCAAACAATTGCAGTCATAACACATAGATTGTAGGTTGGAATGAAAACGTACTTTGAAAATTCTGTCTGTGAGGCGGAAGTTGGACAGGTTTCTTAATCAGGGCGACAAAGACGGAGATTGATGAAGATGAAGATTTACGAACATGGTCTTGATTGCTTCAGCAAATGTTGGGTTAAGCCATTAATGAAAATTGAAAACCCATTCACATAATCAAGAACTTGTTCAGTTAATACCCAAGGAAGGGAAGCGTCGAATAAATTATATAGGTGCATACACACGCAAAATAAGCTCATTCTTGCGTGGAAGAAGTGGATGCATAATTGTTGTATGGGAGAAGTCGTGCAAACTGCAAAGCAGTTGAAGAGTTGGGGGACATGTTTTGGGTGGCAAAAGTTTAGCACTTTGATATAATCTTGACCATCAGTATTGAGTGAATCTTGATTTGAGCCATTAAAATAGTCTCTCGTCCAATCTGAACCCTTGAATTAAGATTCAAGGGTCTGAAATATAGGGGATTTAAAAACTGAGCTCCCTTATTATATAGCTATATGTATATTTACATTGACACTCTTATTGAATATTGATTTATATGTCGTATACTCTAGAACTTAGAAATAACTTAAGTTTATCGGGTGGTGTACAGACTTAGAAGGAAAACATAGACGTTGCTAAGTTAATGGGAACACAGATTAATATAAGTTTAGGGTGGCCTAGTAGAACTTATGGGAAGGTTACCGGTAACGACCCGTATTTTTTTTTAAACGATTTTTCGGAAATAATGTTGTGGAAATGTGAGGAAAAGTTTTAAAGTGAAATGTGGGTCAATGTGAGTTTGGTATTGCATTTGGGTGCATGCAGAACACATTTGGGACATAAGGGTGTGTGTGCAACTAGGGATGTGTATATTAGGATGAGTTAGGGCAAAATTTGAAAACAAAACACTCCTCTCTCTCTCTCTCTCTCTAGGGTTGGCCTCTCTCTCACCTTCCCCTCTCCAAAATTTCTTCCGACTCTCCATCAAATCCACCTCCCACACTTCATAACCCCAAGATCCAACCTTAGATCCGTCATCTACATGCAATTTGGAATCTGTGTCTCTTTGATTCCGCTTGGGAAGGCATATTTCGGTTGGGAGAAAGAACAAGGTCCGAGGTTTTCTTCTCTCATCCATTTGGAGCTTAATCTTTGAGGTAGGGAACTAAATTCTACTCTTTCTAAGTGTATATAGTTGATTTGCTGCCATACTCTTTGCTTTGATCACAAATTTCTAGTAACTTGTTGAAAATCTCCATGAAATAGGTTTTGATCTTGTTTGGCCTTTGATCCATGTATTTGGTTGTTGAATCCTCCAATTGGTTGATGTTTTATCCTCCTACCATGTCTAATTATTGTTCAGAAACATTAAATTTGAGTTTGAACCATGTATTTTGAAATTCTATGTTTCGGTGAAAAATCGCAGAAATCTGTCTTGGCCCAATTGTTAGAGCAAAATCCTCCAACCGGTTGGGAGTTCCTTAAAAATTGATCTAGTCTCTGCCTTGGCCCAATCGGTTGGAAAAAATCCTCCAACTGGTTGGGAAATGCTGAAATGCAATATTTTCATTCTTTGTTCTCTCCTTGATCATGTGATGTCCCGTACATCCCTACAACACTTCTTTTCATCATTTGTATTAACACATGAGTTGTGGGTGTGAGCTAAGAGAAATTCTTTGATGTGTTACTATGAGACGTTGATGGGTATGTTGAGTGATATGGATGTGACACTTAGTTGTGTAACAAAAAGTATGGTACTCCCTCCGTCCCATAAAGTTAGATCACTACGAAACTACGTGTAATTTTCAAACTAAAAAATAATGTATTTACCAAAATAATTTTTGAATTTTTTTTGCACCGTATAAAAGTTCTCGATGAGATCTATCAAACAAGATTCATATTGACTAAAAAATTATTTTCGTAAGCACGTTATTTTTTAGCTTGAAAATTGCACGTAGTTTCGTAGTGATCTAACTTTATGGGATGGAGGGAGTATTTAAATTGTGAATATGATAATATAAATATTAGGGCCACCATTCGGTACGTCCCTTGATAGGGGTGAATAGAGCCCACGAAATCCGGCAAGGGTCAACGGAGCCCACGAAATCCGGTAGAGGGACAAGCTCCCTATATTTAACTTATTAACTTTATGAGTAACCTGAATATGGGAAAATGAATGAATGACATAGAGAATTAATGAACTTGACACATGAAACGTTTGAGTTGATATAAGGGTTAACGAATGGGTTGGTTGGGCACTTGGTTTGATCATCTGTAAGATACTTTGGTCATTTAGTTTATATTTGTCATCTCCTTATGCACATTTCATTCTTTATACATTTAGCATTAGTAGAAAATATTTTCTTACTAGGCTAGAGAACTCACCCTATTAATTTCAGGTAACCGGCAAGAAGCATAACGTGGATGCATGCGTGTGAATGCACATTCTTTTGAAAGCTCATTGACATGGAATTATTTGATCATCTTCATTATTAGTATTATTTTGAAAAGATGGCTTTGTAACTCTTAATTATTCTTCGATCTTTTGACTATATAATTGCTGTTATAACTTGACTATCACTTATGTATTTGGGGTACGGGTGCCCATTGACCTAAAATTATGTATGACCTTGACTTATGAGAATGGTTTGGACTTTGACTTCTTGAAATTTTGACTATTCTTTTGAGAATACTGTTATTTAAATATGTTATAAATTTGAGGTCGTGACATTACCTGACGGGACCATAGGATGATTATTCGGAATCCTAAATGTGGCATTGTATGGTTAACTTTGTATGGACCATTGGTGTGTATATAAAGGTAGATATGCACTAAGTTTCAAGATGATGATCTATATTTGCATCCTGTTGAAATAGGGTGTTTCTTGGGGGTTCTTGCTCATTCTCATTACGTTGGTCAGATGAATCCGAATAAGTATTTGACTTGGGGTTTTTTGCATTTGAGCCTCTAGATGATCAAGCAAGGAGCAAATTGAATCATGTAGCCATAGTTTGGTGGTTTATTTGTTACGCCCCAACATTTATTTATTTATTTATTATGTTGCCATTTATAATTGGGTGTTGTTATTGGGTCCTATATAAATAATTTAGCGGGTATTATTAGCCTTGTTATAGTTTCGAGAGTGTAAGTTTAATTTTAGTATATTTAATTTAATAAGTTGTTTGTTTATTATTATTATTATTATTATTGTTATTATTATTATTTTAAGAGATTCAGTTGATACAAATGTGATTAGTTTATACTTTATTTAATTATCTTAACTACCTAGCTAATGTTTAGGGACGTGAGTAGTGGCATGGTTTTAGGAGTTTAACTTAGACAATATTTATAAGGGTATTAGGGTTAATTTTAGGAGAGCTTCCTGACATTTTGAGAGCAGCCGCAGCTTTGGATACTCTGAAGTTAGTCTCTTGGGTTTTCTCGAGGTAATGATTCTTCATGATTTCTCTTCTTTTTTCTCCTTCGATCTTAAGTTTAGCAAAACGATGGAGACTAGTTTCTAGTTAATGTATTGGATTGTTTTGTTTATTTTTTTGTATCGGTGAGAGAGAGGGAGAGTAGTCAGAATTGTGAATGGTGTATACGTGTAAGAATTGGGGTGCACACGGGGTGGAGGATTGATATCCTCAAGATTATCGAGGCAGCAAGTAATTGTCTTCTTTAGAGTTAATATTGATTATTTACGTTGGAAGTCTCAGAAGGTAATAGCTTTGGGAATTTGGATTGGCTGTGGGTTGGAGGTTTGTAGGCAAATAAAATTGGGTTTTGGAATTGTGGTACACGTTTAATGTAATCTGGGGTGGTGGTGGTCTACCCCTTTAGACAAAAATTATTCTTAATGGGTAGATTTAAGTTGCTACTGTTGGCAGATTAGTAGTTATGGTTAGATTAGGTTCTAGCTTAAATATCACATAATATATTAACTTCCATAATCAGTGTTATATTATTCGCTTAGATGGTTACTTTGTATTCTCAATTTTGTACAGGTTAAGTCACTTTTTTTGCGTGTTCGAGTTATATTACCTTTGGGCCCAGGTGAGTGTTTAAGTATGTTACGTACTTTCGAACTTTCCCGTGTCCCTTAAGTTATTTGTTGAAAAATTTGGAATTTGTTAATTGGAAAAATAGTTATTTTTGGTTCTCTAAATTGGCACGCGATAAAATGCATTCTTTTTGGTGAGAACTTTATGGATATTGTTGGGAACTTTTATTATTGGAAGTCCAGGGAAATTATTCCTTTATATAGGTGACCCTGGCCATTAGGGAAGAGACTCGGGTTAGGCCGGTGACCCTTTTGCTCAACGGCTGTCTTTTCGCCGGATCGACTTAGGGAAGAGTACCACGGTTTGCCAACGCCTGGTGACTCTAAGTTCGATATTGGATCCAATTTTGAGATTATTGTTCTGTTGGCCATGGTACTATTGGTTGTGGTTCCCCATGGTTATTGGATATCATTTTGCGATCACCATTAAGATTTATTATTATCATTTTTCCTACATCGTGTGTGCCAAATTATGATGATATGTAAATTAATTTAATCCATGTTTTAGAACTTTATGTAATATACATGCTTGTCATTCACTGAGCTTGTCAGCTGACGGATTTATTCCAACATCATTTTCAGGCAAATAAAGTCAATAGGTGAGGACTCTTGGCGGCGTCTTGGGGACTTATTGTGTCAACCTCCATAGGATGTTGCATTATAGTTTTGTAATTTTATTAACGCTTCCGCATTTTGCTAAACCTTTTGATAGAAATAAAAAAAAAATCATTTCTCTGTTGGTGATATATTTTTATCATTATGGTTTATGGGATGGTTGTGCCCTATGGATATGATTTGGGACCTATTTGGCCTTGGTTGGTTTGATAAATAAAAAAAAAAAATTGGATAACTTGATGTCCGATGACTTTATTTTATTTTAGGCTGCGTGTTTCACGAGTTGATGCCTCGTGGTTCATGGCCGGTCACTTCTCATTTTGGGGTGTGACATTATTTGTGAGGATTGCTTCTTAAGGTTGAGATTCATAGAATTTATATAACGTAAAGGCTAGATAAAAAACCATATTAATATGTTTAATTACATAGATATTGTGATCATTATTTTAGTTATTGTGTGATATTGTAAGGCGTAAAAGGTAGAAATTAGCTACTGAATGTAAATCGCTCATGGTTCTATTGTTGTCCTAACATTTTATGCTAGGTATTGAGGTGGCAGAGAGGAGCAATATCTCCAGCCGTAGGAAATGGTTGATCTCGTTTATGCAATTACGATTCCAAAACTGTAACCGTATTTTCTAAACATCAGTAAGCTGTTATATTGACTTTGAAACTATGCTTCTGGTTATTGTTACTTCATTCTCTTTTTGTTTGATGAAATCTTTTATTATTAAAAACTACCTTTGAAGATATTGGTTAATTAATGTATAAAAAATCAAGCCGTTATAAATTGGTATTAGAGCTTTATGTTTAAACCTTGAGACCAAGGTTTTAAACAATAGTTTCGTGATGTGTAACGGTAATGACTTTGTTGGCCCAGATATCAACACAGGAAAATACGGTTACAGTTCAAGCACACAAACAGTAACTATGTGACAGTAAATAAGGAGTGAGGGGAGAGAGAAATCAAACACAAGGATTTATAGTGGTTCGGTCTACAACTTCACGGCATAGTCCACTCCCTAAGTGTCCAACTCGGGATTTGCTGCACTATCTCCAATAGTTACACATTCTAGATTCGCGGGTGCTAGAGAAACCGTTACAACGAGCAATGTCCCCAATCGCTCCAACTATTTTTGACTCCGGTGTTAGTCACACCTAACCCAACTAGTTTCGACTCCGGTGCTAGTTACACCTAACCAAGTGATTTTCTCTGCAAAATCACTCACAAAAAGATAAACTCTCACAAGGGGTCACACTCTCTTTTACAATGAAATCTCACAAATTAAACACTCTCAAAAGTGTGAATAAATTCAAGATGACGCTTCGAGTTGAATAACAATAGTGGCACACGTGAATTCTCGTTGGGAGCTCTTTGTCCGTATCTCATCTTCTATTCTTTCCTTCGCCTATTTTATATCCTTATGCATGTGGACGTTGATGCAAATCGTCAATTTTGGAAATGATTAAGCCATTGCATTATGGCCGAAATTGCACCAAAGGTTTGCCATTACAAATCCTTCCATTTTTGCTTGATTAGCCGTTGAACCAAGTTAGGAAATAAGGTACCCACGGCATTTTGGGATTAATTGAACCAAAATTAAGCCATGCCAAATGATTCCTATTTGATGCACTAGCAACCATGCCAAATCATTCCTATTTGATGCACTAGTCGTTGAAATCAATTAGGCAGCCATAACATGATTCTCGATTTGCCGACTTTCCTTGTAAAGCTTCCTGGCCATTTCAAATTGAGAGAAGAGCTTCCCAAAATAAATATAGGAGTAAGATTTGTCCTTAATCTTCTCCCCTTTAAATTTAAATCTTGGCTATTGGAGATATGATTTGATGTGGAATAATTCTGTGTACCTCAATCAAATCCTACAAAATACACAATTAATTCAAATGAGTATCAAATATCATAAAAAACTTATATTCATGTTTTGTTAATTTATATTAATTTATATTTCAATATCAATTATTCATGTTTTGTTATCATCAAAATCAATAAAATATTTCATAAAAAACTTTAGGCTAACAGATTTGAGTGTAACAGCTTCCCTAGTATAGAACGTTACAAACGAGAATCGGGTGTGGTGGTTGTGAATTTTTAAAAACCATTTTTCGATATATATATTTTTTAAATTGCTTAAATAACTTGTAATGGTCAAGTATAGGCTGTAAAGGTCGTGAACTGAGCCGTGAATCAGATACTGACCGACATGTAACGAAAATCGGCTGATACGCATGCGAATTTGTATATCGGGATGTAAAGGATAAGAGAGGCAAAAAACCATCATTATGTAACAACTAGTATGTTACGTAATGGCCGGTATTTAAAACCCTGTAGATCACTTTACGAGAGTATAACATGGATAATTAAACATCTTACGTAGGTCTTATGTCATTTGTCAAAATATTAATATTTCACTATTAAGAAATTATGTGTAATGATTAAAGTCTTATCCTAGAAATGTAGGATGTCTTTTGATTATGAATCACTTAACCTAAACCTCGACACTTAGGGTTTATTCACCATGCGTGGAAGAGACATCCATCCTAGGGATCATCACTACTTTGAGCCCCGACTCAACAATTTAGCTAGGGAAAGTCTCGAGAGAGACATTAGAAGGTAGAAGAAAAATTCAATGGGTGCTCTACAGAGAAGAAGCGGAAGTCGAGCACTTGAGATAGAGTAAAACGACGCCGAGTATGCTTGTTTAAGAATGGAGGTTGCAGCTCTTCCTTAGGCTTTTTACCCTTTTCACTCACCTTAAAGTGTGGAGTCGTACATAGCTGAACGATCCTCACCATCGCCTGACTCACTAACGCAGGTTTCCTAGCCACTGCCACTTGCACCTATAATACATATATATCTTTAGATTTGGAAAAGGATGAGGACTTAGACACGCCATCGATGAGTGACTTAGATTAGAGGTGTACCAGTCGCATTTGTCAGCAAACATTAGTTAGTAAGATTAAGAAGGGTGGTTACGGCTAATTTTGTGAGCACTAGCGAAAAAGCTGAAACCCTCTACTTTGAAAGTTTTGCAGATTTAGTTAGTTTATTTTTAATAGATGACAATACAACTTGATTTGCAACTTTTATTACTTCAATGTTGTAGCACGTTATCCTAGCAATCTACTTGCTTTTAGTGCTAATTAAATCAACATTTCTACTATATCTTACCAAAACCTTTGATTCTTGTACTTAATAGAAATTGACTATAAAACACAACAAATAGAAACCCACTTCAAAATTTTATTTTAAAACTGTAGAATGGTGTAGCTACGAGATGGAACCAATGCTGACAAGAACGCATAGTAGTAGCTCTGACAGTCGAAACCTTGATGTCAACACTGACCCAAACACCAACCCTAACGACAACAACATTCTCACAATCAATAAGGCATCTAGGGGTGATGACAATCAAATCACATTAGTTGCTTATCACATGCGGTTCAAAACCAGGGGTGATGACGATCATATGGCCTTAACCACTTTTCAGATGCAGGGTGTAGCCCACAACTACTGGAAGCTTGTTAAGACCACTAACAATGTCATAACCATAACTTGGAAGCAGTTCGAGGATATTTCTCTGGAAAAGTATTTTCTGACCCAAGTGAAGCAATAAATGATACTCCCTCCATTCTTTAAAAAGAGTAGTGTATTCTATTTTGGGTTGTTCCTAAATAAGTGTGATGTTAAAAGGTTAGTAGGTAAAAGTTAATACATTTCTTGTTTTGCCCTTAAAGTAGATTCCTTTTTGAAAAGTTAGTGGGTAAAGTTTAATGATGATGTCTCCATCAAGGGCAATAGTGGAAAGCGAATGTAAAAATTGGTGTCAAAGGTGTAATAATGATGCTTTCTTAATAAGTTGGAATTACAAAGCTACACATTTGAAAAGGAACGGAGGGAGTACCAAAATGCCCAGACTTGAAGCAGGAGACTCAAAGTGTCTTTTAGCACGCTACTCGATTTGAATAGTTAGCACGCCATGCTGATACCATCGTGGCTTTAGATGCATTGAGGGGAAGAAGGTTCAAGTGGGGACTTAATCCTACTACTCACAGGACAGTCATGTCACACAGGGATTTACGCTAAGGTGGTAAGCAATGTCCTCATGCTAGAACGTGAGGCTTGAGTCTCAAAGTCAAAATGTAAAAGTTAGAAAAAGGGGGTCCTACTACCGAAAGATCAATTCGCAACAACTGCAACACCAATAGAAGATATGTGGTGCTCAAACCATATGCTCAAAATAACCCTGACCCAAATAACGGAACCAACCATCACGGAACCCAAACCCCAGACAAAACCAATTCCAGGGTTAGAACTTCAACAATGGTCCAGTCAATGCTACAACTGTAATGTGTAAGGCCATTACAAAAGCAACTGTCTTCGCCCCAAGAACAATGACAACTATGGGTATGGGAATCAACATCGTGTCTATGCGAAACCCACTGGACACAGGAATCAGATGTAACAGGGACATAATCAGAAAAAACCTGCCCGAAATTAACAATAGCAGCTCTGTCAGTATTAGAACAATGGGCTAGGTAAAGGCCTAGCTGGGCTGAATTAAACAACCAAGGGTATAGTGCTTGCTCTGCGAGAAGTAAAAGAGTATGACTTTGTAGTGGTTCAAGGTACTCTTATACTCTTTAGTACATGTGTACAAGCATGATTTGATTTTGAAGTATCGTATTCATTAATAACTGCTCCGTCAACATGCGAGTTGAAAGTCTTTGAACTATGCCTGACTTATGATCTCTGAGTTATCGAGATGGTTGATTTTGATGTTATCTTGGGTATGAATTGGCCATCCGCCCACCATGTTGTCATAGACTATCATAGGAAGATGGAACCCGGGAGTCCTGGAGGGCGCCCTTGTAAGGTGGCTTCTGGGCTGTTGATTTTGACAATCAACGGCTCGGATTTCATCTTGACAATGGACCGCTTGGATCTACGAGAGCTCGGATGAAATCTGAGCCGTTGATTGTCGAAATCAACTACTTGGAGCCGACAATCAACGGCTCAGAGCCACCCTACAGGGACGCTCTCCAGGAAACCCTCTTCCCGAAAGACTATGACGGCTTATTCTCTAGAAAGAATGTGTTTCAAATTTTAGAAGGATAGACAAGACCCCTATCGACGACAACATGACGAATTTAGGGATAGCAGTGATTGTTACCAATTTCAAAATGTAAGGTTCGAGTTCAACAAATTAAAACGTTAGGTCTGAACTTGTCACAAGTGTCAACAAATTAAAATGTTAGGCCTGAACTTGTCATAAGTGTCAAACCTAGGGGGTTTTCTTATAATATTAACAGCGTGTTTTGACTAAGCGATTTCGGTTCTGAGAGATTAGATGAATATAAAATTTTGCAAAGAGATTTTGTACTTTACTGTCTTTCCTTGAATGGGTAAACTTGGAGTATATGTTTTTTTAAAATTTAATGAGGCAAGAAAAGATAATTTATTTATTCAAATATAATAACACCATTTGGTAACCCACAAATTTTACGAAATTACAAAATGGGTGCATTATGAGGGATATAATGCCAACTTAAAACACCTTTTTTTTCCTTGAAGCATTTAGAGAATACAAATATCTAAATTACATCGGACGAGACATATACTTACAATCATTAATCTAAGCCCAATTGAAAGCCCATTATGAAAAAAAATACCTAAACAAATAACTCTCATTCAGGAGGAGAAATGGTCAATCTTTAATTTTGATAAGGATTGAAAACAACACCTCTTTAAAGTAACAATCGTATAAATAGAATACTCATTTAGACATAGGTTAAGGCATGCCTTCTCAGTGGCTTGACGAAAAACTCCATGGGTGCAGTTGGGGATTTTCTGGCCATATCCGGACCTAATTCAATAATCTGTTCTGTCCATATTATGTAAGTCTCATTGTGTTAATTGGGAGACCAATTACTAGTATGTAAATGGAGAAGAAAAAGAAAACAAATCAAAATGATCTTCTGCACACTCTGGATCAGAATCACCAAATTTAGTTTCCATTATTTTGTTTTTTACTCCGTTCGCATAGCAATTGTTCTTCAATTAACCTGATTTAAAATTGCGCTCATGCATTTCGACGTGATCCACAATATGAATGGAATCGATTATTGAACTAGTTCCAATAAATAGACGAAAAAACCCCAATTATACCCATGTAGTTTCGCGGCAAACTGCTGAGAAACCATCACCCAATGTCAACAATTTTGAAGTATTAACCAATGTTGGGATCTCATTCTGTACCAGTGCAATTATTTCATTGTCTTGGAGCACCGGCACACAGTGCCCCAAACCCTTTATCCATCGTCGGTACTATGTGTCGGTGTTCCAAGATGTAATTATTCCATGATCTTGGAGCACCACCACGTAATGTCCCAAACCCTTAAAATCTATGGTACATTGGTACTACGTGACGTTGTTCCAAGACTTAGGGTGTGTTCTTCAACAGATTTTTGTGACATAAAATCTCACATTTTATGACACTCCAATCTTAACACATAAAATGTAAAAGTGATTTTATGAGATTTTTATAAAATCCTCCTAAAATCTATAAGAAAACCACTACATTTTATTATTTAGAAAAACAACTCCATTTTATTACCCTTTCATAAAATGTTCATTTTATAAGATTTTCATAAAATACTGCTAAAATCTATTGGACAACAAAGCCTTAATAATTGTTCCTTGTGCTGACTTTGGCACAGTAGCCCATGGTGTCTGTGTATGCAAAAAGGACCTTCTTCTTGTTTTTTTGCTCTTTTAGCAAAAAGGACCTTGTTGTTTTCGTAACCCATTTTCGCCCAGCTGGTTCTCTCTCTCACTTTCCCCAAATCGCTCTGACGATTCCAATCATTCAGCAGCTTCACAAGCAGATTGACTATATCTCCCCGATTTCCATCTTCCGTCTTCACCCACCACTTCTCTTCGATTACTCTCTCACCAGGTTCATCTCTCTCTCTCTCGCGATCGTGCTGTTTTTCCGTCGTTGCGTCTTGAATCGTTGGTTGACTTTTAATTTCAGATATGCTGGATTCATGAATTGTCAGACGTTTGACTGAATTTGGCGCTCCTATTATTTGTAAATATTTCAGTTCCTAGATACTTATCTGCTTTCGATGTTTATCCATCCAGATGCTTTTCTGCGCGGGTTCTATTTCCATTTTGAATCATGTGAGAGAAAGGTATTCTTCTTTCGAACTTCTTTGTATTTGGAATCCAATTACCTATTTCTGCGATTGACTGGAACCTCGATGACATAAAGAAGTAGTCCCTTTGTACTCTGTCATTGACCATAAACAGAAAACTGAAGAACTAGGGATAAAGATATTAGTGGTTCTTGTGCTTCAACTTTTGTGAAAATTTCATTGTTTTTAGTTAAAATGTTTCTTCTTTCTCTTTTATTTGTTTCGGAGGAATAAGTTAAGGTATATCATGGAATGTAAGTTCAGTGGTGGAGAAATTAGTAATGTTGATAGAGTAACAAATCCATGAACTACCAAGAAGTGAGAGTTTTATGTGTCTTAATTCAATTCTTAGAAAGGATGGGGTGAAAGTATTGGCAAGGGTGGAGAGATTGCAGATTATTCAAGACGTAGAGCACAAGTTGGATGGATCAAGTGGTAGAGTATTTCAGGAGTGTTGTGTGACCGGGGGATACCTGCAAACTGTTATAAGGTCAGTCATGTTATACAGCAGGGAATGTTGGGCCATTAAGAAAGAACATGTGATTAAGATAGTGTAGATGAAGTGAGAATGTTGAGATACCTTATAACAACCTTTTGTAAGAATTACAACTTAAAAAGGGTGCTTTGGGTAAAAAACCATAAACTGGTTTTTTAAAAAACCACTTTTGTCCTTATTCATTTTTTTTTTTGCATTCGTTAGTTTTGCATCAAGATTTTGTGGTTTCTGAATTCCTCTCGACGAGACGAATCTAACAAGTATAAAATTATGGTCAAAACTCAAATTTTTTTGAATAAAGCCAAAATAGGTGGATTATTGGCCAATAATCCAAGTATTTCGGCTTTATTCAAAAAAATATTTGGTTTGACCATAAATTTATACTCGTTAGATTCGTCTCGCCGAGAGGAATCCAGAAACCACAAAATCTTAACGCGAAACTAACAAATGCAAAAAAAATTTGAATAAGGACAAAAGTGGTTTTTTGGTTTTTGGTTTTTGGTTTTTTACCCAAAGCATATCGAGTTATGGATATTGTCTAACAGTCAGAGAACTGCGTGCTTGGCGTTCAAGGAAATTCACCAAATGTGAGAACTGAGCAATAGGCTAGTTACAGATTTTACGATTATATAACTGTATCTTGTGATTCCTTACTTATATGTTACATGGCCTACTACTGTCAGACGAGGGTACGTGTATAATGGTCAAGTTCATCTGATTAGCATGTTCAGGGACAGTGTGATACAGAATTACAGATACACATGGGAAAATATTATACTTCTTAGTACTACTTTTATGTCATATGATATAATGGTGTTTACTATTTACAAGGTTTATGAAACATTTCACACATAACGGGATAGATATATGCATAGGGAAGAGTAAACTAGAACGAGTAAGAGAGGTTTGAAATTCGAACGAGTTAGGGTAGGCTTCTATTAATTAAAACATCACAATGAAACTCAAAATGAACTATTGCAGCCCCATTGATATTATGACAATTGGAGATTGATGAGGTTTGAAATTTCATCTGGCTCAATGTTGTCGCGGTTTTTTGCGAGTTCAAAGTGATTCTGATTACATAGAGGGTAGGCTTCCACTGATCACTACACTATAATGTACTCCTTTCAAGCAATAGAATCCATTGGACTACATATGTATAACTCATTGTTGAGTAGAATAACCAACTTTTAATATGTTATCTTGCCAAACTTCCACTTTTGCAACTTTATCATGTTTGACTTTTTGGGAAAAGTTTGCGGATCGCTTTGGATCTCTAAATTTACCATTTCAAAACAAAAGTTTACCGTGCTTGGGAACTTTGGTCCAATATGCAATTCTTTAGGGTAGTAACACAAGTCCAACTACGCATGTCGTATATGTCAGGCATTTGACACAGACTATGAAGCACCGGTATGCCGAAAACAAAGGCGTACGTGTACCCGGTATGCGTATGTTTGGTGTACGGTATTGGCACTGCTTGGGTACTGTTGTTGAGAGAGAGAAAACCCAAAAACTGTCAGAGACTGAGAGGAGAGAGCCAAAGCTGCATTGCCGAAGGGAGATCAGTCGGCGTTTTCAGTTGGCGGAGGAAAGGTTGGTCGCAGTGAACAGATCCCATCAGTCGGCATCTCATTGGGAATTGAACAGATCCATTTCTGATATCTTCTGCATTCTTTTGCTTAAATAGTCAGATAACTTACAATTTCAGACCCCATCTTTTAGTTTATTACTCTGTAGTCCCCTATCTTGCTTCTTATATCTAATGAAGTGCTAAAAATATAAAAAGATGTACAAAAATAATTTGCCGTACCTCCGTTTACCAGAACCCTCCTTTTTTGGGTTGTTGCCATACCTCGTACCTCTGTCCGTGCTTTATTGGACACAGATACTCATACATTTAAAAAGTCCATATGACAAAGCTTGTAGCACTTTTGGTAGTTTTGTTCAAAGATTGTCTAAAAGGGATTTCATTAAAAGTTTCTAATTGAATTACTCTTGTCGTTTTTTTCGTAATGTTATTCTGCTTGAATGCTATGTGCCCATTCCAGGCCCAAATAGATACGTAGATACTTTAATAATTGCTATTGCTAGTGTTCCTTCTTTTGTTTGTTTCTCTTTGTTTTTCTCCTAAAGCGCAGGGAAGTCTAAAATGTTCTCGATTCCTCAACCATACCTTCTTTCTGCTTCACTTAATCGCAATTGATTGTTTTTCTTTACCATTTACAGCTTTGTAGGACAATTGGCAATACAAATTTGAGTACTTTTATGTAGTTTTGATAAAACTGACATAATGAACTTGGTTTTTCCATTCAGCCGTTTGTCAAGTTCTAGCTAGATTGGTCACATTTGTGGGACAGGAAAGCCTTTTCTGCGTACTTATGTGTTAGTGTAAACATTTCTCCGTGAAAAACTTTGGCCTTTGCCTTTGAAACTTTACATGAATCGGGGCCCTTCCTACCCTAAGAACAGAGAAGGGCTTTGTATCATGGAGAACATTCAGCATGAGACCAGCTGGGACGATGTTGTTTGTCCCATATGCTTGGATTTCCCCCACAATGGTGTTCTCCTTCAGTGCTCATCTTATGAGAAAGGATGCCGGCCTTTCGTATGTGACACAGATCATCTGCATTCAAATTGTCTGGATCGTTTCAAAACTGCATATGGGATGTCTTCTGGTTCAAGGTCACCTTCAACATCTGAAACTTCTTCCGTAGAAAGCATGCACCCAGTATTGTCAGAGTCCAATGACAAACCATCTTGTCCCTTATGTAGGGGAGAAGTTACAGGTTGGATTATTGATGACAAGGCTCGTATACATTGGAATGAGAAGAAGCGATGTTGTGACGAGCATCGGTGTGCATTTAAGGGCAACTTCTTTGAACTTAGGCAACATGCTCAACTGGAACACCCCCATGCATGCCCATCAAAAGTTGATCCTGCTCGGCAGCTTGATTGGGAGAACTTCCAGCAATCCAGTGAGATAATAGACGTTCTAAACACTATCCATGCAGAAGTACCACGTGGTGTGGTTTTAGGAGATTATGTGATTGAATATGGGGACAATGACACTGCAGATGAGTTTGAAGACTTCCCTGGCGATGAAGGGCATTGGTGGACATCATGCATCTTATATCAGGTATTTGACAACTTTAGGACTTCTAGAAACCGGAGAAGGTCAAGAGCCAGTGATTCAAGAAGAGGAAGTCGTAATTCGATTTACCAAGCCTCTAATTCTGATGAAGGTTCTGTCACATCTGGAGAATTTGCAGAGTATAGAGTTGATGATGCCGATGATGAGTTTGTGAGTGCAAGTGACCGCGCAAGGCGTACAGCTGATTATCACAGGTCAGTAATAGCTTGTTTGCATTTGGGTTTTGCTTATGGATTGTGGTGATCTTGTTTTGGTTTTCATTTCCTACCTTGTTATATTTTTCCTCGTTGGATAAGTTGCAGGTTTGCTTGTTTATTTTCTAGGATATTTCTTGGTTTTAGAATAGTTATCTTCTTTCCAATACAGATGTCAAATTAGGGTAGAAAACATTGAGCCCTTCGTCTTCCAATCTCCGTTATTTTGTTTCCTATTTCTTCTCTTCCTCATCTTCCTCTCCTCTCCTCTCCGGGAGGTGACCTCTTTCCATGAATCATGACCTCTGTCTCTCCCCCTCTCTAATATGATCCCTGTGCTGGTGAATCTCATGGCAAGTTGTGCATAGGCTCTGCTCCTCTCTTCCTTGTTCCCCTCTTTATCTCTGTTCTTTATCTGATCTGCACTGATTCCCATTTATTACGAAGACATTGGGCTCTCGCTCTCTCTCTAAACATGAGTTTTGTGTTTATTCTCCTTAATTGGGTTTCGTATTAATTGACTAGAATATAATTGGTGCATGCTTTCGTAGTTTTATTGTTCCTGAATCTGTATTCTTACAGAAACTGTAAGACTTGCTTGTTGTACTGCCTAACTGTGATCTGTTAACCTTAATTATATTTTCACTTGCTTAATTGTTGGTCAAAGTTATGCTTTGATTCATAAGAAATGGGATTTTGAACAAGAAATCTGTATTCTGTAGCCGTAATTGTTCATTTTTTAACTGGTCATGTTGGATTGCTTGATAGATTGTGATTCTGTGATCAATTCACTCTCTCATTTAAGGCTTGGTGGGTTGGATGTCATTTGAAGATTGTGTTGAACCTGTAGATTTCCTCTATGTTATATTGCCTTTTTTTTTTTTCCTGACAAGTTGTGCCTTGCTGGAACTTCCGCTTGCCTCGCACTCAAGCCCCAATGGACCTTCGGTGCCTCAATATGCCTCGCCTTAGATTTAAAGGGAGAAATGAATCCATCAACCTATGACGTTACACTTTAGATCTCAAGTTGCCTGCTTGACTTATTTTATTACCAAAATTTGTGCTCCATGTGCATTTACGATGAGTTAGAATCTGTTAATTATTCAAATTGTTAGTTATTTGACAGATTGGTTAGGTATGGACAAGTGATCACTTAATATAATGTTGGGAATCTCCAACTAATAGCTTAAGCTTTTGGTTTGGATTGAATGTTATACATGTTATCAGAGCGGCGTTCCATCCTGCCAAAAAAAAAAAACAATCCATATCCCATGACAGCAGATGTACACAATGATAGACCCAACAAACATTACACGTGGCAGACCTTAAAAACATCTGCACGTGAGGGATATTAGATATATAAGTGTACCAAAATGGTTGGGTATGGAATGAGTGATGGTTAATTAACATGGTGAGACCATTCCACTAATAGCTTAAGCTTTTGGGTTGGATCTAAAATTTCTATGCATGTAAATAGTTAGCTTAGAACATATAAAGTGTGAAGCAAAGTGCCACATTGCCCGATTACATACTAATAGCAATACGACACCCGCATCTTTATTGCTGTCTTTTGGGATTGGATTCTATGGATTCTGTAATAATACAAGTTTCAGCAAGCATTATTATGGGTATGCTTGAACACAAGGCTCTGGTTGTTCTTTGCCTTTTGTGTTATATAGGTTGGTAATGGGCAGTATGGATGCAACTAAATAACGATTATCAGCTTCAGTAGACTTCTAAAACCTACCAAACTTGATTGCCTTACGATAAATTGTGTAGTTGGAATGTTTGGAGGATATGTTAGAGTATATATGTTGATATCATGTTCTTAGGTTTGTAGAGGTGCGATGTATGAGGCTTGTGCATTTTGACTAATTACTTTCTAAATTTTAAGTAATCAAAGACAACTGGTTTTGTGATGCGATTTATTCTTGGCTTGGGCGGCGTGACTGCACTTTTGTATTGAAAGGAATGGAATTTCTTTTTATGGTTATCCATTAGTTTTCCAGAAAGCAAATGACCAAAATAAAACTTACTATACTGTCTTGGTTAGTTTTTTTTTTTGGAACGGCCTGTCTTGTTTAGTTATATTGTAACATTAGTCAGAGTATTCCAATATGATTTTGGTGTAAGGTTAAGAATAAGAGTGACTTTGGGAAAGTGCTCTTTCATACTAGATTTAAGATCTTCAATAAAATTTAAAAGAAAAAAAAGATTAAAAGAGGACTACTGTTTTGTTGTTCCTGTTCTTTATATTTCAAATACTACTTTAGTCTTGTTTTCCTAGCATCCATGGGACTTTATCTGTTTACAACTTTAGTGCGGGCTGTTAATGGATAGAGTTTTGGTATTCTGATTGGATCAGCGATAGCCATCTGTGCGCTGCCGAGACCACGGCTTGGCCAAATACGTTATTTGCATACAGGCTTGCGTGTGTGTCTAGATTGTGTTTGTTGGTTGATTCAAATAATTTTCTCCTGTTATTATGTTCAGTTAGTTGCTTATCTTAGACCTACCTTTGAGTTCATGAAAACTCCTTGTATTTTACAGTTCTCGAAGACGACGGTCCCGCTTCTATGACAATTAGGAGTGCATGGACCCCAGATCCGAGCATTCTCGTTTCTGTAAGCTTTGACTTTCTGCATGTCTTTTCCATGATCTCACATTGTGGAGCATTTATTTATTGTGTAAATTACTCTTTCGGCTCCCTAGAGTTTGGTTTGTCCTAAAAAAAATGTTCCCTCCCTAAACTATTCAACATTTCCCACTTTGATCCACTGCCCAGAACCATTGGACCGTTTTCCAGCCACCTCCCTCTCCTCCCACCAAAGCTCCTCCCTTTTCCCCCCACAATGCCACATGAACCCCCCCCTCCCGCCATCTCCTCATGGAAGCACGTCCCCGGAAACCTCTCTGACCTGATAGCCACCACTCCCCAAAACTCACTCCACTGCCAACCCTCCAACCCCAACCTCATAGCTTAACCCCCTCACCTCCACATTCCCTTCTGAGTTCCCCCTCCACCTTTCCTACCCCACTTCCCCGCTACCTCCCTTCCACTCCATCTTTCCTACCAGAGCGCCAACCACTTTTTGTCACTGTCACTATTGCTCTTGGTGGAACCCCAAAATCAAGACTCCCGCCATTCAATACTTTGGCCACTGTTACTAAGAAACCATTAACTTAACCTGACAAAGCACCAATCTACCTTTAAGTGCAAACCACACTCAGTCTAATGTTTTGTCCCGGCCAATCATGAGTGTCATTGACATGTTATTGAACGAGACGGGGACATAGGACTTGTAGAGAAGCTAAGTCATGGTGCCTGAGTCGTTAAGCTTCTCCCTTGATGATGACAGCAGTTGGTAATTAGACCGAAGTAAAAAAAGGCAGATGTGTTCCAGACAAACTGGAAGAATCTTTTTGTTTGAAAGAATGAAAGTGGAAAGAAGACCATACTTTTTATGGTGTGAAAGTGTAATTTACCCCTATGGCTTGAGTAGGAATAGAAATATGATTATTGAGAATCAAATTCCTAGGAATTTTCTTGAGTTGGAATAGGAATATGATTATTAGGAATCAATTTCCTAGGATTTTTCTTGAGTTAGAATAGGAATATGATTAGTAGGAATCAATTTCCTAAGAATTTAATATCAGGAGTAATTTCATTCCGATGTTTGAATTAATTCAGTAATCTTACGTGAGAAACTATTATTTTGGAAAATTATCAAAGTCATAATTTTCTTTTTATAATGATTAAGCGAGGAATCTAAGATTTCCATGGGGTTAAGGGAGATTCCCAGTCAGTCTGGGAATGTGATTCCTCATTGAATATGTTATCAGAAATTGCATTCCTATTCCTGTTTCTTCCTAACGCCGGAATCATATAAGTATGGAATCACATTCCTATTGCTGTTTCTCCCAAATTTCAACCTCAAAAATTCCCGCTTCTGATTTTGGAACTTGTATTTCAAGGCTTTACCCTCTCATGTTTGGATTATGAAGCAGGAGCTACACTTAAGATTGGTTCAAAGTTTTGTTTCATTAATCTTGTCGTGGTTTTAAAATTTCCCAGCTGTGCCTGGCTAGAAGTGGAGTGAAAACTGTGGTGGTGGAAGCAGCAGAAGGGCTTGGCTGCATTACATTCATTTGGAAGTAGAATGCGTTGGGAATGCTTGCCGCGGCTCATGTTCGTGGCATGTAGAAATTATAACCAGAATTAACATCTTATTCAACGTTGACAATCTCTAGTCTTTATGTTGTGACTGCTACTGTCACTTGTATTTGGCAATTCAAATTAGCAGTTTCTCTGTTTTTTCAAGTAGAAGCTTAAAGGGGTTGGTAAAATGTAATAATATCTTGAAATTCCTCTTGTAAGTTATGTGAATTATCGGTTTCTGTTTTGTTGCCTTTCTTTGAACAAAGTTGGCGTCACGGCGACTTTACTTTTCACAAATATAACCAAATGCCGAAACAGCAATGCTAGGGACACATCATAAAGTAATGGTAGAAGGACCCACAAAACTATTTAGAGGGTCCAACCATCACTTGTGAGAGAGGATGTAAACTTGGATGTGTGGCTAGCATTTTTTATGCTGAAATGCAGTACCTTTACAAGTATGTTCGTATCTTGGATTTCACAAGAAAAAGAATTTGAATGGGAGAAAAAATTAGTTTTATACTCCCTTCGTTCCTTTTTAAATGTGTTATTTCGTAAATCCAACTTATTAAAGAAACATCATCATTGCACTTTTGACATTAACTTTTTCCTCCACTTTACATTTTTTACATCAATTTTTACCTCTACTTTCCAAAATTATCCTTCACTTTTACCCATTAACTCTTTACCCACTAATTTTTCAAAAGAGCGAAATGATAATTGTACAAACTTTTATCCATCAACTTTTCAAACTACACACTTATTTAGGGACAATTCAAAAGGGAAAGTTAAACACTTAAAAAGGGACGGAGGGAGTAATATTTGTTTTTCGTTCACAGGTAGCTAAACAAGATTACTAGAGATGGATTTTTAGCCATAAATGTTTCCAACAATTTTTACTTTTTTTTTTGGGCTATCTTTTCCATTGGAAATACAAGATCCAAACATGTCACATAGCTCCGTTTGCATGCTCATGAAGTTTAATCAGCTGTTTTTTGGATCATGAAATGAGGAATTTACTACGGGAGGGACATATGATAGTTGTAAGTGCATTGTACCGAATACAGCAATACGAATGGAATCACAAGGTTGAAGATCAACCCATTCAGAAGGAGGGATCTCATACTCAGCTTGAGGCAGGGCCCGAGTCGCTTGAGACCAAAAGGAGGACCGTGGAATGGAGGATTGAGCTGAAGGGATCGTTCGAAGGTCCATATCTGGGCTTCGGACCACTCTCTCTCTCTCTCTCTCTCTCTCTCTCTCTCCAGGTTGCCTTAGGCTCTCTCTTCCACCTTTGGGACCTCAAGCCTCTACTTCTTCGTTGGTCTCTCCAGATTTCCCTTGGAGGTATACTTGATCTATGAGGGCATAGACGTCCTAAATCAAAATATCCCAATGGTTCCGCATATGCATCCCATAAAACACACTGGATGTTAACACGGACAAAATTGGATATGAATGCAATCTTCCACAAAATACAGGGTAATTGTGCGCAACAAATTGAACGTCAGGAGGCATATGCGTACCGAGGCCAAATTACAGGAGGTGGAAGAGAAGTTTGCCCTAATATAAATAGATAAAATGCTTTCAGGGTGATAAAGAACTCATTTCAGGGTTTTCTCCACCGCAATTTCATTGACCTAGAATAAAGTGTATAGAGGCTACTGTGATGCTCTAATAAATACCATTCCAATCCTCCAACGATGTCTTTACAACTTCAAAATAGTTCTAAACTAAGTCACATAATTTGGGTGCGTGTGTGTGAGCGGAGCACGGAATCGTCTTTCAAAAACATCCCACACTAGTAAAATCTGAGAGCGCGAGCAAAGGGCATCACTGAAAGATTATGTGAAAAGATTGTAAATAATTTTCAACTTACTTAACATGGCACAATGGTCAACCCATGCATACCAAACCATGCCCAACGCCACGATTCAAACCCTTTTACACGGACCCCCTGAATCCAGATTAATAACTTAACACGACATTCCTTGAAAACCTCAGTGTTGCTACACATACCCAGAGTAACAAAAAAATTGCACCTCCCAACTAGAGGACAACAGTCGTGCAGCACCACCTTGTGGTGCAAAGTCCCGAGTCTGAGCAACTGGAGTGACATAAATACTCCCAGTTGTAATTTAACTCAATTTCGAAAACTGACATTCATTACATGTGAAAGGAGAAATGAGTATAACCAGGGAAAAATACACAAAGCCAACCTTGGGGGTGGTGTTGGATATACGAGACCTTCATGTCTGGAAGGTAAAATTGTAATTGTAAAGAGAGAAACATGAGCTAATCATAACATCATTTTGCCAAAAGGACTAGTGTGTAACATTCTTGGGGAGGTTCCGAATGACATTACTCTTCATGCCGATCTTAGAGCGCATGGCATCCACACCTGTTCGGTTCATCTCCTTCATCACCTTCATCCGCACCATATGTTCCTTTGACTGCACAGTTGCCAATCCCATACTTCGATACCTGATCATTAAAACATGATTTCAGCATCACAATCGGACCATCAATTTATATACTCCATATTCTCTTTTCCTTTCTTTGCCATTTAAGTCTTTTTCTTTTTCTTGGGACTTGTTCGGAACCTAAGAAAAGGAGAAGAAAGAAAGGGAAATGGCTATTTTCCCTCTTCTTTAGGTTCTTCGTTGGAAAGGAAAAAGAAAACATCTAATAGCAGGAAGTTATGTTCCTCCTGTTTTTACTCTAATTGCGTATTATTTTAGTCCCCTTTCCTCTTTAAAACAAAAAATGGGATATCAGCCTATCCACACTTTCCTTTCCTTTCCTTCTCTTCAGAAAACCAAACAAATGAGAATGATTATTTTCCAAAGAAATCTCACCATTTCATTTTTCCTTTCCACAAGTTCCAAACACGCCATTAGTTTTTTGGATTTATGGGAGGGGGTTTTGTGCATTAGGAAATTTCTTTATGTTACTAGATGCTTCTCTCCTAGATCAGTCCAATAAAAGAGATATCATAGTTCAAACCTCAAAATAAAAGAGAGATCATGGTTCAAACCTTGAGGCTAGTGCAGCAGTGATGGCAATGTCATGAGTGGAGGAGGGGCGCGGCTTTTGGCGGTAGTAGCGCAAATATTCACGAGATCCAAGCATTTTGGTTGATGTTCCGTCCTCAGTTCTTCGAGTTATGATGAGCTCAGACCCACCACTTCCAAGTTCAACACTACTGTTCAGGCCATCAGATGCAACCACTTGCTTCCCATCTGCATCCATATAACTACAACAAATCCAAACAACCCAACTTAGCATGAAAAAGCAGAAATTACTCAATTAGAGAGAGATGCTATAAAAATGAAATCAGCACTGAAAATAGAGCTACTCAAATAGACCAAAAAAACAACCAAACAAGGACAGGAACAAAAAAAAAAACCTGCTGCTGTAATCATAAAATTCTTCCAACTCTGCCTCTTCATCATCCCCGCCATCACCGTAATGCACTTTGCAATGGCTTTTTGCTTCCATATGCTTCCTAACTGCTTCCAAGCTGTTGAAAGGATGGCGTCTCTCATTACAGTACAAGCACAAGAAATCCCTTTTAACCTGGACAATGTATGCGGGATACGTCAAAAACGGGTGTACAGGTAAACTAGACTAACGATAAATTAACTCAACAGCTGAACCAAAATGGAGCTCACACACAACCTATTACCTTAAGGCCAAGATAAGTAAGAAGGCCGCTTGGATCTTTCAGATACTCAACATCAGGTACGTAGAAGCCATGTTGCTTGTGCATGTGAACCATACAGCTTTCGATTGTATCATGCTCTAAATCACACATAAAGCAGCATGAAGAATCCAACTCGTACTCTTCGTCATCCTCATCCATGTTAACATCGCTCGCATGTTCATTTACACTCAAATGAGAGACAGTATCTGTGGCTTCACCAAGCAATTCTTCATCTGGGTCCACCTCCTCCCACTCGTCACTGTCTTCACTATCTTCATTATCTTGCTCTCTTTGTTGGGAAAGCTTGTTTTCAACACGGGGCAGGAGAGGCTTGATTATTGCACTATCATCTGTATGACTCGTTCCTTGGGAAGCCCGCATTGTGTGACTGCGCGATTTTAGGTGCTGAGCGTGGGCCTTGGAACTTCTGTAGCCTTTGCTGCAAACACCACAACTATACATCATAGGAGTCTCACTAGACTTATTTTTCTCTTCAGCAAGTGCATTTTGTCGAGCAAGAAACAGCACTTCTGTCACGCCTGGAACTCCAGCAATCTGATTTGCAACATGTATTAAAAAAAAAAAAAAAAGAATTACAAAATTAAAACTTGGAAATTAATAGAAGATCAATAACTGCATCCACTATTGGACTGCAAGTTAAATGAATTTATTAGACCACCAATGTCCAAACTAGGGGAACTCCTCAATCAAGGAACAATCATGATCCTTGAGTAATTTTCACAAGAGAACTGTGATAGAGAGGATTTAAGTTAGACGAGAGACAGAGAGAGTTTGCAATTTCAATGTGACATGACTTGGGTATTGGGATAGTGGTATTGGGCCTGGTAGTGTAGATTGAGCGTTTAGAGTGTTCCCTACAGAGATACGATCAATTACATCAGCAGCTCAGCATTGGGTTACCATCACAGGTATCCTCATGTAGATAGGCCTTAAGACAAAGTTTATCTATCCTTCACCACACTTTGTAAGGATGGCATTTTCTAATTTTTAGCCATCACTTCCATGACAAAGGCTTGAGTTATGCAGCATGGATACCCCCAAAATCGTTGTACATGCATCACATACCTCCCCAATACCGCCCGGTATGTTTGTATGACATTTACATATGCCAATAAGTGTCCGATGACTTTACACGATTATTCAATTTCTCTTACGACTTGAACACCACATGATAGGAGAAGAATATGGCTTGATACCTTTCAGGTACAGAGGTGTGAAAAGGATAATTTCTTGAAAGATATCAAATTTTCTCAAGATGAAGATAAAATATATTGTTCTTACAGACTAGTCTCTAGCAATCAAACAAGAAAAAGAAAAAGCAGCAATATGTATTGGTCTTGTGGCTTGAAAATAACAAAACAAGAATTTGAGTGTGCATATTGCAATTTCCATGCAACGGCAAGCTCAAGCCCCAAAACCAAGAGAATAGCCATAAATCCAATGGAACGGTGGTCATGACATAACTACTTTTCTAGTATGTAAGAAGAAACCAACAATCAGGACATTTCTAGTGATAAGCTAGCAGCCTAGACTGCCATGGAAACCGCTGAGATAATCAACTCAATGCAAACATTCACATTACAGGTTTGCAGGGCCAAAACTCATTGATTCTTACAGAAGGGACCTAAAGAGATGGAACTTAAATTGTCTTCCTCAATCTATGGAGGGGGAGAGGCTGGTGCAAGAAAACACTCATCCCACTGAAGTCCTAAAAGAGAACAGAGACAGGGTTTCCCTTGAAGCACCACGAAAAGTCATCCATCGCATAATGGACTTCAAAAAGAGAAAAATGAACATTATTCCTAGAACCATTTGTGGTTAAGAGGCTTGAAATCATGAAGCTTTACTGAATAAACCACCGCTTGCGGGCTCTCAGCTATTTGCAGCTTTTCTCTTTGGCAAAAACAGAACCAGCCCTCTACCTCCCTTCAATCGTCTACAAATTCTTTGTTAGTTATCGTCCAAGTAGTTGTTGTTAAGGGTTCAATGTTTTGTTAGTACTTTTAATTTGCACAACATTTAGGAAGTGATTGCACCAATTATGCTTGGTCACACATATTGCAAATGACGTGTTTGATATGATCGACAATGGGACTATTTTGCAACAATTTGAAAGCATGAAACTTTGTGGAAGACAACTGGAGAACCAAAGTCTGAGTAAAATCCATCTAAACTCACTCCAGTCCTTGATTCAAAATCCACCCAGTTTGAGTCTTACTCAATTTTTTTTTACCAAATCAAGTGTGACTCCAACTATTACTCAAATGTTAGAAGGCTTATTTCGGTCTTTCACAATTTATAATTATCCCATTAATGAAGCTTTTACCCAAATTAGTGCTTACATTTGAGTTTGTCCATTTCATACCAAATGAAGCTTTAACATGACCTATCAAATTTAGAACAATCCAAAAGTAGACAAAAAACAGAGCAAGAAAAATATAGAAGGAACAATAACACTACTACTTTAACATGACCTAGCAATATTAGAATATCTGGAGCCATTAAAATCGAAAGGAGATAGATTAGGTTAGGGTTAGTTGAATAACCTTGCGTTTGAGATTGTAGCGGTGCCATTCGGACTTGTAATGGAGTTTCTGGTCCGATTCGCCTTCGAATTCCTTGTTGCATGCGTTACAGCTTAACCCTGGCATGTTATTCTCTTTCTTCACTCAACGATTCGAGTTTGAGAAACCAAATTGGTCAGTTTAGAGAGAGAGAGAGAGAGAGAGAGAGAGAGAGAGAAATGGGATGGTGTATAGGGTTCTTGACGCCTATTCAAAGATGGAGCATACGAGAACGAAACGAACACGACGGCTCAAGGTCGGTGAAAAATTATGACCTATCGATAAATTACACTCGGAACCCTTGTACTTAGTTCGACTCTCATTTTACACCCCTGCAAATTGAGTCAACTGCAAACATGGCCATGTGCTTTGTTTGGTTTGATGTAAAATATTTTCCCCAAGAATAATTTCCCAATTTGTAGTGTTTGGACGCATAAAGTTAAAGTAAAATTTTTCCCCCTCGTAAAAGATTTTACGTTTGTTGGTGTAAAAACACAAGCTCCATTTATGTTTATCTCGATGTAATATATTTTAGGCCCAATTTATCTTTCATGTAAAACTTTTACAGCAAAATATATTTTTTCCTTTTCTAATGTTTGGTTAGAATTTGAAATAGTTCTTTCTTTAAGCACTCTACTTAGCACTCAATGGTTGTCATGGAGACATGGACGGATTTAGAAATCCATCCCAGGTGGGGGCACTTTAGTAATTATAATCGTGCGATTTTTTTTCCCTTCTAGTCAACAATCTTTCTAAATTAAGACATCTATTATAGACTATAAAAGTTTACAATGTATATTTTTCAAAAAAAAGGAACAAAAAATAAGCACACAATCTTAGAGTATGGTTTACATTGACATTGACAAGTCTTTAGAATCATCGAGATGGTTTTATTGATGACCTTTTTTTTTTCTTCTGAATTCGTCCCTGCCGGTCGTTGGGGTTCAAACGAGCCGAGCTTTGTTACTAAATAAGCTTGAGCTCTGCTCGGTTGTAAACGAGTCGAGCCTTTAACAAGTCTGAGTTCGATTTATTTACTTAATGAGCTTGGATCTGTTGTAAACAAGTCCAGCCTTTAACAAGTTTGAGTCAGATTTATTAACTAAAATGAGCCTCTACAAATGAGCATAAAACTCGAGCTCGAGCTTGCTCGATTAGCACTACCCTCTCAACAACATTGTAAAGTACAGTTGTGTTGGAATTGAATCATATCTGAGCTCATTTTCCATGGCAACCAATTGGTGGCGAACAGAATTGGAGAGATCAAGTTTGGCTACAAGGAGAAATGACGGCCGAGCTCGTCCCTCGTGGAGAGACCCAAGTCCAAAAATGACTGACAGGCGTGACGAGCATTTGTCGCGTAAAATATTTCCGATATAAAAGTACTTTATTATAGCAAACGAGGCCGTAATGTTGTTTGTTATTATCCCATACCGTCAGAAAAACACGTATTACACAAAGTCCCGATATTTTGATTCCTTTTTTGGAACCAAAACCACTTCTTTTTTGGCTACCCATTTTCTGCTCAAATATGGCTCATGATTTTCCCATAAGTTTTGTATAAAGAATAAGGCATGGTTAACTAGGAGGGAAGAAGAATTGGGTTGCTCAACATCTAGAAAAGGAATGGTGTTCCTTATGGCTTTGAATAAATTGGCCCTAGTAGGGATTGCGTATCACATTTGGAGACCAATAATTGTGCTTTGAACAATAGATAGGCTAATCCAAACAGTACCTGTGGTCAAATAGTTATAAGATGTGGAAGCGGGGGCCATATAGTGAGTGAATCTCATTACAGGGTATAGTGAGATCTCTCACTCGTCCATTCTTGCTTTGGACGGTCTGGATTTAAAAAAAAAACTATTTGTGCAAATAGATTAGTAAAAATCCGGACTGTCCAAAACACTTTGAACGGCCAAGATTCACTCACTACACTCTGTAGTTCACTACAGGGCCCCCGGTTCCGTGGTTGATAAATACAATGTTTCAAAAACCGGACCAGACCGGCCGGTTCGACCGATTGACTCGTCAACCGGACCTTATTCCGGTCCGGGTGACTCAAGGAATCGTCAATTTTCCAAAACCGGTCTCCTTTGTAAAAACCGGTGGAAAATAACGGTTCAACCGGCGAACCATTCAACTTGGTCGTGGGTCAGTCGGACCGACCTGGAACATTAAAAGCTTGAACTCGCGTGGGCTTACAGTCAGACTTTTAATTGCTCAATTGCCCATTACTGACGCCCGCCCTTGCCTTTTATAATGCTTTTGGTTGTCTCAAACCACCACTTTGAGCGATGTGGGACAAAAACCCCAACAACAGAATTTCATCTCCCTCATTTTTCCCATGCCATCTTTCTTTTCCAAGTTTTGTTTTTCATACTTCTTTTTTTAGATATTAAAATATATATATAAATGACGTCACGGTTCGATAGCGGTTCAACCGCGGTTCAACCAGTGACCCGTCCGCCCGGTCCCCTTCCGGCTCGCTCTCCGGTCCGGGTTTCAAAACATTGAGCCCGAGTACTAGTACTTTTTGATAGGATCCTAATGGGCTAGATTTTGATCTGTAGCAGCTGATAGATTTGTTTCCATCTTTCTGTTTAGAACTTGTTCTTATTTGTTGGATATAAAACCAGTCTTTACCAAAAATTCTCTAAAGCTAGATGGGTGTCGCGGAACAACAAATGGAATATTGCTTTTTTTTTTGTAGCAATGTTCAAAGCACAATCCATTTTGGTCTAAACATTCCAGCTGGAAGGTGGAGAATAGAACCAAATTAATTTTAAGCCGTCAACTAAAAAGCAGTTAGACATTAGTAAACATTGACAATGACAATAACAACAATCATTCGAACGCTCCATTAACCGTCCGTGACGCCAATTAACTGTCGCAATAGAATTAGATTGTATGACAAATTAGCTAATAAAAGTTTTCCCCTTTCATTCACCTTCTCCAACTTAACATCCCTAAGCTGGCATTAGTTCAACATTGCTATACTTGTGGTCAAAGCAAACAGCGAAGAAAAATGCAAACCATGACTCTTAACTTGCATTTCCAAAGATACATATTTAGTTGTTACTAAATTGGTTTATGAAGATGTATAAATTCGCTCATCTGCCTTCTGATTTTCATCCTTCCAACCAAAACAAAAAAAATGAAACCTAAAAAGAAGCCCTCCCCCTCTCGTCTAGGGTACCCGGTGGAGACCACCATTGTCGATTCCACTATCAAGTTCCCTGCCATCATTACCACAAAAGCCCCACACCTTGAATACAAGGAAGATATAGACATGTTGCGTAATTTTGTATATCTCTTCTTGTTGCTAGTTGTTCTTTCAGGCTTCCTATATCTGCTTATAGGCGCTTGCATCGCCATTTTGGCATCATTATTACCCTACGGCCCAGAAATCCATGTCCATGCGGTTTCTTTCTCTCTCCATAATATCTCCTCGGCTCACGTAACCACGAAAGGAGAAATCACATTCCACGTGACAAATCCTCCCGATTGCGCAATGCCTTTGTATGGCGATATTGTTGTCTCGATTTTTTACGGTGAAGAACCCCTTTCAACGACGATAATGGAACCCTTTACCCTGATGGAAATGAACCATACATTGGCGAAAGCATTGTTCCCATCTAAAATTTCCCCAGTTAAGACATGGGTTTCTGAAAGAATCGCTTCGTATTTTATATCAAATTCTTCCTTTGAGTTTTCATTTAATGTGAAAGCAAATGGGAGGCTGTGGCCGAACAACGCACCGGAGGATATGGAAACCGAGCGGTCCATACTGTCCATAAGTATTTCGTGCCCCAATGTGAAGGTTGAGATCGTCACAAAAACAGGAGAGGGGACAATGATAGGGGAGCCGCTGAAATGCGAAGTCGACGCCAGGGATACCGTTTAAGAACAGAGAGAGAATTGTGCAATATATGGAACAATGACTCGAAGACAAAATGTGGCACAAGATGTTTCTTGAGGAAAATCACGAGTATCCATAGTGCTCTTCTTTGATTTCATGTATCAGAAGCTTTACTTGCATGAATGTCTCAAAATTTAATTGTATGGTTGGATATATATAAGTATGACCTGATTGTAACTTTATATAATTATAGGATTTATACTTGGTCCACCCTCGAGCCCATCATCCCATTGCAATTAATTAAAAAAAAAAAGAAAAAAGAAAAAACTCCTAATAATGATTAAAAGAACACATCAAACCTTGGAAGATTTTTTTTCCTTTCCATTCCCCACAAATCATTGTCCTTGATCATCACCAAACATGGCCAAGGCAACGATTAAAAAAAAAAAATGTTGGAAGGAAACAAAGAAAATAGAGTAATTCTCAACCATCTAGTTTGCCCATTTAGGGCCTTTTCGAGCCCCACTTTACTGATGGTCCTCATATTATAAGATCACACCAAAAATAATAGTGACTGAAAGGAAAAAAATTTGTGTCACGTTCAACCCATTATTTTACAGTCCGGCTATCCTTGCGCACATCTGTGTACGCAAAATGAACTAACACATAATATTCGTTCGATCATTTCAACAAATGGTCCAGATTTTAAACTGAGAGTAAAGGCCAATCCGGACCGTCGAAAATGCTTTTGGACGGTTAAGATGCACCGTCCATGCAATATACGTACACGGACATACTTTCGCGGACATGCGTACGCAAAGCATTTTTAATTTTTTTAAGAGGATAAATCTATAGCTTTGGTTGGTTTCCAACCAACATGAATTTTGGCGCACTTACGGATTTCAAGGAGCTCAAAAAACTGAAAGGTTCCAACAATCAAAGTGCATCCATAAAATGCTCACATATGGGAAAAATTGAACGGTCTAATTATTTCAGAAATTGGAGAGGATTGCTGCTAACAAAAGAATAAACATCATCAACACAACCGGAATTGATCTCATTCAATACAGTAATCGCCGAAAGCAACTTAATGTACTTGGACAAAAGGTAAAAGCAATCAGCGACTTCCGCTAATCTCCTGAGAACTACTATCTGTTTATTGCTTTTAAGACAACATGAAATAGGAACCACAAGTGACCTATCAGAAATTGTGACTTCTTGCACACAAAAAGGGAAGAAAATATGGCTCATAATCTCGTAAGATTTTAGGAAATCAATTCATCAATTAGACCAATCAATAAGGGGGAAAAATATGGCTTATAATCTCGTCAATATATAATTACCATATGTGCTGATTACATAATGTGGGCCAATTAAGGAAATAATCTTACAACCAAGGCCTTATTTGATAACCTAGATTTAGCGCTTAAAACTGAATGGATTATGTAATAAGTAATTAAGTAGGTTTGATATCCACATTTTACATTATTTAAAAAATTAAATGGCTCTTAAAAGATAAGTTAAAATGTTGATAAAAATTAAGTAGCTTTGAGCTACTTAATTATTACTGAATTTACAACTACCACAAACACTCTTCTGCCACATTAACTATGCTGCTGCCATAGCTCCTATCCCCACTCCACCACCACCACCACCACCACTCCGTCACCACCACCACCACCACCACCACCACCACCACCACCACTCTGTCACTCCGACCACCACTGCCGCCACTATACTACCACCACTCCACTACTCCTACCACAACTACTACTACTACCACCACCACCACCACCACCATCGCTACCATCACCCCACCACCACCACCACTCACACCATTACCCTGTCACTTCCACTACCGTAGCCGACACTACACCACTTACACCACCACTGCCGCCACACAGCACGACCACCACTCCCCCACTACCACCACTACACCACCACCATTACTCCGCCACTCTCACCACAACTACCACCACCACCATGACCACGACTCCGCAACTCCCATCACCACTACTGTCACTACACCATCACGACACCGCCACCACTGCTATACCACCATCACAACCATCACCGCCGCTATACCACCATCTTGCCAATATCCTGTATATTTTTATTATTTTGATAAATGTACTTTTTTTTTTTCCCATTTATGCAATCCAGTATGAATTTATGAAAGAAAGTAAAAAATTGGTGAATTTAATACTTCAAACAACTTATTTATTTCAGTAATAAAGATTCAGTACATATCAAACAACTAATTAGCTTAATACATTCAACACTCAACTATTAGTACTTAATTTTTAGTTTTCAGCTTTATCAAACAGCCCCTAAGTCTAGAAGGGGAGAAGAATCGGGTTGCTCAACATCTAGAAAAAGAATGGTTTTTCCTATACCTTGAATAAATTGGCCCTAGCCTACCATTTAGAGACCAATATTGAGTTTTTGAACAATAGATAGGCTAATCCAAACAGTACTTGTGATCAAATAGTTAAAAGATGTTAGGGACATGGTCATGGAGACCTTTCTAATGCCCGAGTACTAGTACTTTTTGATAGGATCCTAAAGGGCTAGATTTTGATCTGTAGTAGCTGATAGATTTGTTTCCATCTTTCTGTTTAGAACTTGTTCTTATTTGCTGGAAATAAAACCAGTCTTTACCAAAAATTCTAAAAAGCTAGCTGGGTATCGCGGAACAACAAATAGAATATTGCCGTTCTTTTTTTAGAAATGTTCAAAGCACAATCCATTTTTGTCTAAACATTCCAACTGGAAGGTGGAAAATAGAACAAAATTAATTTTAAGAGGTCAACTAAAAAGCAGTTAGACGTTAGTAAACAATGACAATGACAATAACAACAATCATCCGTACGCTCCATTAACCATTAACTGTCTCTAACGCCAACTAACTGTCACAATAGAATTAGATTGTATGAGAAATTAGCTAATAAAAGTTTGGCCTTGTCATTCACCTTCATTAACTTGAAATCCGTAAGTTGGCATTACTTCAACATTGCTATACTTGTGGTCAAAGCAAACAGCGAAGAAAAATGCAAACCATGACTCTTAACTTGCATTTCCAAAGATACATATTTAGTTGTTACTAAATTTGTTTATGTACATGTATAAATTCCCTCATTTGCCTTCTGATTTTCATCCTTTGAGCCAAAACAAAAAAAAAATGAAACCTGAAAAAGAGCCCTCCCCCTCTCGCCTAGGGTACAACCCGGTGCAGACCACCACCGTTGATTCCACTATCAAGTTCCCTACCATCATTACCAGAAAAGCCCCACACCTTGAACACAAGGTCGATATAGCCAAGTTGCGTGATTTAGTATATCTCTTCTTGTTGCTAGTTGTTCTTTCAGGCGCCCTATGTCTTGCTATTTGGGCTAATATTGCCATTTGGGCATCATTATTACCCTACGGCCCAGAAATCCATGTCCATGCGGTTTCTTTCTCTCTCCATAATATCTCCTCGGCTCACGTAACCACGAAAGGAGAAATCACATTCAACGTGACAAATCCTCCCGATTGCGCAGTGCCTTTGTATGGCGATTTTGTTGTCTCGATTTTTTACGGTCAAGAACCCCTTTCAACAACGATAATGGAACCCTTTACCCAGATGGAAATGAACCATACAATGGCGAAAGCATTGTTCCCATCTAAAATTTCCCCAGTTAAGACATGGGTTTCTGAAAGAATTGCTTCGTATTTTTTATCGAATTCTTCCTTTGAGTTTTTATTTAATGTGAAAGCAAATGGGAGGCTGTGGCCGAACAACGCACCGGAGGATATGGAAACCGAGCGGTCCATACTGGCCATAAGTATTTCGTGCCCCAATGTGAAGGTTGAGATCGTCACAAAAACAGGGGAGGGGACAATGATAGGGGAGCCGTTGAAATGCGAAGTCGATGCTAGGGATACCGTTTAAGAACAGAGAGAGAATTGTGCAATATATGGAACGATGACTCGAAGACAAAACGTGGCACAAGATGTTTCTTTAGGAAAATCACGAGTATCCATAGTGCTCTTCTTTGATTTCATGTATCAGAAGCTTTACTTGCATGAATGTCACAAAATTTAATTGTATGGTTGGATATATATAAGTATGACCTGATTGTAACTTTATATATTTATAGGATTTATACTTGGTCCACCCTCGAGTCCATCATCCCTGTGCAATTAATTCAAAAAAAATAAAATAAAAAATCCTAATAATGATTAAAAGAACACATCAAACCTTGGAAGATTTTTTTTCCTTTCCATTCCCCACAAATCATTGTCCTTGATAATCACCAAACATGGCCAAGGCAACGATTAAAAAAAAAAAATGTTGGAAGGAAACAAAGAAAATAGAGTAATTCTCAACCATCTAGTTTGCCCATTTAGGGCCTTTTCGAGCCCCACTTTAATGATGGTCCTCATATTATAAGATCACACCAAAAATAATAGTGACTGAAAGGAAAAAAATTTGTGTCACGTTCAACCCATTATTTTACAGTCCGGCTATCCTTGCGCACATCTGTGTACGCAAAATGAACTAACACATATTATTCGTTCGATCATTTCAACAAATGGTCCAGATTTTAAACTGGTCAAAGAGTAAAGGCCAATCCGGACCGTTGAAAATGATTTTGGACGGTTAAGATGCACCATCCGTGCAATAGACGTACACGGACATACTTTCGCGGACATGTGTACGCATAGCATTTTTAATTTTTTTAAGAGGATAAATCTATAGCTTTGGTTGGTATCCAGCCAACATGAATTTTGGCGCACTTACGGATGTCAAGGAGCTCAAAAAACTGAAAGGTTCCAACAGTCAAAGTGCATCCATAAAGTGCTCACATATGGGAAAAATTGAACGGTCTAATTATTTCAGAAATTGGAGAGGATTGCTGCTAACAAAAAAATAAACATCATCAACACAACAGGAATTGATCTTATTCAATACAGTAATCGCGGAAAGCAACTTAATGTACTTGGACAAAAGGTAAAAGCAATCAGCAACTTCCGCTAATCTCCTGAGAACTTCTATCTGTTTATTGCTTAGTGACCTATCAGAAATTGTGAGTTCTTGCACACAAAAAGGGAAGAAAATATGGCTCATAATCTCGTAAGATTTTAGGAAATCAATTCATCAATTAGACCAATCAATAAGGGGGAAAAATATGGCTTATAATCTCGTCAATATATAATTACCATATGTGCTGATTACGTAATGTGGGCCAATTAAGGAAATAATGTTACAACCAAGGCCTTGTTTGATAAACCAGATTCAACACTTAAAACTGAATGACTTACGTAATAAGTAATTAAGTAGGTTTGATAACCACATTTTACATTACTTAAAAAATTATGTGGCTCTTAAAATGTAAGTTAAAATGTTGATGAAAATTATTTCTACTGAATTTACAACTACCACAAACACTCTTTTGCCGCATCCACTGCGTTGCCGCCTCACTCCTATCACCACTCCACCACCACCACCACTCCGTCACTTCCACCACAACTATCACCACCACCACCTACACCACCATGACCACCGCTCTGTTACTCTGACCACCACTATACAACCACCACTCTGCCACTCCTACCACAACTTCCACTACCACTACCACCACCACCACCACCACCACCACCCTGCCACCATCACAACTCACACCATTACTCTGTCATTTCCACCACCGTCGCCGCCACTACACTACTCGCACCACCACTCTGCCATTCCCACCACCACTGTTGCCACTACACCACCACCACCACTCCCTCACTACCACCACTACACCACCACCATTATTCTGCCACTCTCACAACTACCACTGTCACGCCCCAAATGCGGGAGCATGACCGGCCGTGAACCAAGAGACAATTCCTGGAACACGAAGCCTAAACAAAAGTAAAAAAATAACAATAATAATAATATTTCACAACCCAAATTAATTAAACTGAAATTTGAATTATATAAATCAAAATGTGAACCAAACCAACATTTTTTTTTATAGCAAACTGGGAACAAACATCCCAAATATTCCAACTTCAAATTCATTAACAAAAAGCTAAATAAATATGAGTGCGGAAGCTGATTGACATGACTAAAAGAAAATAAAAATGTAAATGCCCTAGAGGTCCAAACGGTGGGTCCCGATACTGTCTCAGAGTCCACTATGATGCTCCACGAACCAACCTGAAAAGAATGTGGAATAAATCCGTCAGCTCACAGCTCAGTGAGTAGTTAAGCATGCTATGGGTTAAAAGCACAATGTGGCATACATATAAAAGGCGATAGCGAGAGCTCCAAAGAAGTGGTTTCAAATAACAAAGGTCAGTGGCTCAACAAGTAGTGTCAATGAGATGAATATCTGATTTATCGAATTCAAAAAAATATACGTTTACATCAATTAGCTTGTCCAAGAATACTAGAATGACAATCATCAATAATAGGAGTCTTAGCCAAATTATGTGGGAACCATAATAATAATAACCATTGCTAAATGCCAAATATTTTCTCAGGGCTTAGCCCGTTGGATCAAACACCGTACTCAGAGTCACCCCAGGATGGCGCCTGAGCCATTTCCCTAAGCCGATCTGGAATAGAGTCACAGGGTATTTCACAAGTCTTTTCCCTATCCGTTGAGCACTCGAGTCACAGGGTATTTCACAAGTCTTTTCCCTAGTGGCCAAAGTCACCACAGGATGGCGCCCGGGTATTTTCTTTGGACTTTCACAAGCATGATACATGGTCCCAATCACATAAGAACAACTAACAAACGGAAGTGACCAGCAGATATATTACTTGTGCCGTTGCAGAATCTCAATAATATAACGAATTCAATGATTAGACAATAAACAAAATAAGAGAAATCAATCAATCAGAAATATAACCAATAAACCTTGTATGCCCAATGATACGTCAATCGTCAAATAAGTTGAGTTCAACGAGCAAGATTAATATTCATAGAATCAGAACAAAATAAAGGATTGCCAAGAATTGATAGGCTCAAGAGGATTCCAAAAGAAGGGATCACATGCTTAACCACTCACCTCGATTGAAACGATAGACCCCAAAATGTGATGCTCGAATACTTTGCGCTAGTCTGAATAAAAAGGATCCGTATACTTAGATCAATATAATGACAAAATACTAACTTAAATAGTGCTAGAACTAATAACAGTTAATGCTAGTATGAAGTCTCCTAAACTAAACTCCATGGACAGCTAACATCTTAACACACGGGGGACTTGATTACCCAATTAAAATACGACCATTTCCTTTGGACCTCTTCACATGCACAACACGACACACACAGCCAACACTCACGCACGCATCTCTCTCACAAAAGTCCAATCAAATCCTTCATATGCAGACACCAATTAATTGTATAAGTAATAGACCCTAGAAACTATAAAATAATGAGGGATTATACCTCTTGAGATGACATTGTTACTCTCTCCAATTGCCGCTGCTCTCTCTCGCAAACTCGGTGCTTAAAATAAAAAGAACCCTAGCTCTCAATGTTAATCAGGGACTCTTTCTAATCAAATACTCTTACTAATCGGCCCGTTATGAAATTTTAGGTATTAGCCTGACTCATTTAAACTAGCTGGCCCGATAAGTACAACATATTCTCACATGTACATCTACACAATCAAAATAACTCAACATTATGTGGATAAAAATAAAAAGTAAGTTATTTGAGTTCAGAAAAATTTCCTTAATAATATAGTACACTATAAACAAATATATTTTTCTTATTGGGAAGAAGTATGAAAATGAAAAATGAAAGAATTGAATATTTATATATATATAAAAAAAATATTTTTTAAGGAAAAAATCAGGATGTTACAACCACCACCACCATGACCACGACTCCGCAATTGCCATCACCACTGCTGTCACTACACCACCACAACACCACCACCACCTCTATACCACCATCACAACCATCACTGCCGCTATACCGCAATCTTGCCAATATTTTGTATATTTTTATTATTTTGATAAATGTACATTTTTTTCATTTATGCAATCTAGTATGAATTTATGAAGCGGTATTTGCACTTTGACCCCTTGTACTTTGCTCAATTTTCACTTACACTCCTCGTACTTTTTCTTTAGGTACTTACACCCGTTACAGAGATTCTGAATTTTGCTTAGGTCTGGACTTCGACTTTCCTGATCAAATTTTGATGATCTGATTGGTCCAATGCGTTTGGAATGTATTTTTAAGGGTATCTGCAAGGAATAGACAAAAAAAAAATGACCGGGAAGGGTTTGATCCGAACATGTATAGTTTTGCAAAAAACTGCTTAATCCAAGCCCTTCGTGGACTTTTTTTTTGGCCAATTTCTGCTTGATACTCGTAAAAGCACGTTCCAAACATATTGAACGGATCAGATCATCAAAATTTGATAAGGAAAGTTGAAATCCGAACCTGTAGACACCAAAATTTCAGCATTGCCTAATTACCGTCCAATTAATTGAGATAAATAAATAATCTTGAGTAATTAAAAGTCGAACATCAGTCAACATTTTTAAATGAATATTGGGCCCGTCAAGTTTATGGGTTTAATCCTTTTGAAAAATTGTGGAAGACCAAAAATACATTGGGCTAAATTGATTTGTCAAATGAGTCAAGGAATTGGGCTGGCCCAAACGTGTAGGCCCATTCAAGATAACCCAATAAAAAAAGTTAAATAATTAATAAATATATTATTTATCTTTTTCGAGTTAATGTAATTTCCTAAAAGTAATAAAAGAAGTCAAATTTTCTTTTAGGAAATGAGACCAAATCAATCTTTTTGATTGATATTCAATCTTCTTGATTGAGGTTAAATTATCCTAATTGATAATCAAATCATCTTGATTGATTATCAATTATCCTGATTTGTAATTAAATCAAATTAATTATAACTCATACCAAATTTAAACCCCCTCTTCCCGAGCCTATAAATAGAGGCTCATATGAAGAAGAAAGGAACTTTTTACTCTTTGCTTGGCATTCAACCAGAGCTCTCAAGCAATTCCCCAACAACTTGTGAAGAATCATCAAGCAACAATAACAAAGTGCCGATTTCTTCACAAGTTCATCACCAACAACTCAAATCCTTCCACAAATCAAAGTCATCTTCCAACACAAAAGCAGCAACTTGCGAAGAATCATCAAGCACCAAGAACGTGCCGATTTCTTCACAAGTTCAGCATCTAGCAAATCATTCAACGAATCAAAGCCATCCTCAAACTTTGTTCTTCAGTTCATTCAACTTGAAGAGTCAAAGAAAATTGTCATTTTATGCGATTCAACAACAAGCATTCAAGCCGTTGAAACGTACCGGAGATTGAATCAGAGGAATATCTTTTGCTCTTTATTGTGAAAGAGCATTAACTAGAGATTGTACCCTTCGCATTCAAATCGAAATAATAAAAATATTATTTTGTGCACCTTTTTCTTGTTCTTTATTGCAGGACACGAATTTGTGTGTTACAGAACCTAAGCAAAATTCGGGATCTCTGTAAGGGGTGTAAGTGCCTAAAAAAAGTACCAGGGGTGTAAGTTCAAATCGAGCAAAGTACATGGGGTCAAAGTGCAAATACCCCTATGGAAGAAAGTAAAAAATTGGCGAATTTAATATTTCAGCTTCTTGAACATATCAAACAACTTATTTATTTCAGTAATTAAGATTCAGTACATATCAAACAGTTTATTTAGCTTAATAAATTCAACATTCAATTTTTTGTGTTTAAGTAATTTACAGTTTTCAGTTTTCAGCTTTCAGCTTTATCAAACAACCCCTATGTCTAGGAGGGGAGAAGAATCAGGTTGCTCAACATCTAAGAAAAAGATTGGTTTTTCCTATACCTAGAATAAATTGGCCCTAGCCTACCATTTGGAGACCAATATTGTGTTTTGAACAATAGATAGGCTAATGGAAACAATACTTGTGGTCAAATAGTTATGATGTTAGGGACATGGTCATAGAGACCTTTCTAATGCCCTAGTACTAGGACTTTTTGATAGGATCCTAAAGGGCTAGGATTTTGGTCTGTAAGGGCATCCTTATCAGCCTACCCAAAATTTTCACCAAATTTAACTTCAAAAACACCTTTTATAAATTAGCAAGTCACTTTATCAAAAACTCACAAAATCAGACTCTTTATTTTAACTTTACTATATTAAACTATTCCCCTCAAATCTATTAAAAAAAAAAAAAATTCTCCCTAAAACTCAATCTCCCCACTTGGGGAGATGTACTCGTGCAGAGAAGCAAAGAAAAAGGACCCCCACTATTGACCTTCCCCCCCCCCCCCCCAGCCACACACGTCGCCACGTGTCCCTACCCCCATCCCCCTCCTCCTCTCTCCCTCTCTCCTCCTCTCCTGTACGTGCAGCAACCGGAAAAAAAAAAAGTTAACTGGTGCGTGAACAGTACCGCACCAAATTTGGTGCGGTACTGTAGCAAAGTTCTAAGTTTTACAAATTTGTTAAATATTTGTTAAGTCTGATTTTAAGGGGTTTTGTTGGATTCACTCATCAAATTTAACTTCAAAGTGGGTTTGTTAACCCACATAAAGATGCTCTAAAGCTAATAGATTTTGTTTCCATCTTTTGTTCAGAACTTGTTCTTATTTGTTGGAAATACAACCAGTCTTTACCACAAAAAACTTTAAAAAAGCTAGCTGGGTGTTGCGGAACAACAAACGAAATATTGCTGTTTTTTTTTGGCAATGTTCAAAGCACAATCCATTTTGGTCTAAACATTCCAGCTGGAAGGTGGAAAATAGAACCAAATTAATTTCAAGAGGTCAACTAAAAAGCAGTTAGACGTTAGTAAACAATGACAACGACAATAGTAACAATAATCCGTATGCTCCATTAACTGTTCGTGACGCCAACTAACTATCACAATAGAATTAGATTGTATGACAAATTAGCTAATAAAAGTTTGGCCTTTTCATTCACCGTCTTCAAGTTGAAATCCGTAAGTTGGCATTACTTCAACATTGCTATGCTTGTGGTCAAAGCAAACAGCTTTGAAAAATGCAAACCATGACTCTTAACTTGCATTTATCCAAAGATACATATTTAGTTGTTGCTAAGCCTGTTGATGTACATGTATAAATTCCCTCATTTGCCTTTTGATTTCATCGATCCATCCAACAAAAAAAAAAACGATAATAATAATAAATGAAATCTGAAAAGGAGCCCTCCCCCTCTCGTCAAGGGTACATCCCGGTGGAGACCACCAACGTAGATTCCACCACCAATAAATCCACTATTAAGTTCCCTACCACCGGCTCCTCCACCGCCATTACCATAAAAGCCCCACACCGTGAGCCGTGCACTATCTTCCAAACCCAACCACCATTTCCAGTACCACGGCCTCCGCCTGAACCCAAGCAAGAAAAAGACATTTTCCTTCGTGTTTTATGGCTCTTGTTTTGCTTGAAGTTCCTGTCCTCATATACTTGTCTATGGTGTGGGCATCAGGATTTGATACCAACGGCCCAGAAATCCATGTCCATGTGGTTTCTTTCTCTCTCCGTAATCTCTCCTCGGCTCACGTAACTACTAAAGGAGAAATCACATTCAACGTGACAAATCCTCTCAATTGTGCAGCGCCTATGTATGGCGATATTGTGGTCTAGATTTTTTACGATGAAGAACCCCTTTCAATGACGATAATGGAACCCTTTACCCAGACAGAAACGAACCATACAATGGTAAAAGCATTGTTCCCTTCTAAAGTTTCCCAAATTGAGACGTGGGTTTCCAAAAGAATCGCTTGGGATTTTATATTGAATTCTTCCTTTGAGTTTTCATTTGACGTGCAAGCAAATGGGAGGTTGTGGCCGAATAACTGGACGGGACCGGAGGATATGAAAACGGAGCGGTTCATAAATATTTGGTGCCCCAGTGTGAAGGTTGAGATTGTCACAAAAACGGGGGTGGGGACAATGATAGCGGAGAACAAAGAGAGAATTGTGCAATATATGGAACGGTGACTGAAAGACAAAATGTGGCACAAGATTTTTCTTTAGGAAAATCACAAGTATTCCATAGTGTTCTTCTTTGATTTCATGTATTAGAAGTTTTACTTGCATGGATGTCTCAAATAATTAAAGTGTATGGTGTGGTTATACATATGATCTGATTGTAACTTTATCTATTGATAGGATTGTAAAAACACAAGCTCCGTTTATCTTGATGTAATATATTTTACACACAATTTATTTTTCATGTAAAGCCTTTTACAGAAAAAATATATTTTTTCCTTTTCTGGTGTTTGGTAAGAATTTGAAAATAGTTTTTGCTTCAAGCACTTTACTCAGCACTCACTGGTTGCCACAAACGGATTCAGTAATCCATCCCACGTGGGGGCACTTTAGTAATTATAATCGTGCATTTTTTTTTCTAGTCAATGATCTTGCTAAATTAAGACATCTATTATAGACTCTAAAGTTTATAATGTATACTTTTTTTTTTGTTATAAAAAAGGAACAAAAGTGAGCACACAATCTTATACAAAACTTTTAGAGTATGGTTTACATTGACATTGACAAGTCTTTAGAATTATCGAGATGGTTTTATGGATGATCATTTTTTTTTGGATCCGTCGCCACCGGTCGTAGGGGTTCAAACGAGCCTAGCTTTGTTACTAAATAAGCTTGAGCTCGGCTTAGTTGTAAACGAGTCAAGCCTTTAACGAGTCTGAGTTTGATTTATTTACTAAATGAGCTTGGCTTACTTGTAAATGAGTCCAGCCTTTAATGAGTCTGAGTTAAATTTATTAACTAAATGAGCCTATACAAACGAGCTTAAAATTCGATTTCAAGCTTGCTCGATTAACGCTACCCTCGCAACAACATTGTAAGGACCCGATTGGATGGGGTTAGAGGAAGGGGGATAACTTTTGGAGGGGGTATAAGGCCTGATGTGACACATTTAGCATGGTTTGGCTGGGCAAAAATGCAGGGGGATAAATTTTCACCTCTCCAAAAGTTATCCCGGCAGGGGGATAGAGGGGTATAATTTTTGGGCACCCTTCCCCCTGCCCAAAAGTTATCCTCGGGTATAAGGAAAAAATAACACCCCCTCTCGCTTATTTCAACTACAAAAAACCTTATTCCCCATTTTATCCTCCATCCAAACCAAGTACTATTTTATCCCCCCTTTCTTAATACCCCATGCAAACCAACTATTTTTTTATTCCCCCTTCATAAACATCACATCAAGGCGGGTCAACCCTAGAAAAATAATACTCCCTCTTATCTTATACCCCCTATAACTTATCCCCTGGAAATTTAGCACCATCCAATCGGGGCCTAAATGTTAGATTTTTTTTGGAGGGTTCCAACCTAAAACCAATTGGCCATAGGTGGGGTAACCTCCAGATTATATTAATGAAGCTTGGGTGGCTTAAGTGAGCAATGTGGGACAAGTCTTAATACTTCCCCTCACGTGCAGCTCGGATGCATGTTGAGGGGACAGACCAGGAGACCGAGAAGCGACTCAAGCGGAAAGATGAGATTGACAAGACTCTTCCACGCGAGGTAAAACCACCCTTGACCTATCTCTGATTCTATGGCAGATTTCTTGGAGGGTTCCAACCTAAAACCAATTGACCATAAGTGGAGTAACCTCTAGATTGTATTAACCAAGATTGGGTGGCTTAAATGAGTAATGTGGGACAAGTCTTAACAATAAAGTACAGTTGTGTTGGAACTGAATCATATCTGATCTCATTTTCCTTGGTTATGTCGGACATGGCAAACCAATTGGTGGCGAACAGAATTGGAGAGATCAAGTTTGGCTACAAGGAGAAACGACGGCCGATCTCGTCCCTCAGTGAAGAGACCCAAGTCCAAAAATGACATACAGGCGTGACGAGCGTTTGTCACGTAAAATATTTCCGGTATAAAAGTACTTTATTATAGAAACGAAGCCGTAATGTTGTTTGTTATTATCCCATACCGTCAGAAAAACACGTATTACACAAAGTCCCGATATTTTGATTCCTTTTTTGGAATCAAAAAAGGAATCATCATTTTCTGCTACCCATTTCTGCTACACAAAGTCCCGATCTTTTTTGGCTACCCATTTTCTGCTCAAATATGGCTCATGATTTTCGCATAAGTTTTGTATAAAGAATAAGGCATGGTAACTAGGAGGGAAGAAGAATTGGGTTGCTCAACATCTAGAAAAGGAATGGTGTTCCTTATGGCTTTGAATAAATTGGCCCTAGTAGGGATTGCGTATCACATTTGGAGACCAATAATTGTGCTTTGAACAATAGATAGGCTAATCCAAACAGTACCTGTGGTCAAATAGTTAAAAGATGTGCAAGCGGGGGCCATGTAGTGAGTGAATCTCATTACAGGGTGTAGTGAGATCTCTCACTCGTCCATTCTTGCTTCGGACGGTCTGGATTTAAAAAAAAAAAACTATTTGCGCAAATAGATTAGTGAAAATCCGGACCGTCCAAAACACTTTGAACGGCCAAGATTCACTCACTACACCTTGTAGAATCTCACTACAGGGCCCCCGGTTCCGTGGTTGATAAATAGCCCGAGTACTAGTAATTTTTGTTAGGATCCTAATGGGCTAGATTTTGATCTGTAGCAGCTGATAGATTTGTTTCCATCTTTCTGTTTAGAACTTGTTCTTATTTGTTGGATATAAAACCAGTTTTTACCAAAAATTCTCAAAAGCTAGATGGGTGTCGCGGAACAACAAACGGAATATTGTCTTTTTTTTTTTTTGTAGCAATGGTCAAAGCACAATCCATTTTGGTCTAAACATTCCAGCCGGAAGGTGGAGAAAAGAACCAAATTAATTTTAAGCCGTCAACTAAAAAGCAGTTAGACATTAGTAAACATTGACAATGACAATAACAACAATCATTCGAATGCTCCATTAACCGTCCGTGACGCCAATTAACTGTCGCAATAGAAGTAGATTGTATGACAAATTAGCTAATAAAAGTTTGCCCTTTTCATTCACCTTCTCCAACTTAACATCCCTAAGTTGGCATTACTTCAACATTGCTATACTTGTGGTCAAAGCAAACAGCGAAGAAAAATGCAAACCATGACTCTTAACTTGCATTTCCAAAGATACATATTTAGTTGTTACTAAATTGGTTTCTGTAGATGTATAAATTCGCTCATCTGCCTTCTGATTTTCATCCTTCCAACCAAAACAAAAAAAATGAAACCTGAAAAGAAGCCCTCCCCCTCTCGTCTAAGGTACAACCCGGTGGAGACCACCATTGTTGATTCCACTATCAAGTTCCCTGCCATCATTACCACAAAAGCCCCACACCTTGAATACAAGGAAGATATAGACATGTTGCGTAATTTTGTATATCTCTTCTTGTTGCTAGTTGTTCTTTCAGGCTTCCTATATCTGCTTATAGGCGCTTGTATCGCCATTTTGGCATCATTATTACCCTATGGCCCAGAAATCCATGTCCATGCGGTTTCTTTCTCTCTCCATAATATCTCCTCGGCTCACGTAACCACGAAAGGAGAAATCACATTCAACGTGACAAATCCTCCCGATTGCGCAGTGCCTTTGTATGGCGATATTGTTGTCTCGATTTTTTACGGTGAAGAGCCCCTTTCAACGACGATAATGGAACCCTTTACCCTGATGGAAATGAACCATACATTGGCGAAAGCATTGTTCCCATCTAAAATTTCCCCAGTTAAGACATGGGTTTCTGAAAGAATCGCTTCGTATTTTATATCGAATTCTTCCTTTGAGTTTTCATTTAATTTGAAAGCAAATGGGAGGTTGTGGCCGAACAACGCACCGGAGGATATGGAAACCGAGCGGTCCATACTGTCCATAAGTATTTCGTGCCCCAATGTGAAGGTTGAGATCGTCACAAAAACAGGAGAGGGGACAATGATAGGGGAGCCGCTGAAATGCGAAGTCGACGCCAGGGATACCGTTTAAGAACAAAGAGAGAATTGTGCAATATATGGAACGATGACTCGAAGACAAAATGTGGCACAAGATGTTTCTTTAGGAAAATCACGAGTATCCATAGTGCTCTTCTTTGATTTCATGTATCAGAAGCTTTACTTGCATGAATGTCTCAAAATTTAATTGTATGGTTGGATATATATAAGTATGACCTGATTGTAACTTTATATATTTATAGGATTTATACTTGGTCCACCCTCGAGTCCATCATCCCAGTGCAATTAATTCAAAAAAAAGAAAAAAGAAAAAACTCATAATAATGACTAAAAGAACACATCAAACCTTGGAAGATTTTTTTTCTTTTCCATTCCCCACAAATCATTGTCCTTAATCATCACCAAACATGGCCAGGGCAACGATTAAAAAAAAAAAATGTTGGGAGGAAACAAAGAAAATAGAGTAATTCTCAACCATCTAGTTTGCCCATTTAGGGCCTTTTCAGATCACACCAAAAATAATAGTGACTGAAAGGAAAAAAATTTGTGTCACGTTCAACCCATTATTTTACAGTCCGGCTATCCCTGCGCACATCCGCGTACGCAAAATGAACTAACACATCTTAATCGTTCGATCATTTCAACAAACGGTCTGGATTTTAAACTGGTCAAAGAGTAAAGGCCAATCCAGACCGTCGAAAATGTTTTTGGACGGTTAAGATGCACCGTCCGTGCAATATACGTACACGGACGTACTTTCGCGGACATGCGTACGCATGGCATTTTTAATTTTTTTATGAGGATAAATCTATAGCTTTGGTTGGTATCCAACCAACATGAATTTTGGCGCACTTACGGATGTCAAGGAGCTCAAAAAACTGAAAGGTTCCAACAATCAAAGTGCATCCATAAACTGCTCACAAATGGGAAAAATTGAACGGTCCAATTATTTCAGAAATTGGAGAGGATTGCTGCTAACAAAAAAAAAAAAAACATCATCAACACAACAGGAATTGATCTTATTCAATACAGTAATCACCGAAAGCAACTTAATGTACTTGGACAATTATGTCATGAGTTGACTTTTCGTAAATCTATTCCCAAATACTACAAAGCATAAATGTCCAGCAACTTCTGCTAATGTCCTGAGAACTTCTATCTGTTTATTGCTTTTAAGACAGCATGAAATAGGAACCACAAGTGACCTATCTGAAATTGTGAGTTCTTGCACACAAAAAGGGAAGAAAATATGGCTCATAATCTCGTAAGATTTTAGGAAATCGATTCATCAATTAGACCAATCAATATGAGGGGATCGAAAATATGGCTTATAATCTCGTCAATATATAATTACCATGGCCCTGTTCGGTTAGGGGGTTTAGTTTTGTTTTAGTTTTGTTGACATCATCATTTTCCTCATTTCTCTCTCTATCTCTCTCTACTCATTACACCTGTTTACATCATCAAAACTAAACTAAACTACAAACCAAACACAGCCCATATGTGCCGATTGCATAATGTGGGCCAATTAAGGAAATAATCTTACAACCAAGGCCTTGTTTAATAACCCAGATTCAACACTTAAAACTGAATGGATTACGTAATAAGTAATTAAGTATGTTTGATAACCACATTTTACATTACTTAAAAAATTATGTGGCTCTTAAATTTAAGTTAAAATGTTGACGAAAATTATTTCTACTGAATTTAGAACTACCACAAACACTCTTCTGCCGCATCCATTACGTTGCCGCCTCCACTCCTATTGCCACCCCACCACCACCACCACCACTCCGTCACTTCCACCACAACTACCACCACCACCACCACCACTCACACCACCATGACCACCACTATGTCACTCTGACCACCACTATATCACTCTGACCACCACTATACAACCACCACTCCTACCACAACTACCACCACCACCACCACCACCACCGCCACCGCCACCACCACCCCACCACCATCACAACTCACACCATTACTCTGTCACTTCCACCACCGTCGCCACCACTACACTACTCGCACCACCACTCTGCCATTCCCACCACCACTGCTGCCACTACACCACCACCATCACTCCCTCACTACCACCACTACACCACCACAACACCACCACCACCCCTATACCACCATCACAAACATCACTGCCACTATACCACAATCTTGCCAATATTTTGTATATTTTTATTATTTTGATAAATGTACATTTTTTTCATTTATGCAATCTAGTATGAATTTATGAAGGGGTATTTGCACTTTGACCCCTTGTACTTTGCTCAATTTTCACTTACACCCCTCGTACTTTTTCTTTAGGTACTTACACCCCTTACAGAGATTCCGAATTTTGCTTAGGTCTGGACTTCGACTTTCCCGATCAAATTTCGATGACCTGATCGGTCAAATGAGTTTGGAATGTGTTTTCAAGGGTATCTGAAAGGAATAGACAAAAAAAAATTGACCGGAAAGGGTTTGATCCGAACATATACAGTTTTGCAAAAAACTGCTTAATCCAAGCCCATCGTGGACTTTTTTTTTGGCCGATTTCTGCTTGATACCCTTAAAAACACGTTCCAAACATATCGAACGGATCAGATCATTAAAATTTGATTGGGAAAGTCGAAATCCGAACCTAAGCAAAATTCGAGATCTTTGTAAGGGGTGTAAGTGCCTAAAAAAAGTACAAGGGGTGTAAGTGCAAATCGAGCAAAGTACATGGGGTCAAAGTGCAAATACCCCTATGAAAGAAAGTAAAAAATTGGCGAATTTAATATTTCAGCTCCTTGAACATATCAAACAACTTATTTATTTCTTAAGATTCAGTACATATCAAACAGCTTATTTAGCTTAATAAATTCAACATCCAATTTTTTGTGCTTAATTTACAGTTTTTAGTTTTCAGCTTTATCAAACAGCCCCGAAGTCTAGGAGGGGAGAAGAATCGGGTTGCTCAACATCTAGAAAAAGATTGGCTTTTCCTATACCTTGAATAAATTGGCCCTAGCCTACCATTTGGAGACCAATATTGTGTTTTGAACAATAGATAGGCTAATCGAAACAGTACTTGTGGTCAAATAGTTAAGATGTTAGGGACATGGTCATAGAGACCTTTCTAATGCCCTAGTACAAGGACTTTTTGATGGGATCCTAAAGGGCTAGATTTTGGTCGATCTATAAAGCTGATAGATTTTGTTTCCGTCTTTTGTTCAGAACTTGTTCTTATTTGTTGGAAATACAACCAGTCTTTACCGCAAAAAAATTTAAAAAAGCTAGCTGGGGGTTGCGGAACAACAAACGAAATATTGTTGTTTTTTTTTTTTTTTTGGGGCAATGTTCAAAGCACAATCCAATTTGGTCTAAACATTCCAGCTGGAAGGTGGAAAATAGAACCAAATTAATTTTAAGAGGTCAACTAAAAAGCAGTTAGACGTTAGTAAACAATGACAGTGACAATAGTAACAATCATCCGTACGCTCCATTAACTGTCCGTGGCGCCAACTAACTGTCACAATAGAATTAGATTGTACGACAAATTAGCTAATAAAAGTTTGCCCTTTTCATTCACCTTCTTCTACTTGAAATCCATAAGTTGGCATTACTTCGATATTGCTATACTTGTGGTCAAAGCAAACAGTGGAGAAAAATGCAAACCATGACTCTTAACTTGCATTTTTCCAAAGATACATATTTAGTTGTTGCTAAATCTGTTGATGTACATGTATAAATTCCCTCATTTGCCTTTTGATTTCATCGATCCCTCCAACCAAAAAAAAAAATAATAATAAATGAAATCTGAAAAGGAGCCCTCCCCCTCTCGTCAAGGGTACATCCCGGTGGAGACCACCAACGTAGATTCCACCACCAATAAATCCACTATTAAGTTCCCTACCACCGGCTCCGCTACCACCATTACCATAAAAGCCCCACACCGTGAGCCGCGCACTATCTTCCAAACCCAACCACCATTTCCACCACGGCCTCCGCCTGAACCCAAGCAAGAAAAAGACATTTTCCTTCGTGTTTTATGGCTCTTGTTTTTGCTTGAAGTTCCTGTTGGGATCGTTCCGGGTCACACAATGCACACAAGCACACCAAAGATATGAGGAAAAACTCCATTTATGTATATATTCACAACCATATACAATATACATGAAAAAACATCTCCGGGAGCCACAAACCGGCATCCCGTGCGCTCAGCCTCACCCCTCCGCTCACCGTGTGCTCTGACAGCCCTCCGAGGAGGAGCACCCTCCATCCCGAAGGAGGGAGCTCACAGCTCTCTCTGTCACATACAATGTACACACACACACCCTATCTCTCTATACACATGTATAAATAGGGGAGGGGTGTGATCCGGTGCTTCGCGCACCTCTCCCTCACATGGGAGAATCCCAACAATCACCCCCTCTCACACGTGAGGTGATCGCTGAATTCGCAGCGCTGTCTGGCTGCAATCCATCCGTCACTCTAGCATCTGTCCTGTCAGGAGAATATCCGCAGCTTCCCTCTGCTCACACCAAAGGCTCAACCTACCAGATGATCTCACACACCACCTGCGAAGAGGCTGACTCCATCTCTGACACTGCGTCCCCCACCGAGCTCCACCGCACACCCAAACTGGGATACAAAACTTGTGAATCCGGGACATCACCCATCTGCTAGATCACCGTGGCTCATATCTAATCTACCGCTCTGATACCACTTGTTGGGATCGTTCCGGGTCACACAACGCACACAAGCACACCAAAGATATGAGAAAAAACTCCGTATATGTATATATTCACAACCATATACAATATACATGAAAAAACCTCTCCGGGAGCCACAAACCGGCATCCCGTGTGCTCAGCCTCACCCCTCCGCTCACCGTGTGCTCCGACAGCCCTCCGAGGAGCAGCACCCTCCCTCCCGAAGGAGGAAGCTCACAGCTCTCTCTCACTCTCTCTGTCACATACAATGTACACACACACATCCTATCTCTCTATACACATGTATAAATAGGGGAGGGGTGTGATCCGGTGCTTCGCGCACCTCTCCCTCACATGGGAGAATCCCAACAGTTCCTGTCCTCATATACCTGTCTATGGTGTGGGCATCAGGATTTGATACCGTCGGCCCATAAATCCATGTCTATGCGGTTTCTTTCTCTCTCCGTAATCTCTCCTCGGCTCACGTGAAAGGAGAAATCACATTCAACGTGACAAATCCTCTCGATTGTGCAGCGCCTATATATGGTGATATTGTGGTCTCGATTTTTTACGACGAAGAACCCCTTTCAATGACGATAATGGAACCCTTTACCCAGACAGAAATGAACCATACAATGGTAAAAGCATTGTTCCCATCTAAAGTTTCCCAAATTGAGACGCAGGTTTCCAAAAGAATTGCTTGGGATTTTATATCGAATTCTTCCTTTGAGTTTTCATTTGATGTGCAAGCAAATGGGAGGTTGTGGCCGAATAACTGGATGGGACCGGAGGATATGAAAACCGAGCGGTTCATAAATATTTGGTGCCCGAATGTGAAGGTTGAGATTGTCACAAAAACGGGGGTTGGGTACAATGATAGGGGAGCCGTTGAAATGCCAAGTTGTGGCCAAGATCCTTTAAGAACGAAGAGAGAGAATTGTGTTATATATGGAACAGTGACTAAAAGACAAAATGTGGCACAAGATTTGTCTTTAGGAAAATCACAAGTATCCATAGTGTTCTTCTTAGATTTCATGCATAAGAAGTTTTACTTGCATGGATGTCTCAAATAATTAAAGTGAAAGGTGGTGCATGTTATACATATGATCTGATTGTAACTTTATCTATTGATAGGATTGTAAAAACACAAGCTCCGTTTATCTTGATGTAATATATTTTACGCACAATTTATTTTTCATGTAAAGCCTTTTAGAGGAAAATATATTTTTTCTTTTTTTGGTGTTTGGTTAGAATTTGAAAATAGTTTTTGCATCAAGCACTTTGCTCAGAACTCACTGGTTGCCACAGACGGATCTAGAAATCCATCCTAGGTGGGGGCATCAAGAATGGCATTCCTTATGGCCTTGAATAATTTGGCCCTAGTAGGGTTGTGTATCGCATTTTGAGACCAATAATTGTGTTTTGAACAATAGATAGGCTAATCCAAACAGTGCTAGTACTTTTTGATAGGATCCTAAAGGGTTAGATTTTGGTCTGTAGTAACTAAGGAATAGATTTGTTTCCGTCTTTCTGTTCAGAACTTGTTCTTTTTTGTTGGAAATAAAACCAGTCTTTACCAAAAATTCTCAAAAGCTAGATGCGTGGCGCGGAACAACAAACACAACATTGCTGTTTTTTTTTTTTTGTAGCAATGTTCAAAGTACAATCCATTTTGGTCTAAACATTCCAGCTGGAAGGTGGAGAATAGAACCATATTAATTTTAAGCCGTCAACTAAAAAGCAGTTAGACATTAGTAAACATTGGCAATGACAAAAACAACAATCATTCGTACGCTCCATTAACCGTCCCGTGACGCCAACTAACTGTCGCAATAGAATTAGATTGTATGACAAATTAGCTAATAAAAGTTTTCCCTTTTCATTCACCTTCTTCAACTTAACATCCCTAAGTTGGCATTACTTCAACATTGCTATACTTGTGGTCAAAGCAAACAGCGAAGAAAAATGCAAACCATGACTCTTAACTTGCATTTTTCCAAAGATACGTATTTAGTTGTTACTAAATTTGTTATGTACTTGTATAAATTCCCTCATTTGCCTTTTGATTTTCATCCTTCCAACCACAATCAAAAAAATGAAACCTGAAAAGGAGCCCTCCCCCTCTCGTCAAAGGTACGACCCGGTAGATATGGCCACGTTGCGTGATTTAGTATATCTCTTCTTGTTGCTAGTTGTTCTTTCAGGCGCCCTATTTCTGGCTATTTGGGCTAATATTGCCATTTGGGCATCATTATTACCCTACGGCCCAGAAATCCATGTCCACGCAGTTTCTTTCTCTCTCCATAATATCTCCTCGAATCACGTAACCACGAAAGGAGAAATCACATTCAACGTGACAAATCCTCTCGATTGCGCAGCGCCTTTGTATGGAGATATTGTTGTCTCGATTTTTTACGGTGAAGAACCCCTTTCAAAGACGATAATGGAACCCTTTACCCTGATGGAAATGAACCATACAACGGCGAAAGCAATGTTCCCATCTAAAATTTCCCCAGTAAAGACATGGGTTTCTGAAAGAATCGCTTCGTATTTCATGTCGAATTCTTCCTTTGAGTTTTCATTTAACGTGGAAGCAAATGGGAGGCTGTGGCCGAACAACACACCGGAGGATATGGAAATCGATGTGTCCATGCGGACCATAAGTATTCGGTGCCCCAATGTGAAGGTTGAGATTGTCACAAAAACAGGGGAGGGGACAATGATAGGGGAGCCGTTGAAATGCGAAGTCGACGCCAGGATTATATGGAACGATGACTGAAGACAAAATGTGGCATAAGATGTTTCTTTAGGAAAATCACGAGTATCCATAGTGCTCTTCTTTGATTTCATGTATCAGAAGCTTTACTTGCATGAATGTCTCAAAATTTAAGTATGATCTGATTGTAACTTTATCTGTTAATAGTGACCAAAAGGAATTTTTTTTTTTGTGTCACGTTCAATGAAACCAATTTTTTTTATTTATTAAGGTAAATCTATAACGGATGTCAAGGAGCTCAAAAAAATGAAAGGTTCCAACAATCAAAGTGTCAAGAAAGTGGTCACAAATGAGCAAAACTGAACGGTCCAATTTATTTCAGAAATTGGACAGGATTTGCTGTAAACAAAAACAATATCAAACACAACAGGAATTGATTTTATTCAATAATCATTAGAAGTACAAATCAATGGCCTACCAAACACGCAAGGGACAAGAAGTTGAAAGCTAATAACCGAAAGCAACTTTATGTACTGTGGGCAGGAATGTCATGACTAATTCATAATCTACTCCTGAACACTACAAAATATACATGTAAAGCAATCAGCAAAGACCGCGAATGTCCTGAGAACTTCCATCTGTTTACTGCTTTTAAAATAGGATGAAATTGAAACCACAAGCCTGCCGTAACCTATCTGAAAATGTGAGTTCTTGTACATATAACAATATCAGAGCCCCAGCGTAGCACCACAAGTGACGCATTTCTAACTCCAATTTTAATGCTGGGTGCACGAAATTTACCGTCTGAATTCATCTCACAGTTTGCCAAGTCTAGTTCATTCATTCAAGTCTTGTTCACAGTTGCACCTGTGTGAGGCCGTATAAATGCATGGATGAAAATGAAGGGAAAAAACATAAAAGTGGGGAAAATGATGTAATTAATTGCATTCACGGTTAAGAAATAGAGGTAGGAAGAGTGGTACCTGGATTTGAAGATCAGTATTGAAATCACCGTTGTCCAAAGACTGAGAAAGTTGAACAAGCAAAGCGGCATTTCTTGAGATGTCCACGGTGTTAAGCTTGGCAAACAAGGCACCTATATATTTTCCTTCAATTATCCTCAATTTCCTGCTCTTTAGTTGGATTTGCATGCGAACCTCCCAGTGCTTCTGATGTCTCATTAAAAAGCCGCGTCAAGGTCATAATGACAGGTCTTTGATGAGCTGATGCACATTAATTACAAATGATGAGCAATGCACATTAGAGGAGGCAGTATCTTTATAGTATTTTTCCATTTTGTCCAAAACATGAAGATTTGAAATTGTAATTTCTTAAAAATTATTCCTTGTACCATGACATAGTTTTAATACTTATTCCTATCCGGTTCCATTCACAGCTTTGGAAAAAGTACGCATCAACATGTTTGGCAATGTACCAGTGCAATCCAGAGCAATAAAGGATTGAAACTACGAAGCTCTGAGCCTGGTAAAAAAATAGCGAAGCGTAAAACCTAAGGAAAAGAAGCACCATTACCATGTGCATTTGAAGTATCAACAGTCTGTACAGTATGCTGGGGGGCTGCATGAGTTATGGCTAGTTAAACTTGTGCTACCTGAGTAGGGCTTGAGGGCTGCGTTGGTCCCATGCCAGGTCCTGGACTCCCGAGCTAGATGCTGGGGCCGGAGCCAAAACCTGAAACATCACGTCTAGAACTGGACTTGAGATGGAATAGGGCCAAGTGACCCACCACCAGGAGGTCCTGCTTGAAAATTGGGGTTGCTGGTTCCCTCGCAAAGCTAATTGAAAAAAAAATACAAAAAAACAAAGCTAATGAAAAGAGTAAATTTCAATATACTGCAATGCAACATTGAAAATTTGAAACAGTTGACTAAAGTCCAAATAAATTTACTTTCATAAAAACAAACATACAGGATACAGCTGAGAGCCCAATGTGGGTTGCTGATATTGCTCCAGGTTCGTCGACATTGGAGGTGTTGCAGGGATGAAGGGTTTTACTGTAGTCTTAGGGGTTACTAGTGGAGTAGAAAAGTTCATCTGATATAAACTGTTAAAACATCTCAACAGAATCAGAGTTTGCAGCATAATATCCTTCGTATTAACTGAAACTAGAAAGAACATTAAAATAAATTGATCGAAGATGAACAAATTAAATAGGAAGAAGTTATTTAACTGAAACTGTGGGACAGCAGGTTCAATGCTATTACCATGGCAAAAACCAGCAGCTCTGGCAACCATTTACAAGAGTTGTATATGTTACAAAGTAGAGAATTCTATTTCTGGCTCGGAGGTCTATAGCTAGACCTAAAACTCTTTGGCATCAATAAAAATTGTGGAAGAACAAAATTCTTTCAGCAAAGCGAGCTAACAATTACAGAAAATACCTGTTGAACTACTTGAGGTGGTTGGGATGGAAGAAACATTTGAGGCCGTGGCGCACTATATCCTATCCCGTAAGGATTTTTTGGAATGCTTTGTTGCTGCCACGATGGTACTATTCCTGCGGAATAAAGAATGGACAAACTACTAATGAGTGAAAATATAACTACAAGCGAAGTAGCACATTCTAAAGTTAAACACTTCCCGATAAAAGCGTAAGCACCTGGTAATAATGTTGAAGGGCCTCAAGTGTGCCAAACTGGATGGATCAGCAACATATGCGTGTCCTGCTTGTGACTGAAAGTTATCAAAAGCCAGAGACCTGGGTACGTCTTTCTCTGCCATAATACTGACAAAAACTCATCAGCTGGAGCAGGCGACGTAGCAATGTAGCAATACTTGGGACAATTAGTAGAAGAGCTTATATCACTTCAAAGAGTAACGGTGAAAGTTCTCACAAAACATCCATCAAACATCCTACGATGAAACTAATAAACTTAGTGGCATCATCAATAAACCATCTTGTTTTCAAATAAGAAAGTCCAAACACAGACCTAGAAGTAAAAGTAGGAATCTGCACTCAAAAAGATTAAAAAGATAATAGCAATATAAATTGCTACCACCCATATGTTGTTGCAAAGAGGTCATATAGAGCTGGGCTCATCTGGATCTCCACTTAAGAACCTGAAACTTCCTTTTGAGGCCCAATTTTACCAGTAGCCTCCCATGTTCTTTCTTCATGTCTTCTATAAACAATCCCGTAAATATGATCCATCTAAACAATTTTGTGGATAAGAAATAGAGGTAGGAAGAGTCTTACTTGGATTTGAAGAGCAGTATTGAAATCACCATTGTCCAACTGAACAATTTTTCAGCGGCGTTTCTTGAGATGGCAAACACTACACCGATTTTTTCCTTGAATGATCCTCAATCTCCTGCTTCTTGGCTGGATTTGAGCGCGAACCTCCCATGGCTTCTGATGTCTCACTAAAAAGCCGCGTCAAGGTCATAGTGACAGGTTTTTGATGGGCTGAAGCACATTAATCACAAATGAGCAACACACACTAGAGGAGGAAGCATCATTCCTTGTGAAATGCGCCAATATAAGACCAATTGACACAGCAATTCTCTGCTCATTTACGGAAATTTGTTTTTCCGCTTTGCAAAAAAAAAAAAACTCCTTGTTAGATATTCCCATCTATATTTGGAAAAAGTTAACTCGGATTAATTTTTTTAAAAGTCTACTAAAGAGTAAGAAAAAAAAAAAAAAAAAAACCAATACAGAGGTGGATGGATTTATTTATTTTTGCTAGTTGAGAGACAACCCACAAAGAATTTCTTTTTTGTTGTCTAAAACCGAAACAAGTCACCAAATAAATAAAAATACAAATACAAAAAAATGTAATCTGGCAAAGCTGGATTTTCAGGTATCCCAATCAACAAGTATCGGTGAGAAAGATTAGCATTTACTATCTAACTGGAGAATCAATAGTAGAATATTAATGGATTGAAATTTGGCAGGTCAATTTTATTTTTCTTCGAAGAATAAATACCTGTGCAGAGATACTTGGTCAACCAATATAGGAGTAAAAAGGAAACCGATCAGGGACTGGACCAAGATAGACTTGGTCAATGAAACCTTCACCGTCCATATATATAGCAGGGACGTGTGCAATCTTACGCCATTCTTCTCCTTCCTCCCTGCGGTAACGAGATTTCAGCAGTGGACAGTTCGTAATTCGCAGTATAATGAGCGAAGTGGGAAGCGCCTCTTCTGGCAAGGATTGGAGCTGATGGCAGTTCTCAATCAAAATGCGTTGGAGAGAACCAAGAAGTTGAAGGCCGCCTTTGTTCAGTGATTTGAGATTTGGCAGACATTCGATCTTGAGCGATGTAAGAGTGGAGGGCAGCAGCCCCTCCTCTGGAAACGACTCCATCATGTCTTCAGATTCACCTTTCAATGTAAAGTATGTCAGGGAAGGGAGTGTTTGCAAACCCCAATCTCTCCAGCGACCAACAAGTTTCTTGCAATTTGAGATCGTAAGATCACTTAATTTGGAGGGCAGACCCCCTTCCGGAAAAGACTCAATTTCTGGACAATTATACAAGTGTAATGAGAAAAGAGACGGGAGGAGGGTGTCCATTCGTTTTGGTAGAGCCTTCAATTTATCACAATCCATGACAACAAAATTAGACAGATTTGGAGCGGGTAATTCTCGGCAAGGAAAAGATACCATGTTGACGCAATCAATAATTCTAAGGTCGTCAAGATTTTGGAGCTCAATCCCATTTGGAATTAACAAGGTCTCAAAATTTTTACAATTTTTTATAAAGAGAAACCTAAGCTTTGGGAACGAACCTAGTGGGAGGGATTTGAGACTCTGACAACCAACTAAGAACAAACGTCCAAGGGATGTGTAGCAGTGACTCATCTCCACAGATAGTGGGAGCACTAGATTTGGACAATTCTCAATTCCAAGTATTTTAAAGTTGTTGAGGCTCATCATTCCCTCGGGAAATGACAAAAGCCTTGGACATTCTGCTACTTCCAGTTTCTTCAGATTTTTTAGTGTTACCAGCTCCCTTGCTAATTCCTCCAAACTTGAGAAACCTGAAATGTCCAGTGTTTCAACAGAAGACACACCTTGCCACTCCAACTGCACCCCTTGGCATTTTTCCAAAGCTAGCTCGCGTATAGAAGTAGTCCTCGGAAGTGAAGCCACAAGTTCAGGGCATTCCCTTATCTCAAGTCTTACCAAAGAAGGCACCTTCTTCGGTAAGTGTCCTGTCAGCTTGGGACACTTGATTACCTCAAAATTTTGAAGCCGAGAGAACTCTTCAGCATCTATTATACACCAATCAACCCACTCCAGCATTTCTTCAAAACGTAGAGTCTCCAAAGATTCAAACGGTTTGCTTAAAGAACCACTTTTCCCATAAAATCCATGGCCCACTTCTGTTATTCCCGACATTCTTGAAATGGTAAGGTCTTTCAAAGAGCATAGTTGACCAAGTGGTGGCAAGGAAATGCAATTTTCGCAATTCTCCAAACGTAAAGACACCATACTGGAGAATGATTGATCTCCTAACCAAACAGGAAATCTTGTGCCTCCATAGTTTTTTATGTTGAGGTGCTTCAAGTTCATATGAGGCTGTAGCTTTTCGAGTACATCTCTTTCCTTCTGTGAATCATCCGTAGTGCTAACCCATTCCAGTGTTAATGTCTCAAGGTGCTTCTTTTGCCCGATCCTTGCTTCTAGTGCATCATTGCTACTTGTCACATTCTGTAAACCTGAAATGGAGATAGTTCCACAAAGATGATGGAACTCTTTCAACTCATTAATCGTTGACCCACTGTTCTTTCCCACGACAAAAGCAGTTAATTGTTCAAGATGTTTTAGCGAACTCATATGCATTGGCATCTCTTTTAAATTGGTTCCAATTAGATCAAGACGGCGCAAGAGAATTAGGTTTCCAAGCTCTGCTGGCAAGGTGGTAAGAAGATGGCATCCAGACAACAACAATGTTTCTAAATTATACAGGATACAAACTGATTCCGGCAATTGACTAATTAGGGTGCATGAGAGGTCCAAAAAGCGTAGATGTATCAAATCTCCAATTGAATGAGGCAATTCCATAATTCCATATTTCGACAATGATACCAAACGTAAGCGTGTCAATCTCGGCAATATCTCATCCACAACCTTTTTGCTCAACCACCCTCTGTAATTACCATGTATACCCTTTGATAGTTTGAAAGTATTTAATGGTAGGAAAGTTCTTAAATACTTAGCCTCTGTAATTTCCTTTAACTTATCAAAGACATCTAAATGGCCTTGAACATATGAGAAATGGCGTACCTTTTCTGAAATACCATGCGTCTTGCCATCCTCTAACCTATACAAGAAATCTCCAATCACAGATTGAGCTAAATCATGAATAAGATCATGCATGACAAAACAAGAATTATTAGCATTTGATCTCTGAAAAAATGACCTTGAAAGCAATTCGTTGAAGCACTCATAACCTTGTTCTTCCATTGTCTTATTATTTTTGGGCTTCTCCAAAAAGCCTTCTGCTATCCAAGTCGAAACTAATTCCTTCATCTCGAATTCATAGTCTTTAACAAACACGGAACAGTAAGCAAAACATCGTTTTAAATAGGATGGAAGATAATGATAACTCAATCTTAATGCTGGAAGAATACTGCTCTTCTCCTTTGGCAAATCCCATATACCACTCTTCAATACAACATTCCAACCCATAACGTCCCGTTTAGAACGCAAAAGACCACCAGCTATTTTTGCTGCTAACGGCAAACCTTTACACTTTTCCACAATCTCCTTGCCAATCTTTTCAAGGTTTGGATATGCATTGCAATCTCCTTCCTCAAATGCATGTCTTGAAAACAACTTCCAACACTCTTCCTTAGGTAATTCTTGCAAACCATGAAATGGAACTGTTTGCATGATAGATGCAACACTCTCATTACGTGTTGTAACGATAATTTTACTCCCGTGTGCTCCATCTCCAAATCTGAATGGAGCCATCAAGATGTCACTATGTTCATAATTTTCATTCCAAACATCATCCAAGACTATTAGAAACTTTTTCCCACTCAATGATTCCTTCAGCTTGACCTGAAGCGACTCTAGCTCCTTTGCGTCACAAGCCCTCCCAGTGACTGCCTCAACAATCGTTCTTGTGATCCTTGAAACATCAAATATGTCAGAGACACAAACCCATGCTTTCTTATCAAAATGCTCATTCACTCTGCCATCACCGTACAAAAGTTGAGCTAGAGTTGTCTTGCCCACCCCACCCATCCCGACAATCGGAATCACATCTACCTTCTTACTACTTTCTCCATCTGAGAGCAACAATTTCATGATCTCTTCCTTGTTTGTCTCCCTTCCATAGACACAAGTTTCATCCACCAAAGAAGTTGTTGGCAACCTTGTCTGGGACCAGTTCTGTCCAGCAACTTCTCTCAAACCAAGTACTTGTTTAGCTTTCACAAACTTGTCTAACATGCCAATCACTTTTTCTAATTTGGACGCTATGCCACGGTCAAATAAGCTAGTGAAAGTCGAGATCAGAGATTGTACCTGTTTTGAGCCACTTTGGTACTCGGCTTCCACCTTGCACCGCAAAGCCTTGTAAGCAATCTCATCGACTAAGTCGTCAGCATGGTAGACAGCATCTTTAAGCTCGTCTAACCAGTGTTTCACAGCTGGAGCAGTGATCTCCTTGTTCTCTGCATCATTGAGCAACTTATTAACTTCAATCAGTTTCAACTTCAAGTCATTGAGAAGCCTTTCATCATGCTTTCGACCCCGGAAGAAATTGATGAACTCTTCGGAAGCCAAGCGGTCAAACAGCACGTTAAGTGCAGAATTAAGAAAAGCTCCTCCAACCAAGGTTGCAGCCATGTTTTTTCTGTTCTCTGTAGACTGAAGAGATCACAAAATGTTTGGAAAAAGAGTGTAGCAAGCCAAGATTGGAGGCTTCTGCAACCTTGTAAGGTGAACTTAGGGAATACATGTATTTTTTATTCATGGAGTACATTGACTTTTTTGTGAGCGGAATTTTTGGATTAAATATAATTGTTATGAGGAAACAGTGGCACACTGCTTTAAAAAAGGGCAAAAACAACAATTTAAAAAAAATAAAAAACCAGTAGAAGGAATTTCGAATACCAAGCGACACAGGTTTAATTGAAGTTACCTATATCCAGGTTTATGTCAACAGCTATGAACACACCATTTAAAAAAAAAAAAAACCATAAAAATACCAAAAATGATAAGTGTACAACAATCAACTCCAACAAGTCTCCAACACACTCACATGGTGTGTGGGACCCACACACACTTGAGTGTGAAATGTGTGTGGGATCCACACACCATGTGAGTGTGTTGGAGACTTGTTGGAGACTTTTGTTGTACATGTATCATTGTTGATCTTTAAAGAACTGGTACTCATAGTTTTGGATTGTACACACGGTACGCATATTATGGTTTTGTGTATGATATGCATATTTTTGTATTCCTTAAATATGCATATTTATGGTGTTAGTTATGCCTTTTCTTCATTAAATTACGGATATGGGTGTACCGTAAATCCGAAAATAGTTACCCATTTTTTCGGTACATTCGGCATTTTTTGGGTGTTACTCATTATTTTATTATTAGTTGAAAACCTAAATTTTTTATGACCAGATTGTTTTGAGGGGTGTGTACATACAACATAGGCATCTCCTTTAATTTCATTCACTATTTCTATCGGCTGTTCGATTGTTGGGAAAAAAACAATATATGGTAGCATTCGAAGCAATGAGATTCAGTAATAATCAACTTGAATTTTGGCAATCCTACATGCGAACAAAACGAAACATTTGTTAAACATACCCCTAATAACACCACCTATACGTGGCGGGACCTTTGTTCAGTCCTGACGTAGGTGCGGGAGATAGTAGATAATAGTTTGGTGTGACAAACAATATTCCTTTGTAAAAAATCTATTGATGGAAAGGTATTATAGAAATGAAAATCAAGTTTTTAAATACAAGACAGTAAGACAACTGCTATTGGCTGGGGGTTGGTTGCAGGAATCGAAGAAGAATTAAATGTTAATTAATAGTACTCCATATGTGAAGAGCAGAAGAAATAAGGATAAGACAGAATCGTTATTAACCAAGTAATTGGTATTGCATTGAAAAATCAAGCGTGCAGCAGCAGCTATAAATATTCTATTGGTAACGTGTTTTAGACAGGACGAAAGTTCATGGATCATTAACCTTACCCATAACCATTTAATTAAGAGAAAAGGGTTACATATATGTTAATTAACGGCAAGGATGAACTCTACTTCACAATACGTACCCTTCTAAACTTAAAAAAAATTCGGATTGGGATAATTTTTAAAATTGAGATGACGAGGCAAATATTTTTAGTGATTTTATTTGAACTAAAAAAAGTTATCTCCAGTTTGACCAGTTCTTGATTGGGTTAATTTTTAAATTTTGCATTTCAACCTGTCGTAGTTCTCTATCATTTCGTGGCACCGGGCGTGTTTCAACCTAAATTTTTTTTCTCTAGTCTCATAACATAAGATCTTTTATATAGTATTGCAGGATGAGTTTTTGTTAGGAGAAACGACGTTGTGACAAGTGGCACAATTTAATGGGATTGTCATAGAATTTATAACTCACACATGTGACATAATCTTATTACCACTCAAACTATCCATTTATAGTAGTTGCTATTTTATGAAAATCCGATTGGTATTTACTTCTATAACATCCCCTCTTCAAAACCTAGGATTTCTCCTTAATTGAAATGCACGAAAATCTTTGATTTACTGAATAATCTTAGTTTGGTTTTCCGTTTGATTTTAACAACTCAGTTGCTAAAATCAACCATGATTTTAGCAAACGAGTTTAACAGGTACTAAAATCATGATTTTGAAATCAAAAAATGAAGTGGTTCCGTGTATCGTTTTTCGATTTTTTTCGCACCAAATTAAAGTACTCCTCGTGTACTTTAATTCGGTGTGAAAAAAATCGAAAAACAATAAACGGAACCACTTAATTTTGTGATTTGAAATAGCTATGATTTTAGCATCTGAACTCATTTGCTAAAATCATGGTTGATTTTAGCAATTGAGTTGGTAAAATCAAACGGAAAACTAAGCTTTAAGTCTCGCATATATCTAGGGGTGTCCATGGATCGGATTCGGCCGGTTCGGATACGGATCCGATCCGATCCGATCCGATCCTGTTAGAGCGGATTTGGGTTTTTAAGATCCGGGAACCATCCGTAGATGACAAACGGATGGATCGGATCGGTTACGGATTTCACGGGTCGGTTCCGCATCAATTTGGTGGTCTGGGCTTTAAAATGGGCCAATTTGCTTGGGCCAATTTAGAAAAATTTTTCAACCACTTTTCTGGCCCATTTTCCAGCCCAATCATTTTCACCCAATTTTGTCTAGTCCAATCAATTTTCAACCCAATTTTGATTCTGAAAACAAAAGTTAGTTAACATTAATCAACATGAAAATCCAGATTACACCCGAACAGTTAGGATTCGGAGAAAACCCAACTGTTTCTTCACAATCGAAACAACACAATAAACTGAATGAATACAAAAACTGAGTCACAACACAATTAGAGAAGGCGCCGCCATGTTTTTTCTGCTCTCTCTAGACTGAAGAGATCACAAAATGCTTGGAAAAAAAGTGCAAGAAGCCAAGATTGGAGGCTTCTGCAACCTTATAAGGTGAACTTAGGGAATAAATGTATTTTTTATCCATGGAGTACATTGACTTTTTTGGGAGCGGAATTTTTGGATTAAATATAATTGTTATGCGGAAACAGTGGCACCCTGCTTTAAAAAAGGGGAAACAACAATTTAAAAAAAAAAAAAAAAAAACCAGTAGAAGGAATTTCGAATACCAAGGGACACTGGTTTAATTGAAAGTTACCTATATCCAGGCTTATGCCAACAGCTACGAACACACCATTAAAAAAAAAAAAAACCCATAAAAATACTCATAGTTTTGGTGCAGGTTACTCTTTTTTAGTTAGTTATGCTGGGGTGTATGTATCTTTAAAGAACTGGTACTCATAGTTTTGGATTGTACACACGGTACGCGTATTATGGTTTTGTGTATGATATGCATATTTTTTTGATTCCTTAAATTCGAAAATAGTTACCAATTTTTTTCGGTTCATTCCGCATTTTTTGGGTGTCAGTTACTCATTATTTTATTATTAGTTGAAAACCTAAATTTTTTATGAGCGGATTGTTTTGAGGGGTGTACATACAACATGTGGCTTCTCCTTTAATTTCATTCACTATTTCTATCGGCTGTGCGATTATTGGAAAAAACAAGATATGGTTGCATTCGAAGCAATGCGATTCAGTAATAATCAACTTGAATTTTGGCAATCCTACATGTGAACAAAACGAAACATTTGTTAAACATACCCCTAATAACACCACCTACACGTATGAGCTCGATCCAAAATAACTCCTATTTCGTCCAAAATTTTGAACAAAATAGGGGTGATTTTGGATCGAGCTCATACAGCCGTCCGATTGCCTCGATTCCCGCCTAGGCCCACTCGGAATTCAATGTTGAGAATGATGAACGGCTCGGATCAATCGTTTGAGACCCACAACGGCGTCGCCTATGCCGTCGGTGCAAATGTATCGGTCCCCTTATGTTTTCCGTCAAATTAGTGGGAATGAGATTATTCCCTTATATAATAGAGATGAGCGGATTGGAATGGGACTAATATTAATTACGTTATATATATCATCCTAAATTAAAAAAGACACAACAAATAAATCATATTCTACCCAATTTAGCCCACTTAATCATATAATTCGTCCTTCTCCGAAAATTTGTTGCTTTCGTCTTGATAGATTTCGTGAAGTGGGTGTGTTCGATTTATCATTTTCACACAACACGGTACGTGTTCGTAGGCAGCAGGAGGCCCCTTCTATCCCTCAAAGAGACAGCACCTGCTGTCCCGAATGATTCCGGTTCGCTCCGGACTTGTTCTAATGATCGGAAACGTTCACTTTGTAGAGCTCGTCGAGTAGAACAAGTGTACCCAAAATCAGTTCGAGTACATATCATTAAGTACCTGATCGGTACACATATAACTTGGCAATAATGGGTTTGAGTGCGTTTGATCTCGTATGTCGGATATATTCTTTTCAAGATAAAAATGTTCCGATCACGCAGTTAATGATATTTGATCTAGTTGATTTTGAGTACACTTGTTCTACTCGGCAAACTCTATGAAGTGAACGTTCCGATCAGTGGAACCAGACCGAAGCGAACTGAAATCACCCGGGACAACAGGTGCTGTCCCTCAAAAGGGATAACATGCCCTAGTTTCTATTCATTTTAATTAGTCCAATGTTAGTAAAAAGTAAAAACTATGGTGCTAAAGTTACTTTTTTTTAAACCCAACAGCACATATAAAGTTATGCCAATTTTTTGAGCCCATCTCTTGCGGTCCTTTGTGTCATCCCCGTATGGATTTTTTTCAACTTTGATACATATATTTTTACACTTTTTTTTAATTATGTAAATTATTACATTGGTCATTTAGATGGGTATTTTTTTTTTTTTGGGTAAATATTTAGATGGGTATTGTCACCTACATGTGATACTATGTGTGCTCCTAACAAGAGTAATTTGAAGAGAACGTGGATGAGTTTGTAACCTAGTGACTTGGTCTCCTTAATTTTCTCCTAACTAATAGAAGTGAATTGTTATCCCTAACAAACTACCGTTACATTTACTGCCTACATAATTCTTCACTGTTTCTAAGAATGGAACTAACCAACAGACTTCTTATTCATCCAACTTCCTCCATACCTCTCTATCTCTCACAGGAACAAACCGCCCAAATCAGTGCCTTTTATATCAAAATTTATTCCTCTATAATGATACATACTTTTCTTGATTGTTTGAGTGTCAGAAACTACAATTGGTTCATGAGTTTATTTCATTACACAGAAGAAAACTCGAAGGTTGTTGCATTTTGAGGAAGGAATAGCGTTCAACCGGCCGGTACATGAGGGTATATCATTTCTAAGCAGAGCACAATTTCACGTGCCTCACAACCACCACAGGCATTTCTAAACCCTTGCTTGCATGTCTTTCTGTTAAATATATGCTTATTGGGAATTATATTCTCTCATAGATTCCTATTGCTCTTCTTTTCTCCAAGTATCTATGTTTCCTAGCCCAATCTTTGTCAAGGGCAGTTAAGAAACAATTCAAGGAGAGCCAAGAGTTTTGTCTTCATCATCCTTGTAAGGCAAAGAGACAATCGCACGCAGAAAAGATAAACAAATTATTGAAAGCAAGACACAAAATATACCTTATTGTAAGGGAATACAGCTACAGAAAATCCTAAAAAATGCTGAAACACTCGTATTTCCATCCTGACTGTCAGGACGGATTTGACCACTGTCTGGACTAAAACTTCAGAGTTTTCAGACTTGATCAAAACCTGCTTGTGGGTTTTCTGGACAAAAACGTCCGGACGGTCCATCACCACTGTTCGATCGAGAATCTCTGAACTTGATTCTCTTATCAGTCTTCACAGCTAACAATATATCCAGTCCTTCAATTGGAGTTATCGCTGATGTGTGGGATTATATGACGTGAAATTTATCACTTTAGCCTTTTCTTAGTGGGTTGGAGAAGACAATTAGCAAATGCTTTGCAATTAGCAAATGCTTCGCAATGATTCTATCCATGCTATCAGCTTCTGAGTCATCCGAATTAAACTTGTCAAATATTGGGGGGCCAATTAATCTTACCACTAAATTTGTCTTTTGAGGTGTCCAGCTACGTACATCTTAATTTATAATGTTGCGGTATTACGAAAATAGTATGAACAAATACCAAAAAAGGTTATGGACCAGACTCAAATTTGTTAATAGTCCCCATTTAATCTTTGTAGTGTACGTTATGATTATACTCCTTGTTTCTTGGTTATGTCTAGGACTGTTATCTGATCGCTGGAATTGATTATGAACTAATTAATGGAACGGCAAAAAAGTTATTTTTTCATGTCTAAATCAAGATAGGAATGAGGGGTGAAAATGGCATGTGGAAAGGGGAATTCCATAGGGACAGCAGTCAAAAAACAAAAGAAAATGAAAAGAACGAAAGAATGATGAAGTAATTTGAAGATCAAAATGCGGATTCTAAGAAGTGTCAATGAACTCACGACTCAAAAAGGCTTCGGAGGGTTTGATATCCACAGAGACTCTCTTTTCGAAACATTGATTGTTTTTGGTTCCCCAAGGAAACTAAACTAGCTAGTGAGGTGTAAAGTCCTAACCATTATCTATTTTTTCCCCAGAATTTCTACTTATTAGTTAAAAGTCAATTTGCTTCACTTCTAGGACAAAGAAGAGAAAATGCCGTGCCGGTTCTGGTACAAATTCCTTATGTCGGCATTCTAAATTGCCTTCATTGATTGTTTTTGGTGTCACCAACTCAGAAGATGATATAGAGCGCCGACATTAAGATTCTGTACCAGCAAAACCCACACGGCATGGTTTCTTCTGTCCTACTAGTGAAGCAAATGGACTTGTAATTCATATATTGAAGTTTTGAAAAGACTATAGAAATGGTTTGGTCTTTACATCTCACTAGTTAGTTTCGTTCGGAGAAGCCAAACACGTTCTCTAGTACAATCGAAAGTAGGTGATCTGTAAACTATTAGTAGGTACTAGGTATTACTCAATCAATGAAATGTGAAAAGAAAAGTCTAATTTGCGAAAATTAGTCTACTTGCCGGCCGGTAGCCACTTGGTTTCGGAGATAATATTTAAACCTCTGATGCCTCAGTCTATAGGTATTCTCTTTGTTGTCTCCCTAATTGTCTCTCCTCCCCCTCCTTGTTCTTAGTGGCAGAGTCAAGATTAGTAATCAGGAGTCGCATTGTTCGATGGAATCTACTTGTATTGTACGTTGTCCATAAAAGGGTGAAGAAAAAGGTTGAACGAATGTATATGAACACAACTACATTCTGTAGGGGGCTTGTTTTACGAAAGACAAGAATAAAATTTTGATTCTACTGTCTTGCGGTCTTTAAATTAAAGCCACCAAAGTATTATTATCATTTATTACCATATGATTGCAGATCAAAAGAGTTATTACAATGAGAGCCGTGCATTTTTTGGAACGTGATATTTAAATTATCTATATACAATATGAAGTATTCTGAATGCCTAATCGAATAGATGTGGCTCTTAGCCCTTTGGGATTACCCCCGCTTCCAAGGGGGAGTTTGTTCAAGTCCACAGAGAGATGTCGCATGAACCCCTTTGGTGGTAAAGCCCTTTAGGCATTATTTAACTTATTTATGTCCGAGAATAGAGAGAAAATTTTATTGATCAGAACGCAACGCCATCATAAGTACTACGCAATGCCGAACAAGTAGGAATTAAATGATGCAACCGATCAGAACGCAGGGAGACCTGCAACGCCATCATAACTTATTTATGTTAAACTAGTTAATGTGCACGTGCTTTGCACGTGGAGCTATTAAAATGTCTCGTATGTACAAGAAATTATAGAAAAAGTGATGTCAGCTTGCCAACAATGTACATAATTTGTGGTAGAACGGTACCAGGTGTTTCAAAAATACTGCTCCCTTTGTCCTCTTTAAAGTGTGTTGCTTCGTAAATGCAACTTATTAAACAGACATTATCATTATACATTCCACATCAATTTTTGCCTTCACTTTACAGCTTTCACATCTACTTTACCTCCACTTTTACCCATTAACTTTCTAAAACAAACACTTATTAAGGGGCATTCCAAAATTGAGAACTCTACTCTAAAAAAGGGACGGAGGGCGTAATGTTTTATAGCTCCATATCAAAGAATTTTTGATATTGGAATTGACGGGATCCTGAAAAATCCATACTTACAGGTGAAATTCTAATGATTAAATGGTTTTGTTGGGGTTCATTGCTTTTTTAAGCTAACCAATTTACTACATCTCAATAGGTATATAACTTTAGCATCCACATATTAATGAAACAATCTTTAGAGATCTCCCCTATAGACATGAATATTCTTGCACGCACAAATTCTGCAATTTTTTTACAATACAAAAAATACGAAAATTCTGATGTCCTTATATAGTTAGACTGAACAAAATTTGTCTCACTTCGCAAGTCGCAAAATCACCCCCTATAATGGCTTGGAAAGAGCAATTTTGTAGTACTCTTTTGTGAGGTTAACTCCATCCACACTTGTGGGATTTGTTGTGGGTTCCACTTAGATGCTGAGAAACATGTATTCTGTATGAACTGATTTATTAGTAGACCATGCTAAACTTCACCTCAATAGTATTTATCGATATCTGATTGAGCTAAAATTTTGCATGGTCACCTAACAAATTAATTCATCGCAAACGAATCGTTCTCTTCCTCAAAGGGGAACTTGCAACATAGCCCTCCAAATGTGGGTTAGTTAAACTCCCACTATGTAGGTGAGGATGAGCAAAATTGCTCTCCATATCTAATCTAAGTACAATACAACACAAAAGGTACAGATATTTTTAACCCCTTTGCCATATGAACAAAAGGTACAAATAAAATTTTCAGCAGCTGGTTTAGCTTGAGCATATTTTTCAGTTTGTCAGCGACACATTCTATTGTGCTGAAGATTCATCTTCGAGAGGTTTCTTTGATGTGCATCTTGGAGTATAGATACTATCCATGTATCAACTATGTTGTAAATATAGAGTAAATTACCCAGACACCCCCTGAATTATACCTCTTTTACCCAGACACCCCCTAAACTAAATAAACCTACGGGGAGCCCCCTCAACTATTTAAAACTTTACCCCAAAAACCCTTTTGTCAACCTTCGGTCTCAAAACTCAAAGTTCCGGGTCATGTTTTGATGATCCATCCCATTCAAGTTGTTTAAGACATGTTTTTAAGTGTACTTGAAAGAAATCAACTAAAAATATGACCGGGAAGTGCTTGATCCAAAGAGTTTTTCAGAGTTTTTCATATGTGAAAAACTCTTTGGATCAAGCACTTCCCGATCCTATTTTGAGCCGACTTTTGGCGGATCCCCTTAAAAAAATGTTTTAAACAACTTGAATGGGTTGGATCATCAAAACATGACCCGGAACTTTGAGTTTTGAGACCGAAGGTTGACAAAAGGGGTCTTGGGGTAAAGTTTTAAATAGTTGAGGGGGCTCCTCGTAGGTTTATTTAGTTTAGGGGGTGTCTGGGTAAAAGAGGTATAATTCAGGGGGTGTCTAGGTGATTTACTCGTAAATATATCCCCCAAGAGGTTTCAAGAGATATTTCATCAACAACTACAAGTTTGAGAAAAGACTTAAGTGGGATTCCTAGGCAATAAAAGGCATGCGGTGGATTCTAGGAGACAAACGGAAGGCTTGTGGATTCAATGCTGGAGCAATCAAAAGCACTGGGTGTGGTGAACGTGAATTTGGCAAGTAGATCTTAGCCTCGATAACGTGCAATTTTCAAACTAAAAAATAACGTATTTATCAAAATAATTTTTGATTTGCATTGTATAAAAGCTCTCAATGAATTCTATCAAACAAGATCAATATTGGCTAAAAAATTATTTTCGTAAGTACATTATTTTTTAGTATGAAAATTGCACGCAGTTTCGTAAGGCCCCAACTTTATGGGACGGAGGGAGTGTTATTTATTTCTTCCCGTGGTTTTTTACCCAGTTTGGGTTTTCAAAGTATATCTTTGTGTTCCTTGATTGTTTGCATTGTAATGTTTGATTGATTGATATTATCGATTCTTAGATATATATTCAATTAGGGTTCATAAATAGCAAATTTGTAACCCTAGGCAATCTAGGGTTTTTCTATCAACATAGCACAGCTTGCATTAACACCGGAAGGTCAACGCAAAAGTCGAAACACAAACTTAGATGTTGCAGCAACGTGAAAGCCTGTGCCTTCAATTTTGATACAAAATGCTTTACCTAATCCCCAATTTCTATACTCACTGTCGAATTTCTCTCAAATGCAAAAGCCCATTATCTAGAACAGGAGAGGAGAGAACACAAATTTCACTCAAGTAACCGTGAGTAATAGTACACCATTTCAGTATTGACGAAATTGCCAACGAAAATTGAAACATGGTACCTAGAGAGAAAATGCATAAAAAACTTAGAATAAAATAAATCAATGATCTGAACCTATAATTGGCGGATTAAAACAAAATACCTCGATTGAGACACTCCATATGATCGACTTGTACAGTTAACCCAGCTTCAACAAACACGGAGTGTCTAATTAGGCAGAGAATTGAAGGCACCATGCATTATATCAAAATTTTCAGTGGTGAAAGCATCAAGGCCGTTTTTAATATATAAACAGAAATATATGTACATGTTGATGTTTGATGGGTCATAGTGGCCTTTGAAGTTACATGCATAAAACTAGAAAGAAACATATATAGCATTGACATGCTTAGAATATTCTGTTGATGTATTAAGCTTGGGGATAGTTCATATGCTTGAGATGATTGATCTGGGGTGTGGAGTAAAAAATACTGAAAAAAAGTTTCTTCTTTTTTAAATGAAATAACAAGAAAGCAATTTTAAACATCCCGACTTTTTTCGTACCTAGAAATGGGGAAAACCCCAAATGGGTCTTTTGTCCTTTGATTCTTTATTTTGGTTACTGTACTTTCCCTCTTATGTATAATATTTATTGGTAATTATGTTGATCTAAGTACATGCACTTTGTTACTAGTACATTTGTATGTGTCGCACTTATCTAATTCTCATATTAAGGACACTCTGATACTTAAATATTCATCTACTTAGTATGTTTCTTGATTTTCTCAGGTAAATTATGTTTATAAGGGGTCATGTATCGTCTCATTGACAATATGTGAGTTTTGTGCTTTTGCAGAAAAATTGGATCAATTATTGTATGTACCCATTGGGTATATTTACTATGTTTCTTTATCCCTTTGTCGGCTAATAATTTGCCAATGTCTTTATTTTGCACTCCCCAAACAATTCAACTACAGTTTGATGGTTAATAATCCAACTTGAGCAGTGAAGAATTCCTTTGGTTGCATTTCACATACAATGCCTAATGTTTGTTTCCTTTTGTTTGATTTGTGTCAAGTTATTATTCAGAGCTTCCCGGGAAGCAAAGTTTCTCACTAGGTTTATTGCCTCTGTTCTTTTATCGAGTCTTTCCAATGCAGGCATGGGAAGGCGTTTCTCTTCATTAAGGAGCAAGTTGTTTCTTAATTTTGGAAAGCCATTAAAGTGTCTTATTGCTAAACTCTTCTTTGCACAACTTTGTTATGGGTAAATGAATTCGCATTTGTTGAAGTCGTGAGGTAACATCTATGATCTATTAATAACGCTTTCTGTCTTGTTCCTCTTGGTACTGTAAGGCACACATTCTTCTTTTCTTAGTTTCGATGCATGTGCTGTTGTGGAGTGCAGGAGAGTGGGAAGCCCTAAACATGGGGACAATTCCATATAAGAAAGTGCAGTGTTCAAGTCATCCTACTGGTTAGCCAACAAGGCTATTAAGTGAAGATAGGAATAAATTCTATCAGCTTAGGAAAATAAGGAAGTTCGTCTTGGACAAATCGTTATGCTTGTGCATCAAAATTCACATCGCAATCATGTCTAAATCATGGTTGAGGGAAAAAATGTGAGAGTAAGTTCCTTGGTTGGCCAGGTTGCCTGCACCTAAAATTTCTTTTTCGAACTGCATGGTGGATATGAAGTTTTTTTCCATGAGTAGCTTAAATTTTTTGGAAACTAGTTTACATTTTTTAGAAATAATAATCTCCAATATCAATAGACAAATATTCAGTTTTTTTCATCAATGTCAATTGCCGTCGAATCTTGCACCTATGAGACGTGATTCCTTGCTTGCAGTCACTTCTTTCAATCAGTGTTAAGTTCTTCTGTCCTTGTATTTTGGTATTACGGGTTTTTAGAATGTTGGTATTAGAAGCTTTAGTTACTTAATACCTTGCAAGCGAAAAAGCAGAGAGATCGATTGGGAAAATGTTCTTGATATTCAGCATACGAAACAAGGAATTGTATAATAGTGTATGCTTGGGGTTGGATATGTACTTACAACTATCACTTCCCCTCCAAAAGTACATGATCTTAAGCTGTATTTGGATCATCCATGTACGGAGGGATTTGTGATAGAGGAAAAGATGAAATAAAAATTTGGAAGTTATCCTTTGGTTTTCATAACAACTCTCTTTCCCTTATTGAATCCCTTCACAGGTTGATGATCCAAATACATACCGGGGGAGGGAGGGAAGGTGTTTGAGATTTCTTTATTCTTGTGATTGGATAGGTTTAAGATTTTAGCTCCAGATGGAAGCAACTGCTGCGCAAAGTCTCAAAGCACGTGGTGGTGGAAATGAGGCAGATGACAATTGATTTCTCTTAATTGTACATTCGCAATCCTCGATGTTCTTTCATTCAACTTTTGGATTCTTGAATTGGTAATTTATTATTTCAGCAGTTGCGGTATTTTGCTCTTATGACTTATACCAAGACTTCATTGTTAATACTGGGTTTATTGTTATATTCGAACTTCTGTTAGAACATTTATGATTGTAATAGCAATGGTGTTGTACTTTTGGTTAAAGTTACCCTGTTTTCGTAAACATATTTAGAAAATAAGACATTTGTTTGTACTTTTAGTTTATGGGGATTCCATAAATACAATTCCTTTTTTTGCTGTTGAGAATACACGAGAAAGATAGAACCAACCTAATAACAACAAAAAATAACGAAAAATTGACCTCGTGCAACGCACGTGTGACTCAACTAGTATCAGGAAATGCAAATATTTCGTGTGTTTATTTTTGTTGTACAAAAGAAACTTCCAAGATTCACTACTACAATAGTGCTTAAATATGAAACTATGAAAGTAAATAGCATGTCAGTTTTTGAAAACCTGTCATTAAAAATACTGGAATAAGTATTGATGTCATTCTACAAAAAAAACTGTCATGTTCTGTTTTTATTATGTCACTTTTCAAGTTGGTGACATAACTAATACCCTTTTATAATGTCAATTTTGATTAAAAGTGACATCCAAAACCAAATATTAAAAATTTTATGGAAACCTTTTTAATGACATTGAAACGAAGAATTACATTACAATGTCAGTTTTAAGTAAAAGTGACATTGATACAACGAAATTTTATATCAAAAAGTGGCGCCATATATTTGGAGTATTTGGCTCCCAAGAACAAAAGTGAAATTGAAAGCACGGAAATTATACATCAACAAGTGGCGCCATAATTTTGGAGTCCATAGGCGCCCAAAAACGAAACTCTCATAAAAAATCCTCCACATCCTCGCCACCGTATTCTCTACCACGATCTTCTCTCCCCTTCAATTGTAAAGCGCCATTGTTGTATGTGGGAGCGAGTCACTGCCACGATCTTCACAAATCGAAACCCTTGCCATTACTTTATTGCGTTAGTTCGATCCCCTTTGGTTTTTCAAAAGCTTCAGCCACCAGTATTGGTACACATCTCTCTCCCTCTCTCTCTCTCTCTCCACTCTTTCTACTTAGTTCGTGAATGTTAAGGGAATATGGTGGGACACTGGGATAAAAATTTTGGTACCACTGTTGCTCATATTGCTCATGAACTATTTGATGAAATTCCTCTGTGACAAAAAAGTTTGATAAAAAGGGGTTTAAGATCACCAAGAAAGATTTCTTCCCTCTCTTTAACTGGCTTGGAATTGTGGCCTTAGTGGCATTAATTACAGTGGCATCACTGGCGGCGCCACATTGACATTGGGGTTGTCATGTGAACACCCTAGCTTTTGCATAACAACCAGTGCAAAACGTGTTAGTTAATTGGATATTTTACAATTTTCAGCACCATTCTAGGATATAACATGTTATTTTGAACACCCACACTGAATTGTCCCCTTTGGAAAATCGTCTTTTCTTTTGCCAAGTTTAAATAACAGAGTATCACTAAACTGATTGACATTATTCTAATTCCAATTTTGTCTTTTCATGTTTTTGATCCTAGCAGAACGTGTTAGTTAATTGTAACCTTAGTGGCATGAAAATTAGCATAAGTGGCATAAATGTTAGCAAGAATGGATTGGAATTTGATCGTGTCCTAATGTGTGGCATGTCTGAACTTAAATTTTAGCCTATGTGTCATACTCTTTGTGGGGTGGACCTTAAGCATGTATTGCTTAAACTTTGCTTGTGGCATAGAATTTTGAGCCGTATGGGTTAAAAATTATGCATGTATGATGTTGGTAGTGGTAAATTTTGATTGTAACAAATTCATACCTCTTTTTGGTTGGATTGTAGAATATCCTTCATGCTGTGATAGTGATATATATAATTCTTTTCTTTTCTTTCTACCTAACATCTTTGTCGTCTTTGTTGTGTTAGTTGGAAGAGAGGTCTAGGTGACTATTGTTGAGGAGCTCCGTTCAAACCAAATACACTCTTGGGTAAGCTTAACTACTTTTTTTTCTTCTTTGTTATTTTTTTGTTTTGACTTGCTGTTTTTTTTTTTTTGGTAAACCGTTTAAAGTATTTCCGTATTGAGTTGCAACATTGTGAATTTCATGATTTGGATAGAAATATAACATGATGATTTTTACACAATTCCTCTTGGATAAGTGTTTTTTTTTCCCCATTGTTAGGTGGACAAAAATCTACTTGAATGGATAGATCTTGGATGCTCAAGGATCAGAGATCAAAAGACTACGAAAATGGGGTTGGGCATTTTTTGAAAACTGCTCTGATACATGCGAGTGATCTTCAATCCATCAGGTGTCCATGTAGGTTGTGTGGGAATTTGAAATGCCAACCAGTTGAAGAGATTAGAAATCATCTATTTTTTAATGGTATCGACCAAAGTTACTTACATGGATATGGCATGGAGAATCGGCTACCGAAAAGGCCTCACCATTTGTAAATGCAGAAGATATTTCTTATCAAAAAGTTCATACGCCATCCTTACCTGATGTAGCACAAGCTATAGAAATGGTTGAGGCTGCTGCCGATCATTGCACGATTGATCCTAAGGAGTTCAAAAAATTGATCAACGATGCAGAAAAACTGTTGTTTCCCGACAGCAAAAAGTACTCAAAGTTGTCTACGTTGGTCAGAATGTTTAAATTGAAAGCTAGCATTGGGCTATCGGACAAAGCTTTTACAGAAATGCTAACAATGTTTGGTGACATGTTACCAGACTGTAATGAGCTACCACCTTCCTTTTATGTGGCTAACAAGACCATGGCTGCTTTGGGAATGGGGCATGAGAAAATACATGCATGTCCTAACGATTGTATACTCTATAGAAAGGAGTTCCAAGCTTTAAATTCATGCCCTACGTGTAACACGTCAAGATGGAAGTTCAAGAAAAACACAACCAAACCGAGGGTTGGTGTGCCAGCAAAAGTTCTGTTGTATTTTCCACCTATCCCGAGGTTTCAAAGTATGTTTCAGTCAGTAGTTATAGCAAAGAACTTGACATAGTACGATGATGAAAGAATTTCTGATGGCCAATTACGTCACCCAACAAATTCTCCATCATGGAAGCTTGTAGACTGCAAGTGGCCAGATTTCGCTGCTGAGACTAGAAACCTTCGTCTAGCTCTTTCTGCAGACGGAATAAATCCACATAGTTCCCTTAGTAGTCGCTATAGTTGTTGGCCTATTATCATGGTCATCTACAATCTTCCTCCTTGGTTGTGCTTTAAGAGAAAATTTATAATGTTATCATTGTTGATTTCTGGTTCAAAGCAAGCTGGTAATGACTTTGATGTTTACCTCGCACCGCTGATTGATGATTTAAAAATCTTGTGGGAGGTAGGTGTTGAAGTTTATGATGCTTACAGAAAACAACAATTCAAATTGAGGGCCATACTCTTATGGACAATTAACAATCTTCCAGCGTATGCCAATTTGAGCGGTAGCGTAACAAAGGGTTATTATGCATGCCCAATTTGCTGCGAAAGGACAAATTCTCAAAGATTAAGGCGTGTTAAGAAGAATATTTATGCGGGCCACATGAAATTTCTTCCCCGCTATCATCCATATCGAAGGCAAAAGAAAGCATTTAATGGTGAGCAAGAGAATGGAAACGCTCCAAAACCGTTAAGGGAAGAAAAGGTGTTGAATAAGATGAAAAGGATTAACACTATATGGGGGAAGGGGAAAAAAAAAAAAAAAAACCTCAAATGTTGGTACGACTTGTTGTAAGAAAAAGTCAATTTTCTTTGATCTGGAATATTGGAAGTACTTGTACATCCGACACATTTTGGATCTTATGCATATGGAGAAGAATGTGTGTGAGAGCATATTTGGTACACTACTTAATATTCCAGGCAAAACAAAGGATGGAGTTAATTCTCGTCTGGATATTGTAGATAAGGGTCTACGGAAAGAGTTGGCACCAGTAATTGGAGAGAAGCGAATGTTCTTACCTCCAACATGTTATACATTGTCTAGGGAGGAGAAAAAAGCATTTTGCAGAACGTTTTATCTTCAATGTCAGTAAAATGGAGGTCATTCAAGTATAACTTGACGAAGCACATTCGTAAGTGCAAGTTAGACCCCGACCTTTTGTCCAAGTCACCAGAAATCTACTCTTTCCTACGACAAAAAAATTGGGACTCATTTGTGAAAACGAGAATTTTTGAAAAATTTAAGGTAACTACTTGAATCTTTTTCTATCATTTTTTTCTAGTTCATTGTGAAGTTGCACTTATCTTTCTCCATCGTTATTTTGAAGGAAAAAAGTGAGGTGCAATGAAAGAAACGGAGTTCCCATACATTAACCACAGGATCAACCGAAAGGGTTATGCCAAGTTTTGAGCTGAACTAGTAAGATTTTTTAAAATTTGCAATTTCCAGATTATCAACATATCTTCGTTTCAATGTGAAGTGGTTGGCGATGAGGTAAAGCTATACCAGCATATATTCGTTACAATGTTTCTTATCATATCAGTGTTGGTCTATATTTTTGTTAACCAGTAACAATTTTGAACTTAGGTTACTTCAAAAAATGTTGAATGGGAAAAAAATTTGCAGTCCATTCGATCATTTGCTTTCCTTATTGAGATTATCAGATATGAGAAAGCCATAAAAATTGCATACGAGAAGGAGCTATTCGGTGAGGAGGTTGATTTTCATCTTCAAAAAATAGACATGGGGTACATATGTGAACTAAAAGAGGTATCCCTCACATGCATTGTGGTGTATATGAGGTAAGATTAATGAGTAACATCCTTTAAGAGATACATGTTTATGTCATTATTTCTTACAATTGTATTTTGTCAGCTATCTCTATGATGTTATGAAGGTCCCCAACATGCATGGAAGTTTTTTATTTGTTAACCCATACATAATTAGTGCAAAAAATAAGTCTGGTGACAACGCAAATGCAACATTGCTTGCACGTAGACTTAAGGACGCAAAGCCTAGTGAACTGGTCAACTCCTTGTAATATTGGGTAATATTTGTCTTGGTTTAATTTACCCTAATAGTATCTGTTATGAAGAGGCTTAGCTATGCTAGTACTTATGATCTGATTTAATATAGGTTCCACTAGTCGTTGTTAGTAATTAATGTCTTCTTCAACTGTTTACTATCTTGATTCACTTGTTGATGAAGTCCCCATGGACGTTAAAATCCTAATTCGCTGGTAAGTACTTTAAATTGTGCATTGTAGTTTGACTATTTTTTATGCATATATTTGTTCTAATTACAAGTTGTAATTCCCTTTGTGAAGTGCAATGATAATTTATGAAGGAGACAAGGGAAACAAGATGAAAAATCTAGTTTGGCAAGTAGTTCAGGACTTCAGGTACTGATGGATATCTTTCTACTTTGGAATGTTGGTGATATTGCAAATAATGAGCCTCTTCTATTAAAATTTGTGGTCCTGTGTAGTGCTCAAAACAACCAGCTTCGGTGGAATGTGGGTTCTATGTAATGATGTTCATACGAGACTTGATGAAAGACCAGAGCATTTTAAGCAAAAATAATGTAAGATGCAGTTTTAGCTTCGTGTTTTGATTTATATTGCTCTTTGAGACCAACTTTTATAAATATAACCCACTTATAATGGTGATATTTTATGTAGTTCAATGGAAGGAAAACATACACGGAAGCTAAAATTGACGAAGTGCAAGTTGAGTGGATAAACTTCGTCATGACAAAGTATGAGCATCACCTCTTTTAAGCAATACAGAGCACCCCTTATAACATGTAAGTTAGCATCATATTTTTCCATTTGGGCTTACAAAGTGTGTGTTGGTGAGTCTGATATTGTGTTAGTTGGGTCTATAAAGTGTAGAATGGTTGTTGCTGCAAACCTTAGGGAACTCAACTTGCAAACATTGTGGATTTCTTGGTAGTGGTTTGATCACAACCTGCTTGTTCTTAACATAAGCATTAATTTAACCTGTGTTTTCGAAATCAAGTTGCTTGATGAAATTTTTGTCTAATATGGAGTACAACATCGTATAGTTTTACAAATCAAACACCTTGTATATGTTGATAAATAATGGAAACATGTAAATATATCAGAACTATGAAAAAAAAATGTGCAAAAATCATTCATGGCTGGCCATGCACGAATGCCAGCATAACTGAAAATTTACCTATCTTGAGTTCCTAACTCTAGATCTAGCAACCTATGTATATGGAAACCTGAACATGAGTGCATAACTTAGCTTTTAGGTTATTGTCAATTCATTTGAAGAGCTTGGACAAATTTGTTGGACAACATGCCCTGGTCTCTAATCTGATGAGTTTAGATTTCTTTCGCTGAAAGTATTGAGAAGGTTCATGATAGTGTAGTTTTTTGGACAGGATCACCAAAAAGGAAGCAAAAATTCGAAGAAACAACACACCAATTAGGTGTTCTGTGCACTAAAGAGTTGGTTCTTGATTGTAAGACTCGTGACCATCCCTAACCACTGGACCTTCTATCCCTCCCCCGTTGGGAATGGATCCACAACCTTTAGACAAAATGGCCCTTTGGCAACAGATCCACAACATATAAGGAATCCCAGCAATTTTAGGCAGCGAATGTTGTCGTTCAACAAACTACAATAAGTTTGGTATCAAGCAATAATAGTTTTGGAGGATTCTCAAGATAAGTAAACAAAAAGTATTATGCACATTTCCATAGGGATGGAATATTTTGGCTTTCCACGAATTAATATTTAGCCCACGATCGAGCAACTAAAATTTAGTACCACAGAGTAAAAAGACATGATGAAGATATTGCAGATGATGTGACTCATAGGATCCAAGTGGGATGGCTCAAGTGGAGAAGCGCTACTGGTGTATTGTGTGACAAGAGGGTACCAACAAAATTGAAGGGAAATTTTTATAGGACTGTCATAAAACCAGCGATGCTTCACGGGACAGAATGGTGACCTATTAAGAAACAACAGGTGAACAAGATAAGTGTCGCGGAAATGAGAATTTTGAGGTGGATGTGTGGTAAGACTGGACGAGACAGGATTAGAAATGAAACAGTCCGCGAGATGGTAGGTGTAGCACCTATAGAGGAAAAGTTGAGAGAGAATAGGCTAAGGTGGTTTGGGCATGTCTAGCGTGGACCAACAAATGTTGTAGTTAAGAGAGCGGATAGGATAGCTTTGGATACAAACGCTCCGGTGAGGGGAAGACCCAAACTGACTTTAGATGCGGTAGTGTGCAAAAATTTGAGTCTATTAGGTTTAAGTGAGCAAACAACTCTTGATAGAGCTCAATGGAGAAGAAAGATTCATATAGCCGGCTCCAATTGATTTGGGACATAAGGCTCAGTTTGGTTTGGTTTGGTTTGGTTTGGTTTGATTTGGTAAAGAGTAAAAAGATAGAGACTAATTGATTTAAAATGTGTTCTAGCTTTCATTTCCAAATGCTTCATAAGTAGCAGGCTTACCATTGAATTCATAATTGGACACACTAAGGAGGTAACTTCAGCTAGGACTTCTCTCTAACTAGACCGAGGAAGAAATAACAAAAAAATAAGAAAGAAAGCAAGACGGGAAGATATCCACAGCAGCACAGAAACCAATCCTAATTTAACACAAGAATACCATCTAATGTTACCCCAATTTCACCACATTACTCACATCGGACAATTATCAACATGAGAACTGAAACATAGGGCATGATTGGGGATAGACTATTATGTAAACGCAATGGTCTATATAAAAGAAAAAAAAAAAAAAATAGAAACATAAGGTAACAAAAGTGGATAAAACAATCGGAAATCTAAATGAAATCAAAAAATACCTTGGGGTTCTTGCAATTTTTTTTCAACCCTGCAAAATCCGACGTCAATAATATCCCGATAACAACCCACCGCAGTTTGGAAGTTCTGAGAACCAGCCTTTTTATCCTTGGCCTGAAAAGTAATAAAATACGAAGAAACAGTAGCTCCTCCCTTACGATTTACTCTCACGTGTTTGACAAACTTGTACTCTGTTCCCTACAATTAACCAAAAGGAGGAGTTTATAAAAGATGATGATGACTGGGAACAACTTATAGTGGACTAGAAGCGGAGATGCTTACATTTTCCTCGTTGTAAGCTACAAGAGCTTTCTTTGCCATTTTATTATAAGGCCGCAGTTCACTGGCAGGCCCATCGAGCTCACATGGAATAATTATATTCATGAAAACATCTTCTGGAACCTCCCCAACATCAAACCCCTGATTACATGCATAAAGTTATAGAATCAGAATAGACATTAAGAAGAGGAGGGGAATAAAAATGTGGGAGAATAACTAAAGCAAATACGTGTAAAATGAATAGTTAGATAGATATGCATACACCTCGCTCTCCTCAGCCTTCTTCTTGTAAGCCTTAAGCTCCTCATCAGTCATTTCACGCCAGTCCAGGCTGCAGACGGGCTTCTTCTGTTTTTCTCCTTCCCCATGTTGCTGCTGCTGCTGTTTGGATGCAGAACGGGTTACTCTGCGAGTAGAAAAAACAAAACCATCCTCCGACCCCAATTTCTTGCTATGCGGAAGTTCATCATCATCATCCTTGGCTGATTGCTTCTTTCTCTTCTTCTGAATAGTTTCCTCTCGCTGAAGTTACGAACGGTTATCACAGAACTCCATCACCAAACCCTATATGAAAAAAGCAGAGCAATACAAACACTATCGAAGTTAGACGAAAACATAATACAAACTACTAAAACAGACAAAAGCAATTGGTGGACAGAAAAATCTGAGATCAACAAGCATAATTGAGCCCTTAAGAGGAGAACCATAATGTGATCGGCAATCAGAGAAAAAAAAAAAAAAAAGGAAAGAAGTGCTTTTTAAAAATAAGAATCGGAAACCCTAGCGGCCCGTTTGGACGGGGGCATAGGAGACCCTCCTACTTTGCGTCCGTATTAGTATCCCTGGACCCACATCTATGCCTGGGTTTGGGAACAAAATGCTTACCCTCCTCAGCCCGGCTTAAATATGGACAGGGTATAGCCTGTCCATATTTAGTCCGGGTTTGCAAATGACGGTGCTGCCTCATTCAGGGCGAGAGGCGGTAGCCGGAGCCGCTGTGAGGTTGCCAGCAGCCATGGCTGGCAAGTACTAAACAAATACCAGATCGAGAGAGACAACGAAGTGAAACTACCACATCAAAATTACCACCTAAAAAAAAATAGCAGATCTAAAATGTTTGTTATTCTTACAAAACTCTGCCAGATAAAAAAAAATAAATAAAAATACCAGATCAATCATTTGGGTTCTCCTTGTACCAGATTAAAAAAAATACCAGAACAACGGAGTGAAACTGAATACAGATCGAGAGAGACAGAGAAACTACAGATAGATTGCGTGGCGGACTTGACTGATGACGACGACGAACAATGGACCGTGGCGGTTGTGATGGCCGTCGGCGACGAACAACGGACAATAGAGAGAAACAGAGAGAAGAGTTGATTCGATCATGAACCAGAGCAGAGAGATAGAGAGAGAAGCATCTTATTTTCTCTTTTCTCTGAAACAGACGAGAAAGTGAAGTTCTTTTTTTTTTTTTTTTATGAACTGACGAGAAAGAGAATTTTTTTTTTGAACTGAAAAAAAAAAAAAAAAAAAATTCTCTTTCTTGTCAGTTGACCAGAAAAATCGAGACAAGAGAGGAGAAGCGATTCCATGTACCTACATGCCACACCATCAATGTTCCAAATGGTATATCAACGGCTGTCTCCACGTTTACAACGAAGTTAAAATTAAGAGGGAGTTTTCCAATGAATTATTTGATTTTATCATCTTCGATTTTAATTTTTATCATCATCTTTTACGAATAGATAAAAGGAAGGTGATTTTATCACACTAGATTTTATCACACTATATTATCCACAACTATTATCACATTAGATTTTATCTATTGGGAAAACAAGGTGATTTTATCACCCCTTCATAAAACACCAACTAAAATCAAATTTCTCATTTTATCTCATAAAATTCATTCAAAAACTCCCCCTAAAACATTTCAATATCAACAATTAATAAAGGGTAGTGATAATGTCAAAACCGTTTTTGATTGTGCCAAAACTCCAATGCATAAAAGGCATGTACATTGCATATAAGTACAAATATTTTATGCATTGGAGTTTTGGAGCAATCAAAAATAGTTTTGGCATTAACATTTGCCTCAATAAAATAAAATTGAGTTCATTACAAAGCATTTCACAATTTGCATTTACTGAAGGAAAAAAATAAACGAAAAATAAATGCTAATAAAAATTATTGACATTTTAATTTATAAGTTCATTTGTCTAAAATATGCCTTTTAAAAATCAATTTTGCAATTTAACTTTGTTAATTAACGCATAAATGTAATAAGGCATGCACAAAGGTAATATTGTCATCAAACTCAGTGGAATATGTCTCTGTTTTCCTATTATAATGGCTGAAGTGGTCCCATTTGTCAATAAAAAATCGAATCCGAATGTTGCTTTTGTCAACATTTATATGTGTTTTTGTGAAAAGTGGTCCCTTGTGCTCCAATTTTTTATACCCGTTTAGACCACATGTCGATTTTTGTTTTATAGCATGTACATATAACTACTCATGTATATATTATGAGTCAGAAAGTTGTTTGGTTGTATCTATGCAGGTATGAATCCTGCTTTTTTTACATTTAAGGTCCACCGTGGGGGCATTTTTGTTGTTGATGGGGGTACTAAGTCCTATATGGGTGGACAAATCAGGTATAGTCACTATTGGGATATAGATAAAGTTTCCCTACTTGAATTGGATGAAATTGCACAAAAATTGGGGTTTACTGAAGTTATAGAGTTCTACTACAAAGTCCCTCGTAATGGAGTCTTTAAAATAATTAAGAATGATAATGATATTTTAGACATGGTGAAGTGCATTAAGGATGCGAAAATAGATATCTTTCTTGTCACCCCCAATTCCACTGTTGATGGTTTGGAAGATATGGATATTGGTAATTGGGAATGGGACTGTGGGACCTTTCCAGAGAGTGGAATCACCTTAGAGGATTATGATAAGGCAGAGGATGATATGAGTGATGGAAATTATGAGCATTTTTCTGATTCTGACTATGACATGAGTGAAGAAGATGATATACTTTATAGTCAAAATGTGGACCATAACACAGAATAGATGAGGAAGAAGAAGGGCCCACCACAATCAAATAATGATGATGGACACAAATATGAGGAAGGGGATGAGGGGGACATTTCACATTCTGATTCTGATGGAGGGTTCAACAGTTTGGATGAGGAAGAAAAAGAGGGATGTGAACAAAAATTGAAGAAATCAATTGTCTTCAGGCCATTGAGGGGGAGAGAAGATCCTTTTTTCTGCAATGGTATGGTATTCAAGAATAGGGCCCAGCTGGCTGGGGCTATTAGGGAGCATGCCATTTTGCAAGGGAAAAATATAACATTCTTAAAAAATGAAACAGGGAGGGTGAGGGCTAAATGTTGCATTTTTTAAATACACCCCAGAAGACCAAAGACAAGGCAAAGTCAGTTGTCCTTGGGAGCTATCTGCTTCTGATAAAGGGAGACCAAAGAAGACTTTAGAGATTAAGGTTTATAACTCAAACCATAATTGTGGTAGAGTTTGGCATAATAAATTAATGAATAGTAGTTTTGTGGCAAGAATGTTCTTTGATGATGTCAGGATTACTCCTACCTTGAAGGTTTCAGAGCTTATGGAGAAATGTAGGGAGCAATTGAAATGTAGAGTATCTCAAAGTCAGTGCTACAGGGCAAAGCACAAGATTTTAAGGAAGATTGAAGGTAGTGAAGAAGAGCAACATGCAAAGCTGTGGGATTACAATGAAAAAATATTGAGAAGCAATCCAGGCACTAGTGTTTACATCCAATTGAAACCAGACGAAGATGGCATGCCCACCAACATTTTCCAAAGGTTTTACATTTGTTGGGAAGCATTGAAAAGGGGATTCATAGAAGGTTGCAGACCACTTGTCGGAGTTGATGGATGTCACTTGAAGGGTCGTACTACTGGTCAATTACTGACTGCTGTGGGGATTGATGCAAACAACCAGATTTTTCCAGTGGCATATGCAGTTGTAGAGATTGAGAATACAAGTACATGGACTTGGTTTATGCATTTGATCAAGGACATTGAAATTGTGAATGCACCTACTTGGACAATCATATCTGACAAGCAAAAGGTATTAAATTATTCCGTCTATTGTAAATTATGCATTGTTGGAACTTATGGCTCATATGTTGTGTATGAGAGGTACTGAGAAGTTCTCGTAAAAGGCCAGTGCCGAGCGAAGCGGAACGGAGCGGAGTGAGGGAGCGGAGCGACCGAACGGAGCGGAGTGGATTCACTTTTTGTCAGGGATTGGAGAATGCAATTCAGGAGTTGCTGCCAGCAGTTAAGCATAGACATTGTGTGAGACATTTGCACAACAACTTCAAAAGTGTTAGATTTGTAGGTCAGTGATTGAAGAATAAGTTATGGAACTTAGCTAGGGCTAGTTATGTGGGTAGATTTCATGCTTTGATGGAGGAGCTAGAGAAAGATGACCCAGCTGTATAACCCTAGTAGAAACCCATGTCACTGGTCAAGGCCCCACTTCATTTTTCCACCAAAGTGTGATATTCTACTTAATAACCTATGTGAACCATTCAATAAGGCCATACTGTTTGCTAGGGACAAACCAATTCTAACCATGCTTGAAAGGTTGATATTATATTTGATGGATAGGGTAGTTAAGAGAAGGGAATTTGCAAGTACATGGCATGATGACTTGGGCCGTAAGATACATAAGAGAATTGAGAAGGTGAAGCAGAGATATGGAGACTATTACATAGTCCCATGTGGTAATGATGAGTTTGAAGCAAGAAGTTTCAATGGTGGTCAACACACTGTGAATCTTGCAATGCAGAGTTGTAGTTGTAGGAGATGGGAGCTCAATGGAATTCCATGTGAGCATGGTGCAATAGTGATAGCTCACAATGGTGGACAGCCAGAGGATTATGTCAATGAGTGGTACCACAAGCACAGTTTCTTGGCCTCTTATAACCACATAATGCATCCCATGAATGGTTCTGAAATGTGGGAGAAATCAGGGAAGCCTCCAATCATACCCCCAGAATATAAGAGGCAAGGTGGAAGGCCTAGAAAATCTAGGAGAAGGGAACAAGATGAACCTTCAAAGAACCCATTCAGACTCAGTAAGGTAGGTGTGAAAATGACCTGTAGGAGGTGTGGGACACAGGGGCACAACACCAGGACATGCAAAGGTCCTATGGGTGCCAATCCAAGAGCCAATGTCACTGCCAATCCAAGAGCCAATTCAACTACCAATTCAACTGCTTCTACAACTCCCATGGCAGTGCAAAGGACCAGGAAAAGGAAGAATGCTACGACTGTCACCACTACACAGGAAGCTCCTAGGAGGACACTCAGGTCATCTCAATTAAGGCCAAGTAGCACTCAGTGATACTCGGCTTGCCATACTGTTATTGCTTTTTCATTTTGTTGGGAACTCTGTTATTATGGTTGGGAACATTGTTACTAATGCTTATGTCTATTATTACTGGTTGGGCACTTTTGTTAATTATGCCCCTTATGTTATTAAGTATAATGTATGTTATGTAACAGCACTTTTGTTAGTTATGCCCCTTTGCTAGTCCCAACTTCACTCTCATGTGTAGTAAATAAGATGTTTTGTTGAACATTGTGAATGTCAAACTGTGAATGTGAATGGAGTTGGTTTGAATCTGTAAATGAGATGGTTTGTTTTCTGCAGTTTGAACATGATATGTTTTATTTTCTGCAGTTTGAACATTCTGTGTTTCTACCATGTACTGGTCAATTCTACAGTATTGTTGCTCTGTTTGTTTCCAACTTTTAGGCTCTGTTTTATATCTGACCTCAGTGCTCTGTCAATCTGCAGTATTGTTGCTCTGTTTGTTAGGCTTTGTTAGGCATTGTTATGATCTGTATTGTGGCATAAACTTGGGTCTATAGTCATTCATTTTCATTCAATTGAAATTCATTCATTACCCCTTCATTACATAACATAACCCATTCTTTACATTCAGTCATACACCAATTGAAGTTCATGGCAGATACTTGACACTTCCCACAACTACATTTTTCCTTGCAAAATAGATACTGATGCATGCAACAATCAGAATAGAACACCAAAGTTTGTAGCTGAGCAGTTTAGCCTCTAAAGCCACCAATTTCTTCTTCAACTTTTTGTTCTCTTTGCTTGGGTCTTGGTTCATTTTCTCCATGTACTCCAGCTTCATCTCTAATGCACCATTCTTGGCATCCAACTCTTTCTCTCTAGATGGCAGGTCAACCCAAAAGAAGTATTTGCATTTTTGTTCTTTTCTCTACACAGATTTAAGATAGGAGGATGAATAGTGAGAAGGCAAAATTTTAGGGCAAATAACAGAGTATGTTTCTTTACCTCCCAATTAGCACACCCTAAGAATCTTCTTCCTGGGTTTGCCTTGGTTTTGGATGTCCTGGGGGGGGGCTGGAATCCCACAATAGCAGGTAGGATACTCATGTTGGGTGGTGGTAGATGAAGAAAAAGCCATGGTGGAAGCTCTGCAGAGAGAGATGAGAGGGGGAGATTTTACTTTATAGACAGAGTGGGTCAACAAAATTGGAGGGAAATGTTCTCTAGTTGGCGCCATTTCTGGGGTGGGAAGGAGAAAAATGAGAGGAAATGGCCACTCTACCCTTTGATATGCGATCAACAAGGCACGTGATATGCACATGTATCATTTTCCGTCCACTTTTGTAACGGGAGTTAGGTTTTGGAACCAATGGGATAGAAATCCATAGTTGGAGGACTACATAGGTTAAATTAGTAGTTCGAGGACGATATAGAAAAAGTATGCATAGTTTGAGGGTTATAAGTATAATTCTCTCTAAAATGTTTTTGTACACGCAAGAAACCTATTATGGTACATAATAGTAGTTAATGCATAATACATACCCCTGTGTTTAGAAGTATGAGTGTGTTCCAATTGATTAGATGTGACATCCCAACTTTTTCATTGAATTTTTCTTTTTATAACTAAATAAATTCTTCCATTTTCCGGTTTCAAACTTCTTTCGAATAAATAAAATACAAAGTATTATGTACTATATTTATTTTTGGTGTTCTTAAAAATCAAATAACTTATATTTTGTTTTTATAATATAGGTGAGTTAAATTGAATATGTTTACGCCAGCGTTTATATAGTGAGCCACTTATTTTTATTATTGGGCCGGTTAGTTTTAATATGATAGTATTTAATTAGTAAGTCCCTAATTAGAGCTAGGGTTCCTAATTAGAATAGTATTTAATTAGAGAGTCCCTAATTAGAGCTAGGGTTCTTTTAACTTTAACCACAGAGAAAGAGAGAGTGTTCGACTTGAGAGAGAGAGAGTAGCAAAACGAGTAGACATAGCGGCGGCGTTGGGAGACCCATCGGTATTGGTTCCTTGGTAAGTCTCTAATCACTTGAATTTGATATATTTTATATTACTCACCTTTAGGACTTTCGGTTCACCCAATGGCATATGAATTCTAGTAGAGAATTTGTTGTGGTTGGGTCAATATTTAGCAATGGATCTTGTGAGATGAAAATCTACTTCACTGGTATGGGATTTCAAAGGTTAATGGTGCTGGTGGTATGGGTTTCGGAGTGGAGTTCTGTGGGAGGAAATTAGTCTTATGCTAAGTATTATATTTATTAGATTTACCCGTAGTCTAATTGCTAAGTATCATGTGATTGATCATGGTTTTTGTAAACTTTAATTCAGATTAGCAAGTACTCCGAGCATCGCTTTTTGTGATCAATCGTTCCGATCAAGGTGAGTGGTTAAGCATGTGATCCCTTCATTTGGATTCCTCTTGAGCCTATCAATTCTTGACAGATTCTTTATTTCGTTGCGATGATAAATGTTAACTTATTTGTGGAACATTTATTGATGATTGACGTACCCTTTGGCATACAAGGTTAATTGAAATACTTGCAATTTATTGGTCGATAGTAATTTTTCTTCTTGTCTATTCGTTGATTCTATGATATCTCCGGAATGTTGTTCTTATTTGATTGGGACCGTGTATTATATTTGTGAAAGTCCAAGGAAAAGACCCAGGCGCCATCCTATGGTGACTTTGGCCACTAGGGAAAAGACTTGTGAAATACCCTGTGACTCTAGTGCTCAACGGATAGGGAAAAGACTTGTGAAATACCCTGTGACCCTACTCCGGATCGGCTTAGGGAAAAGACTCAGGCGCCATCCTGAGGTGACTTTATGTACGGTATTGGATCCAACGGGCTAAGCCCTGAGAAAATATTTGGCATTTGGCAATGGTTATTATTATTATTATGGTTCCCACGTAATTTGGCTAAGACTCCTATTATTGATGATTGTCATTCTGGTATTCTTGAACATGTTGATTGGTATAAAGGCATATTTCGTGAATCGATTATTCATTTCATTTGTTATTCATATATTCATCTCCTTGAAACCACTTGTTGAGCCACCGACCTTTGTTATTTGAAACCATTTCTTTGGAGCTCTCACTATCGTTCTTTGATATGTATGCCACGTTGTGTTCTAACCCATAGCATGCTTAACTACTCATTGAGCTGTGAGCTGACGGATTTATTCCACATTCTTTTCAGGTTAGTTCGGGGAGCATCATAGTGGACTCTGAGACAATGTCGGGACCCACCGTTTGGACCTCTAGGGCATTCACATTATCATTTTCTTTTAGTTTTGTTAACAGCTTCCGCACTTTTGCTTCTTTAGAATTTTTGTTAATAAATTTGGAGTATGGGGAATTTGAGATATTGTTCACTGGCTACAAAAATGTTGGTTTCGGTTTCCAATTTAATTTTATAACTCAGGATTCAGTTTGATTTATTTGGGTTGTGAAAATTATTATTTTTATTTTTTATTTTTGTATAGGCTTCGTGTTCCAAGAATTATTTCTTGGTTCACGGCTGGTCATGCTCCCGGATTTGGGGCGTGACATTAGAGATGGGCATGGAGGCGGATTGGGGCCGGGTAGTACTATCTCCACCACCCATCGCCGAACCCTTTCCCCACCTCCATTCCCACTCCAAATGGGAAACGAGGATCCCCACAGGGATTCGGGGATCCAATCATATAGAGAGAGATTAAACTTTTTTTAACAACCAAAAAAGATTTTATGGAGTAGGATTGTCCTTTCATGCATCAATCTTCCAATATCAAGCATTCATCAACAGCTTAGCATGACTCAAATTAACCAGGTGTATTAATCAACTTGAGTGAAAACAGCAGAAAGGAATTACCACTCTGAAAATTGTCTTTTATTCAAGTTTTCATAATAAACATCTAAAATCAGAACAAGCATCTGGGGAATACGTGAAAATGAAAAACATCAACCATTGTAAAGCCCAGATATAGAAACAAAAAGCACGGAAAACCCAGGCTCATGACACAAGGACATTCAACATGCACAAGCACCTTACCAGGCAACCGCGCAAAATAGCCTAGAAACCCAAACACCAGTGCCTAATTCCAATGTAGTTGACTAGTGAGACTCCAAAGTTTCACAACTCATCAATAGACCCCTATGTTTCAGGCAGCGCGGTGATGGATTGGGTAGCGGATTCGGGACTCTCCACCCCATACTCGATCCCTAAACATTTTCGAAAAAAGACTCCATATCTTATCCAATCTCCAAATAGATCTCCATATTGCCAATCTGTTTGGAGCAGGGATCAGATCGGATTCAGACAGATCAGAGGAAATGACCAACCCTACAATTGATGGATCCAATCTGTGGCCAATTTGAACCCTTTGGCTTCCATTTGGTCTATTTGGCCTTGGAGTGGATTGTTTGGCAGTTGGGTGCTTTGGTCTCTCCTCCCACTTCCTCACTGCAAATGTTACCAAGCAAATTGGGGTCTCTCTCTCTCTCTCTCTCTCTTTGAGACTTTGTAAGAAGATAAAATCGTAGGTTACATAAATCAACAAACCATCATTGTGGGCCCACTTTCCATATCTTGTACCCCTTACTATTTAGTCCACCCTCCATATTTATTCCCCAAAACATATTCTAATTTGACTAATACCAATTGATAGCGTTGCAATTTCAATGCTTCAAATGTAGAATTTTTTAAATTTATTTTTAGCATTATGTTTCAATGTTTTGGGGTTTGTGGTTGCAAGCCCCGATTTTTAAAATTTATTTGTAGCGTTATGTTTCAATGTTTTCGGGTTTGTGTTGCAAGCCCCGGTAACACTCAACTAAACTTGTAATGGGGGACCTCATTACTATCGTCTGTTGTGCCAACATAGATATGTAGTTATGATACTCAATTGCTGTATGAGTATTGAACTACATTAAAAAAGCTTATATTAGGGTGATTTGTTTTTTAAAGCTCAAAAAATGTTCCAAAGCAAACGACCCAAGATATCTTAGGCTCTGTTTGTTTGGACGTAAAATGTTTTCCTGTAAAATATTTTACATGTTTTCCGGTGTTTGGTTGTATAAAAGATACGAAAATCATTTTCCATGTAAAACATTTTCCATCAATGGGAGAAAAATGACTTACCAGGAAATCCTTGGTAAGTCAATTTATGAAATCATCGTGATGCATGCCTCTCCCTAGAAATCCTTGGTAAACCAAGAAATCCTCTGCTTCAATCTCCTCGACCAAATTTAATCCACAGCTCTCTCTCTCTCTCTCTCTCTCTCTCTCTACACACACACACACTCACACACATAGATGTATATATATTTACACACAGATGTTACATATCGATCTCCGGGATTGATGCCTCCGATAAACAGCTAGCCGTTTTTTGGGAATTCTGTAATATGTGTCTGTCATTTCTCTCTCTCTCTCTCTCTCTCTCTCTCTCTCTCTTAGTACAGCAACATGATCCATTGAACTTGAAGTGAATCAGGGGAGTGGGTTTGTGTTGTGAAATTTTATTTTAACTAATCAACTAAACACCGAAAAACAAAAACGAAAATTTCGTTTTTGGCAAAATCATTTTACATGAAGGTTATTTTTCAGGGTAAAATGTTTTACTTCGAAACAAACAGAGCCGAAATGCAAAAACTTGACTCAAGTATAATAAAAAAAAGAAAAAAAAAAAACCGTGCAATGAGTCAAGAAAAAGTAAAGGTAAAGGAGTGACTAGCAGCCTTGTTTAGTTGGGCAAAATTATTCCTTTTCTGATGGAGAATACAACCCCAACAATGTTATAGTCTTGTTCTTTCTAATTTAATCGTAGACAATTACCTAAATTATTCGACTGGTCATTTAGATGGGTATTGTCACCTACATGTATGCTCCTAACAAGATTAATTTGAAGAGAACGTGGATAACTTTGTAACCTAGTGACTTAATTGGTCTCCTTAATTTTCCCCTAAATATTAGAAGTGAATTGTTATCCCTAACAAACTACCGTTACATTTACTGCCTACATAATTCTTCACTGTTTCTAAGGATGGAACCAACCAATAGACTTCTTGTTCATCCAACTTCCTCCATACCTCTCTAGATCTCACAGGAACAAACTGTCCAAATCAGGGCCTTTTAATCGAAAGCAAGACACAAGATATACCTTGCAAGGGAATACAGCTACAAAAAAAACCCTAAAAAATCCTGAAACACTCGTATTTCCGCCCCGACTGTCAGGATGGACTTGACCACCGTCTGGACTAAAACTTCAGAGTTTTTAGACTTGATCAAAACCTGCTCGTGGGGTTTTCTGAACAAACCGTCTGGACGGTCCATCACCACTGTTCGAACGAGAATCCCTTAACGTGATTCTCTTATCAGTCTTCACAGGTAACAATATATCTAGTCCTTTAATTGGAGTTATCGCTGATGTGTGGGATTATATGACGTGAAATTTATCACTTTAGCCTTTTCTTGGTGGGTTAGAGAAGACAATTGGCAAATGCTTTGCAATGAGAAAGAGTAGTACTAATAAAAATTATAGCAAAAGGCTACACTACAGCCCCCTAAATTAGATGATGTAGAGAGTCCGATTCTATCCATGCTATCAGCTTTCTGAGTCATCTGAATTAAGCTTTCCATATGTTGTTTATCATTTAAGTCAGGGTGCATGTCAAAAACTATTTTACACAGACCTCATCAAATATTGGGGGGCTAATCTCACCACTACATTTGTCTTTGAGGTGTCCAGCTACGTACATCATAAATTTATAATGTGGCGGTATCATCAAATATTGGACCAGACTCAAATTTGTTAATAGTCCCCATTTAATCTTTGTAGTGTACGTTATGATTATACTCCTTGTTTCTTAGTTATGTCTAGGTCTGTTATCTGATCGCCGGAATTGATTATGAAACGATTGATTCAGAAGATGCTATGTTAAAGGGTGGAGTTGGAGATGTGGTGGGTGATATGGTTAACGAACAGGAGGTCGAGGATTCTCCCCCAATTATGGATATAGGGGTCCATCAATGTTTGGAGGAGGATTGGGGGGATGTTGGTGATTCTCCTTCCACTTGTGATTTTTTGGTTGGCGAATCGAGAAAGGCTATTGATTTTTTCGAGGATTTTGCAGCTGAGAGGCAGCTTGAATTATTTAGGAACAGTAGAGATGGTTATCCTTTGGTGGAGAATTCTATTGGGGATTCTAATTGCTCGGCGGTGGTTGGAGTTGGTACGGACATTGTCGATGGGATTGAGCAAGAGGGGATCCATCTTTGTGTTAATCTGGGCTCAGTGGAGGAGGTGAATAATGATGTGGAGCCATCTGATTTTCTTCCCCTTGATCAACCTGATGTCATTCATCTCTCCCCAGTCAAGGCAGCTTTAAAAGGATCCAAAGGGAAAAAGAAGAGGAAAACAATTGATGAAATTCTGGGGTTCTCTAAGGCTTTTCCAAGAAAATCTAAGGGTAGGAAAAACAATAAAAAAATGTGTGGTTTTGAGGTCTGCCGTGGCTGCTGCTGCCCTATCTGCTTCAGTCTCTTCGGGGGGTATCACAAATAGAAACCATATTCTCCGTAATGAAGTTCAGGCCATTCAGGCTATTGACAAGGCCTCTGTTTCTTCATTTAACAAGATTGCGGGTGCTCATTTTATGGGTGATGATGAGGAAGTCCTTAGTAAGGCTAAAGCTTTGTGGGACTCCCATAAGTCTATCAGTCTTAGCTATGATGGTGATGAAGAGGATGTCATTAGAAGGATTGCTCATACGGAGGCCATGAAGGAAGAGCAGTTCAGAGCTTTGCTGGAAGAGGAGCTGTAGGTAGTGGGGCTTTAGGGTTGGTTTTGGGGGTGGTTTTTTCCTTGTTGGTTCGATTGTCTTCCTGTTAGGTGCTATTTCTTTTGGGTTATTTGTCTAGGTGTGGTTCGGGGCTATGTCCCTTTGGGTGTTCTTTGGTTGGCTCCTTGCCAATTGATGTTGCTGGGTTTTTTTTTTTTTTCCCTTGGGTCCTGGCGGTATGGGATTGTCGGTTGTGGTTTCCTTCTTCGAAGGTTTTCTCCGCTTCCACCATGATGCTGTGCTTTGGATCCCTTTAATCTTTGTATGTTTTTCAAAGATTAATAAATTTTTTCGCCGTGCAAAAAAAAAAATTGATTATGAAACGGCGAAAATTTATTTTTTCATGTCTACACAAAGATAGGAATGAGGGGTGAAAATGGCATGTGGAAAGGGGAATTCCATAGAGACAGCAGTCAAAAAACAAAAGAAAATGAAAAGAACGAAAGAATTATGAAGTAATTTGAAGACTAAAATGCTGATTCTAAGAAGTGTCAATGAACTCACGACTCAAAAAGGCTCGGAGGGTTTGATATCCACAGAGACTTCTCTTTTCGAAACATTGATTGTTTTTGGTTCCCCAAGGAAACTAAACTACCTAGTGAGGTATAAAGTCCTAACCATTATCTATCTTTTTTCCAAAATTTCTACTAATTAGTTAAAAGTCAATTTGCTTCACTTCTAGGACAAAGAAGAGAAAATGCCGTGCCGGTTCTGGTACAAATTCCTTATGTCGGCATTCTAAATTGTCTTCATTGATTGTTTTTGGTGTCACCAACTCAGAAGATGATAAAGAGCGCCAACATTATGATTCGGTACCAGCAGAACCCGCACAGCATGGTTTCTTCTATCCTACTAGTGAAGCAAATGGACTTGCAATTCATAAGTTGAAGTTTTGAAAAGACCATAGAAATGGTTTGGTCTTTACATCTCACTAGTTAGTTTCGTTTGGAGAAGCCAAACACGTTCTCTAGTACAATCGAAAGTGGGTGATCTGTAAACTATTAGTAGGTACTAGGTATTACTCAATCAATTAAATGTGAAAAGAAAAGTCTAACTTGCCGGCCGGTAGCCACTTGGTTTCGGAGATAATATTTAAGAGAGCTGCTTTGCACCGCCTCTCCCACTTGCCCACCCCCGGCCCCACCCCTCCCTGATCTCCCCGATTTGCCACCCCCGGGCCCTTCTTTTTTTTCTTTTTTTTCTTTTTTGGTTTATTCAACTTTATTTATTCCGGCCCTTTTTTTTTCTTTTTTTTCTTTTTTGGTTTATTCAACTTTATTTATTTAATTACTCAAATTTTAATAATTTCATTTACTATTAACTTTATTTAATTAATTACTCAAATTTTAATAATTTCATTTACTATTAACTTTATTTATTTAATTACTCATTTAATTTGGTTTATTCAAAGTACATTTGCAAGTAAATTATTTTCTTAAATTTGCATTTAAATTTCACTTTATATTTAGAAACTTTATATTATTTTAATTAGTTAATTAAGTTGTCTTAACAATGAATAATAAATAAAAAACTTCTAAAAGTGAATAATAATATTACAATCACGTTTTAAAGTGAATAAATATTACAATCACGTTGACACGTGGTCAACCCTAATCAATATTGCCTCCAAATTGTGGTCCCGACACTACACCCAGTACCTCGAACCACAAATTAAGACGTGTGTTATAACTTAAAGCCCATCCTTTAGCTTCATCCGATGCATTATTCCACCACCACATTGGGATGGGTGGTACAGGGTGATTGGGGCGCAAAAAAAGTTGTACAAAGTGATTGTTAATACGGGCAATAGCTATTTCTTTGCGCCGTCGGACTGGACGGGATCTCAAGGGCAAGTGAGTAAAACAACCTCCAGCATTCGCGTCAAATGTGTGTAGTACAATGTTGTACCGTGATGCGATGACTACCCCCAAACTCATACAGTCCATCCATTTTGTATATGCGGCTGTAGGCATCCAACAGCTCAGTGACTCTAGTATCTCATCTGCCCTATTTTGTTCTAGATAAACCGCATTGTAGAGATATCTATTTTGAATAATTTCTTGGATAAGATCATGTCGTACTTGAGCCTAGCCCTCCTCAGAGTCATAGATTTGCGCGGCTATCGCCCTGAATCCACAATAATCATCAGCTTTGACGTCTACAGTGTGGGACATATACTGCTGAAATTGCCAAGGTAAATGCTGAATGTAGTGGTTGTGCTCCCTCTCCCTATCCGCTGTCTCCCTTCCTGCATTTATCCCTTTCCCTTGCCCTTCCCCTCTCAATGTAGATGCATACCTTTGACTTGAATTGCTTCCGAGGTGCATACATGTATCTGTCCATGCTGTAATAAATCGCTCTTTGTACGGCCTTAACCATGTATCCGCAAGATAAGATATGACATGCGGATATTGGCTATACTTCTCGCACATGGCACCAAGCACAGCGCTGCAGTTCTTCATTACACACTGATTTATGTGCCAAATGCAAAGGATGTGACGTGCCATGGGGAAACATGCTTCAATGGCGTTAATAAGTGCCAACTCCCAATCTGTAACAAACACCAATGGCAACGATGCCCCCTTTCCAACCATCCACTTGTTTAAGGTATTCAAGGCCCAGGTACATGTATCTTCCCTCTCATTATTAAGATATGCGAACATAAGCGAGTAAGTTAGATTTGTGGATGTCATACCCACAACCTCCAATAGTGGTTTCCGATACTCGTTCGTTTTGTATGTGGCATCAATTACCAAGACGGATGAAAAGTTGACAGATAGCTCTAGACTTGTAGGATGAACCCAAACAATATCTGTGATTTCCTTGGTCTCTTGATTTGTCCTAAAGTCATGGAGGTATCCTTTCTCAATTAATTGGTCTAAGACATATTGAGTTTCAGTTAGACCGCCCCGTTTGGCTTCCTTGTTTGTGAAGATAGCGTTGTAAATGCTTTTAATTCCTGTAGTGTTTGACGGATCTTTTTTCTTCAAAATACTAAGAATTTCACGAGGTGCGGTGCTGTTGGCCATCTCGACCACAAATTGTTTCTCCATTGGTTTTAGCCTTGATGGGTACACGTGACCCTCAATATTTTCTGCTGGTTAATGGTTATGGAGACCACAAGAAACCCTTAAACCCCACTTGGCACCGTCTGGAGGTATTGGTATACCTCGCAACGCAAATGGACAGTCACACTTTTTAGTCCCAGTATTTCTATGCAAGATTTGCCCTTCTACCCCACGGTGTGGTCTATACTTTCCTCCTCTCTCACAACCAAGAATGCAAGTATGAAGTAGTGGGAGAATTAAGAAGAGAAGGTGTGAAGTAGTAGAAGAATGAGTAATATAAATAGATAAGGCATTGGGGGGGCCAGGATCAAAGATAGGTCCCATAAGGAACACGTGGTAAGGCATTTGGGGGGGGGGGGGGGGGGGGGGGGCCAGGATCAAAGTAATCAAGTAAAAGAGAAATAAAGTAATTAAAAAATGAAGTAATTAAAAAATGAAGTAAATAAACAATATTTAATAAATAAAAGAGAAAAGAAAACTATATAAAACAAAATAAATGAATTAAATAATTAAATGAATTAATATAAAGAAATTAGTTAACTAAATAAAAGAAATAAGGAAATAAATTAATATTAATAATAGAAAAAAGATATTAATAAAAGATATAAATAAATATTTAAATAAAAGAAATGAATTAAATAAAAAAACTAAATAAAATAAATGAATTAAATAATTAATGAATTAATATAAAGAAATGAGTTAACTAAATAAAAGAAATAAAGTAATAAAGAAATAAATTAATATTAATAATAAAGTTATAGTAAAATGAAATTATTAAAATTTGAAAAAAAAAAAAAAAAAGGAATTTGGGACCGGGGGGGGGGGGGGGGGGGGGGGAGGTGCGCAGAGCAATTTCCAATATTTAAACCTCTGATGCCTCAGTCTATAGGTATTCTCTTTGTTGTCTCTGTAACCGTCTCTCCTCCCCCTCCTTGGTTCTCAGTGGCAGAGCCAAGATTTGTAATCAGGAGTTGCATTATTCGATGGAATCTACTTGTATTGTTGTCCATAAAAGGGTGAAGAAAAAGGTTGACCGTATGTATATGAACACAGAACTACATTCCGTAGGGGGCTTGTTTTACGCAAGTATTATTATCATTTATTGCCATATATACGATTGCAGATCAAAAGAGTTATTACAATGAGAGCCGTGCATTTTTTGGAACGTGATATTTAAATTATCTATATACAATATGAAGAATTCTGAATGCCTAATCGAATAGATATGGCTCTGAGCCCTTTGGGACTACCCCGGCTCCCAAGGGAGTTTGTTCAAGTCCATAGAGAGATGTTGCACGAACCCCTTTGGTGGTAAAGCCCTTTAGGCATTATTTAACTTATTTATGTTAAACTAGTTAATGCGCATGTGCTTTGCATGTGGAGCTATTCTAATTAAAATGTTTCGTATGTAGAAGAAATTATAGAAAAAGTGATGTCACCTGGCCAACAACGTACATAACTTGTGGTAGAACGGTACCAACAGGTGTTTCAAAAATACTACTCCCTCTGTCCTCTTTTAAGAGTGTTGCTTCGTAAATACAATTTATTAAATAAACATCATCATTATACATTTCACTTCAATTTTTACCTTCACTTTACAGTTTTCACATCTACTTTACCTCTACTTTTACCCTTTAACTTTCTAAAACAAACACTTATTAAGGGACAAATTCTGCATTTTTTTACAATACAAAAAATAAGAAAATTCTGATGTCCTTATATAGTTAGACTGAACAAAATTTGTCTCACTTCGCAAGTTGCAAAATCACCCCGTAATTTGTCTCACTTCGCAGGTCACAAAATCACCCCCTATAGTAACGTGAGAGCATTATCCCAAAAAATAAAAAATAAAAATGCAAGAGTGGCTTGGAAAGAGCAATTTTGTAGTACATCTTTAGTGAGGTTAACTTCATCCACATTTGGTGGAATTTGTTGCGGGTTCCACTTAGATGCTGAGAAACATGTATTTTGTATGAACTGATTTATTAGAAGACCATGCAAAACTTCCCCTCGATAGTACTTATCGATATTTAATTGAGCTAAAATTTTGGATGGTCACCTGACAAATTAAATCATCGCAAATGAACCGTTCCCATCCTCCAAGGAGAACCTGCAACATCTCCCTCCAAATGTGGGTAAGTTACTCCACTATTTAGGTGAGGATCAGCAAAATTGCTCTCCATATCTAATCTAAGTACAATACAACACAAAAGGTACAGATAAGTTAGATGATGTAGAGAGTCCGATTCTATCCATGCTATCAGCTTCTGAGTCATCCGAATTGACCTTCTCATACGTTGTTTATCATTTAAAGGTACAGTGATCCGTCTTATTGTCTTTCTTTTATTATTAAGTCAGGGTGTCAAAAACTATTTTAGACAGACCTCATCAAATATTGGGGGGCTAATCTTACCACTAAATTTGTCTTTGAGGTGTCCAGCTACGTACATTATAAATCTATAATGTGGCTGTATTACGAAAATAATATGAACAAATATAGCAAAAAAGGTTATGGACCACACGCAAATTTGTTAATAGTCCGCATTTAATCTTTGTAGTGTACGTTATGATTTATACTCCTTGTTTCTTGGTTATGTATGAGACTGTTGTCTCATTGGTGGAATTGATTATGATCTAATTAATGAAAAGCAAAAATTAGTTTTTTCATGCCTACACAGAGATTGGAATGAGGTATAAAGTCCTAACCATTATCTATCTTTTTTCCAAAATTTCTACTTATTAGTTAAATGTCAATTTGCTTCACTTTTAGGACAGAAGAAAAAAAATGTCGTGCAGGTTCTGGTACAAATTAAATTCCTTATGTTGACACTCAAAATTGTCTTCATGGTCGGTGACGTACCCTACTACGTACACAAAAAATTTGTCCCAAGTAGTAAAGCAGACTCTATGTCACATTAGGGTTCTGTACCAGCGGAACAAGCAAGGTATTTTTGATCTCCCTTCCTGCAAGTGAAGCAAATGGACTTGTAATTCATAAGTTGTAGTTTTGAAAAAACTATAGAAATGGTTAATTTGGTCTTTACATCTCACTAGTTAGATTTGTTCGGAGAAGCCAAACACGTTCACAAGTACAATTGAAAGTGAAAAGAAAAGTCTAATATGTGAAAATTAATACAGAAGTCTACATAGATTTTGGAGGCCTAAATTGAACTTATTAAACAAGGCCCACCCTATATTTTGCATACAAAAACTGGTCAATAAAGAGTCTTTACAAAAACTATTACAAAAGATTTACCATTACAAATGCAAACCTATTAACGGTTTTCTCTCTCTCTAAAAATTTTAACGCTTTCTCTCTCTCTCTCTCTCCCTCCCTTGGTTCTACATTCGTCTAGGGGGGGGGGGGGGGGGGGGGGGGGGGGGGGGGGGTTTGCTTCTCTCCCTTTCTCTCTCCTCTTTCCTCTTCTCTCTTTTTTTTTTGCAGGTTTGGCGATGGTTGGTTGGGTGGGCGGCTTCGGCGGTTGTTTGCTCTTGGGCTTGCTGTTTTTGGGAGCTGACTTGACGGTTTCATGGCAGCGTGGCAGTGTAGTCACTCATCTTGGGTTGGCAGTGGTGGCTTCCCTCCTTGTAGCTAGCTTATGCCCTCTATAGCCATCGCCTCGTTTCTTCTCTTCCAGCCTCGTCATCGCGTGGGTTGCTGCGGGTTTCATGGTTTTGCTTTTTTGCGGTGCTGTGGTGGCGGATTTGTTTTGGGGCTCCCGTCGATTTTGCTGTTGGGCGTCATCGGTTTTTGGTCTAACGACGTGTGGAGCTCCTTCAGATGGTGGTTTGGTGGTTTCCCGACGGGTATGACTCTTGGGTGTATCTAGTTTTTGCTTAACAACGCTGTGGATTCCGTGGTGGTGTAGCGGCGGTGGTGCTGGTACTTGGAATGGCTGTTGCTGCTTGTTAGGAATAGGGTTCTGGGTATGGGCCCTGGTCCATTTAGGCTTTTGTGCTTATCATATAATTTGGGTTTTTGACCCATGGGTGTTTGGGCTTCGGCCCTCTTTGGTGTACTTTGTCCCGATGGGGTCCTTGATTGGTTCCTTGCCAATCCTTTGGTTTTCTCGGATTGGGCGACTTGTGCTTGTTGCTCTTCCTTGCCCCGATTAGTCTTGTATCTCTTCCTTGCCTCTCGATATTTTCATCCCTTTCTTGGAATCATAACCACTTCTTTTTCTGCTACCCATTTTCTGCTCAAATATGGCTCATGATTTCCCATAAGTTTTGTACAAGAATTAGGCATGGTAACTAAGAGGGGAAAAGAATTGGGTTGCTCGACATGTAGAAAAGAATGGTTTTCCTTATGGCTGCCTTGAATAAATTGGCCCTATTGGGCATTGTGCATCACATTTGGAGACCAATATTGTGTTTTCAACAATAGATAGGCCAATCCAAACTGTACGTGTGGTCAAATAGTTAAAACATGGTCATAGAGACTTTTCTAATGCCCGAGTTGTTCGCCCCCCAGATCCCTGTAGTAGCTGATAGATTCTGTTTTCGTCTTCTATTTCGATGCTGCTCCAAGTCCACTGCTCCAAGTCCGCAGAGCATGCTCAAGGGGTATTGTTGTTCAGAACTTGTTCTTATTTGTTCGAAATAAAACCAGTCTTTACCACAAAAAACTCTAAAAAGCTAGTCAGGTGTTGTGAAACGAAATATTGCTGGGTTTTTTTTTAGCAATATTCAGAGCACAATCCAATTCTTTTTATAGCAATGTTCAAAGCACAATCCATTTTGTTCTAAACATTCCAGCTGGTAGGTGGAAAATAGAACCGAATCAATTTCAAAGGGTCAACTAATTAAATGAAAACTAAAAAGCAGTTAGACTTTAATAAACAATGACAATGACAATAGGAACAATCATCTGTACGGTCCGTTAACCGTCTGTGATGTCAACTAACTTTCACAATAGAATTAGACTGTATGACTAATTAGCTAATAATAATTTGCCCTTTTCATTCACCTTTCTTCAACTTAACATCCCTACTTCAACATTGCTATACTTGCGGTCAAGGCAAACAGCGGAGAAAAATACAAACCATGACTCTTAACTTGCATATCCGAAGATGCATATTTAGTTGTTGCTAAATTTTTTTATGTACATGTATAAATTCCCTCATTTGCCTTTTGATTTTCACCCTTCCAACCAAAACCAAAAAAATGAAACCTGAAAAGGAGCCCTCGTCCTCTCGTCTAGGGTACATCCCAGTGGAGACCACCAACGTCGATTCCACCACCAATAAATCCACTATCAAGATCCCTACCACCAACTCCGCCACCGCCATTACCATAGAAGCCCCACGCCAACGACCATTGCGACCATCGCCTCCACTTAAACGCAATCTAGGACATGACATTTATTGTATTTTTCTATGTCTCGTGCTTTTGGCTGATATTCTCATCATCATACATCTGCTTGTCAGGCGGGCATCAGCAGTTGATCCCTACGACCCAGAAATCTATATCCAGGCGGTTTCTTTCTCTCTCCATAATATCTCCTTGGCTCACGTAACCACGAAAGGAGAAATCACATTCAACGTGACAAAACCTCTCGATTGCGTTGTGTCGATGTATGGCGATATTGCAGTCTCGATTTTTTATGAGAAAGAACACCTTTCGACGATGGTTATGGAACCCTTTACCCAGATGGAAATGAACCACACAATGGCAAAAGCATTGTTCCCATCTAAAATTTCCCCAATTGAGACATGGGTTTCTAAAAGAATCGCTTCGAATTTTACATTGAATTCTTCCTTTGAGTTTCCATTTGACGTGAAAGCAACTGGGGGGCTGTGGCCGAACAATGGGACGGTACCGGAGGATATGAAAACCGAGCGGTTCATAACTATTTGGCGCCCCAATGTGAAGGTTGAGGTTGTCACAAAAACAGGGGTGGGGACGATGATAGGGAAGCCGTTGAAATGCGAAGTCGAGACTGAGACCTTTTAAGATCCAATATGTGGAAACGGTGACTCGGACAAAATGCGGCACAAGATTATTTTTCTTTATGAAAATCTCAAGTATCCACAGTGTTCTTCTTTGATTTCATGTATCAAAAGTTTTAAATGCATGAATGTCTCAAAATTGAAGGGATGGTGTGGGTATAAATTTGATCTGATTGTTACTTTATCTTGTAGATACGATTTATCCTTTGATCCACCCTCAAGTTCATGGCCTCGGTGTAATTAATCCAACAACTAAAATCCCTATGTGCATAATTTTGTTAAATTCCTTTGCATCAAATTGTGTTCTTAAATTTGGTGTCAAGAAATCAAAAAAAATTATGCACTGCAGTATTTTATTTTTTGGAACAAAAAATAGCATGCCTTTTTGTTAGGGACACTTAACACGGGCCGCAGGTATTATTTGTTTTACCTGAATGTTACAACATAATTTAAATTGATATTTCAAAACAAATGTGACTTGAGAAAATGAACGTCTTGAATTGTGAAAATAAAATTCCGGTTAACTCCCCAAGGTGGACTAGTAGGTCGTTCTATTGAAGTGACCAGATAAATTCTTAGCTGCTAGTTACTAAGGGGGTGTTCTACTAAAGTGGTTTTTTGAAAAACTTGGTTTTTCACGGTTTTTTATGTGATGTATTGTGAAAGAATGACATGTCTCGGTTTTTGGAAAAAATAATTTTTTGTTAGTGGAACACCCCCTAAATGAACGGGCTCTTTTAATTAGTCAAGAAAAGTTTGATTATGTTGGATAAAAAAAAAAATTTTAAATGTTCTCATTTTGTGGGCCGAATAATCTTTTTGGAACGGAGGGAGTATTTGTTTTGATTGGACAAGCCAAATTTGATTCGTTGAAATTGTTGTGGATGTCCCGTGAAACTGATCAATTTTCTGTCTAAGTTGTCTATGCACAGTAATCATCCATTATTCTAAATTGTGTTGAACCCTCCAGAATAGATTAAATCGATCTCATAAAGATACTCTTCTTTTTTGGGTGCAACGGAAATATGAATGTTTTTATATGTACCTGGTCGATCACTTTAATTATAGATGAGATTATTTTTATTTATTTTTTTGTAAATACACTTTTTTTTTTTAATCTCATCTACAATTTAAACCATCAACCATGTATAAAAATGTTCACACTTCCATTGCAAAAAAGAAAAAAAAGGTGTATACCAACGTCCTAATCCCTCAATATATTTTTTTTTTTGCGAGAAAATGAAGAAATTATATTAAACTCAAAACCACCGGCCACCAAAACCGGGTACAAACAAAAACCACTGGCCACAAAACCACCAAAAAAACCGGCTGAAAAACCACCGGAAAAGAAAAAACAATCGGAAAAGAAAAAACAGGAAAACGGAAAGGACGCCGCCGCCGTCGTCGGTGCTGTCACCCAACCGATGCCGCCGCTGTCGTCGTCAGAAGCCTGGATCTGAGGATCCCAAATTCGGCTCCCCCGGATCCAAAAATCGGGCGTGGTCACCCGTACCGGAGCGGAGAGGAACGCCCGCCACGAGGAGTCCCCGAACACCAAAGAAGCAACGCCTTAGAGAAGGTAGGGGAGTCAGAAGGGAGTTGGGGAAGACGGCCGGACATGGCTGAGCCCGCCAGGGCCGCCGCCCAGGGGCTCTCTCAGTCTCACACACTCTCTCTCTCTAAAACTTCCTCTCTGCTTATTCTCTAATCCCTCAATATTAGCCACAAAAGAACACATCAAACCTGGAAGATTTTTTCCCTTTCCATTCATTCATTGTCCTTAATCATCACCCAACATTCAAAGCAGCGACTAGAATAAACACATGTTCGAAGAAAACAAAGTAATAATGTCAAGGAGCTCAAAAAATTGAAAGGTTCTAACAATCAAAGTTTCCAGAAAGAGCTCACAAATGGGCAAAATTGAATTGTCCAATTCCTTCCAGAAATTGGATCGGATTTGCTAAACACCAAAAGCATCTTAGTGTACTGTGGATAAAAAATTCACGACTATTCATTAATCTATTCCCAAACACTACAAAGCAGAAATGTAAATGCCAACAGCAACGTCCGCGAATGTCCTCAGAAGTTCCATTTGTTTACTGCTTTCAAGACAGCATGAAATTGGAACCACAAGCCCGCCGCGATCTATCTGAAGTTGTGAGTTCTTGCATACAAAAAGGTATCAGAGCCCCGGCATGGCACCAAATTTCAATTTACAATTTTGATGGTGGGTGAAATTTATTGTATCAATTCACCTCACACTTCGCAGAGTCTTGATCATTCGTTCAAGTGTTTGAAGCCAGAAGTTGTATTCATCCTAGTTGCCAGTGGTAAGTTGTACCTGTGTGAGGCAGTATAAATGCCTGGATCGAAATCAAGGAAAAACCATAACAGTGGGGAAAAATATGCAATTAAATGCATTCACGGGTAACAAATGGAGGAAGTGTGTGTGGTACCTGGGTTTGGAGAGCAATACTGAAATCACCACGTTGAACAAGCTTTTCAGCAGCATTTCTTGAGATGTACCAATTGTTAAGCACCTATTAGAGGAGTAAGTATATTTGTGGTATTTTCTATTTTCTCCAAAATTTGAATATCTGAAATTGCAGTTTCTTAAAAATCATTCCTTGTATCCTTGCATAGTTTTAGCACCTATCCCTATCCGGTTCCATTCACAGGTTTCTGAAAAATACGCATCCCTGTGGTTGACAGTGTATTAGTGCAAGATAAAGGATTGAAACCTATAAAGCTCTGAGTCTAATAAAAAATCACGAAGCGTTGTAAAACCAACATGACCAGGTACATTTGAAGAAACAACTGTCTGTACCGTAGGCAGGGGGCTGGAGGAGTTATGGCTAGTTGAACTTGTGCTGGTTGAGTAGGGCTAAAGGGCAGTGTTGGTCCCATGCGAGATCCTGGACTCTTGCAATAGTAACTGGTGTATGTCCCCTAGATGCTGGGGTCGGAGGCAACACCTGCGACATCTTAAGATGGAATAGGGCCATGTGAACACGAGGAGGTCCTGATTGATAATTGGGGTTGCCAGTTCCCTGAAAAAGCTAATGAAAGAGTGAATTTCAGTATTCCGCATCGCAACATTGAAACAATTGACTAAAGTTTAAATATATTTATTCTCATATAAATAAACATACAGGATACAGCTGAAAACCCATGTTGGTTTCTGATATAGTGTTGCTCCACATTCATCAAAACAGGAGGGTTGCAGGGACGAAGGGTTTTGCTGTAGTCTTAGGGGTTGCCGGTGGAGTAAAAAAGTTCTGTTATGAAATGTTTAAACATCTCAACGGAATCAGAGTTTGCAGCATAATTTCTTCGTATTAACTGACATTGGAGAGAATATTAAAAGAAATTGATCGAAGACAGACAAAACAGGAAGAAGAAATTGTTTAACTGATACTGCGGAACAACAGGTTCATGCTATTACCATCGCAAACACCAGAAGTTCTGGTATGCTTCAAAGTAGAGAATTCTATTTGTGGTTCGGAGATCTATAGCTACACCTAAAACTTTTTGGCAGCAATAAGAATTATGCAAGAACAAAAATCTTTCAGCAAAGCAAGCCAACGACTATGAAAAATACTAGCATCATTCTTTTCGTACGAGGAATGATGTACTTCCTAGTGGAATTAAAACCGAGTATGTAAATACCTGTTGAATTTTAGGTGCATGGGATGGAAGAAACATTTGAGGCTGTGGTGGTGGCAGCTAATACGGGGGCGAAGCATCATATCCTGTCCCATGAGAAGATAGCTAAATGACTGTTGGTAATTTTTGCCATAGGGATTTGTTGGAACGCCTTGCTGCTGCTGCGATGGTATAGTTTCCTATGGAATAAAGAACGGACATACTGCTAAAAGAGTAAAAATCTAACTACAAAAAAAGTAGTATGTTCTAAAGTTAAAAACTTCCTGAAACACAACTATATTAGCATTTAGCAGTTCTGTGCGTCAAAAAGATAAAAAAGAGCAAGCACCTGCTAATAATGTTGAGGGGCTTCAAGTGTGCCAAATTGGATGGATCAACACTATACGTGTGTCCTGCTTGTGACTGAAAGTTACCGAAAGCCAGAGACATGTAACGTCTTTCTCGGCCATAAAAGTGACACAAACTCATCAGCTGGAATAGATGTTGCAGCAACGTAGCCCTACTCTGGACATATAGTAGAAGAGCTTAATTATGCTACTTCGAAGATTGACGTAGAAAGCTCTCAACAAACATCCATCAAGCACCCTATCATGAAACTAATAAGCTCAGGGTGGCATCATCAATAAGCCATCTTGTTATCAAATAGAAAGTCCAAAAGCAGACCAAGAAATAAGAGAAGGAATCTACACTCAATAAGATTAGAAAGATTACAGCAATAAGCTGCTACAACCCATATGTTGCTGCAAAGAGGTCAAATACTGCTAGGCTCATATGGATATCCACTTAAGAACCTGAAACTTCCTTTTGAGGCCCAATTTTACCTGTATCCTCCCATGTTTTTTCTTCATGTCTTCTATTAACAATCCCGTAAATATGATCTATCGAATCTAAGTACAATTGCAATAAGTCAAACTCAGCCAGGCTCAGCTGGATATATACCCAAAATTTCCTTTTGAGGCTCAATTTCACGATTATCCTCCTATGTTCTTACATCAATGTTTCTAGATACAAGCTGTAACTAAGATCTATGATCTATCTAACCAAGTACCAAAGTCCAGGATAAAATAGGGGGGAAAGTAATGTAATTAATTGCATTCGTGGATAAGAAATATAGGTAGGAAGAGTCTTACCGAAATCACCATTGTCGAACGACGGACAAAGGTAAACAAGCTTTTCAGTGGCATTTCTTGAGATGTCCCCGCTAGTAAGCTTGGCAATCACGACACCTATTTTTCCTGAATTATCCTCAATCTCCTGCTTCTTGGCTGGATTTGCACTCGGACCTCCCATTGCTGCTGATGTCTCATTAAAAAGCCTCGTCAAGGACATAATGACAGGTCTGAAGCACATTAATTACAAATGAGCAATACACATTAGAGGAGGAAGTATCTTCATGGTATTTTTCCATTTTCACCAAAATGTGAAGATATGAAATCGCACTTTGTTAAAAATCATTCCTTGTGAAATGCAACAGTATAAGACCAATTGACAAAAGCAATTCTCTGTCGATTTATGGGTATTTGTTTTTCGGCAATGCGAAAAACAATTCGTCAAATATTCCCATGTATATTTGGAAAAAGTTAACACCAATTAATTTTTTTTAAAAGTCTACTAAGGAGTAAGGGGAAAAAAAAAAGCAATAAAGAGGTGGTTGGATTTTTTACTAGTTGAGAGACGACCCACAAGAATTTCTTTTTTGTTGTCTAAAACTGAAACAAGTTACCAAATACGAATACACAAAAAGTATTCTGGAAAAGCTGGATTTTCAGGTGCCCCAAGTATTCACTATCTAGATGGACAATCAATAGCAGAATATCAATGGATTGAAAATTGGCAGCTCAAATTTATTTTTCTTCGAATAATAAATACCTGTGCAGAGATACTTGGTCAACCAATATAGGAGGCACCAGGAAACTCGTCAGGGACTGGACCAAGATAGACTTGGTCAATGAAGCCTTCACCGTCCATATTTATAGCAGGGACGTGAGCAATCTTACGCCAGTCTTTTCCTTCCTCCCTGTGGTAACGAGATTCCAGCAATGGACAGTCCTTAATTTGCAGCGCAATAAGCGAAGTGGAAAGCCCCTCTTCTGGCAAGGATTGGAGCTGACGGCAGTTCTGAATCTCAATGTATTGGAGAGAGCCAAGAAATTGAAGGCCCGTTTTGTTCAGTGATTTGAGATTTGGCATACGAAGGATCGTCAGCCATGTAAGAGTGGAAGGCAACAGCCCCTCCTCTGGGAAAGACTCCATCTCATCTTCAGATTCACCTCTCAATGTAAAGTATTTAAGGGAGGGAAGTGTTTGCAAACCCCAATCTCTCCGGCCCCTAACAAGTTTCTTGCAATTCTTGATACTAAGTTCTTTTAATTTGGAGGGCAGACCCCCTTCGGGAAAAGACTCAATTTCTGGACATCTATGTAACAATAATTGCTCAAGATTAGGGAGGAGGGTGTGCATTCGTTCTGGTAGAGCCTTCAGTTTCCCACAATCCCACAGAAATAATGAATATAGATTTGGAGCAGGTAATTCTCGGCAAGGAAAAGATACCATGTTAACCGGACCCCAAATATAAAGGTAGTGAAGATTTTGGAGCTCAATCCCGTCTGGAATCAATAGTGTCTCAAAATTTTCACAATTCTTAATATGAAGATACGAAAGCTTTGGTAATAAACCAAGTGGGAGGGATTTGAGACTCCAACAATCAAATAATGTCAAACTTTCAAGGGATGTAAAGCAGTGACTCATCTCCAAACATAGTGGGAGCACTAGCTTTGGACAACTCCAAACATATAGACATTTCAAATCACTGCCACTCATCATTCCCTCCGGAAATGACAAAAGCCTTGGACATTCTCCTACACTCAGCGCCTCCAAATTTGTTAGTGTTACCAGCTCCCTTGCAAATTCCTCCAAATTTGAGAAACCTGAAATCTGCAGTGTTTCAATAGAAGTCACATCCTGCCACTCCAACTGTACTTCTTGGCAGTTTACCAAATCTAGCTTGCGCATTGAAGTAGTCCTCGGAAGTGAACCCACAAGTTTTGGGCATCCCCTTATCTCAAGTCTTACTAGAGAAGGCACATTCTTTGGTAAGTGTCCGACCAGCTTGGGACATTTGATTATCACAAGATTTTGAAGCCGTGAGAATACTCCAGCTTCTATTGTATGCCAATCCACCCACTCCACCATTTCTTCAAAATGTAGAGTCTCCAAAGACTCAAATGGTTTGTTTAAAAAACCACTATTTCTATAAAATTCATGGCTCACTTCTGTTATCCCCGACATTCTTGAAATGCTAAGCTCTTTCAAAGAGGATAGTTGACCAAGTGGGGGCAAGGAAATGCAATTTTCGCAATTCTCCAAATGTAAAGACACCATATTGAAATATGATTGATCACCTAACCAAGGAGGAAATCTTGTGCCTCCATAGTTCTTTATGTTGAGGTGTTTCAAGTTTGTATGAGGCTGTAACTTTTCGAGTACATCTCTTTCCTTCCTTGAATCATCTGTAATGCTAACCCATTCCAGCACTAACGTTTCAAGGTGCTTCTTTTGCCCGATCCTTGCTTCCAGTGCATCGGTGGCACTTGCTACATTTTGCAAACCTGAAATGGAGATTGTTCCACGAAGATCATGGAACTCTTTCAACTCATTAATACTCGACCCACTGTTCCTTCCCACGAAAAAAGCCGTTAATTGTTCAAGATCTTTTAGTGTACTCATATGCATTGGCATCTCTTTTAAATTGGTTCCACTTATATCAAGTCGGCGCAATAAGATTAGTTGTCCAAGCTTTGCTGGCAAGGTTGTAAGAAGGTGACAATTAGACAACAACAATGTTTCTAAATTATATAGGGTACAAACTGATTCCGGCAATTGAGTGATTAGTGTGTAGGAGAGGTCCAAAAAGCGTAGATGTATTAAATTCCTAATTGACTGAGGCAATTCCATAATTCCATAGTTCGACAACGATACCAACCGTAAGCTTGTCAAACTCGGCAAAATCTCATCCATAACCTTTTTGCTCAACCACCCTCTAGTTTTACTTCCGTACTTCAATGGTAGGAATGTTCTTAGATACTTAGCCTCCTTAATTTCGTTTAGTTTATCAAAGCCATCCAAGCAATAAAGATCATCTCTAAAATACGAGAAATGGCGTAACTTTTGTGAAATACCATGTGCCTTGCCATCCTCTAACCTATACACAAAATCTCCAATCGCAGATTGAGCCAAATCATGAACAAGATCATGCATGACGAAGCGAGAATTCGTGGTATTTGACCTTTGAAAAAATGACCTTGAAAGCAATTCGTGGAAGCACTCATAACCTTCTTCTTGCACTGTTCTATTAATTGTGGTCTTCTCCAAAAAACCTTCTGCCATCCAACTTAAGACTAATTCATTCATGTCGAATTCATAGTCTTTAACAAATATGGAACAGTAGGCAAAACATCTTTTTAAATGGGAGGGTAGATAATGATAACTCAATCTTAATGCTGGAAGAATGCTGCTCTTCTCCTTTGTCAAATCCCATATACTACTCTTCAATACAACATTCCAATCCTTAGCATCCCGTTTTGAACGCAAAAGACCACCCATTGTTTTTGCTGCCAATGGCAAACCTTTACACTTCTTCACAATCTCCTTACCAATCTTTTCAAGGTTTGGATATTCATTGCAATCTCCCTTCTCAAATGCATTTCTCGAAAACAACTTCCAACAGTCTTCATTAGGTAATCCCTGCAAAGCATGACTAGGAATGGTTTGCATAATAGATGCAACGCTCTCATTGCGCGTCGTAACAATAATCTTACTCCCATGTGCTCCAAATCTGAAAGGAGCCATCAAGATGTCCCTATCTTCAAGGTTCTCATTCCAAACATCATCCAAGACTATAAGAAACTTTTTCCCACTCAGTGATTCCTTCAGGTTGACCTGAAGCGACTCTAGGTCCTTTGAATCACAAGCACTCCCACTGACTGTCTTAACAATTGTTCTTGTGACCCTTAAAACATCAAATATATCAGAGACACAAGCCCAGGCTTTCTTATCAAAATGCGCATTCACTTTGCCATCAGCGTACAAAAGTTGAGCTAGGGTGGTCTTGCCCACCCCACCCATCCCGACAATCGGAATAACATCTATCTTATTACAACTTTCTCCATCCGAGAGCAACAATTTGATTATCTCTTCCTTGTCAGTGTCCCTTCCGTAGACACGAGTTTCATCCACCAAAGAAGTTGTTGGCGACCTGGTTTGGGACCAGCTCTGTCCAACAACTTCTCTCAAACCAAGTACATCTTTAGCTTTCACGAAGTTGTCTAATATGCCAATCATGTCCTCTAATTTGGACGCTATACCATGGTCAAATAAGCAAGTGAAAGTCGAGATCAGAGATTGTACCTGGTTTGAGCCACTTCGGTACTCAGCTTCCACCTTGCACCGCAAAGCCTTGTAAATAATCTCATCCACTAAGTCGTCAGCGTGGTAGACAGCATCTTTAAGCTCGTCTAACCAGCGTTTCACAGCTGAGTCAGTGATCTGCTTGTACTCTGCATCATTGAGCACCTTATTGACTTCAATCAGTTTCAAATTCAAGTCATTGAGAAGCTTTTTCTCATGCTTTCGACCCCGGAAGAAGCTGATGAACTCTTTGGAAGCCAAACGGTCAAACAGCACGTTAAGTGCAGAACTGAGAAAAGCTCCTCCAACCAAGGTTGCAGCCATATTTTTCTGTTCTTTGTAGACTGAAGAGATCACAAAATGCTTGGAAAAAGAGTGCAGGAAGAAAAGATTGGAGGCCTCTGGAACCTTATAAGGGTGAGCCGACTTTATGGAATAAATGTATTTCCTTCCTTGTTTGGTTTGCATTTGTCGAAAAAAAAATTCAAAAGTTATTCCGGAATAATTTTCTTCTATATTCACTCACTACTCCTCCCTCTAATCGTTACTCACATTTCTATCGACTCATTATCTCTATCTCCGATCATTGCTATTATTTCTCTCTCTATCTCTATCAACTTATTGCTGTTATTTTCAATTATCACTCTCATTTTTCTCTCTAATCATTACCCAAAAACCATTTCAAAAACCATCTCCAAAAATATATTTCAAAATTATTTCTCAAACCTGTCAAACACAGTAAATTTATTGTGTTCGTTAGTCTCTTCTTTTTTTTTTTTTTTTGAATTTACAGATATGAGTGTATGATAAACTCAAAAATAGTTTCCCATTTTGGTGTCAGTTACACTTTTTTTTTATTGTTAGTTAAAAACCTAAATTTTTACGATATTTTTAAGAGGTGTATACATATATAGTTTTTTTAAAGTTACGGATATGAGTGTCCGATAAACTCAAAAATAGTTTCCCATTTCGGTGTCAGTTACACATTGTTTTTATTGTTAGTTAAACCTTACGGAATTTTTTTTTTAGAGGTGTACATATACTACTAGTACATAGGCTTATTGGACATTTGTTGTGAAAGGTGTCCCGAGGCTGACAATTGATCTATTCCCATTTTAACTTGGAGGTGTTCTTCCGACAAAAAATAATTTTTTAAAAAAATTAAGACAGGTCGTTCTCTCATAATAAATTACATAAAAAGTCGTGAAAATCAATTTATCCAAATAAACAACCTTAGTAGAAGTATTAGACATTTGTGGTAGAAGTGTACCAAACCCCCTGATTGGACATAGGCGGTGGAAGTGAACCAATCCCACAAGATTGGAGGGTATGGAGAAATGCATTCTGGAGAGGTGATGGACTCCAATAGCCGCTTGTGGTAGGAGTACCCCACACGGTATTCAATTTATAACCTTTCTTCTTAACAAGTCAACCTCTGCCAGCTTGCGTTCTTTCATGTTCTCAATGTAGTTGAATTTTTGTACAATATCGAAAAGACTTAGACCATCTCCACCCCTTACCCAAATTCTACATTTAAATCAAATTTGAGTAAAAATTATTGAAATTTCACTCCACCCCTTTACCAAATCCTTCACTAAATTTGATATTACTCAAATTCTTCACCAAATTTGGTGAGAACCAAATCCAACATCAAATTTTGAAGTTCATTTTCTCTTCTTCAAATTTACAAAAATGTCATTAATGAGGCTTTTACTCAAATTTATGCCTAGATTTTCTTTTTTCCATTGGAATGCTCTATACCAAATCAAGTTTTTACTCAAATTTGGCTATAAAAATCTGAGTAGGGTGGAGATGCTCTTAGAAATAATATAAGTTGTAAAAATAGAGAGAGGACAAATCTCTGTCTCTCTCTCTCTCTCTATTTTTTTTTTTTCAATTTGGAAAGAAAAGGTATTGTATTAGAACTAGGAAAATGCTAAAGTGTTCCCATTGGGTACACGTTAAGGTTAAAAAAGTGTCTTGAAATTAGTGAAAATGTATTGAAATGTGTAAAAAGTGTATTAAAGTGTGCGTATTGGACACAAATTAGCAAAACTCTAGAACAAATTAGACAAATTAACAATACACAAAAGAAAATATATTGGAGTATCATTGGCGAGTGCATCGGCTCATCAATTGGCTTAACGGAAAACGTGTTTGATGCTAAAAATCTTCTTATTATATACATTAAGAACTTACGATGCTTGGATTTCTCAGTTTTCTTTCAGTTCCAAACTTAGACCTAGTTTTCTAAAAAAATTTAGCAACTCAGTTACTAAAATCAAACGGAAAACTCAGCCTTACAACCATCCATTGTTATGAGCAATGTGCTCATGGTTGCTCGTGGTCCTGCGTTGTCTTCGACACAAGTGGAAGCTTTGGCAGTTTTCGGGCTCTCAGATGGGCAAAATCGCCTAGGTTCAATTGCGTGCAAATTTCCACGGACAGCATGGAGGTGATCAAAGCTTTGTGTGATCTCTGTATTGTTAATGTAATGGTGAAGAATATTATTAGAGACATTATAGATCTTATTTCTACTTCGTTTTGTTTTGTAAGTGTAATCAAGGCCACCCGTCAAGATATGGTGAGAGCCCACAATCTTGCGTGGAGTCGTCTTCGTAACTTTTTAGCTAGTTAATATATTTATGTATGTTTATGGTTAAAAAAAAAAAATTTCAAAACAAAAATTGTCCTATAAAGATTTATTGAAAAATGTTACTGTACTTGCAATTTAAAAACAAAGGACCTTATTAGTGCAGCTGTAAATTGTAATAGGCCCCACAACGCCATTATCAACCGACAAAAATAAAGTTACGAAGGTGACTTGACATATGATATAGCCGAAGCCATAAAGACAAAAATGGGGCCACTAGCAATAATTCACAGAGCTGAAGGTTTTGATTGGTATGAATTTTAGGTTTTGATTTTTGACAAGGATTAAAGGGAGAAATAAGAATAATAATTAAAAATATGGATTAATAATTAGATAGAGATAGAAAGAAAAATGAGAATAATATTTAAAAATATAAATAATAATTAAAAAAATCTGGTCTTGAAACCCAAAACGAACAAGGCCGAAGACTTCTAACAATTGATCAAGTGAGAGTTCGAATACCATTCTACACTGATTGGGCATTTCCGGACGTTCCCACACGGTTTTTCCTTTTCACCTTTTTTTTTTTTTCTTGGCTTCTTCCTTTTTGCAGGAAAATGAGGGGTGAGGTTCCTATCCCTATTTGCTGTAACCTACAAAGTTGTGATAGTGGACACGATACCAAACCAAACCAAACCAAACAGATTTGAGTCATTGACCACCAATTGAAAGAAAGCCGGATGCACAGTTACGATCAAGAACCATTTGTTCTATTTCAACCTACTAAACAAAAAATTCATGTGGTCGGTTTTAACCAACAGAACAAAATCTGGTGCGAGTTTCTCACATCCTATTTAAAAAAAGGAATAATGACGATACGTAAGTTTAATAGTCAAGGTTAGTGCCCAACTGTTAGTGGTTAAACTAGTTTGCCGAAAAAAATGGATCAGATGTAGGTTTAGGGTTCGATGAACACTTCATAAACTAGTTTGCCGAAAAAAAAGGATCGTTTAGGTTCGATGAATACATGATTTTAAGATGTTAAAGAGGGTCATCTTAAGAATAGGTTAAAAGTTAAAATAGGTTTGAAAGAAATCTGGGTTTAGAAAAAATAGGTTTTTGTTCAAATAGTTTTTTTACACTTCTACTTATTACCCAACCCAAGGAGTCCAAATTCTTATATCTAATCTTAAACGTCTAGATTTTTTGTGGTGATGGTTAGTGGTGGAAGTTGAATCTCACAGTGCTTGTTACGCGGTGGTGTTCAAAGTTGGTGGGAATGGTTCGCCAAACATAAGCCTCTGGCCTGAGAACCATATAGAAACCAGAACATAAGCGCAAATCTCGGTCCACAACCTCGACCCATGACGGTCAGCGACTCAGCATTGGTGGTGGTTGTGGTCGCAGTGACGTGAAGCATTTTAGAGGTGGGGTTATTTGTGGTAGAAGATATGTTGAAAGTACAAGATGATTTTTTGGGAAAAAATACAAGTAAAAGAATGATTTTGCAGTCAAGTCAACCGTACTAAAAGAAATTCATTTCACAAGTGCATTAGGCCTCCATATTTGGGTCTATCTAATACGTACTATCAATCTACAAAGCCAAAACCCTCCCTTGAAACTAATTCCCGCACTACCTGTATTGTATAATCTACTCTACAAGAGACCTAGCCAACAAAACAGCTTCCAAGAAAGTAAACTACAAGGAATCATCAATGTCCTTCAGCAACTAGGAAATTCTTCTCTTCTTTCCAAGACAAAAATAGAATTTCGGAAAGTTGTTATCGTAAATTTAGAATGTCATTGAAATAACTGTAGGAGACAGAGAGTAAATGTTGTTAGAGCCTTTTATCTTTGTTAGTTGAGATTGTGAGCGCCCTTCTGTTAAGGCAGAGTCCTTATTAATGTTCTTGTTCTTGTTATTATTTCCGTATTTGAGAGATACAACTGGATTAATGTATAAATGTTTTTTTTTCAAAAATCAAGACAAATTATTCTCTCACAATACATCACATAAAAAAAACGTAAAAAATTAGTTTAATCTAAAAATATCCTTAGCGAAACACCTCCTGATTGGGCATATGAGGTGGAAGTGAACCAACCCCACACCATTTTTCATTTTCACCTTTTTTTTCTTCTTGATTTTTCCAATAAGCCGCTTGTGGTACGAGTACCCCCCCACGGTTTTAAATTTATAACCTTTCTTCTTCACAAGTCATAACCTCAGCCAGCTTGCGTTCTTTCATGTGCTCACTCACAAGTCAAATTTTTGTACGATATTATTTTTCATGCGTTTAAAAGACTTATTAATAAGTTGTAAAAATAGAGAGAGGACAAATCTCTCTCTCTCTCTCTCTCTCATTTGGAAAGAAAAGGTACTCCATTAGAACAAATTAGACAAATTAACATTACACAAAAGAAAATATATTGGAGTATAATTGGCGAGTGCATCGGCACACCAATTGGCTTAACGAAAAACGTGTTTGATACTGTAAATCTTCTTATTATATACATTAGGAACTTACAACGCTTGGATTTCTCAATTTTCTTTCAATTACAAACTTACAACCTTCCATTGTTAAAGCAATTTTCAAAACAAAAATTGTCCTATAAAGATTTATTGAAAAATGTTAGTACAGCCATTAATTGTAATAGGCCCCACAACGCCATTATCAACCGACTAAAATAAAGTTACGAAGGTGACTTGACATGTGACACAGCAAAAGCTATAAAGACAAAAAAGGGGCCAGTACTAGCAATAATTCACAGAAGACTTGTAGCAATTGATCTGATAATTCGAAAACCTTCCTACACTGATTGGGCATTTGCGGCCGGTCCCCCACGGTTTTTCCTGTTCATTTTTTCTTTTCCATTGAGCTCTGTCCAGTGCTGCTTCATCATTTAAACTTAGTATACTCAGATCTTTGCGTACTACCGCATCTAATGTCAACTTGGGTCTTCCCCTCCCTTGTGCGTTTCTACCCAAAGCTATCCTATCCACTCTCTTAACTACTGCATCCGCTGGTCTACGATAGACATGCCCAAACCACCTTAGCCTATTTTCCCTTAACTTCTCCTCTATAGGTGCTACGCCTACCATCTCGCGAATTGTTTCATTTCTAATCCTATCTCGTCTAGTCTTACCACACATCCACCTCAACATCCTCATTTCCGCTACACTTATCTTGTTCACTTGCTGCTTCTTAATAGGCCAGCATTCTGTCCCGTAAAGCATCGCTGGTCTTATGGCAGTTCTATAAAATTTTCCTTTCAATTTTGTTGGTACCCTCTTGTCACACAGTACACCAGTAGCACTCCTCCACTTGAGCCACCCCACTTGGATCCTATGAGTCACATCATTTGCAATCTCTCCATCTTGACTAATAATAGATCCTAAATACCTAAAATGGTCCCTCTTTGGTATCTCCTGATCTTGGATCCTCACTCTTTCCTCATACGTACTTCTGGTATCACTAAACTTGCAGACCATATACTCAGTTTTACTCCTACTTATCCGAAAGCCCTTAGACTCCAATGCTTCCCGCCAAATTTCTAATTTAGTGTTAACACCACTAGCCGTTTCGTCTACAAGGACAATGTCATCTGCAAATAACATACACCATGGGATATCCTCCTAAATGTGCCTAGTCAATTCATCCATAACTAACGCAAAAAGGTACGGGCTCAAGGCAGACCCTTGGTGCAATCCTACTGTAATGGGAAATTCACTCGTTTCTCCTGCTGGTGATCTAATGGTAGTGACTGCCCCTTCATACATGTCTCAAACCACGTCAATATAGCCTCTGGTCACTCCCTTTCTCTCCAGAACCAACCATATAATGTCTCTAGGCACCCTATCATAAGCCTTTTCCAGGTCTATGAAAATCATATGGAGATCCTTCTTCGTTGACCTATGTCTTTCTACCAATCTCCTTAGTAAGTAAATAGCTTCCATAGTTGATCTTCCAGGCATGAACCCAAACTGTTTCTCCGACACCGTAGTCACCATCCTCAATCGATGCTCAATAACTCTTTCCCACAACTTCATCGTATGACTCATCAACTTAATACCTCTATAGTTGTTGCAGCTTTGAATATCCCCTTTATTCTCGTAGATAGGTACTAAGGTACTCCTCCTCCACTCGTCGGGCATCCTCCTAGATAAAATAATCTTGTTGAACAATTTTGTCAACCAAGTCACCCCCAAGTCACCTAGGCTTCTCCACACTTCAATGGGGATATCATCTGGTCCTAAGGCCTTACCCGGTTTCATCCTCTTCAAGGCCTTGGCCACTTCGAACTTTTGTATCCTCCGATAGAACTCGTATTCTATTTTCTCGCTAGGGACATCAACTTCCTCCTCACCAAAGCTTCCTTCATGTTTCTCATTTAACAGCTTCTCGAAATACATCTTCCATCTATCCTTGATCTCCTCATCTTTCACTAACACTTTTGAGAGAAGTTTCTAGTTTTCCTTTCTCTTAGCTTGGCGAGTTTATATATATTCTTTTCTCCATCCTTACTATCAAGTCTAGCATAAAAATCATCGTAGGCTCTCAACTTAGCCTCACTAACGGCCTTCTTAGCTTCCCTATTAGCTTGCTTGTACCTCTGAAAATTTTCCACACTCCGGTCCTTCTGCCACTTTTTAAAGCAATCCTTCTTGGCTTTTACCATGGTTTGAACCTCGTCGTTCCACCACCATGTCTCTTTAGAGCTTGGACCTTTCCCCTTTGACTCCCCAAGAACTTCTTTTGATATTCTTCTAATCCCGTCAGCCATTGTATTTCACATACTATCACTATCACTTTCTCCTCCCCACTCCACCTCTTGGCCCATACGCTCCTTGAACACCTCTAGTTTCTCTCCTCTTAAGAACCACCATCTAGTCCGTGGGCTTCTAGTTTCTTTTCTCGGTCTATTATTCCCCTTGAGACCAATATCTAACACCGAAAGTCTATGTTGTGCCACTAGGCACTCTCCGGGAATGACCTTACAATCCTTACATAACAAGCGATCTGCGCCTCTAGCAAGGAAGTAGTCGATCTGGCTTCTATTGGCTCCGCTCTTAAAGGTAATTAAATGTTCCTCACGCTTCTTATAAAGAGTATTCGCAACTATAAGGTCACCAGCTACCGCAAAATCCAAAATCCTCCTACCTCCTTCATTTAGGTCACCAAATCCAAATCCTCCATGTACCTTCTCATACCCTTGCCTCTGCACTCCCACATGACCATTGAAATCTCCTCCTAGAAAATGCAAAAACAAAAATGCAAAAACTAGATGGCCGAATTAAAGTGCTCAATTTGGTATAAAAAAATTAAAACATTATATAAATGAATATTTTTTTTAGGGATTTAGTATTATACGTATTCTGATAGGGATCACTTAAAAAGGGACCGAGGGAGTATTGTTTTACAATTTCAAGTTGTGTTCGTAACGAAAGAAAACCAAAAAATCCAAGCACTGTAGTTTTTGGTGAACAATTTTTCAGCCGACAAATCTTCTTATACCCAATAAAAACTACAATGCTTGGATTTTTCGGTTTTCTTTCGTTACAAACACAACTTTATATTGTAAAACAACATAATTTTCAAAACAAAAATTGTAATCCAAAGATTGATTGAAAAATGGTAGCATTTAAAAACAAAAAATGGCCTTCGTGCAACTGTAACCCACAACGCCATTATCGGCCGACCAAGATAATGCTATGAAGGTCACCTAATCAGATACGAGATAAAAACTGTAAATGGGATCACTGGCAAAAATATTTCACGAACCCTTCTACGTGCACAGACCACCGTGCACCGACCACGTACCGATGGCGTCGAGGACGCCGTTGTGGGTCCCAACCGATCGATCCGAGCCGTTCATCCTTCTCAGAATCGAATTCCAAGTGAGTCTTCGCGGAAATCGAGGCAATCGGATGGCTGTATGAACCCGATCCAAAATCACCCCCATTTCATTCAAATTAGACAAATTAACAATACACAAAAGAAAATATTGGAGTATAATTGGCGAGTGCATCGGCACATCAATTGGCTTAACGGAAAACGTGTTCGGTGCTGAAAATCTTCTTATTATATGCATTAGGAACTTACAACGCTTGGATTTCTCAGTTTTCTTTCAGTTACAAACTTACAACCTTCCATTGTTAAAGCAATTTTCAAAACAAAAATTGTCCTATAAAGATTTATTGAAAAATGTTACTGTACTTACAATTTAAAAACAAAGGACCTTATTAGTGCAGCTGTAAATTGTAATAGGGCCCACAACGCCATTATCAACCGACTAAAATAAAGTTGCGAAGGTGACTTGACATACGATATAGCCAAAGCCATAAAAACAAAAATGGGGCCACTAGCAATAATTCACAGAGCTGAAGGTTTTGATTGGTATGAGTTTTGGATTTTGATTTTTGATAAGGATTACAGGGTGAAGTAGAGATAATAATTAAAAATAGGAGTTAATAATTCGAGAGAAATAGAGAGAAAAATGAGAATAATATTAAAAAAAGAGATAATAATTACTCTCTCCGTCCCATAAAGTTTGGTTCCTACGAAACTACGTGCAATTTTCAAACTAAAAAATAATATATTTACCAAAATAATTTTTTAATTTTTTTTGCACCGTATAAAGTTCTCGATGAGATCTATCAAACAAAATCCATATTAACTAAAAAATTATTTTCGTAAGCACGTTATTTTTTAGCTTGAAAATTACACGTAGTTTCGTAGAGACCAAATTTTATGGAACGGAGGGAGTAGATAATAATTGAAAAAATCGGACTTTGAAAACCAAAACAAACAAGTTCGAAGACTTCTAGCAATTGACCAAGTGATACTTCGAATACCATTCTACATTGATTGGGCCATTTGCGGACGGTCCCACACGGTTTTTCCTTTCACCTTTTTTCTCTTGGCTTCTTCCTATTTGCACTTTGCAGGAAAATAAGGGGTGAGGTTCATATCCTTATTTGCTGAATCCGGAGGAGGCGCTGTGCGATAAATATTGTGCGTCATATTGTGCGATAAAACTACGTCGTTTTACTCATTTTCTTATATGGTCTTGTTTGATATAGCAAAAGCTATAAAGACAAAAGTGGGGGCAGTACTAGCAATAACTCACAGAAGACTTGTAGCAATTGATCTGATAATTCGAATACCATTCTACACTGATTGGGCATTTGCGGCCGGTCCCACACGGTTTTTCCTATTCACTTTTTTTTCTTGGTTTCTTCCTACTTGCAGGAAAAGAGAGGTGAGGTTCATCTCCCCATATGCTGTAACTCACAAAGTTGTACTAGTCAACAGACTCCAGGCCAAACCCACTGAGAAGGTGATTGGGAATTTCATTTTTAGTTTTTCATTTTCATCTTTTTCGTTTTTTGATTTTTTAAATTATGTCAAAATATATTTTCAATTTGGTAAGAGTTTTGAGAGAAATGTGCAGAATGCATTTTAAAAATAGAAGTAGTATTTGATAGAAATGTACAGAATACATTCTGTAGTTCTTTTTGTTAATCAAAGAAAAAGTGGAAAATGAGATATCAAAAGGGTCATCTCAGCCTATTTTTGACTTCTCTTCTCTAAACGCAAAACCAAAAACTCATTTTCGCAAAACGTGTTTTCACTGTGGTGTGCCAAACACCTAGAAGTAGAAAATGCAAAAACCAAAATGCAAAAACTAGGTGGCCGAGCACCCCCTGAGCCATAGACCACCAATTGAAAGAAGCCGAATGCAGTGTCGATCAAGAACCATTTGTTCTATTTCAACCTACTGAACAAAAATTCATATGGTCGGTTTCAACCAACCAACCAAACAAAATCTGGTACGAGTTTCTCACATCCGAAAAAAGGAACTAATGATGATCCGTAAGTTTAATATTCAAGACTTAGTGCCCAACTGTTAGCGGTTAAACTAGTTGGCCCAAAAAAATGGATCCTAAGAATCTGGATTTTGAAAGAATAGGTTTTTGTTCAAATATTTTTTACTCTTTTAATTACCCAACCGGAGTCCAAATTCTTATATCAAATCTTAAACGTCTAGTTTTTTTTTTTTGGCGGTGGTTAGTGGTGGATGTTGAATCTGACAGTGCTTGTTACTTACACGGTGGTGGTCAACGTTGGCGGGGATGGTTGGCCAAACATAATCGTCTGGCCTGAGAACCATATATAAACCAGAACATAAGCCCAAATCTCGGTCCACAACTTCGTTCCACAACCTCGACCCATGACGGTCAGCGACTCAGCATTGGTGGTGGTTGTGGTCGCAGTGACATGAAGCATTTTAGGGGTGGGGTTATTTGTGGTAGAAAGATGTGTTGAAAGTACAAGATGATTTTTTTGGAAAAAAATACCAGTAAAAGATGAATTTTGCACTGAAGTCACCTGTACTGAAAGAAATTCATTTCACAAGTGCATTAGGCCTCCATATTTGGGTCTATCTAATACTATCAATCTACAAAGCCAAAACCTTCCCTTGAAACTAATTCCCACACTACCTTTATAATCCACTCTATAAAAGACCTAGCCAACAAAACAGCTTCCAAGAAAGTAAACTACTACAAGGAATCATCAATGTCCTTCAGCAACTAGGAAATTCTTCTCTTCTTTCCAAGACAAAAATAGAATTTCGGAAAGTTGTTATCGTAAATTTAGAATGTCATTGAAATAACTGTAGGAGACAGAGAGTAAATGTTGTTTCTTACCTCTGGGAGCCTTTTATCTTTGTTAGTTGAGATCGTGAGCGCCTTTTTGTTAAGACAGAGTCCTTATTAATGTTCTTGCTCTTGTTAGTATTCCCGTATTTGAGAGATACAACTGGATTAATGTATAAATGTCCCGGGAAGTTCCTTTTCTCTTTTGGAAGTGCTGCTAACTCCGGCAACCAGTATGATACATACATCCCTTCAGAATCATATGTTTGGGCCTGGAGAATAACAACAGTTATTGTCTTACGGTACTACAGAAATAAATCTGTACGTGAAACATAACTACCATGCGTCAACACTTACTTTCTCAAACATAAAACATATATTATAGATGTATGAAGTAGAACGTCGTTCAATGTTCAATGGTAGTCATAGACCTTTTTAGTTGAACGGTCATTGGATGAGTTTCAACCATGCATGTGGATTTGTGGGTGAGAGAGACGAGTTTCTAGCATGCAAATTCCAATTACAGAATAACCACTACATGATTTTTTATTCTTTTGCAAGCACCTTAACATTGAACTGGTTTATAAAGTGAAGACAAAATCAAGTCTTACTTGCTTAGGAATGCTGAAGTAACGATCTTCTCTTGGGTCATTCCCAACACCTGATTCGAAGCAAACATAAAAGAGAAGCTTGTCTCAAATATCTACTACTATCAATTAGGAAACATAAAACAAAAGCTAACATGCAGAAATTACGGACTTTATGATCCCCAGTATTTCATGGAAACCAATAGTCAACAATCACAAATAACACCTAAGCAGATTTTATTCAACATCTTTATAGAAGAAGAAGGGTTTTACAACGATCCAAACAACACCTAAGAACCTTCAAAATTTAGACTAATGATCATCAAATTTGCATTAGATGCACGAAGCACAACTAGGGCTGTAGGGCTGGCCCATGAACATTAGTAATCTGTACATGAGAATATGGAAGCCTGTTTATGATTGGTTCAAAATGTCATTTTTCGTATATTATTTTTTAGTAGATACAACTACATATTGAAAATTTGGTTTCAAACTGGCAACCATATTTAGAAGATTTACTCTTTTATCTTTCTCGGTAAGTTCATAGACTCGTGTAGTTTCATCGTAACTACAGATTTCCATTTGGCTGGATTTTCTTTTGCCTCCTGTTTTTAAGTTCGAGCTCTCCCATACATAGTGATTATTGAGGTTCCAATGCGACTCTTCCTAAGCTGTTCCAGAGCAGACTCAGCACCCTAGTTAGGTGTTCCTACTACAAAGGTACATGTAATCGCAATCTCATGAAGGGACTATTATCAATCCTATCTTGAAGGAATACACACTTCCTATCTTAAAGGAATTCACACAATTTATGTTCTCATAACTAGAGATTCAGTTAAAAGGGTCAAGTCTCTTCTTAAGACTGGCGGAGTGAGTGAAGGACGGAGAAAAAATAAGTAGAGGCTTCCCCTGCAGAGATGTCTAACAGCAGAACTTGAAAGCTCGGGTGGGGGCTCTTCCAAACAACAGACATTACTGGTTCATGTCAATAAAGAAGCAGAGAACACGAATTTATTGGGAAGTCAATCACCTGCTCCATAAGTCCAATTGCCATAGTTGGAACAAGGGTCATAATCCAAAAGGCACGTCTCGAACCATTCAGCTCCCATGCGCCAGTCAATTCCCATATCCCGCACAAGAAAAGAACATACAATCTGAAAAACATAAGGTGATCAATTATTCCTATAATTAGAGAAGGCAAAAAGTGTTTAGGGTTTGATTATCCCAAACACACAAATGTTATTGATAGTTTTGGTGTCTAAACACGAAGAACAAAGACAAACTGAAATGCCCGCAAAAGAGAATCTCAGTAAGTTGATAAACTGAAACTGAGAGAAAATATCATTTATTTTTATCACAATGCAGCAAATCTTGCTGTGTATCAATGTTTTGTCATATAGCACAACCGTTTCCAATACCTGTCTCCCTCGGTTTGACATAAATCCAGTGGTTGAGAGTTCTTTCATATTAGCATCTATGAGAGGGTACCTATACGTTTACCGAAGTTAATGAGTACATGGTGGAGGCAAAAGCTTCAGTCGATTACCAGAAATCATGTGGACAAGTTATATCACTTCACTTGTGTTCCATAGACAAAGAAAACAAGGAAAGATGTAAAAAAATAGTATAGCAATGAAAGCAGAGAATCACAGAAGATTATGACGACTTTGAATACGCGTACAAGCCTAGGACTCGAGCAAGAGAACCTCAATAGCTGCTTACACGTACAAGCCTACTGCAGCACCCAGCAAAAAAAATGCGCAAAAGAAGTGACGACTTTGAATATGCTAGACCAATAAAAAAAAAAAAGACTCCTAGGACTCGAGCAAGAGAACCTCAAGCAGAGGGGTTTCACTTTCTCATATGAGCTAGTTAGTTTGTAAGCTTTCCTTCCTCTTTCTGTCTTTCCTCTCCAGTACCTAGGTATCTGGGTATGGAAGTAGTTCCCTACCAACCTATTTCGTTACACAATGTATTTTTGTAACCTAATAAGTTGCTTTGTCCTGGTATTAGTATGAGGGCTATTGGAGAGTGAAAGTCTTAGTTACCCCGAGTTAAAAAGGCATAAAAGGGGTACCGGCTCATCCATTGCTGATGACTTTCTGAAAGTTGGTTCGAATGACTTAATTGCATTTGCTTTGGCAAATGCTGTGTGGATGCACTTCTTCTGTGAGCCCCCGATAAAATACCCCATCAAACAAATGATTAAAACAAACTGAATCATCTCAAATGCTATGAGATAAAAATGACAATTGTATTGGCCACATGGTAGGTAGGCAAACAAATCATTGCAGCAGTAAATACCCGGTATGACCATCTCTCCAAGATTTAAACAATAGCTGGTCTTGACTCCAACTTGTCTTCAGTTTCCTTGGACCACCTGAAATTACGAACCAACAAAATAATTACAACTAAGAGTACAACTGTCAGTTAACAGAGAACCCAAATTCCAGAAGTCGCACTAACAAAGGACTACTAAGTACAAAGTAGGAGTACTAAATAACGTAAGTTCACCCGAAAACGCATTGAGATTAAAATAAAATAAAGTTAAAAGCTATTTTTTTACCTAAATGGAAAAGAGAATTTCCGCATTTGATTGATAGGAACCTGAAGTAATCCCTCCATATCAATTCGAACAAAACCCTGAAACCACAAGTATTGCTTCAACAGTGATATCATATGCATTTAAAAATGACCCTAGTTGCAGCCAGAATCAGGAACCATTCTCTCCAAATACCCATGTCATATAAACTGACGTTCCAATATTCTCTTAACATTATAGTATGGGAAAACATCAGAATTCCTGAAAAGAACAAGGCCAAAGTTTCTCTTCCCATTTACTTTATATCAATTGAGTAGCGATTGCACATGGAAAATTCCGGCGCTCACTGATAAAATAGGAGTCCCTACCATATAATCATGCAACCTAGGTGACTATAAAACATACACACAAGCACAAAACGAGAGGTAGGATTACCAGTACGTGGAACCATTTGATAGTCTCTCCTTTTCATATCTCCTTACCTAAATAGATGAAATGGAAGTCAAACACAATATTATCATTTTGCACAGTGATATGTAACATAGACTTGTGTAAGCATGTCAGGTATGCAAATGCGTCCAAGCATCCAATTGACCATGCCCAAATCAAAGGAATGAGACAAACAAATCTTCATGTCCTTTGACTTCTTCCATTCCATAAGATAAAACATTGTGTCTACGTAACATACGTTAATATTTGGTTCCATAGTGCACACTTTTAAATAACATAGGTGAGGAAGCATGTACGGACCGGTGCATATCCAAAGACATACATTGGATGCATGTGACATCCCAATATTTGGTTAGTGTCCTGTGTCCAACAGAGGTAAATTTTCGTTTATAAGGGTCCATGCAGTATCAAATGTGTTCAGGCATTGCAATGATTGAAATAGTGCTTTTGAATGTACCTCTTCGTATATTAAACGGGGAGAAAGACTTCCTGAAGCAAGCCATGGGGAAAATTTTGTGGAGTAATCAGGACCTAACATCCCATTCCGTGTTTCTTTGTAGATCCTCAGCAGATCCTACACACAAATTTCAATAAGAAAACTCAGTGTAACCAAAAAACTAATACTACTAGTTGTATATAAGAAGGCAAAAGATTTTTGTAGATTTTTTCTCCAAACAAAATAGTTTGCACTCTCATAACTCATATAGTTAGGACTAAGCTCTTGCAAATGTCTAAATTAAAAGACAATGTCTTGTCGAAAAGTTAGGAGCAAAGTTGACCTGCCTTTTTCCAGAAATACTCGTGTACTCTACTCAGTGCGGCACTTTCACCACCGACAAATCGCATCCCTTTGTTGACCTGTATCAACAGAAGGGAACATAATTTAAAGAAATTAGGATTAGTATATTGGTTACACAACAACTCCATGCGTACCTCTTGGTGTCTTATGTCAAATATAAGAAAAACTTGCCTTCCCCTCATGATGTCCAAGCTGATCAAGTGAAGGCACACGTCCCCAGTCCCCAATGTTGGGTGGAGGACCAAGTGATGATGGCATCTTGATGCAACCTCGCACTACAGTCTTAGATTCAACAGACTGCAAGTTCATTGCAAACATATGAGAAATTTCTTCCACTTACCGATCTGAGGGTAAGAAAGTGATACTGGACATGACACATGACATAACTGACCAAAAGAATTGTACCTTACGGAACTGAGTATAAACATCGGGTAAACAATTGGTATCAAACGGCAGGTCATCTATGTGGTACATAGTACTTCCCCAAATCAATTGGAGCTTAGGACTGTTGATGGAAGTCTCCACCTTTCCCAAAACTCTGCTAACCAATCTCTCAACATTGACCTCCTCGCTGCAGGTTTCTTTATGGGCATACACCTGCTGGATAACAAGGTGTCTGCATTGTTTACTAAATGAATGACAGATGGTCTAAGAAGTCAAAAATCATAACAAAGCCTTTCCACAGGGTGCAGAAATTTCTTAACTGTGTGGGCTCCAAATGCTTTCACGAGCGTGGGGATAATTTCCTCAGGCTTTCCATGCTGAATGAGCAAGTTTAGGCCCAGATTCATCAATTTCTTTTTCAAGTCAGCCAAGCATTCGATGAGAAATTGTGCTCTCAAAGCTACCACAAAAAAAAAAAAAAAAAAACTTTCATTAATATCATATCATTAAGTTGTCACAATTCCAGCTCTAATCTAAAAACCCCTATGAGTTTTGGCATCATTCTGATCGCCTTTTTCTGTTGGAGTAGTAGTAATCATTCTCATAAGTTCTGAACAAGAAAACATAGTTTTACATGAATCAAAACAGAATGATGCAAAAGTAAGAATATCATATACATATAAAACCTTATGGCAGTAGAAAATAGGCTCAATTATTCATGAGTTTTTATCATGACAGGCGTTGAATGATCCGAAATTCAACCTAAGTGGGAACTTATTAGTCATAACCTTGATAATATTTTTTCACAATCAAGCCCAATGTTACTTTCAGTCAATGTTTCATAGAATCCTAAATATAACGGGTAGTGTTTTCCAACATGGAAAGCCCCGACTTTAGCAAACAATCAACACTCTTCACACTTCCCATTACTTATAAATGCACCCTTTTTTTGCTACTTGTAGTGACTTTTTATGTGTAATTTTGTTACTAAAAAACAAAAAAGGGGGTGCATTTATAAGAAAAAAAGGAAACTTGAGCAAACAAAATTGGACGGAGAATAAAAAAAAGTACAATTGTTCTAAGGTTGATTATGTATATTACCCGAAAGAATACACAATTTCATATGTTAATAACACATCAACAAATATACTGAGCACCAAAATGGTGCTCACTCCGTCCCTTTTTAAGTGTGTTGCTTCATAAATCCAACTTATTAAAGAAACATCATCATTACACCTTTCACATCAACTTTGACCTCTACTTTACACTTTTCACATCAACTTTTATCTCCACTTTCCAAAATTATCCTCCTCTTTACCAATGAGTCTTTACCCACTAACTTTTCAAAAGGGCAAACTGATAATTGTACAAAGTTGAACCCATTAACTTTTCAAAACACACTTATTAAGAGACAACCCAAAATGGAGATGTCTATAGGACGGAGGGAGTACACATTTTTATCGGTTAATCACTCACCAACATATTGAATACCAAAAAAGTATACACGCGTTCATGCCGATAGAACAATGATGACCTACCATAGTAATCTAACTCTACTAAGATCCGATCATCTGACCCCAAAAAAGGAAAAACCCAATTTGAAACTTCACGAGTGCTATCAATTCTTGTTGTGCCACTATCAATTCTTTTGGTGCCCGTATGGAGGTTTGTTCTGTTTATAATTGGGCCCTACTAGTGAACAGTGGGCTGGGTCTCATTATTCAGGGATGGAGGGTAAGAGGGGGGTGGGACGGCACGTGCCAATCCGGGTCTAAAAATAAAATAATTTTTGAAACAATGTTATTTTTCAAAATGCATATAGTATTTTTGGTATTAAGCATATTGATAAATGATTAATCAATAAAAATATATCATTTCTAGGCATTAAGTATATTGATGGATGATTAAACATTATGAAAATGTGTATCTTTTCGGCTAGTGAAAAAAATTAATCTTAGAACACTTGTATCTTTGTCATACAAATTACTCCTGGAAAAGATAATCTACTACCAACAAACTCCAATTTTTGGATAAAAAAATAAAGCACTTCCGTACATTATTTCGTACATTTCTTAACATAAAATTAAAGAACTAATAGAAATTTTTATTTGAAAATTGCACGTTGTTTCGTAATGACTATGTTTGTGCGACAGAGAGAGGGAGAGCATTGATTTTGGGTGCTACCTCCGAATCGGAATCCTGGCTCGGTCCCTATCATTATTAGTCGAGTAGTTGAGGCGCACGTAAAGTTGCCTGACCTCAGTTATAATATAGGAAAAAATAACAAAGTACAAGCTAGGGAGGAGGCGATACATTACCTCCAGTTTTAGGAAAGCCAAAGTAATGGGTGGTAGAGTTGAAAAGCCGAGGATCCACACAATACAAGGGCAAAACAGCCTCGGAGGAAACCCAGGCCCTAAACAAAGCCTCATTGTCCAAAACCCTCAAATCATTCCTGAACCAAACAATGGCTACCCCTTTTCCACTTCTCCTTGCAATACTATTCGACGAAGACTGAGAAACTGTGTATCTTTGGAACGTCTGCTCAGCAATTCGGTCCATTTCGTCCACAGAGGGGATTACTTGATAGGACTCGGCCGTAGGAGAAGAAGTAGAAGCTGATCTGAAATGGGTTTTCTGATCAGCAGTTGCTGAAGTGGAAGTTGACATTGTGATGGGAAAAGAAGGAAGAACACTGCCGTAGAGGCAAAAATGGTGAGTTGTGGGGTTGTAGAGAAATCTTGTGAGGGATAGACGTGGAGATGAAAGTGACCAACGGAGCGTAGACATCTTCTTTCTTTGCCTCTTCCTGGCTTTGGAGAGGGAGAGAGAGAGAGAGGGAGGTGGTTTAAGTCGTTGGGAAATTGACACGTAAAGATGCTTTAGTTTGTTCACGTGGCGCCCTTCCTGACCATTGTTTCGCAGGGTTCAAGTAGCAATTTCCCAACGACTTAAGGCCTTGGATGGATCTAAAACACCCCCTCAAAATTTATACCGGGTGAAAACCCTGGGTCCCACCCCATTACCACGGTTTGGCAACCCAGTTTACTCCCCCTCTTCGTTTTCCCCCCCATCTTCAGTTTATCGCGTACGCCTTCTTCTCCCTGATAAATTTTGGGCACCTCTAGGGCTCCCCAAAACTTATCCGGCTTAAGACCCCTTGGTTTTTGATGTTTCTAGCCCTTGTTATCCCCCTTGAGCAGCCGTCAGAGCTCCTTCTCTGTAGTTGTGCCCGACTTCGACCAGAGAAGGGTTACAGTGTGCGATTTGGGCGATTTTCCAAGTCCATCGTTGCGATCTTGTTTCAGCACTCAAGTATGGGTTCTGAACTGCATTTTTTGAATGGGAAACCACTGATTTCGTAGCCTTTGATCTATTTTCTGTCGATCTAGGGTTTCGTATGGGCCTGGGGTTCAGTCGATACATCCCCATGTTGATCCGGTTTGCTTGTGTTGGTGATTTTGTTGGATTTTTATAGTCTTTGACAGAAAAGGTGGGGTTTGTGATGTATGGGTTGCTTAGTTTCAATAATGTTTGACAGATTTGGCTAAGCTGCAACAGTGTTTGTTAGATTCTATAGTTTTTGATCTATGTTCTGCAATAGTGTTTGTTTGATTTATATGTTTGACAAATTTATGTCGATCTATGTTCTATGGTCACAGTGTTTGATTTTCTAGCAAACTCATCTGCGAGTATGACAGTAATAAGTGGATTAATAGGGCTGACTCTTGTTCTAAAAGAGTCTTGTTCATGCATATGTTTAGTTAGATGTAAAAAACATATTTTTAGGTGCTTCAAAAAGGTATATTCTGAGGTGAGCTGTTAATAAATCTAAAAAACCAAGTGTAAAGCCGTTGTGTTTGTGGTATAATTTTGGTGTTTTGAAATGGTTCATGTTGACAACTTAATAACGAAGACAAAACTCGTAAAACCTAATAACTTGTTATAGAAGTTGACATCAAAAAACCGTTAAAAAAACTAGGTTTTATGTGTGTGTGTGTGTGTGTGTGTTTCAAGTCTTACTAATTAAACCCTCTTTTACGTTTTTAGTATGGCAAGACTAAACAAAAAACAATTAAGGAGAAGAGAAGAGAAAGAAGCAATTGTGTGTTAGTGTGCAGGTGTGTGTGTGTGTGTGAGTGCAGGTGTGTGTGAGTGTGTGAGTGCAGGTGTGTGTGAGTGTTTTAGTGTGCAGTGCAGGTGAGTGTGAGTGTCCAGTGCAGTGCAGGTGTGTGAGTGTGGAGTGCAGTGCATGTGTGTGTTAGTGTGCATGTGTGTGTTAGTGTGTGAGTGCAGGTATGCGTGAGTATGAGTGTGGAGTGCAGTGCAGTTCTGGGCTGTGTTTCTGACTGTGTGACTGTGCAGTTCTGTGCAGTTCTGGGCTGGAAATTCTGAGCTACACTCACTCATGCACTGCACACTCACACACACACACACACACACACCTGCACACTGAGATTGGCAGCTATGTTATCGTGCCAATTGGCACCTATGTTACCGTGCGAATTTGTGGTTTGCTGTAACTTATAGTCACATGTTTTTGTGTGGTTTTTCTGGGTTGTTCATGGGCAATGATGATAAGCCTGAGCCCATAGTAGCTTGGTGGTACTTTGTTGCTGCTGGTGAGTTGTTGGTTACTCCTAGAGTTGCATGTGTTGAACAGTTCGTGTTGAATTATTGGCATTCCTAGCTACTGCAGTTGTTTACACATACACACCAATTTTCTGACTTTGTAGGTGCAGTATTCTTGGGTATGATGACTTGTTTCTGAGCCTTGGACATGCAGGTGTGTATGGTGGTAAACCTCAATCCTTGGGTTGTTACTTGGGTTTTGTGGCTATGATGATTGAATTAAGGGCAATGATGATTCAATTACAGTTTTTTCGATCCTATGAAGGTACTACCTTGGCGGGGCAATCGTATTTGCAGCCATTGAGTAGTTGTGGGAGTGTTTTGTAAAGTGAAATCTGAGCCCATTCAATACTTCTTAATTTGAGCCAATTTTTTGATACTTCAATTTTTCATTTACTTAATACGTTGGTTGGTTTTATTAGTGATGGCGGGAAATAAGGCATACTACGTTGTATTTGTCGGGAGGAGACCTAGTGTGTACGAAACATGGGCAAGCTGTAGCGAACAGGTCATTGGGTTCTCGGGTGCTATTTATGAGAAGCATGCCACATGGGAGGAGGCGAATGAAGCACTCCGAGCTTATTTTGAAAGCATTGCTGGGAGGAGGCCGAATATTGCGGAACAAAATTTGATTGATCAAGCACCAATGCTTATCCCAATGGAAGGATGCATTAGTAACGAAGGACAAAGAGTTGGAATGAAAACAACATGCCTCAAATTGACATGGTTCATCATCGGTGCAACAATGGCAACTTTAATCCAAATTGTGGTTCGGACATTTGTTAGTTTTTAGTACGCAGAAGAACTTGTAATTTAATGGTAAGGACATGAACGTATTGATTAAATTTGTTAGTCTTTTGTAATGAATGTTTGTATTTTCGTACTTTTGAATATGTTTGAATTTCTATGGGCCTTGTAACTGTTTATTAAGAATTTCTATCTTGCATGGGAAATCACTTGTTAAATTAGTCAATTTAAGAGGATTTATTAAAAAAAAAAATAGGTCCTACCAATGATGAATGGTAAGTACAATATTCTAACTATACTTTTTAGGTGTATTCAAAGTTAAATGGTAGGTGCACATGTGCACATGTTGTTGAACATCAACTACTAAACTTTCTAACTTGAAGGGTAAGTAAACAAAAGTGTATATAAAAAGGCTTACTTGTTGCTTCAGTAATTCATTGCAACCTCTTTTATAAACACTGCACAAAAAAATTTGTATCATGTCAAGGCCACGCCGGAGTTCGACCAACCCCCGACGCCCTTGGAGTTCTGACGAAGAGCAGAGTTTAGTACAATGCCTTACAAGCCTTGTTCAAATGGAAGTTTGGCAATCAGATTTCGGGTTTCGTCCTGGTTACCTACAAGTGTTGAAAAATCAAATGGCCGAGTCTTACCCCGAAAGTGGTATAACAGAAATTCACATAGAAGGTAAGATTAAGGCATGGAAATCTACTTATCACACCATTGTTCAACAAATCCTTATGCATGAAGGGTTTTCATGGGATGCAAATGAAAAAAAGGTTCTTGCTACAAATGAAGTGTGGGCTAATTATATCCAAGTAAGTTATAACATTTTTCGTATTTAATATTAGCCAAATAATTTAATACTCATTCAATTTTCCCACTCTTTCTGTAGGTTCATCCACGGGCTATGTATATCAAGGACAAACAATTTCCATTGTTCGACGGATGGAGCTTTTGCTTTGAACGTCAATAGAACGAAATTCGTGAAAGTTTATTAAATAAACTCGTAGTTATGCACTTTATTGTCCTTGTAATAAATCTCAAATAAATTTGTATATTTATTTGAGACCACATGTATCGTTTTTTTAAATTCCTTTTAATTGTATCTCAAATAAATTTTCATTAATTATTTGAGAGTTTAATAAACTATGTTTGTAATTTTTTTTGTATGAGTGACCCATTTAATAAATGTTTTAGTTTGTTCATTTATTATTCATTGTGCTTACGTAATAAAAATCTAATAAATAAGATAGTCCAACAAATGAAAAAAAAATTTACTTTCTTCTATTTTTTATGACAACCAAACATTCAAATGTTTAATTAAAAACATTTTTTAATAAAATAAAATTTTTTTTTTCGGGTCAAATAACTAAATTACACTTTAAATCATCCAATAATACAAAAATTATTTATTTCATGTAATTATATAATTAAATTAATCATTAATAATGTTTGGAATACCACAAGGGCAAATAAGTCATTTAACAGCTTTTCCCATCATGCACCCCCTCTTATTTTTAAGTTAGCCAAACCAAGCCAAAAGTTATCCCCCTATTTAATCCCTCATCCAAACCATCTACTTTTTTTATCCCCCCTCCATAAACATCACATCAATCTGGGCCCCCCCTCCAAAAATAATACCCCCTCTTATCTTATCCTCCTGTTTACATATAAAATTAACAAATCCAATAATTAATTGACACGTAATTGAAAATGCCAAACGTTGGCAATTACCTGTTGATAAAGATACACTGGATTGAAAGAATATAAATGATTAAACACGATGTCGTATTGTGTTCAAAGACAAGAAGCGGTTATTGGCAGTTACAAGCCATTGCTGATATAAAGGTTGATTTCGAAGCCATGATGTTAACTGCTAAACACATAAATTCCACGTGTGAACTTGGAAAACAAGGCAAATTGGCAGTTATAACACGTGGAATGCCTATCAAAAGGCAGTTATTCACCTTAACATTTAATCATTTGAGTTTGTTTAAACAACTGTACAAATTCAAAATTTAAGCTTCTGAAGGAAGAATTAGAAGGATTCAAATTCAGACGTGGAGAAGGAAACAACTGCCAACTCGAAGAGTGGAAGTTAGAGTTCGAAGCGAGCCAATGCTCAAATTCATTGAGCGGGAAGTTCAAATTGCAAGCAGCATCTATAAATAGAAGAAATTGAAGAGTGAAAAAGCCCGGACAAATCTTCAACAAACAGTTATCAAAAAAAACTGATGCTTGGTTTGTTCATTGGCAAAGTAGTTTAGGATTTCGAACTCAGTTCGAAGTAGTTTAGGATCTCGAACTCAGTTTGAAGTAGTTTAGGAAGTAGATTAGGAAGTAGTTAGGATTAATCTCGGTTGTTCTTGTAACAATCACCCGTTCGAAGTTCTTGTATCTGAAGTTGGAGACAATTTCGAAGTAAGTTTACCTTTGATTTATTAATCGAAGTATCTTGTTTCTTTTCGTTCTTCGATTTTCTAAGTTTGTTGGTTTACATTTCTTCACTTGTTGAAAAAATCCTCTTAATTGAGGTAATTGAACCAATAAAACACAATCGCCTGATTAGATTTGGTTTTTCCAAAGTTAATCTGAGGGAGGAGATTGAAACTCTTTCTGGCACGCTCGCACACAATTATTTCCATTGCAAAGAAGTAAAAAGAACCAAAACACCTCCCTCTAAAACTTATCCCCCTGAAAATAATACCCCATCCAATCGGGGCCTAAGAGTGATGTTAGATACACACCCTCCCATTCATATTCTCGCTCACATCCACTTTAGATTGTTGACACATGTCCTCAATCTCACTTTAGAAGTCAGGAGAGAGTAAGGACATGTGTCAGCAATCCAAAGTGGGTGTGAGCGAGGATGTGTATGTAGCATTAATGATGACTTAAACGATACTCCCTCCGTCCCTCCCTTTAGTGTGTGTTGAAAAGTTAATAGATAAAAATTTATACAATTATCATTTTGCCCTTTTATGAAGTTAATGAAGTAATAGATAAAAATAGAGGATAATTTTGAAAGTGGAGACAAAAGTTAAAGTGGAAAGTATAAAGTAGAGATAAAAGTTGGTGTAAAAGATGTAATGATGATGTTCTTTTAATAAGTTAGATTTACAAAGAAACACACTTAAAAAGAGATGAAGGGAGTACTACAAATCCAACTTTAATCCTACATGAATCAAACAAAGGATTGAGTGAGATTCAGTACTAAATTAGTCACAGAACAAATAATCCCGGACTATTAATCCCAGGACTACCAATCCCACTTATTTTAATCCGCAAATCAAATGAGGCCTTATGGAATTACCCTCTATGCTCCCACTGTTAATTCCAATTTAACAACTTTTAATACATTTAGTCCTATGTTAATGTTGGTGAAAGCTATGAACTAAGGTCACGCGTAGAAAAAAGAAAAAGAAAAAAAAGAAGCCATTTTCCGGGTTTTACTACCTATTTGGATTTTTTTTTTTACTCAATTCTATTTCATCCCACCTAGCCACCGATTAATTGTCTTGGTGCCTAATTCAAACGCCTCAGCCCCTAAACGAGACGATACATTGACTAGTATTAGAGTGATGGAATGTGTTTGCACGGTTTTAGGGGCCCTGTTCGTTTTCCAGTTTAGTTTTAGTTTTAGTTTTAGTTTTAGTTTTGTTGATATCATCACTTTCCTCATTTCTCTCTCTATCTCTCTCCACTCATTACACCTGATGACATCATCAAAACTAAACTAAACTATATAACCAAACACAGCCAGGATGACTGTGGTGGATAGTGAAGTACTAATGGTTTTGATAAGGCAGATCATTAATAAATTAGTATTTTGCTCGATATTTAATGGCACATTTAGTATAGTTGTAAAACTTAATTTTTGGAGGAACAATTTTGGAAATTATTTATGCGGTGGATCTTCAAAATTTTGTGAACACCAAAAAGGGTTTCTCCTTAGCATATACTCATATTATGTAATATATGATTGGTTATAGAGAGAGTATTGTTACCATTTATGATACTGCTGGCTTGGTGCTAAGAGTAATCCCCACGTATTGTTAGAGAACGTGGGATTTGTTGTAACCTAGAGACTTGGTCTCCTTAATTTTCTCCTACATATTAGAAATACCGTTGCATTTAATGCCTATATAATTCTTCGGCTATTTCCAAGGCTAACAAACTTCTTGCTCATCCAATTTTCTCTCCTCCTCTCTATCTCTAAAAGGAGCAGACCGCCCAAATCACCGCCTTCTATTCGATTTTCTTCAATTGTTGATGAACATTTCATGACTATTTAAGTACCAGAAAATGCTATTGGTTTGTGAGTTTACTTCGCTGGACAGAAGAAACTTTCGAAGGCTGTTGTATTTTGAAGGCGCAACATTCAACTTGGCACAGGAGGAGTATATCGTTCTTGAGAAGAATGCAATTTCACGTGCCTCAATCATCCCACATGCTTTTCTAAACCATTTCTTGTCAGTATGTTTTATGGTTATTTTGGTTGATACTTATTATTGGGAACTATCATTTTCTCATAAATTCTTGTTGCCTTTCTTTTCTCCAAGTATCTATATTTTCTAGTCCCATATCCATGACAAAAAAGAGACATTTGAAAAGGAAGCAAAGAGTTTTGTCTTTCAGCTTTGCTACATACACATCATTTCAAACACACCACCCTATATTCTCAGGGAAAAATACTAGAGGCAATAATTAATGTATTTACTGTTCATGTGACATTCTTTTAGTGGATGAATGCATCTATGTATTGCATGATGCATTGATGTGGTAATGACATGTACTTTTAGTGTAATAATTTGTAAGTTATTTAGTGTCTCTAGAATTCCCACAATATGTTTTGATTCGTTCATTTGTAGCTCTAGACATCTAAATCATTCATGCAAAAAATCAAATTGATCGGATACCACTAATTGTTTGATGGAATCAATTGACTAACAAGAAGAATTTTAACAACTCATTTATGTTTAACTACAGGAACATGAAAAAATTGAAGATTGTTGGCAGTATATTTGTTCAACCTGATTTATGAAATGAATAATGTTCATGCCAAAATCTGCAAAACGAACAATGTCAATTTTCCAAATGTATAGTCAAACTCACCCCATTTGGTGATGTATTTGAGAGGTGTGTAGGTAAAATTACCCTTTTGTCTTTACCGTCCAACATGGGTCTAGTCCTTTATCTGTGGTAATCTTTGATGTGGGATTATATGAATATTACTTGCGGTTTTTAGCCTTTTCTTAGTATGTTGGAGAAGACAATTAACATATGCTTCACAATGAGACATAGGAGATCTAATAAGATATTTTTTGAGAAAGTAGTTCTAACCAGTCGGATTATCTAGAGACCTACCATCCGAAACGGCCACTCGGAATTATGCCCGGTCATTACCGGCTCCGGAATTAGTCGAAGTGCGTGCAAGTTTTTTTTGGGTTTTCTATTCACCAAAATTGTCTTCAATGCAGGATGTGGAAGGTCCAATCAATTGGGTGGGTGGGTGCCCCTGTTTCTCTCAAACGAGAGAGAAGAGGCAAAATAATGTAAAATCACCGGTGCTCTCTCTCTCTCAACACTTTTTGTTGTGTGGTCATATTACAACTGCATTTGATGGGAAAATCGCTAAAAGGAAAAATTACCACTTTATGATCAATTTTAAGGGAAAGTTTACTGTTTCACTTCGCCAGTAGTTCAAGGGGGTTAATGTTCAAAAATGAAGTTTAGGGGGTGTGTCTGAAACTCTCTCAAAGTACAGGGGGTCAAAGTGAAATTTGCCCTTTATTTTTCATGTTTGCATAAAGATAGGAATGAGGGGTACTGCAAATGGCATGTCGAAAGGGGAATTCCAACGAGACAGCGGTAAAAGAAGAAGAAGATGAGGTTTTAAGAAAATGCTCATTCTTAAATAAAAGCCATGGTACTAATGACTAAAAAACAAGTGGCTAGCAGACTTTTATATTTTCACCTGGTATACTTTTCTTTTCATGCATGTTTAATTGACTGGTATATAATTAGTTTACATATCACAAGACCACATTTTTTCTAAATTGCAACCCACTTCCAATTGTAAGGGACAATGTTTTTCCTTTTCCCAACAAAGCTAAACTAAGTGGTTGTTTGTCATTTACTAAAATCAACTTATTCGCGTTGATTTTAGCAAATGAATTGGCAAGGGGTTGTTTGTCATTTGCTAAAATCTTTTAGCAAATGGGAAACAACCATTAACTAGTGAGATACGAAGTCCTAACCATTTTGTATTATTTTCAAATTTCTACACGTGAATTACAAGTCTCTTTGCTTTACTTGTAGGATTAATGAGGAAAAATGTGCAATTGGGATAAATTTTTCATGGCGGTGCTCTATATCATTTTTGGGTCAGTGGCGTACAGTATTACAATACGGCAAACTTTATATGCGATACAGTACACTACCGGCCCAGCAGATGGTGTAGAGCATTGTCATGACCAATTTTATACCCCATTTACACATTGTATCTCTTTAGTCCTACATTTGGGAACAAAGTCACTTGTAATTCATGAGTTAGAAAATTTCAAAATACTATAGAAATGGTTTGGTCTTTACATCTCACTCATTAGATTCGTTGGGGAAAACCCAACACATTCCCTCCTACAATTTATGAAGTTGGTGGGTAAAGAATTAATAGGTAAAAGTGGAGGATAATTTTAGAAAGTGAAGATAAAAATTGAAATGAAAAGTATAAAGTACAGGTAAAATTTGATGTGAAAGGTGTAATAATGATATTCCTTTAATAAGTTGGATTTACGAAGCAACACACTTAAAAAGGGACGAAGGGAATACTGTATAATGGACTACTTTTATGGAATTACCCTCCATGTTCCCACTGTTAGTTCCAATTTAACACTTTTTAAGACATTTAGTCCTATGTTAATGTTGGTGAAAGCTATGTACTAAGGTAACTGTTTTTAACCTAATCATAGATGTAGAAAAAAAATGCGCCATTTTCTGGTTTTTACTACCTATTTTGATTTTTTTTTTACTCAATTCTATTTCATCCCACCTAGCCACCGATTAATTGTCTTGGTGCCTAATTCGAACGCCTCAGCCCGTAAACGAGACAACACGTTGACTAGTACTAGAGTGATGGAATGTGTCTGCACAGTTTTAGGATGATTGTGGTGGATAGTGAAGTACTAATGATTTTGATAAGGTAGTCATTAATAAATTAGTATTTTGCTCGATATTTAATTGCACATTTAATATAGTTGCAAAACTTAATTTTTGGAGGAACAATTTTGGAAATTATTTATGCGGTGAATCTTTAAAATTTTGTGAACACCAAAAAGGGATTCTCGTATACTCCTAGTATGTAATATATGATTGGTCGCAGAGATAGTATTGTTAGCATTTATGATACTGCTGGCTTGGTGCTAAGAGTAATCCCCAAGTATTGTTAGAGAACGTGGGATTTGTTGTAACCTAGAGACTTGGTCTCCTTAATTTTTTCCTAAACATTAGAAATACTGCTGCATTTACAACCTATATAATTCTTCTGCTGTTTCTAAGGCCAACAGACTTCTTGCTCATCCAATTTTCTCTCCCCCTCTCTATCTCTGAAAGGAACACACCGCCCAAATCACCGTCATTTTTATCGATTTTCTTCACTTGTTGACGAACATTTCATGACTATTTAAGTACCAGAAAATGCAATTGGTTCGTGAGTTTACTTCGCTGCACAGAAGAATCTGTGGAAGACCATCATATCGAGACAATTAGAAAGAAAAAACATCAGGAACCCACCATGGTAGATATCAGAGAACAAGTGAAGCTTTCATATTTGAAGTTTTACATAGAGGGTGAAAACTAAAACAAAAGGTTTTTGTAGGAGAAGTGAACAAAACTGAAACCAACACCATGACTGATAACACAAATTGCCAAACTAGTAAGAGAAATAGCAACAATGTGCTTTGTACGAAACTTCGAGACAGAAAAAAGGAACAAGTAAACTTTGATCACCAAATTATATCTCCACTGACCACCCACAAAAGGGTGTGAGACAATTAGAAAAGGAGGTGTGATGACGTTACTTCCTGCATCTCTTATCATGACAACTCTGAGTGTGAATCCCTTGAACTCTGAGCTCCAAAGTCAAGCTTGCCTCCAACTAAAGGTATGGATGGTTAATACTTTGCCCTTCGAAGCCCAAATTAGCTTGATAAAAGTATTTGTCAGCCTTTCCACATGTTCTTCATGCATAGTCTTAGCAAGAATTCCAAGAGGACCAGAAAATTGATGGAAGCTGGATGAAGAGCTATTTTTGGAACCTCCAGTAACATTGTGTTGAGGAGGAAACTCTGGAGGAGCAGAAATCTGAGTACTTGAAAAACCATTCTGAGACCTCTGACATTGGCACAGTCAATAAAATCAATTGTATTTTTCGTGGTTGTAGGAGCTTGTCTTTGACAAGTATTTCGCCTAAGACTTGTAGCATTTCCAAACGCTTCTACATTTTGTTGGTCCAACCGAGGTCAATGACCTTGACAAAATTTGAGTCTTCTTCTTTGACGAGGCATCACAGTTAGTAGACTTTCCTTACGAAGTTCACATATCGAGGGTTTCACCTTTCAGACTCGTCTGTAGACGTGAAATTGTATCACCGTCATCAGTACTAGATCTAGCCATAGAATGTTATTGCTTCAGCGGTTCACCTTATGTTTAGCACTAGAATTCAAATTTAGAGGCTTTATTCCTAGCATGGCTATTGCTACGTAGAATGACCAGTTTTGAAAAAATACATAAAGGTTTTGAAGCTTCATAATGGACATGCATTTTGGTATACAACAAAATTACAATAGAGGACCAGTAGTATACCTATTCATGCAGGGCTGGTTTGCTAAAAAAAAGGAAGTGCTTTGAAAACTCAAGGAACATTTGCTTAGGAATGTCGTCTTACTAAACCTTCAGTAACAAAAACCATTTTCAGCAACTCTAGGCTTCACTATCAGAAAGATATAATGTCAAGACTAGGATAAGGACGTTGTTGCTGAAGCTTTAGATCGATAAGATAACTAAAGCCCTTTGCTTGAACTCCACACTTTCGAAAAAACCCTAACATTTTTCCCGTAAAATTAGTGTAAGTCTACAAAATATATATTTCACACAGATAAAAGGGCAACAAATCATAAATAAGACTCAAACACATCAAAGCCAGTAATGTTTTTCCCATACTATGATCAATCTAACCAGATTCACCCTACAATGATAGGTTTTTACAATACCTATAACTTCTGACTCTCTAAAGGTCTTTGAAATATATGGTTGTTTTTTTTTATTAACAATGCACAAAAAGATTAAGCGAATTAGCTAGTTTCGCTTTTAAAAAAAAAAGACTAGTTAGCAAAGCTTGCATACAAAATTTGATTTATAATCTTGTATATCAAAACACTAAAAAATATAGAGTGTAACTAAGAGATTTTTTACAAGGTCAGCAACTGTAGGGCCCACATCGTCTTGAGCTGGCCTTGGATAAGGAAAAACTGTCTATTACAGGTTTTCATTTTGTTGGTGAAAAAATAAAAGAAAAGGTTACGTAGGGGAATAGAAACAATTGAAACTAACATATTGTTATTTTAAGAGACGAATCAACAAAGATTAAGGGAAGTAGCACGAAAATGATCCATTAAACATCAAGAACCAAGAAAGAAATAAGTGAACTTTATTTATCGAATTCTCCGTCCACTGAGCACCCGTTAAAGGGTGTCGTAGAAAGGAGATGTGACATCATTACTTCTTGTCTCTCTAATCATCAGAGCTCCAAACCTTGGATCCCTCGGACTACGAACTTCAGAGTCAATCTTGCCTCAAACTGAAGGTGCAGGGTGATCTGTAGTTTTGAATCACAGGTACCTTGATGAACAGTATCTATCAGCATCTCCGCATGTTCTTCAAGCATAGTCCTAGTGGGAATTCCAGGAGGAGTAGAATATGGATGGGAAAGGCTATGGCCATTGTCGGAGTCTGTAAAATCTGTTGTATTTTCTATAGTTGTAGAACCTAGTCTCTTACAAGTATTTCTCCCGAGACTTTCAGCAATTCCAACCAATTTTCGATTCTACGTTTTGTTGGTCCAACCTAGAAAAGTGGAGGAAGAGGACCCTACAAGGAAATTGTAGCCTTTCCTTATGAAGTTGACAAAAGTCGGATTGCAACGATCCAAATCCTCTGCAGGCCTGAAGTCATACTACCACCATCAGTAATGGATCCATCAATAGAATGCAAAATCTTTAGCAGTTAACAGTATCTAAAATTTACCATAACTGAAAATGAGAGTCCCAGGCAGATCAGCAGACTGACGGGAAAGGCATAATACGCACCACTTAATAAATATATGCAAGATTTGCAACTTTGAAAAGATTGATTTACAAGGACTACAAGGACAAATTTACTAAGAAATATGAACAACAACTCTTTTCTGACATCCTTTCTCTAACACCCACACAACAATATTAAATAAAACATATTAAAGGGCCCATGGGTCCCCCCTCCCCCGGGAAAAAAGGAACACATAAATAAAACAATCACAAAGATCCTGAAATAAACAACGATGTCTAAAATTCTCCTTGTCAGGTCCTTAATGTTAAGACAGCACGAAACAAGAGGTGGGGGAACTGTGCACCAGATAATCACTTTTTATAGTTGGTAAATTTGACATTCAAATATTTATACAATTGTAAAGCTAACAAAGAAAGGCAACTCAAATCTTATGTTGGAAGTCTTAATGTGAAGGACTAACAAGCATCAAACCAACACGGACACGTCATCTTCATAGGTGCTAAGAAGAAGTTTTCAAAGTTACATTAAAAAAAAAGGGAAGAGTCGAAGGACAAAAAGAAAGAAAGAAGCGGGACATAGAATAAAAGTACCGACCACATGAGTGCATGTTACCCACACATGCAATGCAATCAATAATCTACTTGAGAGTTTTGTTAGTCAAGTAATACAGGTAGGATCTGGACACAAAACATTTTATACAATACAAATTATTAAAGCAAAGGTTTAGAGGTGGACGAAAATTAAGCAAAAGAAGTACAAACACACAGACTAACTAATCAACTCTGAAGAACCCAAAAAGAAAAAAAAAACACAATCAAAGACTCGTTATATCTTCTAGTGGGTTTTGTCAATTAATTCCTACCATTTTTGTAACCTACTACAAAATAATTGATCTTTAGTGACAACAATTTTGTCACTAGGTTGTCACTATTAAAAGTGTGTTGGTAAAGGGTATTAAGTGACAATTGTTTAGTGAGTTTTCACTAATCCTATAATTAGTGACAATTTAGTACAAAAAGCCATCACTGAATACCCTTAAACAACACACTTTTAATGACACGTTATTGTCACTAAAACTCAATTCGTTTTAGTATCATATGCACAAACTAACCAATCTCAAAACTTAGAAGTGGGTTTTGTCAATCAATTCCTAACAGCATGCACACAAAACGATTATCCAACTTAAACGATCATGACTAGACACACTTCCTAGCCAACAATGCCCAAATCCAATAAGCTAGCCCACAACAAACAGCAAAAGGATTGTCATTAAACCTTAAACTACCTGTAACCAAAGAAACATACACAAAGAACGATGCAACTACAAGGCCCCCTACCAACAACAAAGTTAATGCTTGGATTAGCATAGAATTCAGAAGTGCAAGCATCTACCATTCCAAATTTCAAATTTAGACATTAACATCATTGCTAACACTAATAGAAAACTAAATGGGAAGAGAGTGAAAAAGAGATGATGAAAATGAAAGTTATCCAATACATCAAATAAAAATGGTATATAAGAAACCTGCTATTCTATGACAATAAAAAACGCCTTAGTACTTACAACCAAAAAGCACAAAGCAATCATAAGCTTCAGTCTCCCTAAACCATGAGAACTTATTCATTGATTATGAGCCATTGGTCCTAAAATCCTTCTACGACACAAGGAAAATAGTCTTGGCAATATTTTAGTATGCAGTAACAAATCCCAACCAATGCCTAGTAAGAGTTCACCTGCTACAAGTGAATGAAACTATAGAGACAACGATGCTGAATTTAAGAGCTTAATAAGGAATATCTATGCCATATAGGGAAGAGAGGATCGAGGGAAAAGATCACCTCATAAAATGAGCAGATGCATACATCTAGAACAAATAAAAAGAAAAAGTATCTAGGGCATCAATAATATTTGGTCCCATGCACAAAGGACCACCATGAGAATAGGAAATCAATTAAGGAAAGAACAAGAAAAACATGTACTTTCGAACGAAGCATATAAATGATGATGATAAAGAGCTAACCACAACCATATAACCACCAAAATAATCATAGCTAACCACAACCATATAACCACCAAAATTTAAAGAAGAGACAAACCAATGCAAAGTGAAATGAAAAGATTCCATGATCAACAAGGGTTGGAAGCACCTTCTCCTCTATATTTGAAGAGATTAGACATATTCGTAAGTCGTAAAAAGTTAAATCGAAACAAATGCCAAAATGGGAATTAACAAGCTTGGATGTAAACTTACATGTATGCATGCATTCATTGATTGTTGCTGCCTCCTTGAATATGCCGTTACAAAGAGGACATGTAAGTAAAGCTGAGAGGACATATAAGTAAAGCTGTTAGACGAGTCTTAAGTATGAGTATATGTGACACTTGAGATTTAGGCACAAGGAAAACTTGAGTTACAAAAAATCCACATCTCAATCCATTAAAGATTAAGAGTGTTATTTAGCCGAATACAAAGCAGCTAGATAAAAACTAAAGGTGCATGACTTAAGGTCTTAAAGCAAAACCAAAAAGATTATGATGATGAAAGAACAAGAAAAACATGTACTCTTGAACGAAGCATATAGATGATGATGATGATAAAAAGCTAACCACAACCATATAACCACCAAAATTTAAAGAAGAGAAAAATCAATGCAAAGTGAAATGAAAAGATTCCATGATCAACAGGGGTTGGAAGCACCTTCTCTTCTATATTTGAAGAGATTAGAAATATTCGTAATTCGTAAAAAGTTAAATAGAAACAAATGCCAAAATGGGAATTAACAAGCTTGGATGTAAACTTACATGTATGTATGCATTCATCGATTGTTGTTGCCTCCTTGAATATGCCGTTACAAAGAGGACATGTAAGTAAAGCTGAGAGGACATATAAGTAAAGCTGTTAGACGAGTCTTAAGTATGAGTATATGTGACACTTGAGATTTAGGCACAAGGAAAACTTTAGTCACAGAAAATCCACATCTCACTCCATTAAAGATTAAGAGTGTTGTTTAGCCGAATACAAAGCAGCTAGATAAAAACTAAAGGTGAAGGACTTAAAGTCTTAAAGCAAAACCAAAAAGATCAACCCTTTTCAAAGAGAAAAGTTGCCATCAAACCTTGCAGTCTGGTAGATCATTGATCCGATTCTCAGAAGACATGAACACCTCAATTTCTTCGTCATTTTCATCTTCTTCTTTGATCAAACTATCCATCGTTGCCAAACAACGACTGCTCTGTGAAGCATAGAGCCGCCTCCAAAACAAATTAGGTATATATAGAAGACACACCTAGGGCAACACGATGGATCTCATCAATTATATTGAAACTACCAAATTGCCCCTTGCTATTTTCCTTCTTTCTTTCCGTCATTATCCTTTTTTAAGGGGTAGATTTTGTTGCCTTCCACAAACCTCAAGCGGATCCATATGCTCGGTAAGGCAATAACAAACAAGATACGAACACAATCCATTAACAATTAATATATTCGGTGAACATACATGGTAATGATGATAAATCAGTAGAGATGCTAACAACAATTAAGATATCAGAAAGCTAAAAGTACAATACTTTCTAATTCTGTAGTATTAGTTCCATGTGACTTAAATTGCATATGTCTAGTCCATTATCCTATCTACGCATATCAAATTACACATAATTTCCAAAAGCCTCAGCCATTTTGCATTAGAATTACTCTATGTTTAAACTCGAAAGACAACAAAGACAACTGCAAGTGAATCATAAACACACTAGTAGTATTCGTCTTTCATTGCATATGCATAACAAGAGGTGTACATCAACCGAGTAAAGAAAAATGAATTCTTGTAATTTTGTAAGAGGTGTCAAACGAGGTTTGGTTTACCTGGATTTAGTCGAGCATACTTAATACGATCTTCATGCGTAAATACCTGGGAGGAAAAAAAGGGCGGTAGATGATAATAAGAATGGGCGCCACATCTGGACTCTTGATATGTGTCCTATTTGATGCCTATGCAATGGGGATGTGTATAATATGCCAAAAAATATAGCCATTATTCCATGGTCTTTCCTTTATTCCCTGCAACCACAGGTTTCGTGTGGACTTCCATACAGAGAAACAATATCCTTTTCCGTAGCTTCCCTTGTGCCAAGAGTACTATGTCTTGAACACTGCTTTCCGAAAGAAAATGAACATACACGACTCGGTTGTGGATATGTACATGTCAACTAGTTTAAGTCTCTAACATACAAACTTAAGGTCTTGTAAAATTTAATCAAGGAACATTTGTTATCATTAAGGAAAGGTCATATCACATCATGAATAACCCATTTGGCGAACCACGAAAGAGAATGCAATATATTATTTCACCAACCATATAATGTGAATATTGCTCGATTGACAATTCAACTTGTCTGACCACGAAACTCATATAAGTTTCTAAGGTGCCCTCAACTATATTCAAATGTTTTGGTGATTAACCATTCACTGAAAAAGTTTGCCGTATGGGAGATACAAATCATTTATGTTGAGGGCGCAAGTCTAAAATGTATACGTGCTAATCAATGCATCCTTCCAATTTATGAAGCCACCCCTATTAACTCTCAAACAGGTGTGACTAAGCATTCACTAAAATTTGGTCATATGCAGTCGTTTATGCAGGGCAAATCCTTTGTGTCGAGGGCACTAGTTTGGCATGCATAACGTCCTACATATCATTACAGCTCCATTATCCTTCAAGATCTGACTGATTAAATGCATCATGTATACTTTGTGCATTTAAAATTGCCTATGCACATAGCTTGGCAATTGATGGGTGGACAAATTGTATATACATTTTCTTTCGGCGTTTGCCAAAGGAGAGATTACACCACCGATTAACAACATTGCTTTTGGTATCCCATAAAATACATTTCATGCTTGCTTTATCATGTTGTAATTCACATACCCAGAAACCAAAATATTCAAGGAAAAATGTTGCATTCGGGCATTTGATCAAACAGGTGTGGGCATGAACTTAAATTCCTCTTCATATTTACTTTGGTGACCCCAATACTCAAATGGCTATCACGATACTCGTTCTCTCAATTAATTCCCAAAAACCGACTAACCAAACCGTTTCCTAAGATGAAATTACCTAACGGGCAATGTCACGCCCTCATTTTTATAAAAATAAAAAAATAAAATAAAGGAATTCCTTACTCTTAATAAGTCAAATAATAAAATATTTTCATAAATCCTCCCAAAGAGGTTTCCATTCAAAATGTACATCATTAATCCATTGGCAAATCAAGTATTTGGGCACCTTTGCCCCAAAGGTGAAATCAAATATTATCACATAAGTTACTACATAAGTCCAAATTGTTAGAAGATTGAATAACCAAAAGTTACATTGTTATTTATCAAAATACAAAACTTGAGATAAAAAAAATATCTTCATCCATGCATAAGCTTCACACAATGCATCACTCCACAAGTATCCAATCTCATGCTCCATGTTGTGTACCTGGGAAAGATAGGGTGAGTTCACTAGCTCGTAGGGAAACCAAACTACAACCGCTAGGCATATAAATATAATGAGTGCACATGATATGAATTAACATGAGAGGAGATGATCAAGGAATATAACGGGGGCTAAGACAAGTAAGACGTGTCCAAGAAGTAACCACGTGTCCAAGTGACTTCAAAGTGTCCAGAAAGATTTCAAGGTGTCCCAAAATACCTATTAGTTCATTAAGTTTGTCAAAATCACTCACAAGTGTCATACGTGCCCAAAATCGTGTCCAAGTATCCAAGGTTGCCAAAATATCTTATGTACCTCAAAACATTTTCATTTCCAAGTACTCAACACCACCAAAGTTTCCATTTTTGTTTCACCAAGATCGCCCAAGTTATTCACACAAGTTCAATACCAAGTCCACAAGTCGAGTTTCGACAAAACATAATAAATAGTCCAAAATCTCATTTGTCATTTCTCATTTCTTTCATTGAAGAAAAACATCACTATCATTAGTACTAGGGATTTAATCCCTCTGCCGGGTTCCGTAGGCCCCGCGTGCTTTTACTGGGTATTTGTAGGCCCCGCCTGCCTCTGCCGGGTTCCATAGGCTCCGCGCGCCTCTGCCGGGTTCCATAGGCCCCGCGTGCCTTTATCAAAAATTTTACCAAATGATGGCATTGGTGTAAAACACCTTATTATCACAATCATTTCATTAAAACTTTCATAACAAGTCCATTTCCCAAATTTCATTTCACCAAAGTGCCCTTTCTTTTGAAATGCCACAATTTTCGCCAAAAGGGGTGACCAATCCTATATGCCTTGTGTCCGATACGTATAACGAATTGTCCAATAAAAACACATGTCAAAGTCGTAGTTTAACGATTTCAAAGTAGTTTTTGGGGTTACCACGTTGCTATATATCAAGTATACGAAGTTTCGGACGATTGGAGGTCAAACGGACGTCAAAGGGTGGCCGGAAACCACCCAGAAAATCTGGAGAAGTTGCTGGAAAATAGGGGCAGCGGCTAAAAACAGGGGCAGCAGTGCAGATTTTCACCATAGAGGTGTGGAATTTCAACCCAAATGCAAATGTGATAGTCTAGGTTCAAATTAGAGATGCTAGTCAACAATTAAACATGGAGGGAGGTCAATTTCACTCCCAATTTCATCAATCAACAACCAATTTCATAGATCACAAAATCAAAATGAGGAAAACTCATACAAAGAGGGAAAACATAATTTTTCAAGAAATTGAAGCAAAAACCAAGATATGTTCAACAAATCACAAGTATATAACTAGAGGGGGTAGTAATTGTTTCCCTACCTCATGGGTTAAGCTCCAAATGTGAAGAGAGAAGAAAACCCTAGGTTTACAAACTCCCAAACCGAAATTTGAGCTCCCGGGACAAATCCAAGGTGACCCATGCTCCCCACGGCGCGTAGAACACAAAAATGGTCTTGGTTCTTGAAGTGGTTGAGTGAGGAGGGAGAGTTTTGAGCTTGAAGGTGGCAAAAATGGAGGAGAAGAGAGAGAGCGAGAGAGAGAGCCGATCGGGTGGAGAGGGAGGAGAGAGTGAAATGTTTTAAAATTTACAAATCTTCCCCCACACACTACTAATATAATTCCCTTATTACACTACACACCCAAATGTGACTTGTGTATATAATATGTAACCACAGTACTTATTTTCATAAACCAAACTTAAGTAAAGACTACTTTAATTTATTTATGAAAATAAGGAAGTACCCCCCATTTGGAAACAATGGCATTAGCAAAATTTTGAAATTTTAATCACATCAAAATCTCATCCCCCCACTTTTAGTACAAAACCGAAAACGGGCACATTTTTCTCCGAAGAACATGAGCGAAAGATGATTTTGCCTTACTCAAAAATAACTTTCGATTATACCATTTTGATTAGAAAAATCCAAGGAACAATTACCGGCACTTTTTATCGACCAAATCGAAACTTCTCCAAAAAATGATTTTTCAAAAACTAATTAAATTTTTTGGGTCTTTACAGGCAACATTGGTTAAAATGGGTTAAACCCATCATCAATTTTATGAGTTTCTAAAAACCCATGACACTCCAATCGCAAATGGAGGAGTAAAACTCAGAGCTATCAAACCTAAGTTTGAATGTGCTTTCATGAAACCGGGCCTGCAAGTTCATGGGCAGCCATTCTGTGTGATTTCCAATGGAAGCAATCAACCTCTAATTATGATCAATGGTCCTAACCAACTTTACAGAACTTAGCTGCAGCAGCTCTGACGGTCCTGACCATCGCGATAATGGCCCTGACCAATTTTACAGAATTTCAAAGTGTGTTGAGTTGGTCCTGACCATCGTGATAGTGGGACAAATCCGACTAGGCTCCGGGTCGGTTTAATTGAAAGAGACCCGAGGTGTGCTAAGCTCGGATGTGTTGAAAGCATGGCACGGGCCGATGCGGTGAGGGTGGCATCACCAGCACGCGACCAAGCGGTTAGCGGTTCACGGAGAGCCATGGGCCTGGTTTGGTAAGGGATGAAGTCACCGCACGTGTGTGAACATGTTTAGCTTGGAGAGCAAGCACATGGGAGGCTATAAATACCAAGGGATAGACCTTAGAGGTATACACACTCTTCTAGATCTAAAATTACTCCCTCTATTGTGTTTCTCTCTAGTTGCTGACTTGAGCGTCCGAGTGTCCGCCGACAAGAGGACGGCGTGACATTAATAGTTGTTGCTTGTGTAGGTCGGAGCAAGGAGGAAGATGGTTCGACACGTGGAGATCCACCGGCGAAAACACCCCACCACACCTAACCATCGGGATAATGGTCCTGACCAATTTTATAGAATTTCTGAGTGTGCAGAGTTGGTCCTGACCAACCTGAACTTGGTCAGGACCATTTTTACAGAATTTTAAGGGTTTGTTCATCTATTTCGAGGCTCTAAACACCCTCCAAATTGCCAATTTACGCAGACATCGACTCCTAAGGTCTGTAAACCCCACAACTACACAAAATGCATCAAATGACATGATTAACGGACACACAAAGTACAAGTTAAGGCACTTAAATAGGTGCATTCAAGCACCTATCACCAAGTTAAAAAAATCAACCTAAACATCATTTCTATCCGATGCAGTATTAGTGGTAATAAAAAATGAAAATGTATAAGAATTCATGAGGAGTTCAAAAATAAAACCCATATGATTGAAAAATGAAAATTACTAACTGTTATTTGATCGAATTTGGGTCAAACTTTGCAAATTTTTAGTTCTCTTGGGACTAGCAAAAAATGTAACAAAACTAAACAAAGATATTAGGATTTGTTAGTTGTTGACCTTCACTCGCCGAGAGCAATCGAAAAAAACAGATATTTTGATAAGAAAAAAAAATTTAATATAAAAAAGTCAAAATATGGGAATTTGCGATTTTTTTATTGGTCATTGAAAAATTAAAAAGAAATTTTGATACTTCTTACATACTTTTGGTATTTAAGTTATTAAAATGTATTATAGCGGAGGGCAGGTTAGTGAAATTTGTAGAGAGGAGGGCCTTATAAATTGGGAATTTACAAATCTCCTCCTCAGAGCGCCTGTAACCCGACCTATTCTGAATGGTACACTTTAAGCACAGAATGGAAGAGGAGCCCAAGGGATGGCCTGAACCTGCAAATAAAGCAAAAACAGCTCGCATCTGTTACTCACTCTTGATTGGGGAAGTCCCGTTTTGAAGAACTGTTTGCTCACTTGTTTGATTACCATATTGCACTCGAATCTCAGTACCGAACAGTAGTAAGTTTTCAAATGCTTATGCCAGATCATCTGAAAGGTTACTCCATACGAATCAATATCGTGACTGAAAAGAAAACGACGTTCAATTCATATGCGCCCGACATTTTTTTGGCACTGTGTGTGTTCCTTTTAACCAATATTTGGAGAAACACGGTATGGAAATGAAGAAAGGAAAAACAATACCAAACATGCCACCAATTTTGTTTTCCGAAATTTCAGCCCGGATAAAAACAGCAGTACACTGAACGCTACCCTAGATGATACCTCAATAGTGATTGCATAAGAGTGATAAGTTGGCAAAACTCTAACCCATTAGAAAGTGATCATTCTTATACTCGAAACCAGGAATTACACCAAGATAGGCTGTTTCTAACCCCAGGGGATTGGCAAGATGGTATTGCCTTGGGATTAGCTCAGGTTTGATTTCCCTTGCCAGCAAACTCTTGGGGCCACTGCAGGTTATGCTTGTTTGTTTTTTTTAAATGATAACCGAGTGTCTGGGCCAGGTTACGCACACCTCGACTAATTCCAGGACCTTTAGAGGTAATGACAAACATAGCCCTCAATGACCCAAAGAGTTTGTTGGGAAGGGAAATCGAACCTGAGACCGGAATTAGTGGAGGTGCCCCGGAATCACCTCCACGGCTCCGGAATTAATCGAGGTGCACAAGTTAGTCCGGACATCCGGTTATCATAAAAAAGAAAAACATAAGCTGTTTCTGACACCACTGTGGTCATCCCAACAGTTCATTTCTTGGACGACAATTAGTTAATATAGAACACGGATAACGAAGAAATAAATAGTTAGTATAAAACGGTACACACATCCGTCCCAACATAAACACTGAGACGTATTAAAAGTAACTCACAAAGAGGATATAACACCCATGAAACAAAAGATAAAGACAACCATGAAACAAGTCCATCACCAATAAACTTAATGGTACTGAGAATTCCACGGTTCACTGCATTTTCCGCGTTTCTCAGGTCAAGCCATCGCATATCGTTGAACGACCATCAAGAGTTTTAAGTATAGATATGGTTATACATATTTGATGTAATAGAACCAACATGCGTTAACGGATAGGAGGAAGCACAGCTGGAAGAGCCGAATCAACAACCTGAAGAGTACCTGTTGCTAATCTGGTAGTCAGATCCTCCACAGACAATTTGACCACATCCCTTCTCATGCCAATGTCAGCAGCATAGCGGCTTGCACAATACACTCCAACAGCTGTCGCCACCATGCCATAGACATTTGTGGCAACAAGACGTAAAGGCGTTGACAAAACCGCCGCGAGGGGCCCACCGATTATCGAAACTGCCTGCCCACTCTGGCTCATTGTATTTTGATCAAGAACCAATAGTCCTGTCTTGCAGTAAATTGCAAAGTCTTCACAGTTGTTCTTAAATACATTATAGCACCCAAACCCATTGTTAAGGAGGTGTTTTGCCCTATGGACCACGATATCATGGGGGTCCGAAACCGCCAGAGTGCAAGTTCCACCGCGTGCTTTTGCAAGAAAGAGAGCGGGACTCGCAGAATACTCGAAGCGATAGAGCACGCCGCCCGAAAGGAAACAGTTCAAGCATGAGGAGACAACACCGTGAGCTTCTTGTGGTGAGGTGCACGTGGAACAGGGGACTTGAGATCGGGCAGGCCCTGAGCTTACCAGAAGGACATCTAGAACTGTCCCCGTCCCAAATTCTTGCCCATGTCTTGTGAAATGAATGACTTTATTATCACCAATGTAGATGCCTGAGTTTGCACATATTAAAGGATCAAGCAATGAACAGTGTCATACGGCCAGCAATATCATAACAAAACGGATTAATCTAAATAGCACGAGAATTAAAGCAAAATACTAGACACATAATTATCATTGCAGAATTAACAAAACAATGGACTAAAATTAGCTCCACAGATACGTCTAACACCAGGAAGTATCTACAAACAATAATCCGAATAGAAATAATGGGGACCCAAATGACCCTGCTACATTCGCAACACCTGTCTGAAGCCTGCATTCCATACATACCACCTGCCACCTGTAGTTTCATGTGACTTTCCATTATCTTTGATTGGTAATGACGAGCAAGTATTCTTAACAATAAACCATAAAATGGTGCTGCATATTCTCTACTCCACATGCTAAATTGTCTAGCAGTCAACCACTTGATGCAGATACTTCTACTACCTATTATAAAAGCGGCACTTGTAATGTTTCTCCAACCTGACTTTGAATTACTAAAATACCCCTCACTTTCTATTCTATGCCTCAAGCATCCCTGGAGCTGATACAAGCCCAGTTACAAACGAGCCCAGATAGGAGTTAGGACCATGCCCCTTGTAATTCTAATAAGTACGAACGAGTTATCAAAGTAGACCATGAAAGAAGGTTAAGCACCACTAGCAAACTTTCAGTTGGATCAGGAAAGCATTACATCAATTCTCAGAATCAATCTTCAAAGATGCGCTCAATGATATAAACGGAAATGATAGTCATGTAGTTGTTACGCAAAAGTAGCAAGTAATTGGTCAAATGAGGTGTATAACATCTTGTTCAAATAGTTCACCGACCTTCTAATGATTCCCGGAAAATTACCAAAACATGATGCCTGTCCAGCATTATGTAGAAACTAGACAACAGTATTATAGCATATACTTAATTTTAATCCCTTTTACACTTAACTTACCCTTATAGTATAAAACCTAGTTCTAAAAGGCTTGGGGAGAGGCTGTTCATTCATCTGACCTACTTTTGGAAATTATTTACATAATTATTGGAGGCGATCAAGATTAGTTATGGAAAATTTAAGAGCACCTAGAATATTTGCCAGGTTTATGGGTAAAAGGAACATGATAAATATGATGAATATAAATATGATGAACGTCACGCTGCTGATTGAGCAAATTGACCTTAATTAACTAACAAAAATAATAATAATATTTTAACACAATCAAATATATAATATCTGCATTGAAACTAAAGTTCTAGTAATAATTATGACCCGTATTGAGCACATGCACATGCCCAAAGTAGGGAGAGAAGAAAACGCGACAAGTGAATTGAAACCCATACATGAACGAGTTGTGTTTTACTACAAGTCCATTTATACATTATAAATCAAAATTCAAATTCTTGTATTCTATTTACTACACCAAAGTGTAAACAACACTTCCGGTATATAAATCAAAGTTTCCTTTAAATGACAAGGAAATGTTAGCATCAAGTCCTAAAATTTAAGATACTGCACAAACCTAAAGCTAGTAACATAAAAGAAGACACGGCAAGGAAACCCAATACATGAACGAGTTGTGTTACCCTACAGCTACATTATATGTTATTAACCAAAATTAATATTTTGTATTCTATTAATCTATTCACTACAAAAAAAAAAAAAAAAAAGTGTATACAACAATTCCGATGTGTGAATCAAAAAGTGTACTTAACATGTATAATCTTTCATGTATATTAATTGAGAAAAAGAATCTTTCATGCAGGATATTTGAACATATATAATCTTTCATGTGAAATAGATTGAACATACTAAAACATGATTCCTGACTAGCGTCCCCAAAGTCTCCAACTTAAAGGATAATAGTTATGAGTTGAACATGCATTCAAGCATGTCAGACACGGATTCAAGCATGTCTGGCAGACTGACACATTGCTGAAGCGCGTCTTTTATCAAAGAAAATGAAATGATCAAAAGCAATGTTACAGTGATCCTCCAAAATATGTAACATACTCATAGGTGTGGATCTGGAATGATCCTGTTTAGTTGGACAATAACCTAAAAAGCATATGTTCGAACTCAATTTTCTCATAACGTATGCATAGAACTCTTACAATATGCATCAAAAGGTCCAAGACAACTACTAAACTCCATTTTTTTTTTGTTGGAAAATAAATTATATTAAGGATTTTAAATTTCCAGGCATTCCATGTATTCTTGATATGAAAATTTGATTCATCTGCTACATAAACAAATAGCCCACCCAACAATCAAGAGAGAAGCAATATAAAAAGAGATACTAGAAAGAATAGGCTAAGCAAAAGAAATGAAATCCCGTCACACAATAGCCATAGGCACGCAAGACTCTGCAAGAAAAGTTGCTTCATAGAGCGCACACCTTAGGTGTGATGTAGAAATTTTCTGCTAGTGGAGATGCTTTCAGAAATAAGTTGCTTACACGAAGATGACACACATAATCCTTTCTAGGACACACCTCAGCCATAGTAGATATCTGTGAGATCCAAACGAGTAAAAACGCAACTGAAAAGTTCCATCAAAATCTACAACGATGCAATCACAACAATCTGACCCCTCGAAATTAATTGAACAATAAAATCTACTATTCCCATAAACTTTTAAAATATCTTCTAATGTTTCCCCTCTCCAAGAGCCCTAGCATTCCACAAGAATAGTATCACCAACAATTCCATCCCGTCACTCCAAACAAGATATGGCTTTTACCTTGATCCTATCTTCCCCTAAACTAATCTGTCACAATCTGACTATCACCTTTAAAACATTTTGCTTAATGCCTTTCCGTTCATAAAAAGGAGAACAGAGAGAAACATCCAAACTAAATGTTAATTACCCCCATTCTTTAATCTGGACATTCAGATGTTACCTACATTTCCCAGCAAAACTATCATCACTATGTCAAATACAGGATATGCCTCTCTCTCATGCAGGCGAAACATGCACCCTATTCAGCAAGAACGTAGTCTGTAGCTTGCATTTGGAAAATGATTGTCGAAGTTTACGATTTGTTATTTAGTATCCATTTGCAAACCCGACAGCACAATTTGGCTACAAGAATGTAGTCTGTAGCTTGCATTTGGAAAACGATTGTAGAAGTTCACAATTTGTTATTTAGTATCCATTTACAAACCCAACAGCACTGCATCAGATTCTAATTCCTAAAAAGCACAACATTGCTGAGAACCAGAAACCATATTTGCCTCAGTTGATTTTGACAAAACCCGGAAGGCAAACAATCAAATTCTGGAGCTCAAATCTAGGGGGTGTTTGGGAGCTTAATTTTCAGCTTCTCATTTTTAACTTTTTGGCTTTTTGATTTTTTGGATTATGGTCAGAATGTGTTTTGAATCTGGGTGGAGTGTTTGGGAGAAATGTGCAGAATTCATTTTCCAACAGTAGTAGTGTTTGGGAGAACAATGATGAAAATGAGTTATAGATTGATTGTTTACCATTTTACCCTTGTCCATTAATTATGGTATATATTAAAATGAGTTTGAATATTGTTCTGACAACACAAGAATCACCCACAAATGAGGACTTGGAACATACATCACAAAGAACACGGGACAAGCATAATAAAAATGAAAGCCCTACATTCATCAAACAATTTAGGGGATGTAAAAAACGACCAAGCAAACAAAACGTGTTCCTTCCCGCGCCGTGTTAGGCATATTACTTCCTCCGTCCCGCAAAAAAATAGTATCTTGCGAAAAACAACATGCAATTATTGTACAAACAAAAATAAAGTACTCCCATTCATAAATTTTCTTAGTTTCAGATTTCGAGATCTTCAATTCGGTGGCAAGAAATTAAAAAATTTATGCACTGTAGTACTTTTTTATCCAAAAAAAAAAAAAAAACGTCTTTCTCACAGAGGATGCTGATATGCATACATAACATTATATGTGTATATATATATATATATACATATACACGGAGAGGATCAAGTAAGGGATTCCTTACCTTGCTACGACGCCGATCTCCTCTTTCCCCATTTTTTTTCCTGATTCCTCCCTCGCGGAACCATAAAAACATGTTTTAAATACATTGAACGGATTGGATCATCAAAATATGACCGGGAGAGGAAACATTCGCATCGCAGCAAAGTAAGGATCCCTCGTAGGAACCGGATTGTATACATATATCTAAGTATGTATATATAAAGAGAGAGAGAGAGAGAGAGGGACCGACCGTGGTGGGCGTAGATATAGGCAGACCTCCAGGAATAGATGTGATCTCCTGGTTTGAGGCTATCCCTATCAACTCTGTTTCATTTTGCAGTCAAATTTTTCATGAGTTGGATCCGAAGAACAGGACAGTAATTTGATAGCGAAAATGTAAATCGAAACCATACCTGTTAGAGAGAAGTCCCATCTTCTGTCTCCTTTTTCTTCTCTCTCTTCTCTCTCTCTCCAAAACGTAAGAAAAAGAAAGAGTTCCTTTCGGTTATTCTCCTGCTGAAAGGAGAGTCGGAGAAACAAGCGGGGAAGGAAATGAAACCGCTCTGTCAGGAGCGGAGATTACTAATTTGACCCTCCCATCCCAAACCCTTCATCGTTAAGGAAAGGGTAATTTTCACATACCTCCCTGAAGTTTCTGACAATTGTAGTGACCTCCTCTATGGTTCTAATATTTACAAACTATTGCCAAGATTCCTTCATTCCATGTTTACTCTAATGGCGTAACTTTAAACCTTCAAATGATGGAAATACCCCTAAATATTTGGGTGATTTGAGCAATTAAGTCTTTTTCTTTTTTTTCAATTGGAAGTTTAAACAATAAAACCAAAATTTGACTTTTGGTTATATGTGATTGATTTGTATAAGTATTTGTTTGTTTTATGATATTTACTCTGTATCCGAATGAAAAAAGACTGAACAAGTGGAAATTCTTAGTTGCAGAATCTTGTCAATTACATTGTTTTTGCTAGTAAAAATAATTCATTACAAAAATAAATTATGGTCAGTTTTAGTTCTTTTTTATTTTTTTGGAAGGGGGTCTTATAAGATAGAAATTTACAAATGCATTTTATTTGAAAAAATACTTCTCAGCGATCCAAAAAGAGTGAGATATACATTGAGTGACAAATATCATTTTCTTAAAAACGGGAAATTGGCCTAAAGAACAAGTTTGGTGCTTTAAAAGGTTTTTAGCCCAGCCCAACTTATTTTAAAACCTCTAATACATTGATGGAAAATTTTTTAGAGTCAAAGGCAATACTAAACAAAAATACTAGACAAAAATACCGTCTCCTTCTCCGGCACACACTAATCACTGCTTCAGAGAGAGAATTGATGGCATCACTTTCATATCTAACCCTCCCCGACATTTGTGAAGTGATTCTCCCCATCACGCGCTACAGAACACGCAGCCATATTCCGGTACTCTATTCTTCTGATTCTCTTCCGGCTAACTTTCCGGCGATATTGAACTGCTCCGGTGTATCAGCATGTTTACCGGTCTAAACTGGTTAATGCTCCGGTGTATCACTATCAGAACTGCTCCGGTCTAAACTCGTTAATGGTCTTAGTGGCAAAGCATCTGTTCGATGAAATGCCTGTACTAATTTATGCTTGGAATGAGATACGTGTTTTGAAAAGTTAGGGAAATGATTGAAAAAGAAGGAAAGTAGCTTGCTCAAGATGAGAGAATCTTACAGGAGAGCTTTGAACTCCTTGGGGCTCCTTTGGGTGGAAAAACCAAAATGGTTTTTTGTTTTGTCCTTGTTCAATTTTTTTTTTTTTTTTTGGCATTTGTTAGTTTTCGGTTAATTTTTTGTGATTTCTTAGTTCGTCTCGACGAGAGGAATCTAAAAAACATAAAATTATTAGCCAAACTTAAAGTTTTGTAAATAAAGACAAAAAATAATCCAAAAAACTGGTTTATTTTTTGTCTTTATTCACAAAAGTTTAAATTTAGTTAATAATTTTATACTTTTTAGATTCCTCTTGTCGAGACAAGCCAATAAATCACAAAAAATTGACGTAAAACTAACAAATTTTAAAAAAAAATTGAATAAGGACAAACGAAAAACCAGTTTGGTTTTTTTAGCCGAAGGAGGCCTTGATGATTAGAGTAAAGACGAGGAATTAGAAATTGAGTAACTCTACTGTTTGAAAACATCATGAGTCCACGACTCCAACATTTGCTATGGGTAAGAAAATAAGGAATGGCTTTTGAATTAGTTTTGGAGGGACTTGGATTGTCTCCACCTGGGCATCACAGGGCTACTTTGATGATGATGGTTGTATGAAATAGTGATCTTTTAGGGCCTTTTCTTTTTTCTTTTTTTTTGATCACCAGAAAATAGATCTTTTAGGGCCTTTTCGATCATGTGATTTTTGAAAAAAATATAGGTTAAATAAATGACCACCTCCTGCTGCTAGATTAAATTCCTTTTGTCCCTAACATGATTAATCATTTTTGACGTGTTGTTTCTATGAGCAATTTCAAGTATGCCAGTATCAATCTTTGGACTTTGGAGTGTACCATGGTTTCCAATTCATTGACTTATTGGTTTATGAAGATGGATTGGTTGACCCATTCGATCAAAACTCGACCATGGCTTTGTACATACTCGTACAAGTATCCAACAACGTTGAATGTGAGACATGTTTTGTTTTCCATGCCGCATGCGTGATTAGCTACGAGAAAATGGGAGCATGATCAATAATTATTAATGTTACAGAAGCAACAAATAATATGATGTTATGTTTTTATCGTTCTTTGTAGTGTAGAAGAAATCACAGGATACGTGTTTTCTAAAGTGTTTAATCGGACGGAAAAGAAAAAAAAACTACAATTGAGATTTAAAAGGGTATTTTGAGAAATTAATGCATTCGTGGTTCTAAGTTCTGTACACACTAGAGCAAAAAGATAATAAGAATTTATTATTAGCTGCTTTATTTTAGAAGAAAAACTCCCAAATTGGTGAAGCACCCTCCTAAATTTCATATATACATATACACTTACTTAAATGTACAAGCACTTTTTGTCCTTATTTTTTTAATATCCTAAGTGCACTTGTTAGTTTTGTGTCAATTTTTTGTGAATTATTAATTCAATAATCCACAAAAAATTAGATTATTTTTGTCTTTAGTAATATATATTTTTTCTATATCACAGCAATATATGGTAATCTGTTGTTGTTATTGGCATGAAAAAAATGTCATATTCCAACAAATTGTCATAGATGTTTGCTTTGCTGGCATGATAAAGAGTACAAATCTTCACATATTGGGTAATCTGTTGCTGTTATTTGCATGAAACAGAGGCCAGATTGCAATAGACTACCTCATATGTCTTCTTTGTACAGATCCTCATATGTCTTCTTTGTACAGATCTACACATATTTGGTAATCTGTTGCTATTATTGGCATGAAACAGAGGCTAGATTGCAGCAGACTATCATATGTCTACTTTGCTGGCATGATCAAGGTTGTGAATCTCGTACCGTACCGGCCGGTACGTACCGGATTTATGCTTAACCGGTATCTTGCACCTTTAATTCCATCCCGGCTTTAATACCGGTCCTTACCGGCGAGTACCGGAAATTCCGGCCAATACCGGGCGAAATGGTGGTCCCGGCGATTCCGTCCGGTACCGTGTTGAACGGACTTTGACAGTTTTCTACAAACAGATCTAGCACAGATCGCACCCACAGAGAGAGATTGAGAGGGAGGGAAGGTTATACCGGTTTTGCTATGATTGAGAGAGAGAGAGAGAGAGAGAGAGAGAGAGAGAGGTTTTGAGCCATACCTCTTTCACTCAGTCACAAAGCAGCAAAGAGTTTAGCAGAGAAGAGAAGCAGCGGCTTCTGTTTTGCTATAGTACTAGTAGACAAAGTTTTGCAATTTGAAGCCCTAGAATATCACAAGGACCAAATTACCCTTCTATTTTTTGTTTAAAATGGTTCAGGCGTACTGATTTCATACGAAACCAATTTTTTCTTTTCGTTTTTTTTTTTTTTTTTGCAGGGTAAACCAACCACTCTTACAGCCTTATTAAAGGCTGAATTGAAAAAGAAGAGAGGAACTTTCCTTCTTCTTTTTTTTTTTTGGTTTAAAATGGTTATATCCAGTGTGATGTTTACACAATTTGAGTTTCTTATATTTTTTGTGTTGTACTATTTAATTTTCAAAATAAAATTTTACATCTACGTAAATAAAGTGTGTAAGTATATATATACACCATATTTTTATGATACTTGTTGTTTCTAACAATAATTTATATTTATATAAATTATTTATATGAATTAAATTATATGGAGAAATTTTTTTATTTACATACATACATACATATATATATACAAGTAGTACCGCTAAATCCGAAACGGTACCGGTAACGGCCCGGTACCGGTACCGTACCGTACCAGTAGGAAAACCGGTACACTAACCGGTACGAGATTCAGAACCTTGGGCATGATACAAATCCATACATATTTGGTAATCTATTTTTGTTATTGGCATGAAACAGATGCCAGATTGCAATAGACTATCATATATGTTTGCTTTGCTTGCATGATATAGATCTATACTATTTGATAATCTGTTGTTGTTATTGGCGTGAAACAGATGCCAGATTGCAACAGACTACCATATATGTTTGCTTTGCTGGCATGATACAACGTACAGATTTACATATATTTGGTAATCTGTTGCCGTTATTTGTTAAAAATAAATTGAAGAATAAAAATTGAGGAACTTCAATTTTGCACATTCAAAAAATAAAAAGTAAGAAGTACCAAATTTTATTTGTTAACTTTTTCTAATGACCATTTATTATGGAACAATTAAAAAAAGAAAGAAAGGGCAACATTTTGGGCTAGAATAAGTATTTTACACAATTCATTTTTGCCAATAATAGCAACAAATAAAAAAAAACTGATAAGGGTATTTATGCTAATCAATTCTCAATATATTCCCTTAAAGTCAACGGATAAGGGCATCTGTGTGATTAATTCTTTGTATATTAGAAAAAATAAACAGATAACAATAGATGTGCTAATCATTAACAGGTAACATTATCTGTGCAACCAGATCTGAAAAAATGCAAAAATCATTTTTCGTGTTAGCCAGACAAGGCCCTTCCTGGAAGGTCAACAAATTACATTATTTGCGCAATCAGATATGAAAAAAAAAAATGAAAATTTCATTTTGTGTTAGCCAAACAAGGCCCTTTCCAGGATATTTTTGTCACCTATTGCCCAAATGTCCTGTTGGCATTATAGAAAAGTTGATGTCCTAATTGCTTGAATAACTCTACACTCTTGAAAAAGCTCCCTTTTAAAAATGAAGGGAGCACCTTTATTGTTGATGATGTTGCTCCCGCTTCATCCAATCTGGCTCGCTTGGATACGAACTTGAATGAAGGGCCGCCTCATCTCGTTGTCGTTTTCTGAGTGAATAGAATGAATTGAATTTCTACTACAAAGCTTGGATAAGGTAGCACAAAAAATAAGAGTCACTGTGAAAACAACAATAGAAAGTGATGAGGTATCCATTGCTGATGTGGAAAAATGATGCCCTCCAGAAAGCTTGACGACACAAATTCAATCACATATATACTATACTATACTACTTACTACTTCTAAAAACACGAAGGTGTTTTCTACTTTTTCCCTTTCCAAAAGTGCCCCTACACATGCAAATGAATACTGTGGCTCAGCCACGTGCCCTCCATCCTACACAACTCCTCCTGTAGAATTCTCCAAATCTAAAATATCGTTTACAATTCTCATGGTGGAAACAAATTTTCACGGGGTTAGTTGGTCTCAAACACACATGAAATTACCATTGTATCTTACGTCCACCATTGCCAACGGATTCCATTCTCTCATATTGGCCCAGTGGCAATTGCAATCCTCTTCTTCTCTACACTTTTAGTCTCTTGACCATGATAAATGCACTATGTCGTAATTGGCGTGATCTCGTTCTTTGTGGTTTAATCAAATGCACCTCTCTCTTCCCATCTCACTCCTCTATGATTTCGTGTCCGCAACGACGAAGTTCGAGAAGGGATTTGCTCTCATAGACAACGAAAACATTATTATTCCCATGCAGATTGCCAAGGTCAGTCATCCCTATCTCTTTGATGAACGATGCAAAAACCAGTGGCCCTTCAATTCTCTTGTTTCAAGTAGCTCAATTGTCAATTTGGATGGTTTATACTTTATCTTATTTGATCGCCTATGTGTGTTGTAACTAAGTCTAAAGTGCTTATGGTCCATGGATGGAGTACAATTGATATCCACTCTCTTTGGGACAAAAAATAAATACAAAAATTGGTCTAAAGGCCAAGTTTGGGGCTTTAAATGGTGTTTAGTCCAGTCTAATTTATTTTAATGCCTCTAATACATTAATCGGAAATTTTTGAGGGTTCAAGGACAATAATAGACAAAAATACCCTTAATGAACCCCACTACTCACGCGCACCATGTGGAGAAGTCTGCTGCGGACAAAAGCCAAAATGATAGCAACCTTGCAAATTTCCAATGTGATTCAGATGGGCTTCAAATCAAGTAAGACCAAGACCAAAATTTAACTCATTAGCCAAGGCTAATTAAGATGGTTTAACAACTAATTAATGGAGGGAATCATTAGAAGCATAGATCAACAAGCACAAAACCAATTTGACTAGAAAAAATGGGTTTCACAAAAGGGCTTTCACAAACAAGGGAGAATTGATCATGTAAAAGAACAAATCGATAGACCAACATTCAAATACACTTAGGAGTGATAGAAGTTTCCCTACCTTAATGGGTTTTGAGTAAAACCCAACAAACCCTAGCTCCTCCACTTGAAACCCACCAAAAATCAGCCCTTTCCCGAGTTCCCTTGCTCAATTCAAGCTCCGGATCAAATTTTCACGATCCGAACTGTCCAATGTGTTTAAAACGTGTTTTCAAGGGTCCTCGCGAGAAATCTTCCAAAAAAAATACTGGGAAGGGCTTGATCTAAACAGTTTTTCATAAAACTGTATATGTGCAGTTTTTGCGAAAAACTGCTCGGATCAAGCCCTTCCCGGCATTTTTTTTGGACAATTTCTCGCGAGGACCCTTGAAAACACTTTTTAAACATATTGGACGGTTTGGATCATGCAAAAACATGTTTTAAAACCTTCAAAACATCAAAACCTCCAATCCGGGATCCCGGATTGGATAGTTGGCGTATATATATACATAGAGAGAGAGAGAGAGAGAGAGAGCGCTGACTGTTTTGAAAAAAAAAAATGGGGAGAAATGAAATTTTTTTCTCCTTCCCTTGACTTATAGGGGCAATCACAACCTCACCGCCCTCAACTTGGTAAAGTGCTACATACAAGTCCATGTTTTCCTCATTTTCTAAAATTAACCCATGTTTTGAACTTTAAAAACATTTCGTCTACAATACCCCAATTTTAAATCAAGGAAAAATATTGCGAGAATTTTCGGGTCTTTATAGTCTACGAGGCCCACGAATCTTGGCAGAGGGCTATGAGGCCCTAGGGAGATGTCTCGAATGCTCGGCAAGGGTTATGCGGCCCAAAGTACTCGGCAGGGGCTACGGGACCTAAAATTCCCAGTTTTATGAAAGATTTGGTAACAATGGTTTAGAAATAAGAGAGTGAGGTAGATGATGAGTACAAGTGGAAACTTGGAATTTGATAATGAGATTTTCTTGACAAAACCACGAGTTACAAAAATAAAATAAAATGAGGACACCTGGTTCGTATCTCTATAATTGAACAATTGCTTATTGACATAGATGACCTCGTCTATCTCATGCTCATCTCATTACATATCCATTTAGAGTTTGTAGATAAACTCTACTGGCTAGTGTAGCCAACCTTAACAATTTCAGATACTCAGCACAGAGCATGAGTTGATTGGAGTGCGGTGCATGTGCATGGATGAAAAAACTTCATGAAAGCTATTTGATCATCTTTCATATATCATATTTTTGTAAAAAATGAAATTGTAACTTAATCTTTCCATCTTTTTGACTTTGGATTAATGTACTAATAACTTTAAATACCTCAAACTTATGTTTATTCATGGGGAACCGATATTCGAACTAGACCATATTTGTGTAATAAATTTGGTTCAAGGAAGGATGAATTTTGGGTATTTATGAATGTCGTATTGGACTTATATTATTGAGAAATGTCTTTTATGTAAGTTGAAAATCGAGGGTGTGATAGCGTTAGAGTAAACTTAAAGGAATGAGGGAATCTAGCTAATAGTTTGTAGAGCAATGGAGGTCAGGAACTGTAAGGACCCGTATTTTTAGGTAATTTTCCAAAAATAATATTAGGGAAATGTGAAGAAATGAAAATAGATTAAAATGTGGCCAATGTGGAATTAGTATTTGCTTTTGGATGTTTTTTAAAATGCATATGAAACATGAGGGGTGTAAGTGCAAGTGTGAGAGTGTATGTACACGTGTGGGGGCTAAAATTGCAAAACGCATAACACTCTCTCTCTTTCTCTCTCTCTCTCTCTCTCTCTCTCTTTCTCTCTCTCTCTCTCCCCCTCTCTCTCCCTCCCTCCCTCTTAAGAAGCGCTGGCCACCCACTCTCTTGTCTCTCTCTTAAAATTCCTTCAAATCCTCCCCAAAATCTACCTCTCACACTCCCCAGTCTCAAGATCCAACCTCAAATCCTCCTTGTATGCGTGATTTGGAGTCCAGGTCTCTGTGGTTTCGCTTGGAGCTAGTGCATTTCGGTTGGGGTGTTTCAAGAGCTAGGGCTTTTCATCTCCAACTCATTTCAAGCTTGAATTGTGAGGTAGGAGACATATTTCTACTCCCTCTAGTTGTATCAAGGTGATTTGTTGCATATATCCTAGTATTAGCCTCCAATTTCTACTCCCTCTTCTGATGGCATTAGCAGGTTTCATCTTAATACAGCTCAGGCTTCTCGGTTTATTAGCAAGATCTTGGGTGAAGATTATTTGAGGGATGATGATGAGATCATTAGCTGTTTTTCTGATGCAAGCTAAGATTGTTGATGTCTGCTTGAGGCGTTATGGTTGGTTTTTTTAAGGCGTTGGTTTCAATTTATTTTTTCGGGGCGTGTTTTCTTGTTGGGGGGTTTTTGTTGGCTTCTTGCCAACATCAGATTGTGTTTTCCCTTCTGGTTCCTAACAACTTGTGTCTTTTGGTGTGAAGGGAGTTTTCTTTGTGAATCTGCCCTTCTTTCATCTTAAGGCCTTGTTGTTTGGATCCTTTTAATCTTTGTAATTCGTTTTCAAAGGTTAATAAAAAAATTTCTGTTCAAAAAAAAAAAAAAAAAAGCCTACAATTTCTAGTAACTTTTGGTTTCCACCATTAGAATGGGTTTTCTCTTTAATTTGTTCTTGTTCTTAGATTTTGGTTGCTAGATTACTCAATTGGTAGTTGATTTATCCTATACACTTATTTTTTGTTTGACACCTCAAATTTGTGCTTGAACCATCACATTTGGCCTTGGGTTGAAATCTCCTTCCTTAGGGAAAAATCTGTGGAAGATGTCAAACTTCCCTCACAATTTGCCTCGCTGGTCCGGACGGGGATAGGGCTGGTCCGGACCAGCCCATCAGTTTGCTCAAAAATTTTATTTTGTTTTGGGTCCTTTCTTAATGCTTGGTTAGTCCCCGTTTCCTCATATATATCTTCGTGTATTTGACCTTTGGGATTGAAATAACCCTTGAATTCACTTTGTAATCATTAAAATGAGATTTTGATACGTAATTTGGTTGAACACTTCGCGATACGTAATGGACATGTACCATAGTTGGTTTAACACTTGTGATTTAGGTTGTGACGAATGAGATGAAATGTTAAGCTTAGTAATGCTCTAACGATTGAAATATGTTTAATGGATAAATGTGGCAATGTGAAAGGGTACGTCCATGAAGCACACAAAATCCGGCAGGGGTGTATGGAGCCCACAAAATCTGGCAGAGGTATAAAATCCCTATTTAAACAAGAGGTTGACATTGTGAATTGATTGAAAAATGTGGCAATTTAAGTAAGACACGGTATCTTGGCGAATGTCAACACATGACACGGTTAGTATTGAGTAAGTGTTGAGTGATGAGTTGATTGGACACTAGTACCTTGTTATCATATCTTGCTCATTTCATTCATGGTATTCAATTTCTTTGCCCATATCATTCTTTATATGTCACACCCCAAAATGCGAAGTGACCGGCCGTGAACCACAAGGCTTCAACTTGTGAAACACGCAGCCTAAAATTATTATAAAGTCATCGGACATCAAATATCCCCCCCTTTTTTTTTTTAATGTTATCAAACCAAACCAAAGGCAAATAGGTCCCAAATCATAACCATGGGGGAACAACCGTCCCCATAAACCAAAATGATAAAATATATCACCAGAAGAAAAAGGAGTTTCGATTTAAATCAAAAAGGTTTACCAACATGCGGAAGCGAATAAATAAAATTATAAAACTAGAATGCAACATCCTATGGAGGTCGACATAGTAACTCCAAGACGTCACCAGAGTCCTCACCTATCGACTCGATTTTCCTAAAAATGGTGTTGGAATAAATCCGTCAGCTGACAAGCTCAGTGAATGGAAAAGCATGTATATTAAATAAGGTTCTAAAGCAGGAATTAAATTAAAGTACCGTATGATCATAATTTGGCACACACGATGTAAAATAAAACAATAATAAATCTTAATGGTGATCACACAATGATACTCAATAACAATGGGGAACCACAACCAAATAGTACCATGGCCAACAGAACAATAATCTCAAAATTGGATCCAATATCGAACTTAGAGTCACCAGGCGTTGGCAAACCGTGGTACTCTTCCCTAAGTCGATCCGGCGAAAAGACAGCCGTTGAACAAAAGGGTCACCGGCCTAACCCGGGTCTCTTCCCTAATGGCCAAGGTCACCTATATAAAGGAATAATTTCACTGGACTTCCAATAATGAAAGTTCCCAACAATATCCATAAAGTTCTCACCAAAAAAGAATACATTTTATCGCGTGCCAATTTAGAGAACCAAATATAAATATTTTTCAATTAACAATTCCAAATTTTTCAACAAATAATTTAAGGGACACGGGAAAGTTCGAAAGTACGTAACACACTTAACCACTCACCTCGATCCAAAAGTAATGCAACTCGAACATGTCAAAATAGACTAACCTGTACACAAGTACAACATACAAAATAACTAACGAGTTTGAATATAAACTATGTCAGGAAAAATATCACATACTACTAAAACCCTGAACCTAGCCTAATTCTAAATTAGTATATAATCACTAGCCACCAATATCCACTCTTAAAAACCCATAAGACCATTTACGTGCACAATTGATTTAACAGTCAATCCAAAACCCAAATTTAGTTCCCAATTCCCATTTGATTTGTTTCCCCACAATTTGATCCCAACGTGCACCTCATCCAAGCACAACACATGGACCTAAGGCCAACCCTTCCCCATATGAATCACCAATTAGGATTTCCACCACAACCTTATATATACTCCAAAATTTCCAATATTAATCTAAGAGAACTACAAATTAAACATTAGTGGCACCGAAACTTCACAACACCCAAAGCCACACAATCAACTGCCATCTAATTGGCACAAAACACCACCACCACCACTGACATGCACAACCCTTTGCCATCTCTCTCTCTCTCTCACTGCCAACCTGCACTACAACAACTGAACTCCACAAGCAAATTAAATACACAACAATGATGCAGAACCCAAGAACTCCACCCCTCTAAACAGCAGTGGTAATACAGAGTAATTGAAACAATCAAGAACATGGATCCGTACCAGACTAGATTGACAGATCGAGAACATGAGTGACTACTATGAAAAGCCTTCGCTGTTGCGGCTTCTAATGACGTTCTTTGCCCAATATTATCTTTAGAGTATATAATAAACCTAATCCCTTGAGATTATCTCCTTAAGAGTAGTACTTTATATAACTGCCCATTAGCAAAATATCCCTAATTTGTAGCTAACTGACTTAATCAGAGTAACGTGAATAACTAATTTACTCAATAGATATTTTGAGTAATTTAACCTAATTCTCTAATATTACACAAAATGCTAGCTTATATATATGATAGCACCAATTGTACTTGTAGTGTGCCCCAAAATAATTTTAGTAAGCCGATCATAAAAGCTAAATTTTAATGCGAAATTAATTATTAGGAAAATAAAATGTAGGGCGTCACATTATACACCTAAAGTTAGTAGATTGGTTTCCTATTGGATTAGTGAGCTCACCCTATCATTTTCAAGTAACTGGCAAGGACCTTGAGATGGATGCTTGGAGAGTGAATGCATAATATTACATGACATTGAAGTTATTGTATCATCTTCAAACTTAATATTTTTGGGAGATGATTATGTAACTTCAATCTTCTTAAATCTTTTGACATTTCCGAGTTATGTAATAACTTTAAATCCATTTGATACTTATGTATTTGGGTGTGGGCAACCATTGACTAGGGACACGTTGAACTTTGACTTGGAATTGGTGTTATTGACTTTGACTTTTCAAAGGTGATATGTATGACTTTTGATCTATCCTACATGGACTTTTATGACTTTGGTGTACACAACAGTGTTGTGTATACCAAATGTACTAATTTGAGGCATTCAATTTGTTTAAAATGTTTTTTGAAGGGTCCTTACAAAAAATTAGTTCAGGCGGATATCGATAAGTGCTTGACCCGTTCTTTTTTGGGCCGTGAAAAGGACGTATGGATCAAGGCACTTACCGATATCTAGCTGAATTGATTTTTTATCGTGGCCCTTTAAAAAATTTTCTAAACAAATTAACAGGCTCGGAATATTTGTGTGGGACCTCAAAATGGGTTCCACACAAGTGTTGTATATTTGGTGTACACAAAAGTGTTGTACCCATTGTATTTTGTCTTAATTTCCAGCAACTCAAGGCTTTAGTTGGGAAGAGCATAACATCGAGACATCATAGTAGATGTCAAAGAACTAGTCAAGCTTTCCTAATTGAAGTTTTAGATAGAAGTTGAAAACTACAATAAAAGATCCTATAGGAGAAGTGAAGAATTGAAACTTATGTCACAATTTATAACATGAAGCAACAAACTAATACGGAGTAAGAGAAATAGTGACAACGTGATTCGTACAAAACTTCGAAAAAGGAGAAAGGAACAAGTAAACTTTGGTCACCAAATTACCTATCCATCGATTACCCATGAAAGTGTGCCAAGCAGGTAGAAAAAGAGGTGCAATGGCGTTACTTCTTGCATCTCTCATCATAACAATTCCAAGTCGTGAACGGACTACGAACTCCAAAGTCAAGCTTGCCTTCAAACTAAAGGTATGGGTGCATAGTTAATACTTGCACTTCAGAGCCCAAGTTAGCCTAATCAAAGCTTTTGTCAGCCTCTCGATTATCAGGAATTCAAGGAGGACTAGAAGATTGGTGGATGCCCGATGAAGAGCTATTATGGGAAACTCTAGTAGTAACATTTTGTGGAGCAGAAAAGTCTGGAGGAGAAAAGTCTGGACACCTGGAAAACCGTTCTGAGAACTATGATATTGGCAAAGTTTGTAAAATCTTTTGTATTTTCCGTTGATTCCCCTAGTCATTGATCATGATTTGAAATCCTGACTGCTCTTGTTCTCCCCCTCGGTTGATGGTTACTAGCCAAAGGTTTGGTGATAGGAACATCATCGGACACCTCCTCCTCCTTCGGACATCGAGGTTTAACTCGGATGAGTTTAATTCATGTTAAGGGTGCAAGTCTAAAATGTATGACATGCTAAGTAATGCACTATTCCAATTTGCATAGCCACCCTTATTAACTGTCACACCCCAAAACGGGAAATGACCGGCCGTGAACAACAAGGCCAACTTAAGGTACACGCAGCCTAAAACAAAATAAACTAATGAATACTAAGAGACCATTCTTTATTTAATAAATAAAATGAACTAAATTGTCTCAACAAAGCATGGGGTACACCGTCCCATGAACCAAACGATAAAAATGATCACCAATAATACCAAAAATCCAATCCTTTACCAAAAAGGTTTAACCATGTGCGGAAGCGAAATAAATTAAATAATAAAACTACGATGAATGCAATATCCTATGGAGGTCGACACAATAGCTCCCCAAGACGCCGCCAAAGTCCTCACCTAACCACTTGATTTTCCTGAAAATGATGTTGGAATAAATCCGTTAGCTGACAAGCTCAGTGAATAGAAAAGCACATTATAGACACCCCGATTTTGAACCCGGGATGTGCTCGAGCATTCCTGATGATGAAACGGACCAATCACGACTACCCGAAACTTGTGAAAATGGCTTGAACTTGATTAAAATCAACCAAACACCACCCAAGCAATCAAAACAGCCTAAACCAACCCAAGCATTGTTGAACCAAACCAAACCATCAATCTGCCACCAAGAACATTGAGCGCTCAAGCTCTGCACCTTGAGCGCTCAAACCCCTGAGAAACACCTTGAGCGCTCAAGCCTACGGCTTTGAGCGCTCAACTCTGATCCCAGTCAGGAATCTGCAGAGTATCTCATCATGAGATTTTCTGCATGGGAGCGTCTGGGGTGATCTTCTACGATCCTAATACGTATAATACACTCTAACACAACCCTAAAACTACACCTAAAACTACTCCTAACCCACTTTCAAGTATAAACCCACTTCCTCTCTCTCCTCTCTTCCCTCCCACTCACTCTCTATAAAAACCACTAACTACCCCTGGTTTCGGGGTTACAAAAAATTTCACGCTCCAGCTCTCAATTCCTCCAGAAGACATCCTCCCTCTCTCTCTATAAAACCACCTACATTTCATCCAAACCACCCATCAAAAAGCCATCTTTCAAGTTCTAGATACCACCTCTTTTGATCATCCATTGATCAATCAACCTCACCCATTGTTTCACCCATCCAGAATATTAACTAAACATCCATAATCGTTCATCCCCAAGCCCAAAATCAAGTTCAAGCTTTCAAACAAGTTCAAAAAGGTAGTTAAACATGTGAACACCTCACATTTTGGGTTTTCTGAGGGAGACCAGTCTGTTCAAGCAAGTTCTTTATACTTGCATTGGGCTTATAAGGTCAAAAATATACAATCAAAATATTTTTAAAAACTTGTTGTTGCAATAGGGGTTGAGCGCTCAAGCTTCAGGCCTTGAGCGCTGAAGCCCAGTCTTGGGTCAGTCACTGTTTTATGCTTCTGGGCATTCTACCCCCCCCCCCCCCCCCCCCCCCCCCCCCCCTTTTAACAATATAAAAAGGCTATTGAGGTGTTTACTACATTTTCCAAATAATCTTTTACATCTTAAATGTTCATGCATGTACATATTTTAGCCTTTTTATGGTTTTAATGTCTATAAACCTTGTCATAAAAGGGTAAACAGTGGCTGAACTATCTTTGATCCGTCCTATTTAATGTACTGGAGGTCCTAAGAACCATTAAAAATCTATTTGAAAGTCAAAAATCAGAAAGCCATATGATGGCTTGAGCGCTTAAGGTCATGCTTTTGAGCGCTCAAGCTGTTTTTGGCTCTTTTGTTGATTGCTGGTTGTTTCGATGATGGATCATGTTTAAGCTTCTTTCTGGTGTGTGTGAGTAGTTGTATTCATGCTTGTGATCTGATTCTTCTCTTCATGTTTAATTTCTTGCATTTTTCTTTCATATTCATGGCTTTAATCTTCCTTTTCTTGTCCTTTGAAAGATCAAACATTTAATTTTCAGCTCATATTTCTCTAAAAAATGTTTTATTGAAGTTTGATCTTGTAAAGAATGAGAAAAGAAGCTGTAAAAAGAGTCAAACTCACAGAAACCAGAAGCTTGTTTGAGCGTTCAATCCATGAGCCTTGAGCTCTCAAATTGGTTTTAAAAGGTTGAGCGCTCAATCCATCACCCTTGAGCGCTCAACCCCCATTCTAGAATCCAGGTTGTAAGCCAGTTTATCAAGCCTCATTTCTTGAGTTGTTGAGCAGTTTTTGTTGTGATTCACTTCTGTAAATATTTGTTGTAATCTTTCTTTATTATTATCATCTTTTCCATGTAAATCATCATGCACAAGCATTCACGATAAATTCGCATTTTGTATTCTATTACTATTTACGTGATTCCCATCCCCGATTCCCCATTTTCGTGATTAGAATTAAATTTCAAACATTTTCAAAATCCCACAAAATATCGAGTAGAGACCGGTTCACGGACCGGGCGAGAGGGGTGCCGTAAAACCCTTCCCCTCTCGTAACCAAACCCCTGAATCCGAGAAATCTTTGGTCCCGCCATGATCAGTGAAATCTTTTTCAAATGGGTAAACGAGTCATATTTTTATCGGTTTCTCAGGTTCGGACCTCAAATCCGGGTGGCGACTCTAACAATCACAATCTTTTGAAATGATAAACCGCACTATCTTCGTGGGCCGTTCACACACGTGTATTTAGTAAGGTTCTAAAGTAGGAATTAAATTAAATTACTATACCATCATAGTTTGGCACACATGATGTAAGATAAAACAAAAAAAAATCTTAATGGTGATCACGAGATGATATCCAATAACAATGGGGAACCACAACCAATAGTACCATGGCCAACAAAACAATTATCTCAAGATTGGATCCAATATCGAACTTAGAGTCACCAGGTGTTGGCAGCCCGTGGTACTCTTCCCTAAGTCGATCCGGCGAAAAGACAGCCGTTGAACAAAAGGGTCACCGGCCTAACCCGGGTCTCTTCCCTAATGGCCAGGGTCACCTATACAAAGGAATAATTTCCCTGGACTTCCAATAATAAGAGTTCCCAATAATATCCATGAAGTTCTCACCAAAAAGAACACTTTTTATCGCGTGCCAATTTAATGTACCAAATATAAATAATCAGCTTTTCCAATTAACAATTTCTAATTTTTTTTTCTTCAAAGTATCACTTGAGGGACACGAGGAAGTTTTGAAAGTACATAACATGCTTAACCACTCACCTGAAGCCAAACAACCGAATTAGGCAATTTGAGACTAACCTGCTACAAAATGTAAACCAAGAATAATTACTAATCGAATAGTCTTTTAAGTAACATAATCTGTAAAAGCTAGCTAGAAAATTAATTAGCCAAACCTAGTCCTAAAACTAAAACAAACCTTAAGCCTCCAGAAATGCAATTACGTAATCCATCAAAACACAACACATGGACCCAAGACTACTTGGTTCCCCTATGAATAAAAACTAAGATTTCTAATACAGATTAATGGATTTAACCCCAGGAGATCACACCCCCAATGAAATTCCACCATCCGACAACTCAGACCATGGACAAGACTTGTTTCATCTCCAATTCACCATACACAACCGTGCGCCACTAAACACAGGCTCAAGTCGTGCATAGGACTCCACCGACTCTCTCTCTCTCCACAACCACACAATTGCACTTGGTAAAATACCCAACCAAGAAATAAGAATTAGGTCCTTCTCTAAAAACTCATTGCCCAAAGCAATAGGAAGAACAATAATATAGGTACGTACCACCTCAACGGAAGATCGAGAGTCAATAGAAGATCGAGAATCAGAGTGAAGGACCAACGAGAAAGACCCATGTTGCTACGGCTCTCCCTTTCCTGGTATACGTTCTCTCACCAATAACCCTAATCATAACCCAAGGAATATGTTTCTAGATATAACTGTTGGACAAAATAGTCGGCAATCATGAATTCCAAAGAACAATTTCTATTGATAATCAAACTAAAATTACATATTACAAGAACAGATTATGAAATGAGAAACAAACCGAGCCGAGTCCTGTGATACCACAGTCTCCTTAACAAAGATTCGCCGCCTACCGTAGGTGTTGTAGGTTGAACCGACGTCTTCGTCCCAGGATACAACGGCAAGAACCACGGCCAACAGAATACCGCTGTTGACTGCCTTGGCGAACTGAAATAGCGTCTACCTCTCTCTCACA